>OV049871.1:19683329-20883329 GCA_920104075.1 Melanargia galathea | reverse complement strand
ATTTATTTTTAGAGTGAATATATATTCTGTGAATATTTCAAGCGTCTACCTGTTGCCGTTATCAATATCGAGCAAAAACGGGCAAAAAATCATGTTTTTTGTACGGGAACCCCCTTAAATATTCATTTTATTCTGTTTTTTAGTATTTGTTGTTACAGCGGCAACAGAAATAAGTACCTACATCATCTGTGAAAATTTCAACTGTCTAACTATCACGGTTCATGAGATACAGCCTGATGACAGACAGATGAACGGACAGACACCGGAGTCTTAGTAATAGGGCTGGACCCTACACTTTGGGTACGGAACCCTAAAATTAACGTGTTTCCTAACAATATAAAAATATACAAATTTTCGCAAAACCATGTCGGACGGTTAACAAATAAACATAGAAAAAAAATCTAGCCGCCCAGAAAATAATTATAAGTATGTACTTACTTAGTAAATACTTAAAGACTTAATTGTACCTATATCAGTTATAACATAAAATTACAAATTGAGTAAAGATATCAAAACAAAGCTACATATTTCACATTTAAATACCAAAGAGCAAACACAAAGAGCGCCCCCGCGCCCCACGCCCTCACCCGTCAGTTATAAAAATAGACGGCCAACTCGACAAGTGAAGGACGCGCCTCACCCGCTACCATACATGCGTCTCTTTCACACCAATATATTCATGCGACGCAAGAGCGAAACGGAAAACAATACACTCTAATTTATGGAAATCTATTTTTAGAGAACGCACGCGAGCAACTAAACGAGCCTCACATAGGTAGTTAAGTTCGCTGAAAAACATGTAGGGCCTTAATACAAAAAATTTAAACAGTTTAGTGACTTTGACGTGTGACAGTTTTTCTACTGAAAACTGTCAAATTGTAATACGATTTAAAAAACACTCGCGTTAATGCTTGTTTAATTTTTGGTGAAAATACTTTTAAAATCGGTAAGGTAAGTAATTTTATCAAACATTGCCGAATAATGGAATATAATATTATTAGCTATCGCTTTGTTCTAACTCGTGATGTGACATCGATGGTGATGTGACATGCGACAGAAAAAAACAATTGATATCAAATTGAGTTTTTTTATACATCAAAAAATTTCATTTGTTTTACACCAAGTTCAGTTCAATAATCCTGAGATGTTGAATGAAATAATTAATATTGTACATATGTTAATAAATTATTGTTCCACCTTATGTTTTACATTTACATAATGTCATGTTAACTTCCAAACGAATATTAATCATACATTTTGTCATTTGTCTTTCACTTCTGACTTTAAATTTATATCGAGTCTAGGCAGTAGGCACGTTTTGTGTTAGTCATAGTTCTACGTTTGATGATATAACTAACTACAGCACTAGCAAAATAGTAAAGCAAAATGTCTTTACACATTGTTTTAAGTTCATAAAAAATTTGTACATAGGTTGTATGTATGTACGTAGGTTAGGTGGTAAAAATAAACCAAAGTTATTTTCTTCTTATTATATATTCAAGATACCTTATATAACTTCTAGTACAGGCGACAAAATATCTGACGCTCTTTTTGCGGAAAGAATCGGCCTGGCTGTTCAGCGTGAAAATGCATCCAGTATATTCTTGTCCGCGCTGTACCACGCGGGAATGATTTGTACATTAGGTAAAAAATATTGAAAAATAAAACCCGTTTGCCGCATCCGTATTTCCCATAGCAGGCGAAGGCCTAAAACAGAACACCGTAAAAACCAACTGGCCGCTCGACTCGCTCCACATCCCAAAACGTTACACTATTTTCGCTGCTGAAAATAGGATTACCATTATTATTTTTACCAGGTAGATGTTTGTACGCTTACCCCGGTCTCTCACATGCGCGGAAAATATTCGAATATTTTTACGCATGTGAAAGGGCTTCCAGCGAATATGCCATGTTATTCGCATATTCATTTTTGAATCCATTTGTGATTTCTCCTACACTTGTTTACGAACCTCTCAGTCTTGCTTGCTGTTTCGTGAACCATGAACGATGGTGATCATTTTGTTACAACTCAAAGGACATGGCCGGAATTTGTATGGAGCTGTGCCCTTTGACATGGCCGGAATTTGCTCGAAATCGAAAAAAAACTTACTTAAATAAACATAAATGGAGGTTAATTATTCATATGTGAAAATTGCTTTTAAAATAAACTAAAATATATCGCGGCAATTACATTTCTCCAGCGCAGGCGTGGAAAAAACACAAAGAATAAGAATGTTAACTGTTATTTGTTTTTCTAACTTTTCTAAGGTCATATCCAAGAAGGTTATATACTCTATATAGACACTGGAGAGTGCGCCTGAAACATTGTAGTTAAGATAAATTAGTCATTTTATTTCAAGGTTCTCTCTCGAGTAAAAATGTCTTATCTAAAAATATTATTTAGGTTACCTACGCACAACGCAGATTGCAGAAGCCAGCCAGAAACATCAAAATAAGGATGGCGATCTGAGATCGATTAATCGGAGAATCGATTTTTGTGTACGTAGTGCGTAGGTACCACAGAATACATTACTCCTACCGTAGAAAAATGAAAACTCCATAGTAAAAAAATGAGAACCATTCAGCGCCATCTAGATTCAGCCCCCAACAACTTTTTGACAGCGGGAGATTCAAATATGGACGTTCTATACTTAACCTAAATAATATTTTTATACCCTGATTTCTAATTCCGTGGAATTCTGACAGCTGTCATTGTCATTTACAGATGAGTTATTTGTATGGAGAACAGGGTTAACATCTACGAAGTACGATTTTACCCAAAACTACTTTAATTCCCAGTCATAATAAAAAGCCATATGCCGAACAATAATATTAGACGTTTCGCCCTAAAATAGAAAACGGCAAGAGTGGAAACTAGAAAGTGCACACTAACAGCAATAGAAAACAAAAGAAGCGCATTGAAAAAATTCATTCAAAAATGGAAGTCAAATGACATTCTCACCATGAAGTGTCTGTTAGGCATTTGTCATTCTACATGCGGCAGTTGATTTTTATTTATATAAGTTTTGAATTTTTTATCTTTTTTGTGGGAATTGTTTTATCTCTGGTAACATTACGAAACGTCAGAATTCCACGGAATTAGAAATCAGGGTATAGATAAGGAATTTTGACTCGAGAGAGAACTGGTAAATAAAATGACTATTTTGTCTTAACTACAATGTTTCAGGCGCAGTCTCCAGTATCTACATAGAGTATATAAATAACCTTCTTGGATATGACCTTAGAAAAGTTAGTAAAACAAATATCAGTTAACATTCTTATTTTTTGTGTTTTTTTCCACGCCTGCGCTGGAGAAATGTAATTGCCACGATATATTTTAGTTTATTTTAAAAGCAATTTTCACATATGAATAATTAACCTCCATTTATGTTTATTTAAGTAAGTTTTTTTTCGACTAATCAGGGCAAATTCCGGCCATGTCTTTTTATATATGTATTACTAACGGACCCGGCAGACGTCGTCCTGCCCGCTATTAGCGCCACCTACCGGGTCCAATTTTTCTACTTATATAAACCTTCCTCTTGAATCACTCTATCTATTAAAAAAAACGCATCAAAATCCGTTGCGTAGTTTTAAAGATTTAAGCATACATAGGGACATAGGGATATAGGGGGGGTTATTCTGTAACTTAGTTAGCAACTGAAAATAGTTGCCAACAAATTAGTTCGATATACATTGCTGCTTTACTGTGTAAAATTATGAAAACACTTTATATTTCCCACAGTAAAGCAGCAATGTATATCAAACTAATTCGTTGGCAACTATTTTCAGTTGCTAACTAAGTTACAGAATAACCCAGAGGGACAGGGAAAGCGACTTTGTTTTATACTATGTAGTGATTTTGGATTATACCTATGGATTGTTTGTACGTTCACAATAGACACGACGGTTTACATTCACAATCGTGTGTACAACCACGAAGGCCACGAATGTGTTGGGAGACTAGGCGAAGGTTCAAGGTTCGCGCACTTTGATGTGCATCAAACATTAAAGTGCGCGAACACACAATTTACAGCTTGGTCTATGGCAATTGCAATCGAAAATCATGTCTGAAACTGAACTTTGCATATTCATTTGCGAATGGCGTCCTACACTTGTTTGTGTATTCCTGCTAATATGAGGGATCGGCATAATAAGATTGGATGGTTTGTAAAAAATGAATTTCAGTATTGGTATCGAAGAAAATGTACATAACTTTTCAAAATTCCTGGTCACCCTAAGCAAGTATATTTATTTCTCGATGGGCGTCCGCATCTATTTCCAATCGGCTAAATACAGCCGCCACCGGAAAGATTCAGTTTTATTTGTACGCTTCTCTTTATTTTACTACTTCTCTGAAATGTACAAATGAAATATATAAACATGTAAAACACTGCCAACTGATCTAGTGAAGCATATACATTTACAATTATAAATTTTTTTCGTTAGCAAAAATTTTACGACCTCTTCGATTAATTAATAAAGCAAATACGTATTCAAACTGAATCCCAATTAACAGGAAGAACTTTTAATGAAATAAAAATAATTAAAGAAATGATAAGCTCGTAAATCAAAGTCTATTTATGTTTTTGAGTAGTCGTTTGCAACTTGTTTGCCAAGGAGTTTCTGCGACTTTCTTCTGCCAATTAAACTTTAAAACCAGACCAACGAGAAGCCGCCAGCCGGCTCGATCGCCGTGGGAAAGTGTGTTTACGTGCTCTTATATAACTTATACATGTATCCTCTACCAATAATAACATTCAGAGCCACAATACATGCATTTTGTTTATTTTTTTCATAGTATGCACTTCCGAGGGCTTGAAGGTCTTAGAAGCTTTTTCAATCCTTAGTTCCTTCCTAGTTATCGCTAACTATATGTGATTGTCTGTAATAGCGCTAGAAACGGCGGCGTCTCCTTCAGTATGAAATCTCTGAAGAGCCGATTAACGGTAAATTATTATTTGATTTTGATGCAAAAAATAATTAACTTTCCGATCGGCAGACTCTTTTCCAAGAGTAAAAATAATGTCCTCCAGACTCGAACGATGGACATCCAATCTCAATGGACGGCGACGCGGAAACTAGCCAACTACGCAGGAGATACACTCCGCAGGAGAATGCACTCTTCTATTTCCTGGCTCTCACAGTCCTATCGCGCGGATGCTAAAGATCTTACACAGTCAACTTCTCAACCCCATACTACTGTAGAGACTTTCTCGAAAGAAAAACCAAATAAATTTAAATTGTTCTTTTTTTGGTCCGACCTGGGATTCTGACCCGGGACCTCATGATTCCGAACAAGTTAGTTACTAGACCAATGAGGCAGTACCACACATGTTACCAATAACAACGAATTAGAGTAAGTATTCAAAATTAACTTTTAATTCAGCGACTTCCTTTAAGCATCTAGAGATAAATACCTAAGTTTTACAGATTGTTGTAGTGACACTTATCGAAATTCAAACATCGTGTTTTTCGGGAGTTACTCACGATATCACGCAGGAGCCGCGCGGTCGCTCAGATTCGCCAAACTATTTGAGGCATGTCCGGTCTCACTACGTGATAGCATAACATAATACACCACGAGTACGACTCGACGACCGAAATGAATGGACAGCCCAATTGTACGTATTGTTTGCTCTTTGTAAAGTGCTTTGATTTCTATACTTCTTTGAGTTGTACGCAAAGTTTTAAAAGTTTTTTGATTTTTCCATTCGATGTAAAAATTGTCAGCACAGAACGTCGTACGTTTGATGTGCATAAACACATCAAACGTACGACGTTCTGTGCTGACGATGACAAAAGAAACATTGTACGATAATTACCGAAACATTACAGATATTAATAAAAATATGATTTGCCTTGTGTCATAGGTACTGTTGAACTGAAACGTCACTGAAATAGCGGATTGTTTACACGAACTCGGGTTTCCTTTCAAAATTAATTCTTAAGGAACATTAATAACACTACTTGTGAACACAATTATTATCACAGCAAAGAACTGTTTTCCGTTCGGTCAGAACTCAGATGGTAGTAATAATTCACGACAATCTAGTTTGGAGTGAACTGCGCAGGAGTGAATCACGCCTATAATTAGCCGCCTAAAATTAGACCGTACAAACACTACATACAGCAAAGGATTCCGGTATCTTTGACTCACAATATGTGAACACTCTTTGTCTCTTATGACGATATTTTTATTTGTTAACCTCGATTCGGTACTGCCCTGGTTTTTACGAGGCAGTTACTTATAATTATTATAGTTTTATTATTCGTTTTCACGCGAATAACATATCCAATGTGATGTCTCAAGTGTGATCAATTTTGATATCGAAACTATCATTAATGGATTCCATTCCAACAGATTCGTAGGTAATATTTTACAGTCGTTCGTTTATGTAAATTAACGCGATATGTTTGTGACTGCTTCGGCTGAGAAGCAGAATAATACCAAGAGCTTTTGACTATTCAAAAGCGCTTTATAAAAGTTTACTTCGACAGATTAAAGCTACATCTATTCCTGACTAAGAGTTCAAGATGAATCTGGAATCTCATTATTCTGAAGAAAAATGTACCTATCGATCTATTTAATTTTGTATTTTAAATCTTCTATAATCTATTTATATCTTCTAGAATGAAATTATCAAAACAATTCTCATTTCGTTTATCTGCCATGCGGGTCGAAGTAGCTGGCAACGGTTTTAATAAAAATACATATATACCTAATTAAGAAAAGACACGCAATAGATTAATCATTTAACATGAATAAATATGATTTTTATTTAAATAAATGAGTCTTGAACTTCGGTGGTCATGAACTGACGACGTGTTAAAATACATCAGGTTCTAAGAGCCGATTATAAATAGTGTGTCGAAAACGAGAAGAAATTGTGGAAGTAGAGATAATTTCTTGGCAACAACTTTAACATCAAAACAGTTGTATTACTAGATGGAACATATTGTCTTGTAAACAAAGATAGTAAGGAGGGCTAAGGATTATATGACTACAGTAAGTTACAAGTTACAACAAGCTATATATTTTAGGAAAAATTAAACAGATTTCAGTACACCATAAAATTTGAAGTGTTCCCTCAATTTCTTCAGGATCCCATCATCATCTGATGACCATGGGATTACCTGGAAAGTATACCCTTTCAAACCAAAAGAAGAATTTTCCAAATCGGTCCAGGTGTATGAGTAATCTGGGAACATACATAAAAAAGAGAGACCCTCCTTTTTTCTGAAGTGAAAAAGCGTAACACACTCGTATTTAGACACAAAATCACATAACAGATAAACACTAGATAACATAACATCAATATAACAAAAAAGCTATTAGCAACTCAGTCAATGATGTTGATATGAAAAAAGTGCAGTGTTTACAAGTGTAAAGTGCTTGTGTCGCGACATCGACAGTTTTTGTGGACCTGTCCCGAACCTGCAGCCAGTGTGCTGCGGGACGGGCGCGAGGCGAACATCTCCCCCGCTTCGACTGCGGCTCTATAAACAGATGCACGCATTCCGCCGTATTTATAGCTGGAACTAATTCTGGATACAAGTTACAACTAATAAACTGTCACGGGTCGACACGTTTTTTGCCGTATTTAAAATTATCCTCGTCAATAACGTAGATATTTGTTCTTGTAAAACTTTTCTTCCTTTTCCCTAGGGAACCAAGCGTGCTAGCATTGGGTACGAGTTACGGCAATAAGCCAACTATAGTGATGTTTGTTTATAGTATGTTTCGATTTCGAAATCTATTGTGTCGAAGATTAGTAAATACTACCCTAGGGCCAAACATTACTAAAAAAAATTATTTTTAGTATAATTTAGATTAACATTAATTAATACCAAAAATAAAAGATGAATAGACTGCACATCGATGATTTACTACTTAAAACATTTTTATGAATCGAAAAGATTAAAATAATTTAAAATTATTGATCATCATACAAAAAATAAATGAGTGGATAAGGGAGTTAGGAAAACCCAAAGTAATCTATCGATAAGAAGACCGATTGTTATCTCAAACATAAAAATAGCAATGTCTTCATTAATCATTAATCAACAAATAAGGATAAGCAAGCATGTGCAAGTGAATATTCATTAAATTACAAGTTACAAGTATAACAACATAATATTTTGCAATCGTAGACCTTTAAACAAATTACAATGCTTTTTCATACATTATTGAGACGATTGAAATGAATTTGTTTCGTCCAGTTTGGTCCTTAACCGCGTCTTACCGCAAGTAGGACACTTCAAGGAACTTCTAGTGTTTGACATATTCGCGCGACCGCCGCGCCGTTTCGCTTTCGCGTTGACTTCATCGGACAAAATTTAGTTCACTGTAGAATACCGCAATAATACATAACAAAGAACTTTTACAGCTAAAGCAGCTTACAACCATGCAGCCCCCGTTGCGTTGCCCCGTTTTTGCACCGAGGTTAAAAAATATAGCATCAGCACATCATAACTAGTCAAAAATCAAAGTCTGACAACGCAGAGAGCTAACAAAACAAAGCAAATGCATCCAGTTTGAAAATAGAAGAGGCTACTAAAAACAGATCATCGCAACCTGTGCTCCTCCGGCCTCCCTCGCTTCCCAGAGCCCGTCCATCAGCGGGAGGGTCGATGGGTTATTTTTGCCCAACAAAGGCTGAAACAAGTGCTGCGCCGGCAAACTCTAAAAATAAATTGTTCGATACTTTCCCACTCTCGCGAGTTATTCTCGGCGGTGGTTATACAAGGGGCTATTTCGGGCCCCTTTTTGTTTATGTTGCACGATTTAATCACGAATGGTTTTGTACGGAGTCCGTTCAGATTAACGTTATGGAAAGTTTTGCTGACGTTACAGAGTCATGTCAGTATACATATATTATTAAAGGCTGACATGGATGTTTCGGTACCTAAGTATCGTCTCTCATAGTATGCGTCTCTCATCGGAGAATAACAAAGAATCAGCCTTGCTGTTCAGCGTGGAATTGCATACGCATTATATAATGCATACCTACTTTTGGTATCATTCCATGCGGGCATGATTTAAATGGTACTACTTTAATTAGTACTAAATTAGATACAAGTTATACTGTAACATTTAACAAAAAATAAACCGAAAAAATACTCATTTTTAATTTTAGTTACAGTAAATACAGGTTAGTGTATAGTTTATTGTTTGTTTCGTAGTTAAATTTTCTGGCCCCGGGGCTGTCAAAAAATTAAAATATTCCGATCCACTAATCACTCTGCAAGATTGTGGCAACATCTATGGTGTACGCATTTTAAAGTGATGGTATAAAGTCAAAGATGACGCGCCGCTAAATATAACGACCATCATGGACGCTAGAATGTGGTTGTGGAGGCGGCTCAAACAAACAGAAATGACTAAAGAGTAAAGACAAAATTAATGATTGTGTTGACTTAATTGAAAATGGGCGCAAGTTTTGTGCTAATTTACGTACTCTACTTTATTTGCTGAGTATTTATTGTGCTAATGTTATGAATGTTATGATGGACGACCTCATATTGGTTGAGTTAAAAAGTGGAAAAGATAATAATTATCTATTTTTGGTCAAAACAAATTAGCACAGATATATGATATATGGATAATCTGCAAAGTTGAATTCTTTGCTGCAAAGCCTAGCTCACACAACTTATTAATAATTTATAATTTTGATATCATTGTTTTAATATTTCGTGTAACACAAGATATTATATACCAATAATTTTTAATTTAAATATTCCAATGACTGAATATAATTAATCTGAATTAAATGTCCGCCGCAAACCACAAAACAGAAATCACAAATTGCAACTGAACTATATCATATTGCAGAAAAGTAAAACAAATTTGAAAATATGTAGGTCTGTAAATAAAACTAATAAATAAACTTACAAATCACTCTGCAAGGCGAAAGGAAAAGGACTACTTTCGATGTTGACTCAACTTGAACTAAAAGCAGAACAGACTAATATAAACAAGTTATCTCAACTACTGGACTATTTATAACCCATTATCGGAATAAACATTGTATTAGTTAAAACAGTAATCTAGTGAAGTGCGAGCCAGGCCTTGGGGCTTATCGTTTCAGGAAGAACCTACTTGTCCTAAAAATAGAATTCGCTATCACAGTTTATTACGTCATTTTAAGGTATAATTAATATAATTACGTCGTGACCACGATTTAGTATTAGGTAATGCGATTCGATTCACACAAAATATTGTCAAATTATATATTCATTTAAAATACATATATAAAAAATCAGCCAAGTGCGAGTCGGGCCTCGCTCTTTCAGGGTTCCGTACATAATTATGAACAATATAATATTTTGGGTCTAAGAAATATTTAATTTCCGAGCTAGACATCGCAACAAACCGTGAAAGAAAAACCCAAAAAAATGTTCGTTTATTTTGGTCACAGCTTATAAACTATTTAATAAATCGTTGTTTTCAGTATTTGTTGTTTAAATAGAGCATATAGTACATAATATACTGAAATATCATATTCCCAACTAGTTTAGTTTTTGAGATAGCCCCCGTCACAAAAATGGTCTAAAACTGACAACTTTGATGGCCTCCCATTCCCTTATTTTTTGAGATAAAAATTAAAAAAATATATATTTGTACTCTACTTAATGAGCTCTAAACAATGATACCCCACAAGCTAGGGTAAAGAAAAAATTTTTTTTCATACGATTATACGATAATACGATTTCTTTCCCTGTGAGGTTACGATGTTTCTTTTTATTAAATTCGATATTAAAATATTTTCATGTCACGCGTGTTCATATTTGAATTTAATTAGATATCGGAATGATAACGCGAACGTTTTGATTTAAATAGGTACTATACAATATTTTAATTCATTTGAATATGGATGAATTTTTTATGGTACCTACTCGATTTATAAATACAATATTATGTTAATTATATACAGATGTTATAAACTGATCATATAAATCATACCTTTTTTAATATAGACTTTTTAACTAAATATTATTATTAAGATGGTGGTTACCTTCATCAGAACTGTAATGATGTTGTCTACAGGTTGTGCCATTTGAATTACCTGAAAAAAAAAAATATTTTTAGTAAAGCGAAATAAGGAATCTATTAATTGGGTAGATTGATTTCCAAATTTTTTCCATTTAAGTGTAAGTAGCTTACGCTAAAAATTAAAATATACATTTAAAAATTTGTTCAAAAAAATCCCCAAACATGTTGTATCTTTAAACTTATGAAACTACTAGCTTTTGCCCGCGGCTTCGCCCGCGTGAATTTCGGTTTTTCACAAATCCTGAGGGATAAGTAGATTTCTGGTCCACCCGCACCCCGCCGCGCGGCGGCGTACCGCGGTACCGCGTACGGCGGGCGCAGGGCGCAGGGGCGTGCGGCGCGGCGCGGGGAGTTCCATGCAGCGCGAGCGTGCGTCGGCCGCCGCGAGCAGCGAAAATACCTATCAGGGCGTTTTTTACCGATTTCAACACAACTCCTTTTTTGAAAGTCGGTTAAAAAAGTAGCCTATGTTACTCCTTGGTTAATCCTCTACTTGTCTGTGAAAGTCCCGTCAAAATCGGTTCAGGCGTTTCGAAGATTAGCCCGTTCAAACAGACAGACAGACAGACAAAAATTTTAAAAACGTGTGATTCGGTTATGGTATCGTCCAAATAACCATATGAGCTTAATATGTGGTAGTTATTTCGAAATTACAGACAGACACTTCAATTTTATTTATTAGTATAGATTATAACTACGGGTATATACTATATAAAAAATTGACCGCAGTCGTGACTACGATCAATCTAACTGAATTATATTTAATAAATCATGGCCCGCACCTGCTTTAAACGTTAAATGCTATCGTAACCGGTCATATTAGACGTATTTCCAAAAGCACTGTTCACTATTTCTGCTCGTGCCTCGAAAATTGTCAACACAAATGCAATATTTTAAAATCAATTACAAATTACAAAATTCGAATAGGTCAGTTAGGGTAAGAGGAACATACTTTATTTTGAGCCAGATGTTTCGAGCTCTAGGAAGAACAGATAATGTTTTATAAGAATTTTGAGATACACTAAAATTGCCTTTGTTTATCAGCTGTCCATGTTTTAAGAATCATAACGCTAATTTGAATAGTTACGGCAGTATCGGCCAAAATCGTTTAGGTTGTGATAACGTTTCTCTTCCCCCACATTTGGGGTAAGAGGAACACTCGTCGTATCTCCTAAGAATATCATGTTTATTTAGATATACCTGTTGCTACCTTTTAAGTAACACTAATTCAATCGAATTTGGTTATAAGATAATTGTAATAAGGCACAGTTTCAAAGAAAAAAAGGAAATATCAAATTCGGGGTAAGAGAAACATATAGGTTCAGATCAGAGGCATTCAGGGGTGACAAACTAAAAACAAAAAGTCATTTGTGTTTCAAATTATAATTTTACTTTTACTCCAAAGTATAAATAATCAAAAACAAAAACCACCCACTCTTTCTCTCACTGCGGACAAATCAACAACTTTTAACAATCAATATTCAAAAATGTCATCCAATGACTTACTTAATTACAATTAGTTTAATCTATATCTATACTAATAAATAAAATTGAAGTGTCTGTCTGTAATTTCGAAATAACTACCTCATATTTAGCTCATATGGTTATTTGAACTGTACCATAACCGAATCACACGTTTTAAAAATTTTTGTCTGTCTGTCTGTTTGAACGGGCTAATCTTCGGGACGGCTGCACCGATTTTGACGGGACTTTCACATCCAAATAGAGAATTAACCAGGGAGTAACAGGTTACTTTTTTAACCGACTTTCAAAAAAGGAGGAGTTGTGTTTTTCTACCTATGTACACCGATATTTCCGAGATTTCTGAACCGATTTGCGTAATTTTTTTTAAATCGATAGAGAAACATTTGCGACACTGTCTTATAAAACAATTGGATTCCAACTCCTCAATCCAGATGCTGTAGGGGACCTGATCCCCAGTTTTCCTGGAAAACAAAACAGAAACACTTCTTTTAGTAATACAATAGTTAATTAGTATTCAATAGAATAGAATAGAATAGAAAAGTGTTTTATTCAAATAAACTTTTACAAGTACCTTTGAATCGTCAATTGAATCTACCAGATTGAATAGGTCAGACTCAAATCAGTGCCTTTTTGCACATCTAAGAAATAATCGTATTAAAATGTCCACTGCTAGTACCTATGCGCTCATTCCAAATTATCTTATTAGTCAACTCAAAACAAAAAATGTTAAAAAAAAACGCACTTCCAAAACCATTAGAAAGTAAAAAAAATATTTTTGTTTCTACACCTGTATATATTTTTGAAGTCAGTTTTTTAAACATTTTTTTATTTTAAGAGTTTTAGTGTAACTATTATTTGCTCGGTGCCTACAATATCAATTCAGCAAAACTTTCGAAATCCATACGACTGAGGAGTTCGGTACCGTGCAGCATCAGGATTGAAGAGTTGGGACTTGGAATTCAATACAATGAATATAAAATCACTTCACAACGGTTATGTTGACTTCACAACGGACTTTGCAATCGTCCGTTGTGAAGTCAACATCTTCTGAAGATGCTCTGGTGTCGGAGCGAAACGATCGTCGAGTTCATTTTGTGGTGAATTTGTATGGTGTTGTGCCTACAAATTTGTCACTATTAGCGGATTATAGCAAAGTAATTTCATATTCATTGTATATCATGGAATTCCGCAAAGTAACGCCTGCTTCTATTCAACATTTGGAATCCAATAACAAAGTCTATGCTCGGTATTTACAATATATGCACCAGGAACAAAAATTTTGCAAATCGGTCGAGAAACCTCAAAAAAAAAACGGGCTGAATTGAGAACTACCTCCTTTTTGAAAGTCGGTTAAAAACCAATAGGGACAATTTTGTCATGTTATTAGAATATAAATTAATCAGAATGTTTATCACCCCTGATATCGGTAAAGAGGAACATACTGTTTCTCTTTCCCTGTAAGTACCGTTTCTCTTACCCTAACAGAGTTTTTGGACGTTATGATTTTGAATTCAACGAAACTTATATTATTTGCAGGTTTTTGTCTATAATATCAAAGAAAAAATAAAACTTACCGTTATGTCTTAGTATTTCTTCATTGAATATAACCATAACACTATATTTTTTAATATTTTAGCGCGAATGAAAGTTACTCAGCCAACTCGTGTTCTTATTACTTTACAACTGCCAAACTGTTTTGTTTTTTTTTCGGCTATGGAACGTCGTAGCGACATCTGTTAGCGACCAAAGTCATTTTTTTATTGTGCTGTTTTATCGACTGATACACCGTAGAGTTAAACTCTATAGTTTATGAGTTACGACCTCGTGTTCCTCTTTCCCCTGTGTTCCTCTTACCCTAACTGACCTTAAAAAGTTTCCTACTTGAAATATTCTCGGCACGGTGTGGAAATACTCACCGCATCCCCAGCTCGGTCTGCGACAGCGGCGCTGTTTCTACAAATACAATACAATACACTAAAATACACCAAACCAATTGATTTCCGCGTGCGAGTCCCCGCGCTATTTCTGTTCGCGACAGGCCATACGAAAATAATCCACCAGCCATGTGGCTGTGGATTTGTTATTTATATTTTTTTAATCTTGAGATTTTACATGTACCTACCTAGTATGCGGAATTTCAAGTTTTTACACCCAGCAGTTTGAGCTGTACATTAATGTGACAATCAGTTTCTCTTTAATATATTTGAATTGACTTCCATGTTGTGTTTTGATTTGAAAACTGATATCTTAATCGAAAATTTTCTGTATAATCATTACTCTTATAAGAAAAATTTAGAGGCTAAGTTTCACATTCGAAGTACAGAAAATCTTAGTGCCGAACGTAGAACTAACCTAGGCACCTTTATCTCTAGGACTTATGGGTTCGGAGAAATAGTGACCACATTGATAGGAGCGTTTCGCTTTCATATACATACTAGTAGTAGGTATGTATATAGATTATGTTGTTTACGCGAGTGATGTGGGTTAGGTCGCGACTCGCGTGTTACAACAAAAAGCTCCATTCATAAAGCGGCACACACGAGCGAGTCAAGCGCGCCGAAACGCAGCTGTCAGCCGCTGGCTGATAACACTTCCGGCGAGGTTGTCGCTCTTCCGCCCTCTTATCGGTCAGTTCACCACTCAGCTGGGGTGACTTTGCCTTATCTTTGACGATGCGCTCCTGTGGGAACCGTTGCAAATTCTGATACATCCTTCTTTAGACAATTTTTTTTCGAAAATCCGGCGTTTTCCATGGTAAAACAAGGAACTCTTATAGTTTCGTCTGTCCATGTCCGTCTATCTCATGTGTCATTGTATGACAGCCATTTTAATGAGAAACTAGAGCTACAAAGTTGAGACTTAGCTCTTATAAAAACTTGTTGCCGGAAAACAGGAGTGTAACAGGATAGCTCCCGAGCATTCGTTGGTAGAATTGAATAGAATAGAAATAGAAAAGTTTTTTTATTCAAATAAACTTTTACAGGTGCTTTTGATTCGTCAAGTGAATCTATCACTGGTTCGGAATACCGTTCCTACCAAGAAAAAACCAGCACGAAAGAAAGAAACAACACATACGGACAAACAGATACTAACAAACAGTGAACTACTAAATCGATTACGGATATAGGTAACTTATAAAATCACAGGAAATCAAAGAGTTCTTACTAGATTTTTAAAAACATCAATCCACGCGAACGAATTCGCGGGCAGCGGCTGTCTATCTATACTAATCTATACTATCTATACTAATATAATAAAGCGGAAGAGTTTGTTTGTTTGTTTGTTTGTTTGTTTGTTTGTTTGTTTGAACGCGCTAATCTCTGGAAGTACCGATCGGATTTGAAAAATTATTTTTGCATTTAGTTGTCCAACTTTTGGGGCAGGTTATAGGCTATTTCATATCCCTTAAATCCTCCCCTAAGGGGGTAAAATGGGGGTAGAAAGTTTGTATGAAAGTCCTATGTTTTTAAAGTTACAGACCTGAAAATCGGCATTTAGATTATTAGTTTTAAATAATAAAACTCTGTATATTTTATTTTGAAAAATCTTCCCTTAAGGGTGGTAAAATAGGGGATGAAAGTTTTAATGGGAAGTTTTAATTATAATTTTGCTATTATCAACCTGAAATTTGGAAGGTAGGTTAATTCTAGGGCTTAGATATCAGCCTGAAAAATATTTCACGAAAATCCTCCCCTAAGGGGGTAAAATGGGGGTTGGAAGGTTATGTTTTTGAAGTTACAGATATGAAAATAGGATATGAAATTATAATTTTAAATGATAAAAACCTGTATAAGTAAGTCTGGAAAATCTCCCCTTAAGGGTGGTAAAATAGGGGATGAAAATTTTATGAAAGTCCTATGTTTGAAAATCGGCAATTAGATTATGAGTTTTAAATAATAAAACTCTATAAATTTTATTTTGAAAAATCTGCTTTTAAGGGTGGTAAAATAGGGGATGAAGTTTTAATGGGAACTAAAAACGATTGCAGCGCCCTCTGGCGGTCTAACTTGAAGCGATCATAGCACCCTTTGGCGGCCAAAACTGGAAACTAAAAAAACGATCACAGCGCCCTCTGGTGGCCTAAGCCGGAAACTTGAAGCAATAGCAGCACCCCCTAGCAGCCAAAACTGGAAACTATAAAAAAACGATTGCAGCACCCTCTAGCGGCCAAAACTGGAAGCTAAAAACCATCGCAGCGCCCTCTGGCGGCCTAAGCCGGAAAATTGAAGCAATAGCAGCGCCCTCTAGCAGCCAAAACTGGAAACTAAAAACGATCGCAGCGCCCTCTGGCGGCCAAAACTAGAAACTAAAAAACCATCTCAGCGCCCTCTGGCGGTCTAAGCCAGAAACTTGGAGCAATAGCAGCGCCCTCTAGCAGCTAAAACTGGAAACTACAAACGATTGCAGCGCCCTCTTGCGGCCAAAACTGGAAATTAAAACGCTCGCAGCGCCCTCTGGCGGCCAAAACTAGAAACTAAAAAAACGATCTCAGCGCCCTCTGGCGGTCTAAGCCAGAAACTTGGAGCAATAGCAGCGCCCTCTAGCAGCCAAAACTGGAAACTACAAACGATTGCAGCGCCCTCTTGCGGCCAAAACTGGAAACTAAAAAACGATCGCAGCGCCCTCTGGCGGCCTAGGCCAGAAACTTGAAGTGATTGCAGCGCCCTCTTGCGGTCAAAACTGGAAACTAAAAATGATCGCAGCGCCCTCTAGCGGCCTAAGCCGGAAACTCGAAGCTATTGCAGTGCCCTCTTATAGTCAAAACTCTTGCGGCCGGAGCTCGAAACTCGAAGCAATTGCAATGACCTCTGACGGCCGCAGGCGGAATATCGATACGACAGCTGCACCCTCTGGTGGCCGAAAGCAATTAAATAAATACTAAATTAATAACTAAATCAATAAATAAATAACTAAATAAATAAATAAATAATGTAAAGCTATTTAGTTATTAAATAATTATCTAAATGTGAAAGTGCGGATATTTGGATATTTGGATGTTTAGATGTTTGGATGTTTATTACTCTATAACGTCGCAACTACTGAACAGATTACTGCTACTACTGACTTAAAACATAGGAAACTTTTTATCCTGAAAAAATCCACAGTTCCCACGGGATTTTGAAAAAACCCAAATCTACTGCTATAGGTAGATCAATATAGCAAACTACCTTGAAAGTAAGTATAAAGATTGGAAAAGGGAGCGGGAACAGGAACCAGAAATCCACGATTCCCTCAGGATTTGTGAAAAACCGAAATTCACGCGGGCGAAGCCGCGGGCAACAGCTAGTCTTAAAATACATAATATACATTTTTTAAATAATGATTTTCAGTTTACTGTAGAATTAGGTGCGGCCTACGTGTTTTTTTTTTTTTGATGATCATATCAGTTGGCTCCATATTGCCTCACAAAAGGTAAAATCCGCGCGCCGGTAACTTTCCAACAGCTGCAAATCTTCCGTCACTGTTTATGTATTATTTTATGTTATGGAGCGGAATATTCCACTCGAAATGTGTTGGTGGAATTTTTCTTGACATCAATAGGTACTTTCGTACAATATTTGCATAAATTTTTGCAAAGGCGACGGGGAAACACTACATTTTATCTAGGGAAATCAAATAGTTTCCACGGGATTTAAGAAAAACCCAAATCTATGAAGTCTAAGTCGCGGGCGTCAACTAGTTGATGATAAGTTTTCATAAAGGATCGCAAAATTATTATACTTAGCTTTGTTTCTGCTCCGTGATTAACCAATCAGTGGTGTAGAACTACAGAGTTATTTTAAGTACAGGAAGGAAAATCAATTGCTTAACATTTAAACGCAATAAGCACAGAAATAAACACGTAGGTACCAATCAAGGCCAATAAGCCTATAAGCCCAATCAGGGATTATTTTAAGCTCATGGTATCGGTTATTTGTTCAGTAACGTAGGCAGTCAAATCAATTTAATGGGTTTTCCTGCACCAAAATAGCCTTTTATCGCGAAATAATAATAGAGCCCGCTTATTTTACTCGATTAATGTACCTACCTATGTTGCCATTAGATATTTAGAGAATGATATCATCGGCTATTTCGAAAATTATATCATTGATTTAATAATAATCGAGGGGATTTTTTTTTATTGGTAAGAGTCTCAAAATAAAATATTTTTGTAAAATAAAATTCAATTAGAACAAGCATTTTGTTTTTCAACAATTAATAAAGATTCCTCTTTATTGACAGACAGGAAATGTTACAGAAAAGTCAGAATGAAGAAATGCTATTATTGATTGATGACGACCACGAAGACTATTTGTCAAAACTGGGGTTCTCATCCTCCCGAGAAAGGGCGTAAGAAAATTCAACACCAATGTCCAAACCCTTAGAATGCAGCAAAATGCAAGGCACTCGAAGTGCGATAGTCACAAAATGTGTGAATCTCGTCAGCTGGCGCCGCTCGCTGCTGGTTAATTAATTAGCCGTTACGAATGAGTGCCGGTATCGGCGTGAGTTGTGACCGATGCCACTCGCGCTTTACGTGCACTGCGACCCAATGAATTGCATCTCCATGAGAATCTTGCGATAGAATCTTTCCTTTGGCTGGTAATGTCTTGTGTTTGGCATATTCAGTTTGTTGTCTCTATTAAGACGCTTTGTTCAGATCCGGCTCAAAGGACCAATTATTTTTCAATCTTTGATGTTCAAGTGCATAAAGCTGGAATCACATCAGCATCAAATCTCATTTCGGTGGCTAGTTTTAGACACATTTGCGATCGTGAAATTGTGAATCACTAGTATATCATGTATGCATTTTAAAGACATGATAATCAGTCAAGTCCGAGTCGAGCTTCGGCTCTATTAGGGTGCCGTACATCAACTAAAAAAGTATTCGTTCATTTAAATACAGTCTACGGTACATAAATCCAATTCCACATTCCTATACTTTCGTATTTCATCTTTTATAAAAACATATCACGATGAATTTATTTGCTTAACAATAGCAAAACGTAAGCTAGAGCTAGATGAGATTAATAGAGTATTGAAATAAATTAAACGAAATCTGGTGTGAAACCTATGTATTTTCGTCAATTCAGGATAGGTGCTATATTTCTCCTTTGTAATTTCACGCTACCTTTAATGTAACATCCAGGGTAAAAACATAATACGACCATATAATTCATAAAATCAGCCAAGTGCGAGTCGGGCCTCGCTCTTTCAGGGTTCCGTACATAATTATGAACAATACAATATTTTGGGTCTAAGAAATATTTAATTTCCGAGTTAGACATCGCAAGAAACCGTGAAAGAAAAACGCAAAATAAGTTCGTTTGTTTTGGTCACAGCTTATAAACTAATTTATGAATCGTTGTTTTCAGTATTTGTTGTACAAATAGAGCATATAGTACATAATATACCGAAATATCATATTCCTAACTAGTTTAGTTTTTTAGATAGCCCCCGTCACAAAAATGGTCTAAAATTGACAATTTTGATGACCCCCCATTTCCTTACTTTTTAAGCAAAAAATTAAAAAAATATATATTCGTACTCTACTCAATGAGCTCTAAACAATGATACCCCACAAGCTAGGGTAAGAAAAAAAAAAATTTTTCCGGCTCCTTTCTCATGTATGGGAGCCCCCCTGAAAAATAATTTAATTCAATTTTTAATTCAATATTTGATTTTGGGTAAACGTTTTACACCAAATACCAAAATTTCAGGTTTGTAACTCATTTCGTCTGCGAGCTAGAGACCTGTGACCGGCGGACAGACGGACAGACAGACAGACAGACAGACAGCCGAGTGACATTAATAGGGCTCCTTTTTACCCTTTGGGTACGGAACCCTAAAAAACGTGACGAAGCATTTTCATTTTTACCTGTTCAATATTGCTATACATCAAGTCATCGATTAAAATAAACAGAACAAAATAGCCTTTTTTATAGAGACGGAAGGAAATTCTTGGACACGTAGGTAATACGGAGTAAGTACCTATTACTTACGTCATCTGTACACAGGTACCCAGTAAATATAAGAGTAAAAATAACTCTTTGGTTAAACGTGCCATAGAAAAACCAATGTGCATTATTGTACAGAACGAAAGAGTCGTACAAAAGTAGAAAAATGTATTCACCTAAAAACCAAGGCACATTCAAACGAGGAGCGAAATCTCCCCGACGTTGTGTCATCCAACAGCAATATTTTTGACACTGCCAAAACGACATTGTTCATAAAAAATGGAAGCAGAGCAGATAATGGTCCGATCGTTCAGTGCAATAAACGAGAAGAGACAGAATATTGTGCAGATAGCTGCACCGACAAGGACATAGTAGTCTTTATCGTGTGTAGTAGAAAAAATTCCATTTAAACGATGTCACAAATTAAAGGTGTATTTACTAAGTGACGTGTGGCATAGATAGTTGGTCGTAGGTAAGATGAGATGCGACACGTCGCGTCGCCTTGGCCGCGATGCGCGTTCCGTCGTGTGTTGGGTGGCGACTGGCGACTGGCGGCAGACGGTAGGTCGCCTCGGCCCCAGGTACACAGAAAACAGCTGCGTTGCCTCATGCACCCGACTCATGAACAGAATGCGTTGTCAACTTCGCAATGTTTGATATGTATTGTTTCAGATTTTTCCTCTAGAGAAGTATCTGTTGGCCATCTGGTCGCTTCGGCCCCATGTACTACGAGCGAACTTTGATAACAACTGCCTCATGCATTCATCCTATCAAACAGCACCTGATTTCAAAAAATTCAAGTCATCTATTTGTTGGGTTACCGCGACTTCTACCGTTTTAAGGGTTGTTCTTTTAGAAGTATTTTTAGTTTATTCCTCTAAGTTAACTTTTGAAAAAAAAAACATCACCAATCAAAAACTATGTAATTTTTTTTGTTACAACGTATAAGTATTTCATGTTTTTTTCTTCTTCAGTACCTACCAAAAAATTGGTTTTGAGCACAAAAATATTTGTACACCCATTTAATGCGTTTAATGAACCACTCACACAACTACAACGATTATATTAATTTATCTATCAAGAAAATCTACATAAAAAATCTACACGTAGGTATTTCCCGCGATGCTATATTTTTTATCTAAAAGGAAAACGGTTAAAATAATACTGGTTCAATCATGGCACGTGCACTTTGATCATAACAGACAAGAATAGATTAATTACCTATTATTAGACAAGAGCGGTAATCTTAAAAAAAAAAGAGTATTCAAACTTAAAATACTTAAAATCAAGTCAATTATTTCATATAGCCCTACTTTAAAGTAGCTTATGATAGTTCAAGCTCAAGGCTCTACTACCACAGACCACCATCCGTTCGGAAAGCTGAATATGTTGAGAAGATACAAGCAAGAAATTTAGCAGTTACTTTTTTCAAAAAGCAACGATGTATAATACTGTTCCATTTAGGATCTGTAGTTAACACAATTCAGTTAGAATGTAGACCTTTACCAACCATAAAAGTCTACACTTATTTTAAAGACATGCAGAATTTTTTTTTTTTACGCGGAATAGCATTTTAATCACAGCAATAAAATTACGAGAGTTTCCACAGGCGTGATTAGCGACGCTAGATGCCAAACAAAAAGGCCGTTTATCTCGGCCCTGGATCTGCCGAGTGCCGATCAAATTAAAGAGATCTTAATCACTCGCGATGAGTCAGCACCGTGGAGGTCAATCGCAGAGATCTCCCGAGGGCTGTGCGCCCGAAGCCATTGCCTCGCCACCTAATTGGCGAGCTGCCATCTCGCGCCACGCCGACAACCCGACACAGTTGCAGAATGCATACTTGCATTTATTTGTGCTCCAGTTTAACTAGCTGCATCACTTTCGGAAACGAGGGAAACTATACGAGTTTAAGTTCCTGTACCACCACCACTACAGCCTTTTAACGTCCCACTGCTGGGCACAGGCCTCCTCCCTCATAGGAGAGAACAATTTAGAGATTAGACCTGCCACGTTGCTTAGTAAAGTTCCTGTACACCATTATTAGATTTTAGACCACGCAGTAAGACTTTAAATAAATAGCATCAAATAACATTAGGTACTATCTTATCTGACAGCTAGTAGATAGCTATTATGGTACAGTATAACTAAGATGAGACAGACTGACTGATACTTGCTGATTTATTTCAGAAGCGAAAGTAGGGCTTACCAAGTTGTTGGTAGATACACTTTTATTTATGTGTCAAAAGTGTGAATTTTAGAGCTTATGAATATGTAAAGCAAGTGTTTACAAGCTCCTGATGTGACTGAAAACTTGTAAACATTAATTATAAGTCAAGTGAGAGAATTTAGGACATGGTTGCATTTGGCTATGTTTTAGAAATTAGCGTGGCGTAATTGGCGACGCTCATGGTCTAAACTCACCCTACAAGAAATAAATAAAGAATTTGAATAACTCTTTCGTAACACATACTATGTAGGTGTGACTGCAATATGGAGTCAAGAACAAATCTATTACACAAGAAATAGGTATGCAGTAGAATCGAATCACGCGTGTTTTACGTCCGTGCCTGTGCCAAACACGCTGCCTGTAGATTGATCGCTGCCCGTGTTAACGTGTTGTACCAGCAGACATCCTGCTGTGGACAGTGTCTATATGCGATAGTGGAGCTGTTAATGAGAATAGAGAGTAGAGCTGTTATAGCAGCGGATGCGATTATCACTTTTGGAAATGCTGTATTTGCTTAAAAGTGATCAATACATTTAGCAAGCATCAATCAACTATAATTTTATGAGTAGGTACATTAAATTGAGTGGCCGTTAGTGAATCGGCTACTAGCTGATTCCGACGATTTTCCAGGATAATGAGTACGTTGTGCTCGTCTCCAGGATCCAGGAACCATCAAGATCCATTCAGCGGTTGAGCCTTGAAAAGACAGATAGACAGTTACTTTCGCATTTATAAAGCTAGGTAAAGGACAGATAAGATTATTCAAACAGTTGTCTTTGGTGCTTGGGAAGACGGTAGAAAGAAGGATATAACTTTATATGGATTGATTATTATTATTATTGAATTTCCATCTCAAGTTTGATGGGATTATCCCACATTAAGTATTCTCGTTCGCGTCCATGGCAGACATACCTACCCATAGCTACGCATATAGCTCGCATGTCTACACCGGCTGACGGATTTAATCGTGGACAATTTTAGCCCGTCTACAGTTCGCCCCATACAGCCATACTCATAGCTATAGGAACCCGTCGGCTATTTCGGTTAGTCTATAAACGGAGAGCCCGGCCGGGTATAATTAGAAATGGCCAAACGCACCGATGCTCTTCGCACCTGATTGGATGCCGGCCAGGGGCTTCGTGTAAGGATTTTTGTGCCTGTATATAAACTCGGTAAATTGGTAACTCTTACCCCTACGTCGTGGTGGGTGCAACTCACCACTACAGCCTTTTTTTAACGTCCCACCGCTGGGCACAGGCCTCCTCTCTCATAGGAGAGAGCGATTTTGAGCTTAGACTCACCACACTGCTCCTTGGTTGGCGGGCTTTAACGACTATTGTCACATGATAGTGATAACAACCGCGACCGACTGCTTAACGTGCTCTCCGAGGCACGGGGGTGCAACACCGCCAACTACCAACTCCGGGCTGGCACTGAGAATTTCTTGACAGAAAACCCAATGCCTGACAATTATTTGCCCGACCCGCGAATAGAACCCGGGACCTCGTTATCTGCAGTCGAATACGCTAACCACTAGACCAACGAGGCAGCTCTGAACAATGAAAAAAACAATTACCTCGTGTGCGAAGTGTTGAATGATGGACATTGAAAGATGGACTTCCTGATTGTACATGCACAATGATTAAAACTGTATATCAATATAGCTATTGAATGTATGAATACACTTTTATTGTGCACCATAGAACATAAAGATATATGGATACGTTAACAGAGTAAATTGTAGATAAAAAAAATTGCGGCCTTATCAAAAGAAAGATACTTTATTCATGATGTCACGAAAAAACATCGTAATATGTGCGAATGCCCAAACAATGCAGGAGGCTGATTTTCACTTGTGACCCGGGTAGCGTCACAGCCGAATATAACTTTACTATCATAACTACTATTTAGCAAAGCAAAGTATTAATATAAGTTAGCATTATTTAATACAATTGTCGCGTATTGCTGCAAGCATTCTCTTCTTGACAACCAAATACGCGAAAGGACGTAGCCACACATACAGATAAACAGGCAGTAGATGCGTATGTATTAGGGATAAATTATAGAATTTTAATGCCAATACCTCACAGGAATCATCAGACCTAATAATATGTATCCTCTGCGATGACCAAAGCGCGAAAAAATAAAAACAAAATATAATCTATAGCCAGAAGTTCAGTGTTAATACCAGCAAGTTCCGCTGTGAGGGCGCGTGCGTCACTTCCACTGCCGGCACGCGGCGCGCCCGCCCTGCGCCTATGCACACTTCCGCCCGCCTACATCATCACAACGAAACGTAGTATAAACTCTAACTCAGTCCGCCGCGACCGTTTTTGCAAGCAGTCGTACTAATTGTCCGCATGGATTCTTTATGCACGGAGGAAGTCTTTGAGTTCGCGGTACAAAAAGTCCTGTGATGTTCTCCGGGAAGCAATACAGGGAATAAACAGGCTCGAGAAAACAAGTGTTAGGTGGATGTTTCAAATCAATTGTCAGTATGACACACATAGACCTCTCAAATCCTTTAAGGTTTTAGGTTTAAGAGTTTATTTCTCAAAGACCTACCTAAAACAACAACAACCGAACAACGCTACGGATACGACGTAAATAGTAAATAGTATATAGCGCAAAAATATCAAATTTAAAAATTCGTGAATCTCAATTATTTAAATTCATTTTTGATCTTATGTTCCAAAATATCAAATCACTACGAGGTATGTTATCTGTATGACAGATCAAAATTGAAAATACATAATATATCGATATCGATATTAAATTATAATACAGATTTTTTTTAAATACCAAAATACTGTATTCGTACCAGCATGCGAAAAGTGACTTATCCAACCCAAAATAGTATTTTTGGTGGAAAATTTAACCTTAATCGTAACCTTACCCCGGTTTCTAACCGTCTGACATGCAGCCCGCCCTTAGTGAAATACCGTGAAATACCAGTAGGTAAACAAGGCCCTGGGTGTTCAGAAAATAAAAGTAGCTTGTCCTGACTGACTGATCATCAACGCACAGCCTAAACCACTGAAGCTAGAAACTTGAAATTTTCACAGTAGCTTCCTTTTATGGCGTAAGCGCACACTAAGAAAGGATTATTGCAGATTCCACCGCTAAGGGGGTTAAATAGGGGATGGAAGTTTGTATGAAAGTTCATCATTTTTTAAGTTATATCCATGAAAATTGGCATTTAGATTTTTGGTTAAAAATAAAGAATTACGCGTTCTGGAATTTTGGAAATACTACCCCCAAGTGAATTACATAGGGGATGAAAGTTTGTATGAAAGTCCGTCATTTTTAAAGTTATATCAATGAAAATCGGTATTTGTATTGTCGGTTAAAATAAAGAATTACGTGTTTCAGGAAATTTGGAAATTCCACCCCCAAGTGACATTTATAAGAATCCAATCGGACGAAGTCGCTGGCATCCGCTAGTAAACCATATATCCAAACTCGGGCATAGTCAGTGGTAGCAGCTATTCACGCTATAGATAAGATTGGTTCTTATCTATAGCGTGAATAGCTGCTAAACTGGCTGTTAAACTGGCACGAGCCGGTCCTTTTTGGTAGTGAGCGACTTGCTCTTGAACACTTCCTCCCACGTCAATAAGCCAACCTTTGCTCTATAAACGACTTATGAGCTGACCTCTGACTCGGGCTCTATTGAATCAGGTGTTACGGCGTAAGTACGAATGCCACGAGAAAGGTCATACCATCGTGGAGTTAAAGTTAGAAATTATTTCTATACGACAATTCTAAAGGGTTGGAGTCTTTACAAAAATTTTGATTTAGCTTTGTGCCAGTGTCAAAAGTATTCATCATTAATCTGAAAGTGCAAAGTAAATCCTTCCAATTGAGAAGAAAAATCTGAGTCCTTGAATTTCTTTATTTGACATAGGTCTCTTGAAGAATCGCCACAGATCACAATCTTGTGCCGCTAGTGTCCAGCGGCTTATTACTTATCACCTTTTATAATCAAAGCTGCATAGCTTTGATTTTAATTTTTTGTGAAATGACAGCGACAGTGTACCTAACGATCGAATTCACCTCTGATTGGCCGAAAATACACTGTTTCTCATAAATCAGCCAATCACCACAATTGAGACTGAAGTAATGATTGATGCAGCTCTTAGATCGCCAGCTCTTAGGGTGTAGATAATGAGAGCATTCCATCACCATTATGATAATCTTTTTTGTTCCAACTGAAATTTCTAAAAGCCAAAAAGCAAAATAAGAGGAACGAGAGCGTTGTACACCTACTTACCTAACCTGCAGGCCACTCCGCTATCCATCACTATAATAATGGCATATTTTCACCAATAGCTTAATAGTAGTTTATGAAACGGTTGCATAATAGAGGTTATTAAAACACGAGTGTTAGTTTAAAAAACGAGCCGCAGGCGAGTTTTTTAATAGTATTACACGAGTGTTTTAATAACTAATTATGTAGAGTTTCATACACTACTTTATCTAAGCTCATCAATAGGTATCTTACGTATAAAAGAAAAGACTAAGAAATTAACAAAATTATTTATTATAATAAGTATTCATGTTTTGGATATTGCAATTTATAAATGTACTCAATTCTTCAGGGGAGAACGTTTTTGCATTTTTTCCCTTAAAGCCCTGCGATTTTCTTTTTAAAACAGCAATCAGTCTTGTGTATTTAATAATATCGATTTGGTTGTAGATACTCAATAATATACTTTTGAGCATTGAGTATTTAGCCCATAAGGACAAAGACTTATATTTATTTGATAATTCTTGGAAATATGCTAGCATTACATTTTCTGAAAATGAAGTGGTTTTTTTCAAAATTTTCCAACTCATAAAATCTTGGTAACATTTATCGTAAATTTTCTTTGATTTTGCTGGCAAAAGATTATTTGTCATTCCCGATGCTATTTCCAGAATGTCTGGTGGAGTTAAATTCTCTTCAGTATCACTGCTAGACATTTTTCCGCGCAACAAAAATCACTTGCAAAATTTTGAGTTACAAAAACTGAATAGTAAATAAATAATAAATTAAAAATTTAAATAATAGGCGCCAAAATTCAATTGTCAATTTCGAATGTGCGGTGCGTGCAGTGCGTCTATGGTCAATTATGGTAGCACTACACTCTGTCCTCTGGCCGCATCTTGCTACCGCCACACTTTCGCAGTAGTAGTAATAGGGTAACTTTGATAGCGGGATAATCATTGTAAGTAACAAAATTAAACTAACTAACTATTGTAAACTAACTATTGTACCTATTTCTTTTAAAATGTTTCTTTTGTTTAATTTATGTTTTTTTGGTGTACAATAAAGTATTAAATAATAATAATAATAATAAACACCCGGCATGGCTCAAAAATACCAGAACCCAGTGCCTGTACTATAATGTAGAAAAAATTATTTTTTAACATTGTTTTGCAATAATTTCCTAACAAAGTAGTGTTATAATGAACTTTTTTAATTTTTTTTTTAAATATTATAGATGTATGTGAATAAAGTAGTCCAATATATGACACATTTTGATTTCATATTCGGAATTTTATGATATGAGAGTAGATAAATGATAAAATTAAACATATGGTTCGAAGCCAGGATATGGCGTTGCGTAAACTCGGCAATAATACGTTACGACTCAATAAAATTTACGATGTCATTGGGTGCATCGTTAACGTCTCCCATCCGTCCATGCGTCCATCCGTCAATGCATCCGAGCGCGGTATATTTAGCGACAAACACCGACTAGACGTCATAAATTATCATAACGATTCCAGCGGCCCACTTACCCAATTCGACAAAATTAACAGCTATCGATAACATATTAAAAATTTTTAGTCAGTAAGACTGCCAAACAAATACATATTACAAGTAATACGGGATCCGTGGTGTAACATGGTTCAACACTGAACGAGTTTCCGAGAGAGTTGTCATTTCGAATCCCGCCAGTTACGCAATTTTTATGGCTTGAAAATATTACCAATTTGTGTTTTTATTACTGTACCTGCTCTTTAATTTTAAGTTTCACTAAAATAGAAATATAAGTCTTAAAGAATGTTTGCTAGAACTTAGCTGTTGTGATTATTGGATGCTGTGAAATACTTTATTGGCATCGTATTTGACCAAAAATATCGAAACAGGAAGATAATATGATGATGATGAAACCCGATTTGCTTTATTAGATTGGTTTAAAAATAAATTCCAAACCGAAAATCTACAAAGGTCCTGCTAAAAATACGATAATGAATTCAGCTATTAAGATAACATTGATTTAGGCGGAACAGAGTTGGCCTACTATGCATAATTCGTTCGGCCAAGTGCACGATTAATAAAGTTTCCTCACTCTTCACAAATCCATTATTCATCCAAGATTACAATACTATAATTATACACCGTAACGTTCTATCATCTATGTGGTATAAGAAAATTGTTCGCCTGTTTTTTTTTTTTTTATAAATAAATAGAAAATACGACTGAAAAAAAAAATAACTGATATTGATTTTCCGTGATTTAAGCTCTCTACCCTAAAGATAATTTGGTTGGAGACTGCTGGCTGACCCCGCGCGTCGGTCAGGTATTACAGTAGGTACCTATTATAGGTAGGTACACCAAAATCTACAGGAAACTAGTTAGGTCAGTTATTATTCTGTGGTTAGGTACGTAGGTAGGTACTACTCGTGTGACGAAGGTACACAATAATGAAACCACGATATTTTTTTTAATATATGGGCATTTCTCTACTAACTGGAAACTCGTCCATACAAAGTTGTCCCGACTCTATTTTTTTTGAAAATTAAGAAATGATATATATTTTTCGAGAAGTAGTAATGAAGTAAATACTAATCCCCAAAAAACAATTGAAATTTTGACAAAATTTTTTTTTGTATGAAAAAAATAATTTTTTCGTATTATTATTTTTCTAAATTTAAATGTTTTCATCTTATTGCACGTTTAATGGACATTATCAGTAAATAAAATAGGTCTTTGTAGCATAAAACAGGTAATTTGTGCTATAAAATTCCAGAGGACTGTTGCCCAGAGGACTGTTTTTTTTACATAAAAAGTGTCATAGAATTAAATCATTTAAGATTTTGTTTAATATTATTGTAAGAAGTGATAATGCTCGCACTGGGTTATTGTTGTATAAAATTATTACAATTGAATCCCTTATAATACTAAAAATACAACTCTCCAGAGGACTGTTAAACAAGCTGCCCAGACACGTGATTCTCTTACACAAACAGAGATAAAACTGAATAAAATGGCCGCGGCACCTTGTACTTTACTTTCGAACGAACTTCACACTGGTTTCATTGCGTTTTACGACATAAATAATCTCAGTAGTGCATAGTAAGCTTTTGACGTGATATTCAAATTGTATTCGGGGAAAAATCAAAAATCGTGCGGACAACATTCGAGTGCCAGTTTGTAGTATCAAAAATAAACCTAGAATTATCATTGTGTTTTCTAAACATGCTATCTGTATCCTATTATTGCTTGTATATGTTTAAATTTGTCTATTTTAATAAAGGAAATAAATATTCATCGTAAGAGTTGTCATTCTGGATATAGGACATAGCCAAGAACTGTATTTTGAGGTTTTCAACTGAATTTGATAGAATATGACAATGTTATATTATTAAATGAACTTGCCTCCTTTAAGATTAGGTAGTGTACTATCATTATTGATATTAAAAATTAGTATTATTATAGCCAAATAAGAAAAAAATGCTTGGTACAACGATTTTCCCGTTAGTAGAGAAACAGCTATATAAAGTAGAGATTGATTTCATCCATAGGTACTTAATAAATAATTAGTCAGTACGAATAAACATTAAAAAACTTTAATTCGAAAACAGTGTAATCAATCAGCGTACGAAACAATTTAGCTCCGCTTTGTTCTGACGAACATTAATAATTCTAAAATAATTTTAATGTCTGCAAAATTGTCTATCTATGAAACTTGAAAACATACAATACAGATTTATCTCGCTAAATATCCGCTGACAGCCGAACAGACGGTTTCCTTTGTATCGGCAGCACGTACACAGCTCATAACGCAGGAGAGGCAAGTACAAATTGCCACACGTATGCAAATCACATGCTATTTATAACCAGATGGACAGCCTGTAGTACATTAGCTCGGCTATTCTGTTTATTTATATTCGTGAGGTAATTCTGTAATTTGTACACGTGATGCAATTCCACTCATTCTATTTTATAACTTCACATACCAGTTGGATACGGAAAAAGTGGAAAAACACTCGGCTCTTTAAAATTTTAATTCAATCACATACAAGTATTTAATCGTATCTTTTTAATGTAATATATATGTTTTGAATTTCGAATATCAAATTAGGTATGAATTTTTAATGGCATCCAAAAACCAACCACCGCATAATGAATTTTGATTTGAATTTTTATTGATATTTTATTTAAAAAGTAGCAACTCGAGATCAAATAAATATGAAATGCCAACAGGATTTCAACCAAGCTTGACAGTTGTTTCATTAATTTTTAAAACAAAGTGGCAAAAAACTCATATTATCTTAGCGAAATGATAGATATTTTAAGTTAAATTGTATATGGTTATGACTGAAAAACAATATATGTAACAAAATATTAAATATCAAGTTAATTTCAACGAATATGGACACTAACTTTTTCAAACTATAATTTTTTTGGTTTCAAAACGAATGTAAGTTAAACACGATAGAAAATCGTCTTTTGAGGCAATACATGCCCTGTCCATTGCCCCTTCAGTTTCGCGACTCGATGAGCTACGTATTTCGGTAACTCTGGTTCTCCTACGGAACTTTTCATTCCTGACTTAATCCCACAGAGATAATATTGTAGGCGTATTTAGATTACATCATTAGTCATTACTTGTCATCATGATAAAGCGTTATACAAGTTGACTTAACGAACTCCTTTCTTTTAGTAGAAAATTTTTCCACGGCGTTTGTTGAATGTAGGTAGGTGTGGATGTGACACCTCCATGGCTTTTCTCACAATAACTTTCTTATGTCAAGAACATTCCAGATCGTAGCATGGCTGGCGCAATTTTTCCTATAATAATAATAATAGCCCGGTCATAAAAGATTTTACGATATTGACGTCATGCGAGAGAAAATACATTGTCCCTCCTATAGTTACACCTCCATTAAAACTCTTATAGCGTAGGTACATACCTACGCTATACGCTTGATGTCAGCACCTTCGTATACTTAGCTATACCTATCTCATAAATGAATTGTTCTTACTAAACATTTAATATTGTAAAAAAGATTTAACAGTGGATTGATCGTGACTGTTTACTTTTGGTTTCATTGTGATCTGATAAAAGTTTTTTAAGATTGAATGAAGATGTTGTATCTGAACAAAAAACATAATCACATCAATTAATAGTTAATACCTACTTTGCATTCAAAGAACTCATGACTTCCGAGTGCTAGAATACGGAAGCAATTTGACGCTCCGCTGGTTCCTCGACTGGCAAAATACTACCATTCATACAGTACTCGTAGTCAAAAAGCATCTAAACAATTCAAATAAGTGAATTATTTCGTGAATTGTGAAGAATGAAGAATTATAAATACGTGTATAGTGTTTTACCTATACATATATACCATCACAAATAAAGTACTTATTACAGAGTTACATATTAGTAGATAGAACTCTATCTTATTTATGAAACGTCATTGTTTCTTCGTTGCAAATGTACGCGTTAACGAAAGCATGTTCATAAGTTATCAATATTATAATGTGACAACAACTGACAGCAGAATTATGTATTTCAATACATATTATATTTTGTTCATAATATGCAGCAAACTTATTATCAAAGTCCATAGGTCAACACGATGAGAAATCTGAAATCGTATTCATTTATTACAATGAAATAAGTGAAGAAGAAAAGCTAAATAAAATTATGGGTATTGCCTCTTAATAAAAATCGGTAGAAAGAGCTCCCACTAGATAGACGGAAAATCTCCAGTCAATCTCGTCCACCAGTGGACGTCTATACTCTATTGGTTGACAACACTTATGTATTTAGTGGTTAACAACGATTAATATTAAAAAAGCTGTGATAGCCTAGTGGTTAGGACGACCGACTTCTAATCGGAGGTCGTGGGTTCGATCCCGGGCACGCACCTCTAACTTTTCGGAGTTATGTGCGTTTTAAGTATTTAAATATCACTTGCTTTAACGGTGAAGGAAAACATCGTGAGGAAACCTGCATGCCTGAGAGTTCTCCATAACGTTCTCAAAGGTGTGTGAAGTCTGCCAATCCGCTTGGCCAGCGTGGTAGACTATGGCCAAAACCCTTCTCACTCTGAGAGGAGACCCGTGCTCTGTAGTGAGCCGGTAATGGGTTGATCATGATGATGATGATGAATATTAACGACGACGACGAAAACTCGGTTTAATAACTTAAGCGAAACAAGAACAAAATGAAGTTCAACAAAAGTTAATTTGACTAGTGCGAGTTGCAAGTACAACCACAAACAACTAGCAACCTTGACTTCTGTACAAGGTCTAGTTCACTTCCCTGTGTTTTTCACCGATGTCGGAAGTGAAAACGACGTAAATAGACAAATAACTGTGCCTCAAGCAATCCATCGCGTTTAATCAATCGTTCACGAACACTTTTTCTGTACTTCCAACCTAAAGCTGTAGTTTGACTTTCTCTGTCAGTTGAACAATGTACAGTTTATTCGATAGCATAAAAATTATACTATAAAGTAAAAAGTAAAAACTCGATAAAACTAAATGAAAGTCTCAACTGGGCAAAAAATGGTCAACGTCAACCAATTCAACCCCGATTGTACGAAAATGTTGTCGTCAAAACGATTAATAATTTCGACGTGATCGTATCGTTACGTATGTATACACGTACATATTTATGAACAACAAAATTTATCTGTTTGTTTACTTATTTAAATTGAGTTCTACTATACTTGTACATTCTATAATAATAAGTTGTTTACAAAATGTTGTAGGAAACTTTCGTTAATATATAAATAATTTATTATTCTCAATCAATTAAGACATGCTGGGTTACAGAATAACCCCCCCTGGGGGGGTTATTCTGTAACTTAGTTAGCAACTAAAAATAGTTGCCAACGAATTAGTTCGATATACATTGCTGCTTTACTGTGTAAAATTATGAAAACACTTTATATTTCCCACAGTAAAGCAGCAATGTATATCAAACTAATTCGTTGGCAACTATTTTCAGTTGCTAACTAAGTTACAGAATAACCCAGCAGATCTCTGCCTATTTAATGCATTAAATGCAAATGAAAATTCTCCGCTCGGTTATGTATCTGAATAATAATGAAAACAACACAGGTTTAGTCTATTTGACGGCGATTGACGCCAATGCGGTTACTGAGGCATACAGGATAATAAACTGGAATCATTACGAGGCATTTCCATCGCGTTGTGAATGAGTGTAATAATGAAAAACATGACTAACGCCAACGCCAACGGTGCATATGTAAACACTAATGAGGATCGAAGGGTGTAAACAACACTATCGATACATTATAAATAAAATACATATATACTTAAATATAACTACGAGATCATTGCGCAACTTGAAACTTAGACAAGTATAAATTGAAAATTTAAAAAACCCCCGACATTCGCCATTTTGTGGCGGCGGCCATCTTGAATTTGCAATAGTGCTATTTTGCTAGTCAAGCCCTTTCATTTGATAGCCATATTGAGGGTGTTGTGATAAAATATGTAATCCGCCATTTTGTAGCGGCGGCCATCTTGGATCGATTTTCATCAAACATAGCTAACAAGACTCTCGACTAATTCACCTTTCAAACAAAAAAAACCGCATTCAAATCGGTCCACACGTTTGAGCGCCACAGGGGAACAGACAGACACACACACACACACACACACACACACACACACACACACACACACACACACACACACACACACACACACACACACACACACACACAGACACGTGAAACTTATAACACCCCGTCGTTTTTTCGTCGGGGGTTAAAAATGATTAAAGCAGAATATCTTAAGAACGCTGAGCAAACAGGACTCCTTCACATAAAGAAGACTTCTTAAAATAAATCTGCACTCGCCGTTTTAAAATATACAGTTACTAATACTACTGTAGGTACGCTACTATACAGGTCTAAGCTATCCCTATCCTTTAAAAGTGTAGGTTTGTGCCCAGCAGTGGGACGTTAAAAAGTCTATAGTGGTAGCGGTAGAGGTAGTGCTGGAGGATAAGAAATTGCTGTTCTTAAAAAGACAACGTGCATATAGTGGAAACTTATCGGTTCTATTTAACTCAATAGACGAATGTAATGTGATAAGAAATATCTCGATAGAAGTTGCTATGTACATATGTGAAATCAGCCCGAAAAATGCTGAATGCTGATATACAAAGAAGTGTAGCTAATTGCTATCTAGACGTAGTTCTGTGTGTAGCGAGCTGTGACGTAAAGCGGAAAATATAAAACGCCACGAGCGTCAGAACGCGCATTTAGTTTGATGCATCCCAAACATCGACGGAACATCAAACGGAATTAGAGGGTTCATTAACGCTTCATTACTGGATACACCCCCGTCGTAAAATAAAAATCTTCTGAAATCTATAAAATATACTTCAATTGCTCATTCATTGTTAATTTTAATACGTGCGATGTATATGTTCAACATTCATTCACCTTTCACTGGAAAGTATTCAACACAGACGAACCGTCTAATTTTGCCCTTCGACACACTTTAGGTTAATGTGGCAGGCATTGATCCAATTGTATAACACGATGCAGCCAACAATAACAATGGAAATTCACTATCTTTAGAAGGCAATACATAAATCTGCGCGAGAGGAGGAGTAGTTAAGTAGTATTAAAATAAATTCAAAGTATAAAAAGCTCGAAATTATGACAACATATCTGAATTAAAAACGAAAGGAAAAGTACTGGAGATCTCCACAAAAAATTGTTATGACCGTTCCTAACCCATTTGAACAAAACAAAATCACGTGACGACGATTTATAACTTAAAAATTCTAGGTATAATTTTGATATAAAAACAGATTTTATATATTTTGAACCAGCAAGTCTCAAATTGCCTAAAACTTGAGAAACTTGACATCACATCTATAAAGTGTAAACATTGTTAGCGGGTGGTTAGCGGATTTGCGAGCGTCGCAAACTCGCTAAATAAATGGGTGCCTACGCCTTCACGATAATTGCTGTTGTGAAATCAGAATGAAATCATGAATGTTCACCTTAAGCTTTGAAAGGTTGTAAACAAAGCTTTGACTTTGAACAAGTCTAACAAAAGTTTCCTGATAAAAAATGCTAGCAATATAATATATTACCCACGACGAAACAAGAGTCATAATATTATGTAACATATGGGTTATGTATTGCTTTTTTGTTTGTTATCATTTTCCTACAAAACTACTGGGTCTCACTATCACGCAAGCACGTATCACTTCTAGACAAATTCTAGGATATATTTGAATTTTTAGCTATAGGCCACAAGGAAACGCTGCAATATTGTTTATGATTTTTAGTTTTGTTACTTTATTATTAACTAGCTTTCGCCCGCGTGGATTCATCCCCTATTTTACCCAATTAGGGGTAGAATTTTACAATATATAATACAATAATTTTACAAAAATCCTGAAAATAAAGAAATAAGTATATTTCTTTATTTTTAACCGACAGTCCAAATACCGATTTTCATGGATATAACTTGAAAAATGACGGACTTTCATACAAACTTTAATCCCCTATGTAACCCCCTTAGGGGTGGAATTTGCAATAATCCTTTCTTTGTGTGCGCCTACGTCATAGAAGGAAGCTATTGTGAAAATTTCAAGTTTCTAGCTTCAGTGGTTTAGGCTGTGCGTTGATAATTAGTCAGTCAGTCAGTCAGGACAAGCCTCTTTATAATAGTATAGATTTCGTATTCTAGTCATTCATTGCAAGGCCATGGAGTAGAACTTCATTTATAGAGTACCAAACGAGTATGGAGCGATCCATCATCGTGTTCCGGCACGCGGTCAGTGGCCCGGCCTGACCACTGAGCGGGCGGTCACAGAACACATCGGACAGTGCAACGCCGCCGGCTCGTCTGACTCTGTGACAGAATACTGTGGACAGGTTTTGACGGCCCCCAGCCAGGTCATGATGTGGATGTGGGCAAGTGGCCTAGTAATACTTGTAAAATATATTAATGTAATATACCTACCTACCATGTTCCTCTTTAGTAATTGTCTGTACTATACAATTATTTTTTTGCATATTTTTCTTTTTTTTTTTAATTACTTTTAGAATCTTAAAATAATTTGGATAGCACAATCAGCGAATGAATGAAAAATTAAGACAAATTAAGACAATTAAAGTTTAAGTAAAACAACAGAAAGAAAATTATAATTGAGGGAACCGCATCGTTCGTACAAAACGAATAATACATCGAATTGATTAGAATTTTCTTGTAGATTGTAGGTATAAACTTTATAGGTCATCGATTTTTATGTTACTTTATATACATAGTTTAATCTTTATTGAATGTTCAAAGCAATAACAAAGATAAGCGGCATTAATTTTAGAACTTATTCAGCAGCGGAGTATTGTAACAAACACCACATAAATTGCTGCGTAATTGATAAGATTGTTTACAAAATCATTAAAATATAATAATTATAAATCATAATTTATTTCTGCCAACTCTCAGAACTATCGACGTGATAGTCTACACCTAGTAATATAAAGAGGCTTGTCCTGACTGACTGACTGATCATTAACGCACAGCCTAAACCAGAAGCGAGAAACTTGAAACTTTCACAGTTGCTTCCTTTTATGGCGTAGGCGCACACTAAGGATTATTGCAAATTCCCCCCCCCCCTCAAGAGGGTTAAATAGGGGATCAAAGTTTGTATTAACGTCAGTCATTTTTCAAGTTATACCTATCCATGAACATCGGTATTTGTACTGTCGGTTAACAAGTGTAAATTGAAAATTTAAAAAACCCCCGACATTCGCCATTTTGTGGCGGCGGTCATCTTATATTTGCAATAGTGCTATTCTGCTAGTCAAGCCCTTTCATTTGATACCCATATTAAGGGAGTTGTGAAAAAATATGTTATCCGCCATTTTGTAGCGGCGGCCATCTTGGACCGATTTTCATCAAACATAGCTAACAACACTCTCGACTAAATCACCTTTCAAACAAAAAAAACCGCATTCAAATCGGTCCACCCGTTTGAGCGCCACAGGGGAACAGACAGACACACACACACACACACACACACACACACACACACACACACACACACACAGACACAGACACAGACACAGAGACACACACACACACACACACACACACACACACACACACACACACACACACACACAGACACAGAGACACACACACACGCACGCACGCACGCACGCACGCACGCACGCACGCACGCACGCACGCACGCACGCACGCACGCACGCACGCACGCACGCACGCACGCACGCACGCACGCACGCACGCACGCACGCACGCACGCACGCACGCACGCACGCACGCACGCACGCACGCACGCACGCACGCACGCACGCACGCACGCACGCACGCACGCACGCACGCACGCACGCACGCACGCACGCACGCACGCACACACACACACACACACACACACACACACACACACACACACAGACACGTCAAACTTATAACACCCCGTCGTTTTTGCGTCGGGGGTTAAAAATAGAGACATAATACGTGTTTCAAAATTTTTAAAAATTGTACCCCCAAGTGGGTTAAAGAGGGGATGAAGGTTTGTATGAGTTTGATTTTCATGTTATATATATATATATAGGTAATAATAAATGATCCATTAAAGTTGGTATTTTAATTTTCGGTTAAAAATAAAGAATTACGTGTTTAAGGAATTTTGGAAAACTACCCCAAGAGGGTAAATGGGGGATGAAGTTTTGTATGAGATTTGTATGAAACAACGCGGGCGAAGTCAGCAGAGCATCGGCTAGTATAATTATAAAATATGCAACTTCAAGCGGATAGGACACTTCATTAACATAAGACGTTTAAAGTGTACTATAAATTAATAAATATTTATTAGATCTTGTATAATGTTATACCTATCTAATTTTACAACAGATCTTACATTAATAACCTGTGTTAATAAAATCTATATTATTAACAAAGCGGAAACCCGCGACTCCGTTCGCGTGGATATTGGTTTTTTAAAATCCCGTGAAAATCATTTTGTTTTTCCTAAGCTCCTTTGAGCTCATACCTTGCCAAAAACTGTTAAAAGTTCACTGGCGGATGTTTAGATAGATCAAAATGTAAACAGAAAGTCCCATCAAAATCGATGCAGCCTTTCAGATATTAGCCAGTAATCTTTAAAGTATCTCCTTTCTAACAAAAAAAGAATGAATGAAATCGGACCACGCGTTAACGAATTACAGCTAAGCTAAGTACACATTTTGACTTTCATCCCTTCTCCCAAAGGAACCGTGCTGAATTTCCGGATAAAAAGTATCCTGTATGTTACTCCGTAGTATCAACTTAAATCATGTCAAGTTTCATTTCAATCTATCCAGTAGTTTTAGCGTGATGGGCGCACAAACATACAGACAAACAGATAAACAGACAAACAAATAAACAGACAAACAGACAAAAATTTCAAAAATAGCTTTTTTACGTTCTATTACTTATCCCTAACATCCCCCAGTTATTATTTTGCAAAAATCTTTAATGTACAGATACGGCAAGTCTACGATTTTATTATATGTATAGAATAGATTAATGCAGGCTATGCATATTAAGGTGCGTCCAGACTTGAACATTTCACCGAACCGAACAGCGAACATTTCGGCGAACTTGTTACGCTCAATGTGGACGGCGCGCTTGGAGCGCTTGAGATGGGTTACTGCGTAACAGTTCGGCGAAACTTTCGCCGAACTGTGAAATTCGGTGAAATGTTCAAGTCTGGACGCACCTTTAGATCGCTGCTCTTAACTTACGTAAATATTGTGAATTTATGCATATATATATAGGTATTTAGTACTTATATTACTACATACTCGTATATTCAAATAAGAACGTCGTCGTTGAAATGAGACGAGTTTTCTTTATCCAATGAATGAAGAGTATTACAAACTACAAAAACTAGCAAATTTTCATAATGCACTGCAAAATGCAAATCCTTTTTTTTTTAATTGTACTTTTATATGCTGACGGTAGTACCTAAAATGCAAAAACTGTCTCGCAAGTGCCAATAACAACTATACAAAGATTACAAAGTTTCAACCCAATCGAATGAAAAATGCATGAACGGCATAGCTGATTCCCTCAACTTCATTCCGCGGGAACTCTTTTCCGGCATGAAAAGTGTCCGCGAACCGTTTCAAGGTTACAAAGCTAACTCTGTGCCAAAATATTCATTTTATATCATCTTCACATATACAATTACGATGTGCGAGCGTTCATAATTGTTTTTGACCGATCTTCTTTCGTTAATTCGGCTTGACCGATTTTTTTTTTGTATTCATGAGGTCATTTTATGATTATGAGATTTTTTCCGACAAATGTGGCAGGACAACGTTTGCCTACCGGGCACGCTAATATTGTATAGATATCGTGGCCAGATCTTAGAATTGATCACTTCATGATGTGGCCGATCATTTCATGAAACGGTTCTATTTCATGAAATGGTCAGCCATATCATGGTGTGGCCTGGCCAGATCAATGAATGATCATCGTTTAATGATATCAACAGCTAAACGCATGCTACAACAGCAACTTCATGATATGGTAAAATATTAGTGATCATATCGACCGGGCCTCCGTCGCATAGAGAGAACTTATGGTCCAAGAGCGAGCGAAACGAGCTCCAGACTTGGGGCTCTCCGACTCGGACAGGTTAGATTAGAAGGGGATCTTCTTCGTTGTTATTTCTTTTTAAACCACCCAGAAGAACCGGGATCTCCGTCACATAGTGGGAGGTATCTTTCTTTCCCCCACTCACTCCCCTCATAAATGAGATTTATGATATCAAAAAATAGGTGAGGTTATGATTTAAAAAAAAACATTACCTAAAAACTATGATATCATGGAAACACATAGGCTACTTTTTATCCTGTAAAAATCCTCAGTTCCCACGGGATTTTGAAACTAACGAAATCTATAGCTACAGCTATAGGTATATTACTATGGCAAACTTCCTTGAAAGTAGGTAAAAAGTTTGGAAAAGGAAGTGTGAACGAGAACCGGAAATAAACGATTCTCTCGGGATTTGCGAAAAACCGAAATTCACGCGGGCGAAGCCGCTAGAAGAAGTACTTGAAGTAGTAGAAGTAAATGATAAGGCCAAAAGTGGATGGCCAAACATTAAACGTTGACGTTTAAACGATATGGTCAGTTTAAATGGTCGTATCATGAAGTAGAACCGTTTCATGAAATGGTCAGCCACATCATGAAGTGATCAATTCTAAGATGTGGCCACGACATAGATATAGATAATATAATCAGCCCGTTATCAAATGAAACCTCTGAATGAGTATCTTGACTGTTTACCTTTACTGATAATAATATGAGGAACACACGAATGTAACGCGTGGAGGATACGTGTAGATTCATTAATACATCCTATTCTCGTCACTGTTGAATTCACCTTATTAAAAAAACTTGAACTTTTACTAGTAAAAGATAAAACTCATATTTAAAATAATGTAGACGAGAAAAACAAGAGTGTTTGAATAATTCTAAATGTAAATTATGGCGACAGACATCATGAAGTAATTCGCGACGATATCAAGTAAGAAATGATAACAAGACGAACGCGGATACGGCTCGCACACATTCGAAGACACTCGTACGGACAAGCCAGCACGCACACATCAGCGTGATAAAAATAGCAACTCCGATAGCGCAAGCACACCAACACACGCCCACACGTTGTACGTGAACTGTAATAAAAACATACATACATACTTCGAGTGCGCTATGAATAAAACACAAATTGAAATGGAACCACACGAATTGTTTATATAAACGCCGGGCCACTGAGCCAATTCCTAGGCGGAGGCTGCGTCGCGAGCCCCAAACGTGCAATAGAAAGCTCTGACTTTACGAAAAACTAGGCCTACCGCGGTGACGACCCGCGATCCGTCCCGCAGGCCGCAACTAGAGCCACGCTCGCTCTATCGGACGAGTACCGGTTCCGTCTAGTTCCAATAATAGGTCGATGAAGACCCAGGAATGTATAAAGGATTGCGGACTCACCTAAATTTATGGCATACATGGCCTGGGAGCGCTCGAGCCGCTGCGCGTGCTCCATGGCCTGGTACAGTCCGGAATCCACTTTTAAACACTTTGCAAAACTGTAACACAAACGGGATCCACTACGTCGAACGCAAGCATCTTATGTCGGAACTGACACTGCCGCCGGACGAGCGGCGAGAGGCGAACTGGCGTGACACTGAACGCGACAGGCGAGCTCGGATCGCAGGCGACGACTGAGGAGCGCGGGCCGGCCGGCTGCGCGAGCGCACTGCGCGCCAGCACCGCTGCGGACCGCTGTCTGCAGCAACGCACCGCACCCTGCCGCTGACGCACTCACTTTAGTTAAAACGACCAAAATCTTGGCAGTAAATACAAGACAACGCGTGCCAGAGGCGAAATGCAGCTTTCCGAGAATTCAGTCTTACGCGAGAGTGACACGAAACCAGCGATGACAACGTTAGCAGTGACCTAAAGCTTCATGTCACACGAGGTCGCGGAGAGTTCACAGCCTGATTATAATAATTGTGCAACGACATAGAAACCTAAGACAAAGCATATTATCGTCACGAGTCACGACATTAAAAACATTCTGCGAAGTATAATAATTATTCTTTTTATTTCAGTACAAAACTCGCGAATTTGTTACATCTTACTTTTACGTAGGTAATCTTGTATTAAATAAATGTGTAAAACATTAAGTAACTCTTGCAAATAACTTTGATGCATTTCCGTTTTTCCCCGAATATAGGTAACTAAACCTTTTTTTTAAATGCTAAAATGCATAATATGTTCTCATCCTAAAGAAGTTTTCTTATCTTCTAAAATCTAAAGCTATATCGAATGTAGGCTGATTGTTGTAGGCTTCTGGAGTCGATTTCAGTAAAATTTTGGTTTCATTTATACCATGGCGTGTGTCATTAAACTTCGTATCAAGAATAAAAATTGGATGACCACTCTCGTGCTGATTTAGTAATGAGGGAGTTGTTAAAAATTAAGATCCTCAATTATTTCATAAATAGGTCGGGCCTCGGGGAATAGAATGGAATAGATTTTTTTATATTCAAGTAACATTTTACACGTGCTTTTGAATCATCATGAAATAGAATAAAAAAGAAAAGTGTTAAGGAAACTGCTCGGCCGAAATAAAAGTAAACTGTTAGTAGTTTTGTCAATTGACACGGATGACGGAGGTGGAAGTTGGCGCGCTACTAAATTATCCTCTCGGCGTCAAAGTCGAGGCCACGCCGTGTAGACGTGACACAACCGTCGAGATTTCACAAAAACTTCACCACTAGGAAGATGTTATTTAATTTTAGTCTATGACGTAAGCAAATGCAAATGTCTTGTGTTCTTTGATTCAAGATAATGTCGTAATTAGTGTCAGTTGAAAAGCGTAAGTGGAAATTATTCTAATCCCGTGGATAAGACGACAATCGCTTTTTGTGAAAACTGACAGCTCCAGATACACATACAAATTAAAAAGGTAAGTATACTAGGAGAAAGTAGATTCATTATAGTTTTAGTAAATTCAATGTAAAAAATAAACACTATTCTAACGACAAGCTTTTATTTAATAATGTGCGGGACAACAAAACAATAATGAGACCAAACTCGACTGTCTCGCCGGTTTCAAATAGTGAGTTTTATCTCCATCTGCCAATGAAAACAAAACAAATGAGTTCAAACTGAACTGTTCCAGCATTTGCCATCAAGGATTACCAGTACGAAGCTCCAAGCTTCATTCATCGAACACGCTCAATGGTACCACTATCATCTATTGTCACCCATACCACAAACATCTGTAAACTTTCAGGAAACTTAAAATTGGTCTATACCAATTTTGACGAAAACACAACTTACGAACAAAGTAAGCTACTCGTAACAAAAACTGTGGTCATGAAGGGCGATGGTCATGTCTACACAGAAGTCATGTACAAGTCTTTTGCTTTACATTATGCTAAAGTATTTAAATAAGTTTCTAATAATGAATCTTTCTAAATAAATGGTTGTGGCATCGCCCACGCGGGGTTAATTTGCGGGACCGCAACTTTTTCGACCCACGCTTGATCTTTAACCTACCCTACCTTTTCGACTAACGTTACCTAGCTTTTGGCATTTAAAACACGTGGACTTGTTTAATAAGTAACACCAAGGTGCCGCTGGCATGATTTCAGATAGAGTAAGAAGATACGGTGACGACGAAGATAATTATACTTTAAATAATATTCTCAAGAGTCAGGTTTTGCAGGAAAATAAACAAGAGAAGAAAACAACACAGTAAAATTGTGGTTACATTTAACTTTAAGATTTCAAGAAAACAATTAAATATTAAACTGTAAGCAGACCTTTGAAGAACTAGGTGAACTAAAGTCATACTTGTTTACATTGTACAATGTTACAGGTGCCTTGTAATGTTTTTGGTTTAAAATGCAGTTATGCTGTGACAATATTATGTTTACCTATTTCAATTTATACAAACACCAGGAGATCATTATAATTTCTAAACAAGGTTTGATATTATTGATTGCATGTTGTTTCAAGCGGATTCTATGAGTTAGAGATTAATGTTGTTTTGATTGCGTAATAAGGATATTTATGTACGAGTGTGTAAATTAACAAGTATAAATTGAAAATTTAAAAAACCCCCGACATTCGCCATTTTGTGGCGGCGGCCATTTTGGATTTGCATAGTGCTATTCTACTAGTCAAGCCCTTTCATTTGATACCCATATTAAGATAGTTGTGAAAAAATATGTAATCCGCCATTTTGTAGCGGCGGCCATCTTGGATCGATTTTCATCAAACATAGCTAACAACACTCTCGAGTCTCGACTAATCCACCTTTCAAACAAAAAAAACCGCATTCAAATCGGTCCACCTGTTTGAGCGCTACAGGGGAACAGACACACACACACACACATACACACACACATACACACACACAGACACGTCAAACTTATAACACCCCGTCGTTTGCGTCGGGTGTTAAAAATTTAAATCACATCTCACATGTGGAATCCATGGCTCTATGGCCACCACGGTCTTGCTCTATCATCAAACATTCATTAATCAATTTATTTAAAATTAATCAATTTTGTGGATCAACTACTAGTCAAAGAGTAACTCAACGAATACAAACTCTATAAGCAAGCCCAAACGCGTTACATCTGCTGTAAGTTGTCGAGGACTGGGGTAGTCCGCAGACTGCCTTGGCAGCATCAGGTCAGAATTAACGTAAAATTACAAGGTAAAGGTATACTTAGTGTACGAAACTATTAGAAAAGCACGACTAAGACCCATTACAAAAAGTAGTGATAATCCCTAAAGGGCTGAACAGACTTTTATCAAATATAGCTAAGAACCAACTCAACTAACCACGTTCGAATAAAAAAAACACATTCAAATCGGTCCATCCGTTTGACACACAGAAACAGACAAACACATAGACAAAGCGCTCAAACTTCTGCGTCGGGGGTTAAAAACAGTGATGAGGTAAATACGGCAAGTGGCAACTGGCAAGCGATGGAGCGGCGCCGACGACTCGATGATGCGATGGCGCCTGCGATCACAAAATAAACACAGCCGATCACACTCACACTCCCTGTCACATAATATTAGATGTGCCACTTTCTATTGGTGACAAATTAATAGATAAGTACCCATATATTTTAGATCGGTTTGACGACCTATCTATGACGCAGCGGTTTGAAGTGAGAAAATTTGGATCTAGAACAGTTTTCGTTGGATGATATTAAGAAAATATTTGTTTAAAAGTTGGCTCCGGTTGCCACTATAATGCATTTAATATTTTAGACCAGTTTAAGAGCAGCCTTAAAGATGGGTTGCAACCGAAGTCTACGTTGTTACTATTCCAGCAGTTTTTTTATTTATTAAGTAGGTGGGTAAGCCAAACTAAGTAATTGTGGCGTGTGTAAAGTTTCGAAGTAGCACCTTAACTTTGAAAAGTTCTACGCCATTACGTATTTGAATGCCACGAGGCGAATGGTAGAGGCAAAGTTTGTTAAGTTGTCAAATCATCGAAAACACAACTGCGTCATCTGTACTTAAAAGTTGACGCACTTAAAATAAGATGAAACATGAACGTTAATATGCATCAAGATAATATAGTTCCATCAGAGCAATCGAAAAATACTGGTGCAGACGTCAGCAGGAGCTGCAGCAGAGGTCGTCGCTTAAGTGACCTCCGTTCGTGTATTTTTTCAACGCGCCCGATGTTGTTTTTTTTTTATCATAAATCAACTTAAATTCAACTAGATGACATATGTAGATAACGGTCATCAGATATTTCGAGTGGATGAAGCAGCGAGCTGAATGGCGCCTAGTCGTAACAGTTACTCACACACGGCGACGGACGGTAATAACTGCGATGATGATGTTTACCCTCCGTATCAGCTGACTCAGCACCTTGGCTCCATGCCTGCGGATTATTTAACCGATAGATCTCATGTAAAAGTTACTTTTTTCGGGAAATAAAAGCTATAAATTACGGCCGATGGGGACATTAAAATTTTTCCGGGATAAAAAGTAGCCTATGTTTTAAGTTAGGCATAATCTATCTCCATTCAAAATTTTGGCCAAATCGGTTCAGTAGTTCCATCCAAACATCCAAACATCCACAATTTCACATCACTACATAGTATAAACAAAGTCGCTTTCTCAGTCCCTATATCCCTGTGTCCCTATGTCCCTATGTATGCTTAAATCTTTAAATCTACGCAACGGATTTTGATGCGGTTTTTTTTTAATAGATAGAGTGATTCAAGAGGAAGGTTTATAAGTAGAAAAATTGGACCCGGTAGGTGGCGCTAATAGCAGGCAGGACGACGTCTGCCGGGTCCGCTAGTTTATAATATTAGTAGGATAGAAGCTATAAATTATGGTCGATGACGACATTAAAATTTATCCTGCAACAAGATAATATATGGATGATATGGATCAGTACCATATATCGTTGGTCGAAACTTTCGATAAGCATGCGTACGAAGAAGCCAAATTCTTTCTTAATTTAATTAAAGAAGTCTTTAAAATTTTCAAAGGAAAGAAGAAATAATTATGTTTAATTACAGTGAAAGCCTGATGGAGGATAAAACGGGGCTTAGAATGTGTTTATCTTCTAACTAGCTTCTGCCCGCGGCTTCGCCCGCGTGAATTTCGGTTTTCACAAATCCCGAGGGAGTCGTGGATTTCCGATTCCCGTTCCCGCTCCTTTTTCCAACCTTTATACATACCTACTTTCAAGGAAGATTGCTATAATAATCTACCTATCGCACTATCGCTATAAAATCGCGTGGGAACTGTAGATTTTTCCAGAATAAATAGCCTATGTGTTAAGTCAGGGCATAATCTATCTCCATTCAAAATTTCAGTCAAATCGGTTCAGTAGTTGCAGCGTTATAGAGTAACAAACAAACACATACACACACACACACACACACAAACTTTCACCTTTTATTACTATTAGTGTGATATTGCCCGATTTTAGACGATCTCGACTGACGAATTATACGTATAATATTGAATCGGTCTGTCTCTCAGGCGGAGGTAAGTGCTCGGTCGTTACGACTTGCAGGCGCCGCGCTGCAAGCGGGCGGCAAGCAGCGCGCGCTGCATCGCAAACAAACGCTGATTGCTGACACCGGCGCCGCGCCGCTCAACGCCTACCAGAAATAGCACGTCCAGGAGTGGCGCGTCCATTAAATCATATGAAACCCTCAATCGATGATACACGACCTTCAATATTTTCAGAACAATTCCAAAGTTTCCCAAATTGATAGCTCTCACCATGTTATCGAATGAAAACTTATCGGTTTCCACGCGGCGTCGTCCAGTAACACTAAAGCGCTCCGTGGTACGTACCACTTTGTTGGCAAAGATATAGGAAATTCAAATCGAGTAATTTTTTTAAAGGCGAAATTAAACGATTTTTATGAATCTGATTACAAGACGAACTAAAATATTTAGACTCCTCATTGATGTGACGAAGATAAAGAAATTAAAGTTGATTAAGAAGCGCCTTATTACCACAAGATTATGCATTAATGATGAAATAATGGATTCAAAAGTATATCAGAAACGACGTCAATGCCGCAAATAAAACAAGTGAGTCGCTATATCGTAGACAAAACAAAAATCAAAGATCCGCACAATTTCGCAGGTTGCCGTCGCGTCGCCGGTCGCTGGTCGCCGCTCGGGAGCATCTATTTTCAAAGACACTGACTCGACCGTGACTCACAGTGGGAAATCCAACTTCCGCGGTACTAACTGTCGCCCAGAACGCAGCTACGAGCGTGTGCGTCAATCGCGGTCCCAATGACCGATTGCGGTTTGACAGCGACAATTTTTCTCACAAATCACAAGCCGTTCTATAGAATTGCAACGTCAGGGCGCAGTCTCACTGAGCGTATCATTTTGGATCCACAAGACTGCGCATGTGCCACTCCGACACGGACGCACTCGGAAGATGTTGACTTGACAATCATCGTCGTCTCAACCGACACACGTCCACGACTGGACATACGTCTCTTTCAATGACTTTGACTGGCCCGTTGGCGCGGTTGGCAGTGACCCTGCCTTCCGCTCCGGGGTCGCGGGTTCGATTCCCGCCCCGAGTCTGGGTGTATTTATAATAATATGTATATATGTATACCTTTATTAAAAATATATATGTATTTATATGTAAATATGTCTATCAGTCGGCTGTTACCTATAACACAGGCATCAAGTTGCCTACTTTAGGAACAGACGACCGTGTGTGTATGTGTGAGTATTTATTTAAAAAAAAAAAAAAAAAAATGACCACTACCGCGGAACACGATCCTGTACCTGTCGGCTACCAGCGACCCGCTTGCGATCACGCGTCCAACTGTGGGGGATCTTCCAACGCTGCGTTACGGTCCGCGTTGTACTGAATCGCACCTGACATTTTAAATCCTGTCATTGAATCGGCGCCTAGAGAGTTACAGGTGTGTAATGTGCATTGCCTCTTCAGCTACGCTACTCGATGAGCTATGTCGATAGTTCTGGTTCTGCTACGACGGATCTCCTCATTACTGATTTGATGTCGCAGGGATACTTCGAGCATAGCTCTCTCCGTCGTCCGCTGAGTAATCCTGAGTTTACTTATGACGCCTATAGTTAGAGAACATGTTTCTGTATAATGCACAATAGTAAATGTGTCCCGGGCCAGACAAAAAAGAAAAGTCATTGTAACTAGTCATTTTTAGTAGCAGCCCAGAGATGGGAAGCTGGTGTTGTTAGATATAGACCCTTGTAGGTACTTCAGGGAGCACCTAAAGCCGTCGGAGCTGCGTCTGAACTTTCACCGGTCCTGTCGCATTAGCGTCCCATTAGATTATGAGACTGAGGGAATGGAGTGACTCTTGTGTTAGTGCACACACTTGTACACTATATTTCCTGCGCAGGTGGCTAGTTTCCGCTTTCGTTGAGATTGACCGCCGCGCCGTGGTGGAAATTCGGTTGGGTTTCAATAATAACTGTTAATCGTATGCCAAATAAGTAATTACACGGAATTCTATAGATTCAAATGTCGATGTCGCCCGGATGAAAGGAAAATGCATAATGCTATGGCGGCAAATTTCTCTGAATAAGTAATTATTCCTGTGGAAGGTGTTATGTTACTTAAATACGTTTGATTTATTGCGAAGCCATCAAGATATTTTATGGTGTAGGCTTAATGGAAAGTCATAGAAGAAAATGTTCGTAGCAAGTAGGTAATGGGTACTTTTATAAGTGTTATTATATTCATGAAAATATGTACAACCATTGTAGAAGCCTTAGAAAATTGCATCAAATTGTTTGAACATTGAAATTTAGCGCGATTTGCCATGAACACGTCATAATTTGTAGGTGTTTGTAGGTAAATTGTAACGCAGCATGACGTCATGCTTTCCGTGTAACCCGAACTTTCATTGCGGTTAAGTTACTCGCAACCGAATTCCGGTTAACCAGGTCAACATCGGCACGTCATCGTGACAAGTCAATCGTAAAAATAATTATTTTGACCGCCTCGTTGGTCCAGTGGCAAGTTTTAGGGCTGCCGATCATAATGTTCCGGATTCGAGTTCTGGAGCCAGAAAAAGTTATTGGATTTTTCAGTTAAGAAATTCTCAGTAGCAGTCCGAAGATGGCGATGTTGCACCCCGTGTAAAGCCGGTATTCCTGCGGATGATCTCTCACTGGACGTATCGACTGTTGCTTCACTGACCCATCTGTGACATAGTGATATTGACATCTCCTGCGTAGGTAGTAGAGCTGCCTCTTGCTCAGTAATTTTTCCAAAATTTTTTTACTAAGACTTGCTCATGAAGCTCTGATTGACTTTTTCATTAATTGATAAAGAACAAAGTGAGAAAGAATATAGGAAACTGAGACATCTAGCGCTTCCTTGTTGCATTGAGATAGCATGTAGCGACATAAAAGCCGTTAAACGATTTGCAATTACTGTCGTTATTGTTCAAAACGTCACCATGTTAAAACAGTTAATTGATACGAAATCCAATTTGCTTCGTACACACAATGCGATGTCCTCAGGAGCTGATTGGTTTCTTAACGAAAGCACAAAAAAGCAAACAAAAACCACTGAAATTAAAAAGGAAATCTGGATAGTGGAGTCTAAGGATTCGCAATTAATTGCTTGAATGCTCACAAGATAAATATTATGGGAACAAAAATGGTGATTTCATTACCATTTTAGGAGTTTGAGACATGGAGAGTCAGTAAGCTTTTGTTGAGCAACTTTTAAGCAGGATTCGTCTATCAAAGAGGATAACTAGACTAGCACGCTATTTACGTAAAGAGTCAGTTGTTTCGTAGGAAAATTCCGCAGAAAAGTTGTCCCAAAAATTTTTAATGCTTGTTTTATATATTTGAATTATGATATATTATTATGTTCAAATTTAAAATGATTCATGTAAATCAACTTATGATAAGTCAATACTCTATCACTGATTCTGAAAACTCTTAAAAGTCATCAAGAAACTCAACAGTTGCTCTTTGCCAATATGTAATTACATCAACATTATGATACTTCACATTATCTCGTGGGTAGGCGAATGTAAAGCCGATTGCTTCCAATTAACTTTGTCAAGAAATTCATTAATTGTCAAAACTTAAAGAAGTTCGAATTATCCGAATTCATAAATCAATAGGATGGCTCTTTTCTGAATTAAAGGTGTAGAACGCCCTCCTGGCGCTCTTGTTTCCTGCTACGTACCTATAACTTTGGTGCCTTCAAGGCAATAGTTAATATATTGGCATCTCGTAGACAGTGGAGAGAATAGGCATTTCCTAGAATAGCTAGTTACAATTTCCAACTGTTGATTTCCATCAGGCATGATTGTTGTCAAGCGCAAGGCTAATTCTGATATTAACAGCTCTGCCCCACACTAGCCCCACAATAAGATTCTGTACGACATAACAGTGCTTCGTGTACATATTGTTTAAGTGCTCTTGATGCAGACTGCATAAATAAACAAAGGCAAAGTACAATGCCAATTTGACAAACGACAATCTCACCTCACCAATATGTAGTCACGATTCAGGCAAAGTAGCAACATTTCTATAGCCATCTGCCATATACATATATTTACCTGCGGCAGTAACAGCCTCCGGGTCGGCCGACATCGTCCCAGGACAATGAGTTTAGCAAACAAATTCACTAGCACTATTACACTTAGCGAACTTTAAAATTAATATTTACATTCTAAGCGATTAATGTCTAAGCAATTGCATATGCTACGCTGTTCGTTAAACAAATTATAGCTATAAATCAATGAAGAATTAAAAACAGGCAGTGATTAACATTGAGATGATCGTGTATTTTTAAAATGCGCAGAACATAACATACGAGTACATTCGAAATGCGCAAAACGTGTTACGCTGCGCTCGGCGGTCGGGACCCGACTGTCGTGTCGGCCGGGCCGGCGCGCAGTGGGGTGGTGGTGGGGGAAGGAAACGCAGCCTCCAACCAACAATAATTATGTAAGTACGAGGGTTGATGCTATTTTTAGAAATAAGGCGTGTACGTAACCAGTTGAAATCGTTACAAGTTTACAACGTACAATGTTGTGCCATCGGGTTTATAATAGTTAACTTTGAGCGCATGTATATTGACGGTGTCTATTTGCGGAGCTATATGCTGTTTCGCTAGTTTCGCAACAAGGCCCCGAGGGCCGAATTGGCCGTGGAGGTTGAACTACATACCACTAGATCGCATCTTAACACAGGCAGTTCGGCAAAAATTCAAATTCACATAGGCTGATGTATTGGAAAAAATAGCGATTAGTTAAAGATTAAAATATCCTCGTTATTGGATACGTTTAACTTAACATTTTATTCACAACATATATATAGCTAAGTACCTACTGCAATGCAATTATTTCGATATTTAATGCCATGGTTGAACGAATTAGAGGATATAATTATCCAACCCTAACCTTTGATTTATACCTGCAATGTTTATGATTATGATGACTCACGGAATGGCGATCTCGCTTGTTGAAAGCTCTACGCAAAATGTCGTTTTGGATATCAACAGCCAATTAGTGACTTCGTCACTACAGAAGTTCACTTTTATACCTGTTCCTGTTTCCTAAAGGTCAAATTAGACGGTGCCCCGGTCATCGTTCATTTTTGCGGTGAACGATGCACGATACGATATTTACTATGGCAAAGTGCCTGCGAACGATGAACGGTCGGTGTTTAGACGGTTCATTTACGATGATTCACCGATGAAGCCTCGAAAATGAAAGCAAAAATCTCGAAAAATTAACCGTCTAATTTGGCCTTTATTATTAACCCCCGACGCAAAAACGACGGGGTGTTATAAGTTTGACGTGTCTGTGTGTGTGTGTGTGTGTGTGTGTGTGTGTGTGTGTGTGTGTGTGTCTGTCTGTTCCCCTGTGGCGCTCAAACGGGTGGACCGATTTGAATGCGGTTTTTTTTGTTTGAAAGGTGAATTAGTCGAGAGTGTTCTTAGCTATGTTTGATGAAAATCGGTCCAAGATGGCCGCCGCTACAAAATGGCGGATGATATATTTTTTCACAACTCCCTTGATATGGGTATCAAATGAAAGGGCATGACTAGTAGAATAGCACTATTGCAAATTCAAGATGGCCGCCGCCACTAAATGGCGAATGTCGGGGGTTTTTTAAATTTTCAATTTACACTTGTATCTTACGCGGTGTCCTGCGTGAGCGACGAATACTACGCGACATGACGCGACGCGATTCGGCTCCATAGAAAATTACAAACTTATCCACGCGACAACGTAGGCCACATGCAGGTTCAGCTAGTCTGATATTTTCGCGTTGCGTTGTATCATGTCGCGTTCTCGCGTTTGTCGCTGACGTAGGACACCCCGTTGTAAGTTACAATAATTAATATCCCAACTCCGAGCTGTTACTGATAATTTTTAACCCCCGACGCAAAAACGACGGGGTGTTATAAGTTTGACGTGTCTGTGTGTGTGTGTGTGTGTGTGTGTGTGTGTGTGTGTGTGTGTGTGTGTGTGTGTGTGTGTGTGTGTGTGTGTGTGTGTGTGTGTGTGTGTGTGTGTGTGTGTGTGTGTGTGTGTGTGTGTGTGTGTGTGTGTGTGTGTGTGTGTGTGTGTGTGTGTGTGTGTGTGTGTGTGTGTGTGTGTGTGTGTGTGTCTGTCTGTCTGTTCCCCTGTGGCGCTCAAACGGATGGACCGATTTGAATGCGGTTTTTTTTGTTTGAAAGGTGAATTAGTCGAGAGTGTTCTTAGCTATGTTTGATGAAAATCGGTCCAAGATGGCCGCCGCTACAAAATGGCGGATGATATATTTTTTCACAACTCCCTTGATATGGGTATCAAATGAAAGGGCATGACTAGTAGAATAGCACTATTGCAAATTCAAGATGGCCGCCGCCACTAAATGGCGAATGTCGGGGGTTTTTTAAATTTTCAATTTACACTTGTATCTTACGCGGTGTCCTGCGTGAGCGACGAATACTACGCGACATGACGCGACGCGATTCGGCTCCATAGAAAATTACAAACTTATCCACGCGACAACGTAGGCCACATGCAGGTTCAGCTAGTCTGATATTTTCGCGTTGCGTTGTATCATGTCGCGTTCTCGCGTTTGTCGCTGACGTAGGACACCCCGTTGTAAGTTACAATAATTAATATCCCAACTCCGAGCTGTTACTGATAATTTTTAACCCCCGACGCAAAAACGACGGGGTGTTATAAGTTTGACGTGTCTGTGTGTGTGTGTGTGTGTGTGTGTGTGTGTGTGTGTGTGTGTGTGTGTGTGTGTGTGTGTGTGTGTGTGTGTGTGTGTGTGTGTGTGTGTGTGTGTGTGTGTGTGTGTGTGTGTGTCTGTCTGTTCCCCTGTGGCGCTCAAACGGATGGACCGATTTGAATGCGGTTTTTTTTGTTTGAAAGGTGAATTAGTCGAGAGTGTTCTTAGCTATGTTTGATGAAAATCGGTCCAAGATGGCCGCCGCTACAAAATGGCGGATGATATATTTTTTCACAACTCCCTTGATATGGGTATCAAATGAAAGGGCATGACTAGTAGAATAGCACTATTGCAAATTCAAGATGGCCGCCGCCACTAAATGGCGAATGTCGGGGGTTTTTTAAATTTTCAATTTACACTTGTATCTTACGCGGTGTCCTGCGTGAGCGACGAATACTACGCGACATGACGCGACGCGATTCGGCTCCATAGAAAATTACAAACTTATCCACGCGACAACGTAGGCCACATGCAGGTTCAGCTAGTCTGATATTTTCGCGTTGCGTTGTATCATGTCGCGTTCTCGCGTTTGTCGCTGACGTAGGACACCCCGTTGTAAGTTACAATAATTAATATCCCAACTCCGAGCTGTTACTGATAATTTTTAACCCCCGACGCAAAAACGACGGGGTGTTATAAGTTTGACGTGTCTGTGTGTGTGTGTGTGTGTGTGTGTGTGTGTGTGTGTGTGTGTGTGTGTGTGTGTGTGTGTGTGTGTGTGTGTGTGTGTGTGTGTGTGTGTGTGTGTGTCTGTCTGTTCCCCTGTGGCGCTCAAACGGATGGACCGATTTGAATGCGGTTTTTTTTGTTTGAAAGGTGAATTAGTCGAGAGTGTTCTTAGCTATGTTTGATGAAAATCGGTCCAAGATGGCCGCCGCTACAAAATGGCGGATGATATATTTTTTCACAACTCCCTTGATATGGGTATCAAATGAAAGGGCTTGACTAGTAGAATAGCACTATTGCAAATTCAAGATGGCCGCCGCCACTAAATGGCGAATGTCGGGGGTTTTTTAAATTTTCAATTTACACTTGTTTGAAAAACAAACCCAGTAACTTTTTTAGCCCAACTGGGGACTTTTTTTTTATTCAACTACAAGTTAGCCCTTGACTACAATCCCACCTGATGGTAAGTGATGATGCAGCCTAAGATGGAAGCGGGCTATCTTGGAAGAGGTATGTAGGTATACCCCTGATCGGTTTCTACACGGCATCGTACCGGAACGCTAAATCGCATGGCGGTACGGCTTTGCCGGTAGGGTGGTAACCAGCCACGTCTTAAGTCTCCCACCAGACCAGATTTAGAAATTATAAAATCTCAAATAGTCCCTGCCGGGAATCGAACCCGGGACCTCCCACTTATAAGACCACAGCGCTCACCACTGCGTCAGGGAGGTCGTCAAAAAAGACAAGACTCAAGCCAAGAAAGACAATCTGACCACTAGGCCAGTGAGGCAGTACCATCACGTAGAGTTAGCAATCTAGTTTTACAAAATTATGTATCAACTAAGTATTGCATAAAGCAAACAGTTATTCCGTTCGATAGGATGGCTGTTAGCGGCTTGGTGCGGCGTTGCTTGCTCTACATCGGAGCGGGCGAAGCGCGCCTGGTGGGTGGCTTGCACGTGGGAGGGAGGCTGCGTGCACATCGTACCGAGCTTTATAGGAACTAGGAACCGATACTGTGCTGCAATATCTGGGCGGTGGCCATAGATAACCTTTGTTGTTAAGCTTTATATTTGCTATGCTATTTATTTCTACTTATTATGAGGAATGATAAATGATCGATATAATATACTTAATTAAAATAAAATACACAGGATTTGGAAAAGTCTAAAGCTGTGTCTAAAGCTGACAACAAAAGTTTTCTCTAATTTATGGTCAAGACTAAAAAACAAATACCTGTTGTGAACGACGCCTACATCAGCTACATTATATGAAGGCTGAAATTCGGAAAAAAACGCAAAAACTCTGGTCTCAAATCTGAATCCAAACGTGGATTTGAACCCACTGTGGATTTCAATGGAAAACGCTTGGTCTCCACCAAGCGTTTTCCCACGCACCAAAGCAGCTCTAGACAAAAAATTTTTTGTTAGCGTATTTCTTCCACACGGTCCGCATCCGGATTCCGGAACTGAATGCTGAGTTAGCGAATAGTTTTATAAGACCGGATCTAATTCCACCTTCGATACTAAAAGTGAAATATGAGTTGGTACCATGTAAAGAACTGATGGTTCTAACGTCTACGGCACAAGAGTCATTGATGCGTTGACAGCATTTAATGAATTTATTAACCGCCGCTTGAATAACACACGTACGTTTTCCTAGAATCATCGACCGTTTCCTTAGAAAATAGGAGTGGAAAATAAAAAAAAGATTTGAATATCTAACCACAAACCTCAAGCAAAAGCAACAACAATCGGAACAATTGGGGGAAATAGGGGGAAGGAGAACGCAGCATAATTTCCTAGAATTCTCTGAGGCTCATCGACATGGACAGTTGACAAATTGATGCTTTGATATAAATCTTCCTAGTATAGATCTTTTAATTTCTAATTAATACAGGGAAGAGGGCGACCGACCGAATCATACAAATCCAATCGACTGCAACAATCGCGGGAGGTAGAATAAGGTAAAGCAGTAGGTACAGTTTTCTAAAATACTTCAAGCACGTCGCTCCGTCCCCACATGCACTCTACCTCTCTACCCAATGTTCTAATATCTGTTAGCTCCCTTCCCCAACCCTGAAGGCAACTTTTTCCACGATGGACAAGACAACCCAAGATACCTGCGCTTACCATTATAAAATATTGAATAGAAGTAGGCGTTACTTTGCGTATGTATTATGTAGACTTTGCAACTGTCCATTGTAGAGTCTACATCTCCTGAAGATGCTTCGGTGTCGGAGTGAAACGATCGTCGAGTTTATTTTTGTGGTGGATTTGTTTGGTGTTACATGGTGGTGGTGCTTGAGGTTCGCTTGGTTGCTTGTTTTTCCTGCATATATAACAGCAGGAGGGCTGACAGGGCATAGCACATGTTGCTTGTTGTACCATACTTTGACTGCTTTGCGGATTACAGCAATATAATTTCGACTTTTCATCATACAATTATAAAACTTCAGAAAATCCAAAGGTGCAAAATAGTTGCACGGGCTGGAACAATCGGGAGAAATACTGAAGTAGATCGAGGTGGGTGGGTACGCAGCACAATTTCCTAGAATCCTCCGAGCACCCCCTCCACCCCAAACGCACCCCAGCCCCCCTCCGCAGGCTCGTCTCCGTGGGCGTGTGTTGACAAACTGTGTTGCTGAGGCTATTTCCAGACGCAGCCACGCCCATGTTCTGGACTCACTAGGGCTGATTCCTTCATACGAACGAAAAATAATTGAGAGGTTTATTGTAAGTATTGAAGTTAAATTTTAATTCATATAGTCTGTTTCTTCCTGTTTGTCATTTATTTTTCCTACTTCCTATGTTACACAGCTATGTATGTATGTCGATTTTTTTTATTTACTAGCTGATACCCGCGACTTCGTCCGCGTGGATAATACACAATACCTACATATTATAACCGTTGGATTGCGCATTCATTCAGATTTATTGTCATAGATCGTATTCATCATTAGTGAAGGTTGTGAGCTGTGACTTGCTATGTATCACGCCATAATGTTGGGTTTTCTTGGGATTAGAGCGGAATCGAGCGACTTATACCCAAATCTAATTATCCTTTCTTACGCCCGCGCCCTGACTGCAAATTCACTTGTTCACAGGTAAACTCGTTTAACTTTAATTGAATCGTACGTTTGAGGAAATTGTAACATCTATACTATCTATACTAATAAATAAAATTGAAGTGTCTGTCTGTAATATCGAAATAACTACCTCATATTAAGCTCATATGGTTATTTGAACGCTACCATAACCGAATCACACGTTTTTAAAATTTTTGTCTGTCTGTCTGTCTGTCTGTCTGTCTGTCTGTCTGTCTGTCTGTCTGTCTGTCTGTTTGAACGGGCTAATCTTCGGAACGGCTGAACCGATTTTGACGGGACCTTCACATACAAGTAGAGAATTAACCAGGGAGTAACATAGGCTAACATACTTTTTTAACCGACTTTCAAAAAAGGAGGAGTTGTGTTTTTCTACCTATGTACACCGATATCTCCGAGATTTCTGAACCGATTTGCGTAATTTCTTTTTAATCGATAGAGAAACATTGCGACCCTGTTCTGTAAAATATTTAGATTCCAATTCCTCAATCCTGATGCTGTAGGGGACCTAATCCCCAAAACTAATGGGTTTTAGAAACTTTCGGTTATTTAAATTGATATTGGGGGTACCATATTAAAGACTTTATCGTTGAATGAACTCGAGTAGGTACATATCCAACTCCTCAACCCTGATGCTGTAAGGAATTGTATTCCGAAATCGTGGGGATCCCACGGGATTTTTCCGTTTTGGGGACGGGTTTCTACAGATAAGCTACTTTTTGTTCTGGAAAATCAAAAGTTCCCACGGGATTTTTAAAAACCTAAATCCACACGGGCGAAGCCGTGGGCATCATCTAGTAATAAATACAAGTATAAATTAAAATTTTTAAAAACCCCCGACATTCGCCATTTTGTGGCGGCGGCCATCTTGGATCAATTTTCATCAGCTTTCAGATTTCATAGCTAAGAACACTGTTGACTAATTCACCTTTCAAACAAAAAAACCGCATTCAAATCGGTTCACCCCTTTGAGCGCTACAGGGGAACAGACAGACAGAGACACACAGAAAGAAATTGTAACATAATAAATACAAGTATAAATTATACTTAAATTTTAAAAACCTCCGACATTCGCCATTTTGTGGCGGCGGCCATCTTGGATCAATTTTGATCAGCTTTCAGATTTCATAGCTAAGAACACTCTCGACTAATTCACCTTTCAAACAAAAAACCGCATTCAAATCGGTTCACCCCTTTGAGCGCTACAGGGGAACAGACAGACAGACAGACACACACACACACACAGACGTCAAACTTATAACATCCCGTCGTTTTTGCGGGGGTTAAAAACGAACGCGTAAATAATCTATTCTATCTTCTTCTTCTTCTTCTATCTTCTAATAAATAAAATTGAAGTGTCTGTCTGTAATTTCGAAATAACTACCACATATTAAGCTCATATGGTTATTTGAACGATACCATAACCGAATCACACGTTTTTAAAATTTTTGTCTGTCTGTCTGTCTGTTTGAACGGGCTAATCTTCGGAACGGCTGAACAGATTTTGACGGGACTTTCACAGACAAGTAGAGGATTAACCAAGGAGTAACATAGGCTACTTTTTTAACCGACTTTCAAAAAAGGAGTTGTGTTGAAATCGGTAAGTACCTATGTTAAAAAACGCCCTGACAGGTATTTTCGCTGCGCGCGACGGCTGACGCTCGCGCTGCACGGAACTCCCCGCGCCGCGCCGCGCCGCGCGCCCCTGCGCCCTGCGTCCGCCATGGGTGCGGTGAAGAGGGTGCATGCTCCAATCTCCATTTCGAAATCTGTGATTTCGAACGAGGGAGCTAATGCGTGCGGATGTGTCCTGCGTTTTCGTAATTTTTATTTTGAATCGGAGATTTTGGGATTTGTAAAAAACCGAAATTCACGCGGGCGAAGCCGCGGGCAAAAGCTAGTAATAAATAAATATGATAATAACGTAGCGTAAACAATACTCGATATCGACGTAATATTATGTTTAGCAACCCTGGCGGATACAGGGGGAGGCGGACACCCGCGCGCCCCCTCCCCCGCCCCACCCCCCCTAGGCCCGGGCCTCTCCCGGCTTCCTACACGCGCCCTTGACCTTCCGTATCCAAACAACCGTAGTCACAACACGCGGAGAGAGCCAGGTTGGTTTGTACTTTAACGGTCTTTTTGATTTACTGTTAAACCTGTAGTTTCCGCCGTCACAAGTTTCAGGTCTCTCCCGAAATAAGAAATCAACCCGGGATATACACTTATCAGAGATGATACCTATAGGATATACAGTATGAATATCTCTATAGGATATTTGACCAGTGGTAGATTCAATTGACGATTCAAAAGTATACTAATTGTAAAAGTTTATTTGAATGAAAAACTTTTCTATATTTTCTATTCTATTCTCGAAATCACCGTCGCGTCGCTTCACGATTCGTTAACATGATTAGTAGGCATATCACAGGACGTCGAAACAATTTTAGCTATGCCTGTCGCAGGATTATGATGAAATCAGTTTTTTTAGTAAAATCCTAGAATTTACTAAGATATAGAGTTCGATTTAATTAATGAAGAGATCCAGGTTTTTTGACGTGATAACGTCTTATAAATCGATGAACGCCGGCCGCATGCACAAAAAAGCATGACTCATTGTCAGGTACCATAGCAACGCACAGACCATAGCAAGCATTGATATATAGTACTAGCGAGAGCGCTCGGCTTGTGCAGAGACTTGTGTGACGCATCTATCTCTCTTTGTTTTCCTTTCTTTTTGTCTCCTCTATTAGGAGAGAAGGATTTAGAGCTTAGACCCGCCACGCTGCTCCAATGCGGGTTGGCGGGCTTTAACGACTATTGTCACATGATAGTGATAATACCCGGGACCGACTGCTTAACGTGCTCTCCGAGGCACGGGGGTGAAACACCGCCAACTATACCAACTCCGGGCTGGCACTGAGAATTTCTTGCCAAAAAAATCCAATAACTTACAATAATTTGCCCGATCCTGAAATCGAACTCGGGACCTCGTGATCTGCAGTCAAATATGCTAACCACTAGACCAAACCAACGAGGTAGTCAATTTTACGAGAGACTGTTTTATCAGCACTGGAGCATATTTGATTAAGCCCCACATCTTTTTTACCCGACTTCGGCAAAGCCAAAAGGAAGGGTTATGATTTAACAGTCTATGTATGTATGTATATATGTACATATGTATGTATGTATGTATGTTTGTGGCCGATTTTGTATGAGATTCTGTGTGTACGACCGTAGCGCCTCAACTACTGGACCGATTTTGATGAATGAGGTGTCTATTGATTCGTTGTTATCGTCCGGGTGACATAGGCTACATTTTAGTTACGAAAAAAAATCGAGAAGAGACCTTCGCACGGCTTTCTAGATTATTAAATTAGTTTCGGACACACATAACAGATGGCGCCACAAGCTGCTTGCCCCGCGCTTGCTGCACACTAAACTATTATAAATTACTAAGCGTAGTCGGGTTTTAGTTTACGAACTTTATACTTGTTTACGTTTTTTCTTTGGAACAGAAGGCCTCGCATTGCTCCTATCATCAAGGATATTATGATCGACGTCAATCAACACAACAATGACTATTGTCTTATGTTTGATCGGATGGTGGCAATAATTATAAAATAAGGTAATTACTATTATAGCTGGTGATGAGATGTAAACATGGGAACTGACACACTGACAATGGAGCCAATTCTGTTGTACACAATAAAGTAAACTAAATAGACTTCCTATCCACTGAGACAAGTTAGTACGGTTATCAGAGGCTCGTTTGTAATTGGTCAGTGATATAAGCATGCAGTGTACAGAGTACGTCTTAGTTACGTGTATATTTTAGTATGATTGTGCGACCCGTGGGGTGCAGACGCGTTCATTTTTCCGTTGGTGCACAGTAGAGCCAAAATGTAGAAATAATGACTGACAACGTAATAATAACTGTAGGAAACGACAGCGTACGTACGTATATATAAATTATAATAAAAATAAGTGATGTAAATATTTTATTAATCTTTTTCGTTACGTCGTCGTCGTCGTCGTTCGTCTCGTTTTTTTTTTCGTTATATTCATTAAGTAACTATATTAAATGAATAATAATAATAATAAATCTTTATTTAGTTCCAAAGTTGCAATTATATATTTCTTAAAAGTACCCTCGACCCCCAAACTAGGATACCCGTGACATGGGGGTAAATAAAAATAAAATAAAATAAAATACAACCCTAAAAATTATTTAAATTTTCGGTTTTGAGAAACTTCTACTACCTAACTTAATTTTTTTACTTAGTAGACAGAATAGTAGCGCATTATGTACGCACAGTCAAAATGATTAACGCCCACTGGCTTTTTTTGCCCCTGTCATTCGTATGGGATTACGGAACAGAGCGTGCTAATCATGTGCTAATACTTACTTGTCTCGGTGGATAGGGAGTTAAGAGATTGTGTACAAACTACAACAATATTGATTCCATTGTGCAATCAATCGTACGACGGGGAGTGTGTATATATATGTGCTATTATTATTTACAAAGAGTGTAATTAATAGTGACAGTTATTCTATAAATAGGTTTAACGTCAGCCTGGTGTCTGGTGTAATAAACACGCTTTGTTTTTAGCAAATCGTATATTTATTGCGTTGTCCGGGGTTGTTCGCATCACGCAACTACGAGTATGTAGTGTAATTAAAAGTATGCTCATAAAAAAAAGCATATTATACAATTATTGAAGATTATATAAATGACAAGCGGACACCCGCGACTTCGTTCGCGTGGGTATATATTGGTTTTTAGAAATCCCGTAGGAATCATTTTGTTTTTCCTAAGCTCCTTTGAGCTCATATCATGCTAAAAACTGTTAAAAGTTCACTGGCGGATATTTAGGTAGATCAAAATGTAAACATCCGCCAGTGAAAGTCCCATCAAAATCGATCCAGCCTTTTAGAGATTAGTCGGTATTGAATTACAGCTAAATACACGTTTTGACTTTCATCCCCTCTCCCTAGGGAACCGTGCTGAATTTCGGGATAAAAAGTATCCTATACCTATGTTACTCCGTAGTATGACCTTAAATGTACCAAGTTTCGTTTCAATCCATTCAGTAGTTTTTGCGTGATGCGCGCACAAACATACAGACAAACAGACAAACAGATAAACAGACAAAAATTTCAAAAATAGCTTTTTTCAGTTATTATATTGTAAAAATCTTTAATGTGCAGATACGGCAAGTCTACGATTTTATTATAATTATTATTATGTATAGAAGATAGAAGATAAAAAACCGGCCAAGTGCGTGGCGGGCCACGCGCAGTGTAGGATTCCGTAGTCACAATCCTCGAAAAACAGATATAACTCCTTAACCTGTGAACCCTACTTAGCCGTGATAGTTTTCCTTTAAAATTGATTATATACCCTACTGCTGTGAATTTTTTCAAGTTCCTATGTACTGCCATTTGGCTGATAGAGGGGGGGGGGGGGGGGGGGTCACTTGACTCTAATAAAAATTTGCACTTTAAAACATCATATTTTACAAACGGATCTAGAAATCGAAAAATGATGTTCCCACACCCACAGTATTTTTAAAAGACCTATTCAACGATACCCCACACTATGGGGTAGACGAGAAAAAAATATTCATCCCCACTTTACATGTAGGGGAGGCTACCCTAAAAAAAAATATTTATCAAAATTTTATTTCACCACTTTGTCGGCGTGATTAATATTTATACTCATGCCAAATTACAGATTTCTAGCACTAATAGTCTCTGAGATATTAACCGAGGACGGACGGACGGACGGACAGACAGACAGACAGACAGACAGACGGACGGACATGGCGAAACTATAAGGGTTCCTTGTTTACTACGGAACCCTAAAAAGCAATGCGCGAAACGGCAATTCAATCATCATGTACCTACATAAATTGTTATATTGTTATTTTTAAAAAGTGCAACCACCGAGTTTCTTGCTGGTTCTTCTCGGTTGGAACGGCTCGGTCCGAACCAGTATAATAATAACTAGTAGGGCGCGTGGGTGCGCGGCCCGCAAGCGGACCGCGAGGTTTCGCTTTCGGGTATTTTGGTTTGAGCAGCCTCCACCTATCTCTCCCATATTCCTAATCCTCGATCATTATCACTCTCCATATTTTTTCTTCGAATCATTCTGCTCATCAAGTAGATCTTTAGGTCTTGATCTTCTTTTGCCAAGAAACCACTCTTCCATCTTTTATACTTGGTGAGATAGACACCGACGAAATTTGTATAGTCGCCATCTTGAATCTGTCATTTTGGTTTTTTTTTCAGCTCAGTGCCAATTGGATGAGGTTCTGAGTATTTTTTGTTTGAGCAGCCCCCATCTATCTACAATGCCCTGCCCGGGCTCCTCAACCATCTTTCAAACCCTCAATCATCATGTCTTCCCATATTTTTGTTTAATGAGTTCTCCAAAGAACCGCATCAAAGCCTTGCATAGTTTACAACTTGTAGTCTCTTCAATATTCGCCATACATTTTCTATGGAAAAATAAATTCCGCCATTTTGAATTTTTTTTCAATTCATCAAGTAGACCTTTGGATCCTCATCATCTTTTGCGAAGAAACTACTCTTCCATCTTTTATACCCTCCGAGATGGAGACTGACGAAATTTATATGGCGGACATCTTTTTTTCGCCATTTTGAATTTTTTTTCAGCTGACTGCCAATTGGATGACATTTCGAGTGACATTTGCTCGAGCACCCCCCACCTATCTTCAATACCTTAAGCGTGCCCGTCGCTCGTCTCTAAAATCCTCAATCATCAGCTCTCTCCATATTTTTGTTCTGAATGAATTTTAATCCTCTATACGAAACCATTTGTGAAAAAAAAATTTTTCATACAAAATTTTACAGGAGGGGTGATCAATCAGTGAGTCAGTCAATGAATCAGCACGAGCAGCTATATATATATTAATAAAAAAACTTTTCTATTATTATATTCTAAAAACTCCCATAAATAGGTAGGAAGAACTTCCTCGAGCTAGTGGGAGCCCAGCTGGTCAAATAATATTGTATTTTATACTATGTACCTACTCTGTTATAGCGTGATTGAAAATTGCGTTTTGCTTTGTGCGAATTCTACTTAGTAGGTACCTACTTTAAATATCATGTGGAGACCGCAAGATGATAAAGACATGCTTTGCAAATTCAAGTCAACATTTGGCAAGAAGTTCCTCTAAAATAGTAACATCTTAGTTACGGAAATCAATATCTACTTGTTATTTAACTAGCTAGAACCATTGGGTTTAGTTTCCAGCAACTTGGGACCCCAATGTTTACCGCTTGTTCGAACTAAATATGTGCCTTGCCCATTGCTACTTTCGCTTCGCAAATTCGTAACTTTTGTCGGTTACTCTAGTTCTTCTATCTACGGATCTCTTTATTTCTGATTTGATCACGTAGAGACGACAAGCATAACTCTCTCCATTGCCGAGCGACTATGAGCTTTCTTATAAGGCCCATAGATTTAGTTTATACCTAGGTAGGTAATAGGTATATAAAATAAGTTGTTTCCCCGTTGTCTGTAGAAACTAAATTGTCGTAATTGGTAGAAGAATGCTCTTATGTCAGTTCTACAGTACTCAGCGTATTTTTACTGATATGATAATAGATATCATTAAATAATTTAATATATAACGTAGGTACATAAAACACTAAAACACTCTTTCGTGGAAAATGTTTTAGATAGTCCCTCTTTCCATAAAACACCCACTGAATATGATATACGATCATTAGCGTCGTAGGCACTGACAAATATACCGAGAATTGAATTTCAGTTCGGAGTAGCCGAATTGAACTTTACAAAGGTTGATACAAAAGAATACCAATAAGACTAAAAGGTTGCTATAAAGAATATCTTCCGACTCCTAGGCTACCATCGCGTGGTGAGTTTTAGAGTCAGGAAATATCTGCCTATAGGAAAATTATCGGAAAATTATACCTAATAGTGAGGTCCGACACGTGGAATGGCACGATGGCAAGGTCAAGGGGCCGTCGAACCGGGCGGGCGAGGGGGTGCGGGCGCGGGCGCAGTAGGGCTGCGCTATTTATACGTAATCGATAGCGCCGCGCGGCCGTGGCCTTGCCGACATCGACCGCCCGGGAGCCGGGACGAGCCCCCGGCGACCATCCCTAGCACGGGTGGATTGACAACCGCCACGGATACCTGCCTAGTGCCTATCAGCTTGAATTTCGTACTTAAACTGGCTTAATACAAATTAACCTGTTATTTCTCAACTTGTAGTCGAGAATTTGCTTTGTACCCTACTCACTGGCTCACTCACTCAGCTGCGAATTACGAGTTTCTGAGTTTGATTCCCGCGTGGGGTCCGTAAAACAAAAAGTTATTGGGTTTTTCTGCAAAAGAATTTTCAATAGCAGTCCAGGATTGGAATGATGGCAGTACTACATAGTCTAGATATAGCCTCGTGCGTCGGAGAGCAAGTAAATCCATTGGTCTCACACCTGCTCTCTCTCATTGGCATGCCATCAGACTCTTGTAGTCTCATAGTGAGCCAATAGAATTCACCTGTGTTTGCGCTTTGCACACACACCTGTGCACTATAATATCTCCTGTGTGGTTGGTTAGTCCTACTTCCGCTGAGATCGGCCACCATAGCCGGATTTCTTATTAACTATCGTAGACAGTGATCAAGGTTTTAACGTTTGGAGCAGAAGGGTGGTGGGACATCACATATTCCCACAGATTAGAGGTTATTTAAATATTTAATTTACAGTTGTTCAATATTTGTTGTTTAACTACAGTGGTTAAGGTACATATTATCAAGAAATTCCAAATATATCATTAGTATAATTTTTGAGATAAGCCCCAAAACAAAAAATTCTAAAACCTTTGTCTGCCCTCATTTCTTTTATTTTGCATACTACAACATTAGCACCACAATGCGCTGAGGACATTCTTATGTTACTTTCTGAATAGAAAACTAAAAACATACCAGAGTTAGGTGACGAGTGCCCAGGATCATCAGCCATGGTGAAAACGCTCTGAAAGGAAAACGGAGGAATATGAATAATTTTTGACAACACTAAAACCCTCTGACCTCTGTATTTGTGACACAAGGCACCAACATAGGATTGTGAAACTGATGTGGCAATGGGTGGGACACATCATTCAAAGAACCACAACCAGCATTAAACTAAAGTATTTCAGACATACAAAATGTGAGAATGGAGCACAATATTGGTAGACCCTTCACTGATAATACAGACAGACTGAGATGGACAGTAGTTGTGTGTTGATGTCGCTGACGTCTATTAATACAAGTATGCTGGACTAGCTATTGACCAAAGCAATATAATTATCACTATTTCTTGCTACGAAAAGTGAGTTTGAAGGTATCCAGAATTCGAATTGTGAAAAATTGCATGATATGTCAAATTTAGCTTTTCCTACTTACAGTCGTTATTCCTTATCTTACGCTGTGTGGGGTTGGCACAACATGTCTTCTCCTTCCACTCACTTCTATTATATGTCAACACATCATTCCCCCTTTTTACAAGCATATCTTCTTTCACCCACTCCATTCATCTTTTTCTTTGGTGTTCCTCTACTCCTACCTACAGTATGGTGCATTAAATTTGCACAAGATTAAGCTCACTTTGTATGACCAGTTTGTCCAGCATACTTGTATTATTAGAGGAGTGTTTGGTGTACACTAGCAAGTGGCATAAGTTATTTCTATTGCAGAATCAAAACTTAGATGATTAAAATGCAAAATTGTAGCACAAAATCGGCAAATGAAAAAAATAAACACTGTGACTTATTCCTCAGGAATAAATTATACTTGCAATAACAAAGTGCGAAATTGAACGTAATGTTTTGGTACAAGAAATGTTTTTATAAAAGCGGGAAAATCTTGTGATAATTGAAGCGACATTTCTTGCTCTAGGAAGTAAAGGTCAAGATATGTTTAAAATGTACCTCTATACTGAGAATATCTTACGCTACGAAGTAATTGCTTATTACTAAAATGAATAATAACCCGTTTGCAACCAGCTGGAGTTCCGAGAACTTGGAGTAATTTTAACCACAAACAGCATTAAACTAAAGTATTTCACACACAAACAACACCATTTCACTTTGTCCAGCAAATCAAAACAGTTAAAGAAATGAATTTAAAACAAAATTCTTTCAAAACAATTCGATAGATACGAATTGTGAATGTTTTGACCATTTGACCAAGTTTCGCTTTGACATTTGATTTGAGTTTTTGACGTGAGACGTCTACGTACGTCGAAAAACCATGAACCTATAGAAGAGGACTTGGCATAATGTCCTATAGAAAATAGTGGATCGGAAAATAGCTTAAGCTTATCAAAATGTTCATAAGTGTGTAAGAGACAACACTACATTTTTAAACATAACAATAAAACAGATCGTGGCAGAAATTTTATTGCAACTTCCCTTAAGATGGCCTCCCTAAAATGTATACATGAACACTCACACACGCACAACTTGAGACATCACAATGAACACGCGCCATTTTATGTTACAGGATTGTGCGTGTGTGAGTGTATTTTTGGCACGTTTTTAAGGTAGGTATGCCTACTCTACTTATTATTATTATCTCTATGCGAAAAACTCATTGAGGAATTAATAGTATAGAGGCGCACTAATGTCTTATAGAAAATAGTGGATCGGAAAATAGCTCAAGCTTATCAAAATGTTCATAAGTGTGTAAGAGACAACACTACATTTTTATTAACATAACAATAAAACAGTTTGCGGCAGAATCAAGGCACAAGATGGCCTCCCTAAAATGTATAGGTACATAAAGACACACGCACAACTTGAGACGTCTCAATGAACATGCGCCATTTTATGCCTAAAGATTGTGCGTGTATGACTAGGTGTATGATAGGTACCTAATCTAAGAGTGTGTGAGTGTATTTTTGGCAAGTTTTTAAAGTAGATATGGCGCCTCGTATTATTAATTCCTCAATGGAAAAACTGCGTTTTTAATAATATTTTTAAAGACTCATAAACAATTTAATCTATTTTCGTCATTCGTGTCTACAAATTATACAAAAAAATACATATATAATTTTTAAACCTTTTAATTCCTTCTTTGAACAAACATGGATACAACATAGAGATAATAATTATTATCTCTATGGTTTTTTAATCCCGGAGACTAAAATGACGTTTCCTGAGTTGCCAGTTTTTTACGATTCTTTAATAGTGATGTGGTGCAATCGATACTTGCTGAAATCGATACTATCAGTGCTATCGATACTATCGGTACTGCCGATAAAAATTAATTCCAATTAAAATGAAATAATTATGGGCTAATTTGTATTTTATGAGTTTCTAATACAATTGAAAAATAGCAATTTTACCATGTTATGTATTTGATTATATTTTAAAAATTGTGTATTGAAAATGAAACTTACTTACTTATATTTCGTGAAATATAAATCCATATTGCGAATCTTTTATAGAATGCATGTATGCATACAAAGGAATAAGGTTATAATAATGGAAGAAAAGAAAAAACAGTAATTATTAATTATATTTTTATTTACTCAGAGTCTGAATTCTTACAGTAATCTCTAATTATATTTATTTATTTTATTTTCATTCTAGTCCAATGTACTAAATGGTACTCAACATTAGTGGCAATAATATTTTTTTTAATGTGATAACGTCTTTTATATCGATGAACGCTGGCTGCACGAAAGCGCATACAAAAACACATGACTCATTGTCACATTCTGCCTGAGCTGAGCGTGCAAGCGAGAGCGCGGAACAAGCGATAAAGAGGTACAATCGGCCTATGCCTTCGGTTTTATCTATGTTTTCTTGTGACATTATCACGTAAAATTATTTTCCGTCAACTGACTTTACAGACAACCAATTTTTTTTGTATAAACTATGTTTCAACTTAAGTTTAAAAAAGATTTGTTTCGTAGGTACTTTAATTTTGAGAAGAAAAGGTTTTCATTTTATTTCTTGTAGTCTTTCATTTTATTTCTTGTAGTCTTTCATTTTATTTTGATTCTAATAAGATGCTAAATGACACTAAACATAATTTGTGGCAGCTATTATTTCTAGTTTTTTTATTGTTTTAATTTTTAGGTCAAAATTGTTTAAACTTGTTTTGGTTATTTTAAAACTTTTTGGATTTTTATTCTGTTAATTGTACTACACTAATCTCGGTTTTATTGCTATTTATCGGGAAACAGGCATTTTTTTAACCTACATCAAAACAGGGGTTCTGTTTCGATCCGTATATACATATGTATATTCCAGAATATTTTAAAAACCAAAGAAACGATTTTGATGATTTTTGACGTGATAACGTCTTATAAATCGATGAACGCCGGCTACACGTACGAAAAAGCATAACTCATTGTCACGTACCGCGTGCAAACTGCAAGCGTGAGAGCGGAACAAGCGTAACCGTTCGGCTTGTGACGCATCTATCTCTCTGTTTTCTTATGACGTTATCTCGTAAAATTATCGTCCGTAAACGGACTTTACGGAAAATCAATTTTTTTTTTCAATATACTTTCAGGAAGGTTTCAGTATATTATATCACATCTAGTTATCATTTTTATGTACGAACTTACATGCATAAATGTACCCATATGCGATTAATATTTTTGATTGGTACACCGATTTCTCTTGAGTTTACTGGACTGAAGTCAGTTTAATTTTTCCTAAAATATAGCTTGTTCTAATAAATAATAGAAATAATCGATTTTTTCATACATTTTTAATAAATTTTTTATAATTTTTTTTATAAATCGATTATTGAAAAGTGAAAAATCGATTTTTAATTGATCGATTTTTTCCTTCAATGTCACATCCCTACACAAAACCGATTATTAAAAAAACAAAGTGTCAAGTAAATAGGTACTAATCATTAATCTGTGGTGTACTGTCAAACACTGTCAAAGTTGTATCAAAATTCAAAACAATTTATGACAAATTCATGATTTCTCAGAGTAATCTCTCATGAGTAATCGTTTTGCCTCTAAACTAGTTTAATAGTGATCTGTGTCATTTTGCTTTTACGAAGAATTATTATCAAAAAGTCGTTGCATCTCAAAATCATGTTCTCATCATTCTTTGGCAGCAAGCGTAGATCGTCTCCAGTGGAAGATGATACGCCACCTATTCCTGGACCGAAGTCCGATGATGCATTTGTTATTGTGGATCCTAATTCCCCCAGAGGCGGGTTGTATCCTAGTGTGAGTGGGAACCAGTATCCTCCGCGGCCTGCACCAGTGCCTCCAGTCGCTAGAAGAATAAATTCGGAACAAACATTCCATTATTTACAAGGTGTACCTTTTTCACTATCGAAAGAATTACAAATGTCTACCAATAAAGACGCGTTCGCAACAGAAATCAGCGATCTTTTGGCCTTCCTCTCCAATACAGTGAACATGAGTAGCTACAATTACGACTTCTCTGTGGAAAGAAGTGTTCTCAAAGAGTGTTGATTATGAACAATGCTCCATTTGTAACATTTTAATGTATATCTGGGTATTTCCATTGTAATGTTTGCTAAATTATTAGATTTATTATATCCAATCACAGCATATTCTCCCTTAAGATCCAAAATAAAATGTTTCTCAATTTTGGGAGATATTTTTCAACTTGTGACATTTACACAGCTCATATTTAAAAAAGAATGTTTAGCTAAAACAGTAATTTTAAATTATATATAGAAAAGCCATCTCATTTAATTCTTAAGTATTTAATCACACAATTCTCTAGTTTCATTAATAAGATATGTATTTATATGTAAAATAGTCACTTTCGATTTGCTATTTAATCATGGCCAATATTATAATTTGCTGCAATATGTGATTTAAAAAAAAATTCCATTTGATAGTGCCATTTATACAATAACTAATATAAATTATTTTCGTTATACAAATAATAAAAATTACTTCTTGCAAACTTTAGAATTGCAACATTACACATTGTTTGAGTTCTTTTCCAAAACGGAAGGATGTCAACCATATGTCCTTCAGCTTCTTTGTCTGTTGTTCTTTGTCTGCATACTTGGCCTATTTTATTGATTCACAACATTATTTTAATAATCTAAGGAATGTTGCAAAAATATTATATATTTTAAATTCTTATATTTATATCTCAAACAAAAGTGACTCAATTCAAAAATTGGGTGAATAGAGTAGAATACATGGAATAATTCATAAAAGCATTTTCATCATATTATACTCATATCAAAAATTGACAAATCTAGGCTAGAATAATGCAAACTCATATTTTATGTCTCTGTTATGAAATTTGTATTGAGTTACTTTGGTTCTCACCATGCGATGGAACAAAATTATTTATATGTATATTAAGTAGTATGAAATACATTTTACGATTATTTACAAAATATAACATATTACATATAAACGGGTAGCAAACACATCAGTGACCTGTTTTAGTGTTTTCACATATTTTGCTTGCTATTTGTGAGATTGATATTGAATGATTAAAAATAAAATTATTCTTATAACAGACATTTTATTTTAAATTCCATTATTAGACATACAAGTATTTTTAATTTAAAACAGTTACAGTATAATATATCAGTACTTTTATCAACCATTAAAATATTGAATCTATCAAATTAAAAAGATTAGACATAGACACAAATAGTTAATAATCATTAGACTATGTTATACAATTATTTACCTTGAGCTCTCTAATTTCAAACAAGTTCAGACTTGAGATATTTTTTTTGTTCGAAATTGAAAACACATAGATAGGTAATAATCCCTAGTATAAATTCTTTACTCTTCTGGTCAGTCTCAAGTTTTGTTCCATTTATGAAATAGGACAGACTGCACTCTTCAAAACATTCTTTAATAAAATATTTCTATTATGAAGTTTTATTAATATGACTTATAATTATATTATTAATATGATTTATGAAGTTTTATTAATGACTTATAATATACTATCTGAACTATCTATAATTACACTGAGTTGCGGTAGACATGACCAAAGAAACCAGTAAGTGATTATGAAGTAATTAAGTAAATATATCAACTTTATTGCAACTAGCATTTACTTTACTACATATTATAAAAAATGGCAAGAATATAAAAATAATTATATCTTCTGAAATTAACTTAAATGCAAAAACATATTATATTATTATTTTCAAGTGAGATGACCAACTCAGCATTTTGCCTGCAACTTCATACTTTACTAGATGATGCCCACGGCTTCGCCTGTGTGGATTTAGGTTTTTAAAAATCCCCTGGGAACTTTTGATTTTCCAGAACACAAAGTAGCCTATCTGTAGTAACCTGTCCCCAAAACTGAAAAATCCTGTGGGATCCCCACGATTTCGGAATGCAATTCCTTACAGCATCAGGGTTGAGGAGTTGGATATGTACCTATTGGAGTTCATTCAAAGATAAAGTCTTTAATTGGTACCCCCAATCAATTTAAATAACCGACAGTTCCTAAATCCCATTAGTTTTGGGGGTCAGGTCCCCTACAGCATCAGGATTGAGGAGTCGGAATCCAAATTTTTTATAGGACAGTGTCGCAATGTTTCTCTATGGATTAAAAAAAATTTACGCAAATCGGTTCAGGAATCTCGGAGATATCGGTGTACATAGGTAGAAAAACACAACTCCTCTTTTTTACCCGACTGGGTTATGTGTTTCACCTGTGTGTATGTATGTCCATTCCTATGTCCGCGTGTAACTAATAAACGGCTCAACGGATTTTGATAAATGATACGTCATTAGATTTGTCTTCATGACGCGAGTGTTATAGGGTACCTAAATTAAAAAAAAAATTAAAATGGCGAACTTTATGCGCTTTAATGTGCGAGCTGAAAAAAAAATTTTTCCTCAAGACCCTCGAGTGGGGTATCAAAATGAAGGGATTTAAAAGGCAAATACAAAAATGTATACAATTATATATTTGAAAATAAGTTGGAGTGATAAATCACAGAAAATGACTGTTTCCTATGTCAGTTCGTAACTTTTTTTTTTTTTTTCAAATTTATTTTCAAATAAGATGTACATACAAAAATATTTACATTTAATCCTCGCCAAACTGGTGGGCCAGTTTGTTGGCGAGCTCAACTACTCAACGACTCAACTTATTTTGATAAATGATACGTCATTAGATTTGTCTTAACAGCGCAAATGTTACTGTGTACATAAAATTAATAAAAATTCAAAATGGCGGATTTTATGCACTTTAATGTGCGAGCTGAAAAAAATTTTTTTCCTCAAGACCCTCGAGTGGGGTATCAAAATAAAGGGCTTTAAAAGGCAAATACGAAAATATATACAAATCTATGTGTTTGTAATCAGTTTAGAGTGACAAATCATAGAAAACAAAATAAATAACAATACACTGTGAGTAAATTGGTAGTAATTTATTTAAGATCCCTTCCCACTCCACTCTACCACATTCCACATAATCCCCCCTACACCTCCCCCCTTCCCATCAATTATTGTAACACTAATAATTTAACCTTAAATCGCCAAACACTAAAATAATACAATAATATTATGAAGGACCTTATTAAAGTTTCTAGTGTTCAACAGATGGCGCTAATAGTGGTCTTAAACGCGCTATTACCTACACGCGGAGTGACACAGGCCTGTCTCTTGTAAAAATATGCATCTAAAAATTTTTCATAGTTTTGCACTAAAAACCAAGAAATAAATTACGTAATTAAAAAAACTAAAAACCCGACTGCGTAAAACAAACTAGTTCTGGTAACTGAAAAGCAAAAAACAAGCTTTGTACTTTATAAACTAGAATTTGATAAGATCATAAACATAATTAATGTTAGAAAATGTATGGCAGGCGGGGGCATTACTTAGCCAACTACTCAGGACTATTAGTTCGCCATACATTTTCTAACATTAATTATGTTTATGATCTTATCAAATTCTAGTTTATAAAGTACAAAGCTTGTTTTTTGCTTTTCAGTTACCAGAACTAGTTTGTTTTACGCAGTCGGGTTTTTAGTTTTTTTAATTACGTAATTTATTTGAAAGTCGGTTAAAAAAGTAGCCTATGTCCTTTCTCAGGCTCTAGAGTATTTGTGCACCAAACATTTAAATTAGTTCAGTAGTTTTAGCGTGAAAGCGTAACAGACAGACAGACAGAGTTACTATCGCGTTTATAATATTAGTAAGGATCTCATACTTTTGTCAATCAGCATAATATTATGAATGACAAAAAAAATATTACTAAAAACAAATCTAAATATACAACTATTATAAAGCAGATGAGTTTTATTGAATGTGTTAATGTTTTGAAATACTAATTCGGATTTGAAAAATTCTTTTTGCATTTGGCAGTCCCATTCTTGGCAAAGTTATGTATTCAATGAATTCAACATCACGCTTATTTTTATTTCACAACGTGAAGCAGCAATGTATATCAAACTAATTCAGAGGCTTAATCACTAAGTTAGAAAATAGCTGGACAGGGTGTGTTTGCCACCTGTTACTTAGTTTCAGTTTTCATAACATTATCACCATCACCTCATATACTTACTTACTTACTCATATTTGTAAAGTTGTTGGTATTCAAATAAATAAATAATGTTCTCTAATGACATGAGTGATACATGGTCTTCTTACTTGAAAAGCTGTAATTATTTAGTAACATTCAATTATACACAACAATATTATGTACTTATATTACAAGCAATAATATATTTTATACTTTGAACAATTCTACTCATGTATATGAGTATGGCTTGCAACTCTATTTCTCATTCAGAACAGTGTATAGCAGTGGCGGATTATCCTTTAGGCAAACTAGGCACATGCCTAGGGACGCAAGATTACAAAGGGGCGCTAGAGGAAGGAACACCCAAAAAACTTGAAATATTTACACAAATATTGACATATTGCCAATGAGGTACTGCCTAGAGCGCTGTTGTCATCAGCTAATCTGCCACTGGTGTATAGAGACAAACAGAATTAGTGACCGTAGAACGCATTGAGTGTGTTTCACAGGCTTTAAATAATTGCAGCGAGCCCACATATGAATGCAACAATAATGAAAAACGGTAACCATGTCTTCAGGAATGCCCCAAAACTGAAACAGAAACATAATATGTATTGTAGGCAATCCTGTCAAGCGCTTAGGTAATCCTCAGGATGCAGAGAGTGACTATGGCAATCCTTAAGAAAGCCTAGGAAGTTTTCCTCCACAGAGTGCCTATATTCATAGTCTGCATTACCATACTAATATTATAAGAACTGCATATCTAATTTTATCTTTTTATTTTGAAAAAAAAAAAGGGAACCAACAGGGATGTTTAAAAACCAAAGTTTGCGTGGATGTAGGCATGAGTTTTTTATGTGACACCTCACCTGACATATCGTGAGTATGGTATCATGTAGAGAGCCAGTTTGACCATGTTCCAGTTCTTGCAGCCTCCATAGCTCATGATGTTCAGCGCAGTTGCTACATGTGAGTGGCAGTTGTCATAGAATATTATGTGCTGTAATAAAATAATACATTTCTAGACTATTTCTACCAGAATATGGTCAGGGAATATTGTTTAGTGGTTATGTGTATCTTTGTTTGTTGGTTTATTAATATTGCTTCATATTAATTCAAAATTCAATAAATAAATACACAACATAATTATGAAAATGGTATTCTTCCCACTGTCTGCTGATTGATTGCAATATAAGAATCGGCAAATAAATAGTATTTAAATTATACCATTCTCTTCTTATATATCTCTGATGCCTCCGCAACGGCAGCATCCCAACCGGCCTGGCCGTTTATTGCTCTATGTGGTGTCAACTGCCAGTACTTAGTGGGGTTTCCAAACGCCATGAGGTCTTCAGACACAAAGTAGGGTCCTGCAAAGTCTCTTATCACTCCATTTGACATACATATGCCCATGTGACCGAGAAACGGGAAAATCCATCTATATAAAAATAAAAATAAATATTAATTAAACATTATGGTATTATAATAATTTATTTTTCTTTAACATTAATAATATCAGCACAAATTTTAATTTAATTAAACAAACATTAAACACATGTCTATTTTCAACCCTACAAACAACAATTTGTCAGATTTTCAATAGGATTTCTACTTATTGAAATTGAAATAACAAATTTAGTCATTTGAAACTATTTTTTGTGGTATGCTGGTAAACTAAATATGCTCACTTTAAAATAGGCCTGCTAAATATAGGTGAGTAGTGATAAAAAACTTACGTTAGAACTGGTATCGGCGTCCACACGATGCAGTATGGATACCGTGCACGAGCATGGTCTATTGGATCCATTAGAACTGCCTGTTCGTGGTCACTTATGTCTATAGGACTTCCAGGACTTTGGTCACTGTTCATTATATCAGTTTAAAATGTATCCATCCTCCGAATAATTGATTTACTTATTTGAAACTTGTTATGGTTTTTGTAGTAATGAGTGTGTTGTTACTGATTTTATTTCAATAGAAAAGTCAAAGGACTTCAATAGAAATTAGTTTTGTGGTTTTTTGCTTTTTATGTTGGACCGTGGACGTTGGTTTCTATTTATTTTTATTTGGATTTTTTTTATCATCTGTGATCTGAGGGCTGAGCATCATAGAGATAATAATAATAAAATGGAGTTGGCATAATGTCCTATAGAAAATAGTGGATCGGAAATAGCTCAAGCTTATCAAAATTTTCATAAGTGTGTAAGAGACAACATTACATTTTTGACATAATAATAAAACAGTTTGAGGCAGACTGAGCACTAAAGATGGCCTCCCTAAAACGTATACATGAACACTCACACACGCACAACTTCAGACATCACAATGAACAGGCGCCTTTTTATGTGCTCGGATTGTGCATGTATGATACCTAATCTAAGCGTGTGTGAGTGTATTTTTGGCACGTTTTTAAAGTAGGTATGGCTGCTCCATTAGTCTATCTCTATCATAGAGATAATAATAATAAGTAGAGTAGGCATACCTACCTTAAAAACGTGCCAAAAATACACTCACACACGCACAATCCTGTAACATAAAATGGCGCGTGTTCATTGTGATGTCTCAAGTTGTGCGTGTGTGAGTGTTCATGTATACATTTTAGGGAGGCCATCTTAAGGGAAGTTGCAATAAAATTTCTGCCACGATCTGTTTTATTGTTATGTTTAAAAATGTAGTTTTGTCTCTTACACACTTATGAAAATTTTGATAAGCTTAAGCTATTTTCCGATCCACTATTTTCTATAGGACATTATGCCAAGTCCTCTTCTATAGGTTCATGATCTCTATGCTGAGCATGGGCTGAGGCAGTATTGCCAGCACGGTCATGTCAAAAGTTACCATAGAGGTAATAATAATAAGTAGAGTTGGCATACCTACCTTAAAAACGTGCCAAAAATACACTCACACACGCACAATCCTGTAACATAAAATGGCGCGTGTTCATTGTGATGTCTCAAGTTGTGCGTGTGTGAGTGTTCATGTATACATTTTAGGGAGGCAATCTTAAGTCACGAGTCTGCCACGATCTGTTTTATTGTTATGTTTAAAAATGTAGTGTTGTCTCTTACACACTTATGAAAATTTTGATAAGCTTGAGCTATTTTCCAATCTACTATTTTCTATAGGACATAATGCCAAGTCCTCTTCCTATAGAGTCAATGAAAGTTACCTAAAATAAATAAAAAGTAACTTTTTAGTGTCAATGAAATTACCGTTAGCTATCAATAAGTTAAGTAAAGATTAACTGTTATTTTTACCAATCAATTAAATGAAATTAACGTTAACTAATGTTATTTTGCTACCTACTTGGTAACATTAATTTTTTTCTATGGTTTATTGTCAATTTAGATACTAATCATTAATCTGTGGTCAATTTAGTCTTTGGTCAATTTATTGGATTTTTCATTGATATATTGGATTTTTAATGTAGGGATGAGCGATATTGATATCGATATGGATATCGGTGACTCAATATCGATATTTCGATATTATCGACCACAAAATATCGATATTTTATAATATCGATGTTTTATTGACACTTATAAGACATGCCAGTCTTACAATAGTAAACTATAATAACTGTAAGATAAGCTAAAAATAATGTAAGAAATAATTATATACATCATATTTTTATCTGAATTTATTACACACTAGATGATGCCCGCGACTTCGTCCGCGTGGATTTAGGTTTCTTAAAATCCTGAGGGAACTATTTGCTTTTCTGGGATAAAAGTTGCCTATATCAATTTCAGGGACGAAAGCTCTGCACCTGTATAAATTGGTTAAGGGCATTTCTCAAAAAAATTGTACCTTTTACACAAATTCGTGTCCATTATGTTTGAAATAAATTTTTACTAATTTAAGATCACAATTGGATTAAAAAGTAAGAGTAAAAAGAAACCTTGTATATTATTGTGTTGAAATAGCGTAAGATTTACGAAGAAAGATGTATAAAATAGATGTAACACTACTTTTGAAAAATTAAGAAAAAGTTGCGATTTCACTTTTCATACAAAAACGCAGTGTCCATCGAACGACCTTTTTCACAAAAAGTAAAAAATAATACAAAATATGTTTATTGGAAATGAATTTTTTAGCACAGTTGGTGAAAGAATAGATAAACCTACATGATAATATATGCATTAAGTACTTATCGTTTATTCATTATCTTTTAAATAAAATTTATATTTGTCCATCGATTTTAACATGTGCGTAACACAAAAATATATTTGCCGTTAAAACCTCAAGTATCAAAATAATCTACCAAAAGGAATGATTTTTGTGTAATCACAACATTGGTTTGCGTGACGAATGACATCTGAAGTTTGCCATTTTGATATTTTTGTCAAAATATGTTAATGAGTGAGACACGCTCAAGAAATTTTAAATAATTACATGTGCTTAACGCGACAATAACTGTGAAAGTAAGTATGTTTTGAGTTATTTAGCTAATAGTTTCGAAAGTGGTCATAAATATTTTCTAAATAAGTTCAAAACCATTGAGCTCTAGTTATTAGTTACGGTTACAAGAAAGATTTTATTGGGTATTTACATGTGCGCAACAAACATGTGCGTAACGGACCAACTAAAGGCGATTTCATATAGATGTTTTCAAATGTCGTTACGCACATGTTGTTATGCACATGTAGGTTTTATTTTATTTTTACTTATGCGATATTTTATAGAATTAATGGGTTGGCTTTAGTATGTAAGAGTGTTCTGGTGGATCTTCTGATACTCCCGAAACAATTTTTTTTTGCCGGACGTGCGTGGTTTCTTTAAAATCAAAAATACGAATACTAGCCCAGTCAATTTACGAAAAATAAAAATAAAAATCTTAATCTAAAAAAAAAGCCAGAAGAGGCCTTCCTCTATAACATATCCAAAACCCCTATATGGCGGGGAGGGGGGGGGGGGGGGCGAAACCGGCCACCATTTTGAATTTTAGGTTTTTTGCTCATATCTCGAAAATCTCTACGAATAGCATTATAATTACTTCTGACAAAGTGGCCTTCCTCTGTAACATATCCAAAAACCTGTATATGGAGGGGGGGGGGGGGGGGGCTGCCGTCTGTCCATCCATGTGTCACCACCGATTTTCTCAAGAACGGTTAGACCTAACAAGTTGAAATTTATACCAGATACTAAGGTCTATGGTCCCTATCAGGAGTATAAAAATTAAGGTCCTGAGTAAAAGATATGGGCAAATTTAGATTTTCACGAAACCTTTTAAGTACCAAAATTTACCTTAATTTTCAACTTTTTTTTTATTTTTCGGAATTTTTCCTTTACTTGATCTGTAAGACCTTGCTTTTGACCAAAATTGACAAATTTAGGTCAACCGGTCGGTTATATCGGTCAAAAACCTATAAGGTACTTACCTTATAGGTTTTTGACCGATATAATTATTTTGTTTACTAGAGAATACCCGCGGCTTCGCCCGCGAGAATTTTGGTTTTTCACAAATCCCGAGGGAGTCGTGGATTTCCGGTTCCCATTCCCGCTCCCTTTTCTAACCTTTACACCTACTTTCAAGGAAGTTTGCTATAGTAATCTACCTATAGTTGTAGCTAGAGATTTCGGTTTTTTTCAAAATCCCGTGGGAACTGTAGATTTTTCCGGGATAAAAAGTAGCCTATGTTTTAAGTCAGGGTATAATCTATCTCCTTTCAAAATTTCAGCCAAATCGGTTTAGTAATTGCGGCGTGATTGAGTAACAAACATCCAAACATCCAAACATCCAAACATCTAAACATCCAAACATCCACACTTTCACATTTATGATATTAGTAGGATAGTAGGAGGATTAGTAGGATAGTAGGATTAGTAGGATTGGTATTGTGATTATGTGTGATAGCTTCTGCCCGCAGCTTCGCTCGCGTAAATTTCGGTTTTGAACAAATACCGAGGGAATCGTTGATTCCCGGTTCCCGTTCCCGATCCCTTTTCCAACCTTTATACTTTCTATCAAGGAAGTTTGCTATAATAATCTACCTATAGTTGTAGATATAGACTTCGGGTTTTTCAAAATCCCATGGGAACTGTGCATTTTTTCCAGGATAAAAAGTAGCCTATGTGTTGCCAATGCATGCAACACAGCAAACTATTGCAATAATGTGTTATGTGAACGTGATTTACCTAAGAACAGTCAGCGCCCTCTATGGCGTTTTTGGAAGATTATATCTATTTTAGTCCCACAGGAATACTTTTCCGGGATAAAAAGTAGCCTATGTTTTAAGTCAGGGCATAAGCTATCTCCATTCAAAATTTCAGCCAAATCGGTTCAGTAGTTGCGGCGTGATTGAGTAACAAACATCCAAACATCCAAACATACAAACATACAAACATCTAAACATCCAAACATCCACACTTTCACATTTATAATATTAGTAGGATACAAATTTTGTTCTTACATAATAAGTTACATTTTAGGTTAAAATGATTGAATAACAACATTTTAATAACTTTAAATACTCTTTAATAAGCTTGTACTTTACGTATTCTAAGTACATTATGCGTATGGCCTTCGTTTATTTTCTTAATTTAAAATAAAGTTCTTTAAAGAAATACCATTGAAAACTCAATTTATTGTTTTATTCTGAACATACCTTAATATCAACATTTTGTACATGTGCTTAACGAACATGTGCGTAACGACTTATTTACATGTGCCTAACGGTACAATTTTTTTGAGAAATGCCCTTAAACGGATCATGCATTATAAATTTTCTGTCTTCCCGATGGGAACATGTTCTTTTTGCGGGATAAAAGTATACTATATCTTTCCCCGGGATGAAAGCTACCTCGTTACCGAATTTCATCAAAATCGGTTACACTGTTGGGCCGTGAAATGTGTGAAATACTTTCCCATTACTTAAAATATTGGATAAAAAAATTGAAACAAATACCTTTGAGAAACAGAAAAATGACATTTATAAATAATAAGGTGACATGTGCTGGTGAAAACATAGAACGAATATCTACGATTTGTTTTTTGGGTATGATTTTGGATGAATTTTGTGCTTGGGGTCCTAATATTGACAACTTGTGCAACAAAATCAATAAATTTGTCTTTGCTTTACGTAGAATATCTAAAATTGCTGACCGAAGCACGGCTCTTTCGGCATATCATGGCTATGTTGTTTCCAATATTCGGTACGGAGTTTTAATTTGGGGTAATGCTTCCGAAATGAATAGAGTCTTTTTAATTCAGAAAAAGTGTATACGGGCAATTTGTAACAAAGATCCAATGCAATCATGTAAGCCACTTTTTAAAACTCTGAAATTATTAACATTACCATGTATATATATCTACGAAGTGGCGTGTTTCGTAAAGAAATTCAAAAATGAATATTTTCAAACACGTCAAAATGTTGTATCATTTAATGCCAGATATCCGAACAAAATTTACTATCCACAGTGTAGGACTGCTCTGAGCTCAAAAAGTTGTTTTTATATGATGATTAAAATTTATAATAAGCTACCCTCTATAATAAAAGATTTACCATTTACAAGATTTAAAACAAAACTGCATAACTGGTTGGTTGACAAATGTTTTTACTCTGTAAAAGAGTTCCTTAATGAATAAATTAAAATTATTATAAAAATTGTATGACTTCTGTAGCATAAGAATTAGACTAATTTTGTATTTTATTCACAACTGTAAAATCTAATTATTGCACGCCATTATAATTATGGCTGATTGTAACATGCAAACAAAACTTTGTAACACCTACCATGTACATACTTACAATCATGCAATAAAATCTATTCTATTCTATTCTACGATATTTTTGTTGAAAATAACGATATTTCGATTTTTTTTTGAAAATATCGATATTCCGATATTTGCTAGATGTGATTATCGATATTTAAATATCGATATTTTTTATTCTGATATCGATATTTCACCAATATCGATAAATATCGTTCATCCCTATTTTAATTTATTGTTGTCGAAATATGTTGGCGCGAAGGTTTCGTAATGTTTTTGTAAATTAGACATGTTTTATAGTGTTAATTAAAGTTTTTGTTATTGTTTTCACATATTTTCACAATGCCAGCTTTCCTAAGATATATAGACATGGAAAACTTCAAGTCCTACTGCGGGCGTCATCGCATAGGACCGTTGAAGTCTTTCACCGCTGTTGTGGGCCCCAATGGCTCAGGTAATTAATTTTTCAAGTGATATTCGAAAAGATTCAAAGTAAAACCGACTTCACCACGCACTTAATAGTCTCTATGTCAGAAATTAAGTACCGAACCGATTTTGATGAAATTTGCACAGTTTCCTAAGATAAAGTAAATGTAAGCCATAAAAAAATGGTCACAATCCGATCAGTAGTTTCGGAGAAATCCGCGGACAAACATATATACATACATCTATGCAGTTTTGTGTATTTGGAAGCCATTATAGATTGACATATGTAAATATTGCAGTTCTAAATATGTTACATGTAGAATTGATAGCCTACTTTTTTTGAAGTCGTATATAAAAAATGCAAAAAGAAACCTTTGTTTCTCGTTACTTAACAAATGACAGTTCTGCTACAAATGAACATTTATCATCAATTCTGAAGAGTTGGTGATTTTATAACAATAGAGTAAAACAGTAGAGTAAAGTTTGTACTTCCCTATTCTAGTAAGTAAGTAGTAAGTAGTCTTAGTTAAGCCAAGCTTTACTTGTCATAAACACTACCAGACTAGTAGTTCTACTAGGTTACAGGTAAAATGAGGTTTAATCATCATTCGCTTCTGAACCATGTTCTGTGCTAATCCTCACAAGAAGCCTATGTTTTGTGGGGATATCTATTAGATCAGTTGAGATGTCCTCATAATCCATTAAAATAAAAAAGGAAAAGATTTAAAGTTAAGTTCATAAAGCTAGGTAGTAAAAACATGTATCTCTATTGTAAAAGGAAAATCCAACTTCATGGACGCTGTGAGCTTTGTGATGGGTGAGAAGACATCTTTGCTGCGAGTGAAGCGTCTCAGTGACCTTATCCATGGAGCCTCCATCAATAAACCTGCTTCAAGAAGGTAGATCTAACTGTTATTTACAATGATTTCTTTTTAAGGAATTGCAACACCGGCTTTAACTCACATATATTTTTGTCAGGGCGAGCCCGACTAGTTTCGAACCCATCCGGGGCCCTTAGTCATGAGCTTTCTTTCTTATTTTTGGAGGATTTCTTTATTATTCATTGTTGTGCTCATTTCTTTTTAATTCTTGCTGTTGGTTTGCTTTAAAAATGTCATGTTGTTTCAGTGCGTCAGTGACAGCCACTTTCATCTTGGAAGACATGACGGAGAAGCAGTTCCAGAGGTCTGTCATCGGACAGTCCTCTGATCACAAAATTGATGGACAGGTACAAAATCAATACTGAAGCTCTACGGCAGATAACGTGCGACAGCAACTCTTACAGCCTCCGGACACTGGTCGTCGTCAGTCGGTCAGTCGTTACAACTAGTGGCCAGTCACAAGTCGCGGAAGAAATTTTTCATACACTTTATATGGCACCAGTTACCACCCCATACTGAGAGCTCGAGTGGCCGCGTTCGAGCCATAAGTAAATGTATGAAAAATCACTTCCGCGACTTGTGGCGGCCACCAGTCGTCGCCACTTGTGGCCTAGTGAGCATGAGGCTGTTAGACGTTGTAATACAAAAAAGATAAATTTTTATTATCCTGGGATCGCAGTGTGCTCACACTTGAGTTTTGTTATAACGAAATGGATTGTTGCAGTCAGTGTCAGTCAGCCAGTACCTGGCGGAGTTGGAGAAGCTGGGCATCAACGTGAAGGCCAAGAACTTCCTGGTGTTCCAGGGTGCCGTCGAGAGCATCGCCATGAAGAACCCCAAGGAGAGGACTGCTCTGTTCGAGGAGATCAGCGGGTAACCTGCGTGGTAGATTGATACTCGTCCACCACTGGACATTGATCTCTTGTATCACAGAATCTCTATTAAATGCGAAAGTAACTCTGTCTGTTACGCTTTCGCGCCTTAAGCTGCTGAACCGATTTTTATGAAATTTGGTACAGAAATAGATTAGATCTTGGAGAAGGACATAGGCTACCGTTTGTCGCGAAAATATGGCTCCAAGAAATATTAGGGGATGAAATTTTATATGGAAGTCTATCATTATGGTATATAAAAACAAAGCTTTATAAGAAATAAAATTTGTGACGACCTCCCTGGCGCAGTGGTGAGCGCTGTGGTCTTATAAGTGGGAGGTCCTGGGTTCGATTCCCGGCAGGGGCGATTTGAAATTTTATAATTTCTAAATTGTCTCTGGTCTGGTCTGGTGGAAGGCTTAAGCCGTGGCTGGTTACCACCCTACCGGCAAAGCCGTGCCGCCAAGCGATTAAGCGTTCCGGTACGATGCCGCGTAGAAACCGATCAGGGGTATGCATACCTCTTCCAAGTTAGCCCGCTTCCATCTTAGACTGCATCATCACTTACCATCAGGTGAGATTGCAGTCAAGGGCTAACTTGTAGTTGAATAAAAAATAAAAAAAAAATAAATAAAACAATGTCCTGGAAAATAATTCCTCTGAGAGCAAAGTCATGGGCATCAGCTAGTATTACTATATACTTCAAAAATTAAAATACGAGAAGACTTTCTCCCCGACCTATTACATAAGGAAAAATTATGTTATTCAAATAATAACATTGTAACCATCCTTTAACATTATGGCAAAGAAAGAATGTAAGCGCATTGCTTATTTGTAGTTTTTAGGGTTCCATACCCAAAGGGTAAAACGGGATCCTATTACTAAGATTCTGCTGTCCGTCTGTCACCAGGCTGTATCTCATGAACCATGATAGACCATTGAAATTTTCACAGATTTATATTGCCGCTATAACAACAAATACTAACAAGTATAAATTAAAAATTTAAAAAACCCCCGACATTCGCCATTTTGTGGAAGCGGCCATCTTGGATTTGCAATAGTGCTATTCTACTAGTCAAGCCCTTTCATTTGATACCCATATTAAGGGAGTTGTGAAAAAATATTTAATCCACCATTTTGTAGCGGCGACCATCTTGGACCGATTTTGTTCAAACATAGCTAACAACACTCGACTAATTCACCTTTCAAACAAAAAAAATCGCATTCAAATCGGTCCACCCGTTTGAGCGCCACAGGGGACCAGACAGACATATCGAACTTATAACACCCTGTCGTTTTTGCCTCGGGGGTTAAAAACAATTAAATAAATATTTAAGTTAAGGGGACTCTCATACAACATACATGATTTTTATGTCGTTTTTATAGATAATCGTACGGAACCATTCGTGTGCGAGTCCGACTCGCACTTGGCCGGTTTTCTAATCACGTTTGGCGTTGATGCGAGCATGTGTGTGGTGTGGGGTGCAGGTCGGGCGTGCTGAAGGAGCAGTACGAGGCGTGCCGCGCGGAGGTGAACCGCGCCGACGAGGAGGCGCAGTTCTCGTACCAGAAGAAGAAGGGCGTGGCGGCCGAGCGCAAGGAGGCCAAGTACGAGAAGGACGAGGCCGAGAAGTACACGCGCCTCAAGGAGGACCTCGTACGAATCAACAACTCTAATATATGAGCAGCTGACAGACAAAACTGCATAATCCACATAAAATAAAATTTTACAGGAGAAGCAAAAAACGTATTCAAAGCTGTTAAGAATTATTGTTCGAGGCCAACGAACTTTCCAAAGTTGCAGTTTCAGACCGTTTTCGATAGAAATAAGTTGAGATTCTTGTTCAGGAAGCCAAAAACCACCAAATTAAAAAAAAAAGAAATTATTTGGACCAGAGGTGTAATTATGCCGTTTTGTTCGCCAGGTCCTCGTATTCTAGTTTTAAATTTAATCTAAATATATTAAAGGCAAAGGTGACTGACTGACTGACTGATCTTTCAACGCACAGATCAAACCACTGGACGGATCGAGCTGAAATTTTGCACACGGATAACTATTATAACGTACTCTAACGGCATCTGCTAAAAAAGAATCTTTGAAAATTCAATCCGTTAGGGGATTAAATAGTGAAAGGAAGTTTGTATGATATTTATATGAATCTGCGCAACTTCGTCCGTCTTTTAACTTTCATTTATTGGAGTTGTTTGATTTGGTTATCTGTGTATTAAAGTATAAACTATTGCGATTTGAGTTGAATATGTCTTCCTTGCACCAATCAGAGATGACCCATTAATATTTATTAAATTTCTTTTTTTTTAACTAAAAGCTAACAAAAAATGCATTGCCTAAGATATCCTGAGATTGCAGTACTTACTGAAAAAGCATTGCCTCAGATATCCTGAGATTTTAACACTTATACTGAATAATAACAATAACCATGCTCATACTATAATGTTATCAACAATTCGAATTATTGTAAAAATTCTATCGTCTCGCAGCAACAACAAAGAGTTGAACTGCAATTATTCAATCTCTACCACAACGAGAAAGACATCGAGAACTTGGAGCAGGAGGTCCGCCACAAGCAGACGGAGCTGGCCAAGGTGGAGAAGAAGAGGCAGAAGGCAGAAGACGCTCTGAAAGAGAAGAAGAAGGAGGCGGGCACGGCGCAGCGGGAACTCGCCCGCATCGAGCAGGAGATCAGAGAAGTGGTGAGTGACCTGATGTTGGTAATACACAGTAACTGTAGTTGTTACCTAATACCCTACATAATATATATCGAAAGGGTTTTCGTTCCAACTTTATGTTCCACTGACATTGAGCCGGAGTCGGAGATTGAGTCGGATATTTTTGTTTAATTCAGGAAGCGGAGATATCCAAGAAGCGGCCGACGTTCATCAAAGCGAAGGAGCGCGTGACGCACACGCAGAAGAAGCTGGAGGGCTCCATCAAGACGCTGGAGCAGGCGCGCAAGGCGCACGAGGCGCACCAGGCCGACATCAGGTGAACTATTCATTTTTAAAACAGCAATATGCTCACTGCTGTTTTAAATAATTAAAGGGGGTATGGGCTACTAAAAAAAACTTTAGGTTAAGGTTTGCACCCGCGACTTCTTGCAGCTCGTTTAATTTCAATGTCCAACTGTCGCTGCAGCAGTGTTTATAATAATAATAATATTCACACATACACACGGTCGGCTGTTCCAAAAGTAGGCAACTTAAAGTTCGGCCGTTCAGAGAATGCGTTCCTGACACGTCGCGATTGAACTGACGACGTAGCTTTGTAATGGCGTTGCAGTTACGATAAAAATATTTTTGCTGGTTGTTTACCGTTTTAACAATTGATGAGCATTAAAACAACATTATTATATCAATAATAATAGTACATTATGGTATAAGTGTGTAATGTTGGTGATTACCGCTGAGGCGATATTGAGACCCGAGCCGTTAGGTGAGGGTCTTAAGATAGCCGAGGACGGTAATCATCAATACACACGTGTATCATACGACGTTTTTCAACACACTTGCGAAGAAAATAACACTAAAATAGATATTTTTCCTTGGATATTTCAGGTAGTAAACTTTCCATAACTTTAAGGGCTTCACATATATCGGGCGGTGTACAACATAAATCATTTTCTTCATAATTAGTACTTGTAGATATTTTAATTTTAATTAATAAATAACTGTAATTTCAACAGTGAAAACGAGTTATGAAAATTTTCTCACAATGGCAGGAAAAATTAATCAGTTTTCCTATGCGCGCACACATATAAGTGCGATCGGCCATAGACTATATACAATGAGGTTTGTTTTCTATGGCATTTTGCAATGGCGGGAAAAATTAATCAGTTTTCCTATGCGCGCGCTTCTTAAAATGGCAATCGGCCATAGACTATAGAATGAGGTTTGTTTTATTTGGCTTTTCGCGGATAGCGTTTTAGCCACGTACAAAATGGGGAATTTCAAGTTTTCTTTATTACAGAAAAAACAAAAGTTATACCTATTTGAGTGAAAGTTTTATTTATTAAACACGTACAAGTTGAAATTATCTATTTAAATACGAAGTTGCATGAAATGAGCAAGCAAAAGGTATATTAATTTATTTGTACTATTGAATACGACCTTTTTTGTATCGAAACTTTTTTAAGAACAAAGGAACCAACTCAACCAATAAATTAAAAATAAAACTCTATAATTCACTTGTGAATAATAGTAAAACAAAAGTCACAGTTTGAATAATAGGTGTAATTATCTGCCTAATTGCGGTGAACGTAGAGCTACTTTATGAGCAAGTGTGTTGAAAATGAATGTTATAATTTTGTGCCAAACTGAGCGTCAAATAACTTGGTAAACAATATTTTTCTAAATCTATACTGCGCTATTACAAGGTTATGTCAGCGCTTTATATTTGTATAATAGTGCTGTGCTAAAAATAACAGGCAAGTATCGTAATCTGTTCTTATACAGTTATACTTATAATATAAAATAATACGCTTTGTTTTTCTTTTTAAGAATTTGAAAATAATGGACTATAAGATAACTTTTATGAAATATAAAAATAAAACTATGACCAAACCGAACGCGCGAAAGAAAGTAGCATTTTTATATTTAGGTTGAAAATGGTAACCCCAAATGGCGTTGGGCCGCCATTTTGTGACGCTAAAACAGTCGTCTGTTGTCGTTTCGTGCGCATATACCACGTTCTTCAAGTGTTTTCGATCTGTTTTTATTTGACAATTTTATTATATGAATATTACCTTTTTTTGGTTTCTACTTAAATAACTAAAATATAAATTTTAAATGATCCGCCAATTTAAAACGAAAATAATCTTAAAATAATGCGCCGGTTCATTTTGGAGGAACGGTAACGAACTCAGTGTTATGTTGTGCCCATCACTAGTCGTGACTAACTGATAGGTGTCAGGAACGCATTCTCTGAACGGCCGAACTATAATGCCTGTGTTATAGGTAACAAACCGACTGATATACATATTTACATATATTACGCATATAAATATTTAATAAATGTCGCGACCCGGGAGAGGTAGGCAGGGTCACTGCCAACCGCGCCAACGGGCCAGTCAAAGTGTTTGTACATGATACTTGAGTATTGCGTGTTTTGTATGTCAGGAAGCTGGAGGAGGAGCTGCGACAGATCGAGGAGGAGAAGGCGCGCTGGGAGACCACCATCACGGGCTCCAGCTCGGGCTCGCGCTCGGACGTGCATCTAGAGGAGGCCCAGGTACCTGAACTGTTGCGGATTGTCTGTCTTTAAAACTGCGTTATCCTCAAGAACTTGATTGCCACCGGTCCAGTAACGCAGTTACAGTGCGACAAGAATCTTGTGGCACACGAATGATATTAGCAGGGGGGCTTAGTTGTAGCACAACTTAGTAGGATTCTTAGGTAATCCTTACCTGCAAGATGGAGGCATTAGTTCCGATTTTGGCTACGTGCCAAAAGCTCCTTGTCGCACTACAACTTGTCCGGCTCCGGCTCATGAGGTCTTGGATACAGATCAGGCCAAAAAAAATTTTTCGTTTGCACTATATTATCTACTAGCTTTTGCCCGCGGCTTCGCCCGCGTGAATTTCGGTTTTTCACAAATCCTGAGGGATACGTAGATTTCTGGTTCCCGTTCCCGCTCCCTTTTCCAACCTTTATACTTACTTAGGGCATTTTTTATCTCCATTCAAAATTTCAGCCAAATCTGTTCTGTAGTTTTGACTGGCCCGTTGGCGCGGTTGGCAGTGACCCTGCCTTCGACATACCTACATACGACTAAAACAAACTAAAGAAATAAAAAACATCATAACCCCTAATAAAAACAAAATCTCCGATTCAAAATAAAAATTACGAAAACGCACGCAACAAACGCAGGACACATCCGCACGCATTAGCTCCCTCGTTCGAAATGGAGATTGGATTGGAGCATGCACCCTCTTCACCGCACCCGCCCGCCGCGCGGCGGCGTACCGCGGTACCGCGTACAGCGGGCGCAGGGCGCAGGGGCGCGGGGAGTTCCGTGTGGCGCGAGCGTCGGCCGCTGCGCGAAGCGAAAAACCTATCAGGGCGTTTTTAACATAGGTACTTACCGATTTCAACACAACTCCTTTTTTGAAAGTCGGTTAAAAAAGTAGCCTATGTTACTCCTTGGTTAATCCTCTACTTGTCTGTGAAAGTCCCGTCAAAATCGGTTCAGCCGTTTCGAAGATTAGCCCGTTCAAACAGACAGACAGACAGACAAAAATTTTAAAAACGTGTGATTCGGTTATGGTATCGTTCAAATAACCATATGAGCTTAATATGTGGTAGTTATTTCGGAATTACAGACAGACACTTCAATTTTATTTATTAGTATAGATGTGGTTGAAGTGTACTCCCACGCAACGCTTTAGGTCAACGTTTCTGATACGAACCGCTACGGTATGGAACACCTTTCCGGCGACCATGTTCCCTTCTCGTTCAACTTGAGTAAGGTACTCCAGTCAAGTCAAGGTAAGGGTGAATAGGCATTTTGTAGGCAAGCGCGTTTCAATTAAGGCCTCATTGCTTTCCTATCAGGTGCTTGATGGACAAGTCTATCATATAATTGAAAAAAAATAATCTTTTTCAGTGTATGTTAAAGAGAGCAACGTTCCTCAAAAGATATAGTAATAACTTATTTTTGTCATAGATAAGAGAATACGAGAATCTAAAGATGGAAGCGTCCCGCCAAGCGGCGCGCTACCTGCAGGAGCTGGACTCCGTGAACCGCGAGCAGAAGGCTGACCAGGACCGCCTCGACAACGAGTTGCGGCGCAAGGGCGAGCTGGAGAACAAGCACCGACAGAAGGTGAGACGGGCTCGAAGCATTTGACCACCTCCCTGGCGTAGTGGTGAGTGCTATGGTCTCTGTGGTCGCTGTGGGGGGAGCTCCTGGGTTCGATCCCCGGCAGTGGTAATCTGGGATTTTATAATTTCTAAATGGTCTCTGGTCTGGTCAGCCATGACCAGTTACCACCGTACACCCAACGTTTTAGCGTTCCAGTACAATGTCCTGTATTTATAACTGTTCATAATGTTCTCAAAGGCGTGTGAAGTTTACCATTCCGCACTCGGTCAGCGTGGTGGACTGCAACCTAAACCCTTCTCATTCTGAGAGGAGACCCGTGTCCTGTGGTGGGCCGGTAATGGGTTGATCATGATGATTCAACTGTTGGCGTTGTCATAACGTTCATTCCTTCTTGCCAGGGCCACGAGAGGAACGAGGCAATGAAACGCGTCGAAAAGCTGAACGAGCACATCAAGAGCTCCGAGCAGGCTCTGGAAGAGCAGAAGCGGCTGCGAGCCAAGTTACAGGTACCTTTCTTTTTTCAGATTCTATGGTAAGCTATTTTCTACCTCCCAACATTTTAATGGTACCAACCTGACGGTACAACAGTCCAATGAACAAAGTTTCAAAATCAGTTCAGATTTGACAAAGTTAAGGGAAAATCGCCAAATTTTTCGTTTTATTTTACTTTTTCAACATTGGCATCAGAGGCAGATCATAACATCATTCAGCCTTGGCTGGTTACCATACCGGCAAAGCGGTGCCGCCAAGCGATTTAGCGTTCTAATATGATGCTGTGTAGAAACCTATCAGGGGTTAACACCAAGTTAGCCCCCTTCCATTTTAGACCGCATCGTCACTTACATCAGATTATAGTCAAGGGTTAACCTGTATTTGAATTTTAAAAAATCTTCATATTTTCTGGAAAAGCTGGCCCAAAATTTGCACCGTGTTCTAAAGGAAGTACAACTTTCAGAAAGACGTAGGGTCGTGCCGTGACGTGGCGGCGGCGCTGCAGGAGGCGCTGGAGGACGTGGCGGCGCAGCTGGGCGACGCGCGCGTCGACAAGCACGAGGAGGCGCGCCGCAAGAAGAAACAGGAGATCGTCGAGAACTTCAAGCGGGAGATACCGGGCGTTGTGAGTACGATGTGACAGTCTTTGCGGTGGGATCGGCCACTCTCTGCTAAGGAAACCTAACAATAGCCTAACCTAACAAGACAGACTCGACCGGAACCCTTAGGAGATAGCATCAACAAACAAAAATTATACGTAGGGGATGATAGGGATGACGTAGAGCGTGGATAGGGGGTGTAGATCAAAACCACTCGGGATGGCGCAACACTGTAAACGCCATTTGCGTCCCTGGGAGGATACATTACTTTCTTCAACAAACTTGGCAACGTACAGTTTTGGTGGAGGATGCGAGGATAGGGATGACGTAGAGTGTAGATAGAGGATTTAGCTCAAAACCATTCGGGATGGCGCAACACTGTAAACGCCATTTGCGTCCCTGGGAGGATACATTACTTTCTTCAACAAACTTGGCAGCGTACAGTTCTGGTGGAGGATGCGAGGATAGGGATGACGTAGAGTGTGAATAGGAGGTGTAGATCAAAACCACTCGGGATGGCGCAACACTTAAACGCCATCTGCGTCCCTGAGAGGATATATTACTTTCTTCAACAAACTTGGCAGCGTACAGTTCTGGTGGAGGATGCGAGGATAGGGATGACGTAGAGTGTGGATAGATGTAGCTCAAAACCGCTCGGGATGGCGCAACACTAAACGCCATCTGCGTCCCTGAGAGGATATATTACTTTCTTCAACAAACTTGGCAGCGTACAGTTCTGGTGGAGGATGTGAGGATAGGGATGACGTAGAGTGTGGATAGATGTAGCTCAAAACCGCTCGGGATGGCGCATCACTAAACGCCGTTTGCTTCCCTGGGAAGATATAAGAGCAATGTGCGGTACGACCACCTTTGTTCCAGTACGACCGGATGATCAACATGTGCCAGCCGACGCACAAGCGGTACAACGTGGCCATCACCAAGGTGCTGGGCAAGTACATGGAGGCCATCGTGGTAGACACGGAGAAGACGGCGCGCCGCTGCATCCAGGTGCTGAAGGAGCGCATGCTGGAGCCCGAGACCTTCCTGCCGCTCGACTACATCCAGGCCAAGCCTCTGAGGGAGAGGCTCAGGTGTGTTGCTCCACTTTCATGTAACACGAATGTGCGGTGTTATGACAACGGTGTAAGTTGTAACACGATCTATTTAACGAGCGAACATATTGAAAGAAGTGTAAATGTCACTCGCAGGGACATAAAGGAGCCGAAGAATGTGAAGTTGTTGTTCGATGTGCTGCGCTTCGAGCCGCCGGACATCCACCGCGCGGTGCTGTTCGTGACCAACAACGCGCTCGTGTGCGAGACGCCCGAGGACGCGTCGCGCGTCGCCTACGACCTCGACCGCACCAAGAACAGCCGATACGACGTTAGTGACAACTGTTCATCATCAGCGTCATCATCATCATAATCACCACCGTCATCATCATAATCATCATCATCATTATCATAACCACCATCATCAGCATCATTATCATCACCATAATCATCACCACCACCACCACCACCATCATAATCATCATCATCATCATCAGTGCTACGCAATCATTATGTAGCTAAGTTCAGTCGAGACGGAGGCTGGCACAGCTCACACTACTGGCGGCGCGGGTCTCTGACAGCTTTCCTCCTCTTGATCTATTGAGATGAAGTTATTGTTAAAACGACTATACTTGGGACATTACAAACGTGCGATCCAAGTCATAAATCATTTGTATCGGACTACTCGCTCGCACTTACAGGGCCTTATGGAATTGGAACCTGATTCTGTGATGTTGTGTGTAACAATAATAAAGGAATTGTCGATAGTCGATAACGAACAACACTAAGCTGACTGATCTGTCAGCTTTATTACTCAGTTCGCACGTTTGTAATATCCTAAATATAATATTCTAAATCAAGCTCTTCTTCACAAAACTATGTACCGATTTGAGATGTACAATAAGCCATCTAAGATCGCATCATAAAACTATCATATTAGCCATAAAAAGTTAATGCCACTGAGGTCATAACAAATTATGTAATCTTTGTGTAATAATGCAGTAAATGTTGTTGTGCTGGACATGCGTATTTTATTCGTATGTACCACACGACGCGATCTTGAGCCGCATGTATCCAGTGGCTCCCTGTGACTCATTTGATGTCGTCTTGTGTACACTGGGGGGTCGCCGGTGCGAGGTCGCGAACATATAATAATGTTTTGCTACGCAGGCGCTGGCGTTGGACGGCACCTTCTACCAGAAGTCCGGCATCATCTCGGGGGGTTCGCTGGATCTGGCGCGCAAAGCCAAGCGCTGGGACGAGAAACACCTGTCACAGCTCAAAGCGAAAAAGGTAACGGTTAATTTTCACTCTTTCAATAAGGGATAGTGGCCTAAATTTACAAAATAAACTCATTAACCGACTTCCAAAAGAGAGGAGGTTCTCAATTCGGCGCGTATGTTTTTTTTTTTACACGTAACAACTTATACGTAACACAAAATAAACAATATTGTTAGATCAGAAAAAGTTTTTCAAATTTTTATTTTTCATCTGAATATTACTCAGAATACTTCGAAAATGTAATTATCGATCGATTCGGTAAGTTATCGTACGATAAGATACATTTTCAATTCTGAATAACCGTATTGACAGGGTAGTTGTTGAAACCGAATCGAACCGTAATCGAAGTGTTCTGAATCGCCCTGCTGGAAGCTTATTGGTAGATTCACTTGACGATCCGAAAGTACTTTGTAAAAGTTAATTTTAATAAAAGAGTGGATACACGTAGGTACGTTCGCACTTTGCAGGAGAAACTGACGGAGGAGCTGCGCGAGTCGATGAAGAAGTCGCGCATGGAGTCGGAGCTGACCACCGTGGACTCGCAGATCCGCGGCCTGGAGTCGCGCCTCAAGTACGCGCTCACCGACCGCGACACCACGGTACTTAGTTTTCAACCCCCGACGCAAAAACGACGGGGTGTTATAAGTTTGACGTGTCTGTGTGTGTGTGTGTGTGAAGTGTGAACCGATATGAATGCGGTTTTTTTTAAAGGTGATTTAGTCGGGAGTGTTCTTAGCTATGTTTGATGAAAATCTGTCCGAGATGGCCGCCCGCGCCGCCACAAAATGGCGGATTGCTTATTTTTTCACAACACTTTCAATATGAGTATCAAATGAAAGGGCTTCACTAGTAAAATAGCACTATGTCAATCCAAGATGGCTGCCGCCACAAAATGGCGAATGTCGGGGGTTTTTTAAATTTTTAATTTATACTTGTTTGAAGTGAAATCCCTTTACCCGCATAAAAAAAACTAAAATGGCCGATCGCTTGGAGTAAATTTTATGAAAATTAAAGAAAAGGTTATTTAGGCGCGCTGAGCACTATTTTGTGGATCTATTGAATGAGACTGAGCCGTCACGCTCGGCTATGTAACGCTCATTTCGGGTAAAGTAATCTCTCAATTTTCGTTTGCAGCTAAAACAAATAAAAACTCTGGATGCTGAACTAGCTGAATTGGAGCGTAGAATGGACATGTTTGGGGTGAGTCCTGGTTTAATAATTTTTTTAAATAACACAATACCACAGTATGTTAACTAAAAGATAGGAAGATCACACATTTATAAATTAAAACTAACAACACCCACCCACAGTGGGAATGAAATTGCGGGAGCTCTATCCAACATTGATATCTTACAACTGTGCATTTATCTGGTAATTATTTTTCTCGCCTATGCTACATATTATACTTGGTTGTGTAGAAATCTCCAAACAGACATTATATTTTACACTCGAAAGTATTGGTTGATACTTTGCACTAAATTTTAATGGACGCACAGCTAAAGTTGGAATTCGCGATTGCACAAATGTAGAAAATGGTGAAACATGTTTCTAAAATCAAAAATCAATGTTTCGACAATGGATGAAGTGTTGCGCAAATAAATGTGATGCGTTATGATTGTCTAAAATAATATATGGTAGATTCAATTGACGATTTAGAAGTACATACTTGGTAAAAGTACTTGCAAAAGTACTTGATGTTAGATTATGTCGATAAACCACGAAAAAAGCCTTAAATCACTACTTGTAAAAGTTTATTTGAATAAAAAACTTTTCTATTCTATTATTCTATATATTTTCACGCCTATTAGAAAACTGATGTATATTGTTGTAAATTATAAAAGTGGTAGTAGTATAATAGAAGTGATGTTGTCCGTAGCCTCAAATCGAGGAGATCGAGCGCACCATCTGCAGCCGCGACGCCAAGATCCAGGAGATCAAGGAGAACATGAACAACGTGGAGGACGTCGTGTTCCGCGGCTTCTGCCGGGACATCGGCGTCGCCAACATACGGTATGTACCTACTCGTCATCATCACCACCACCATCACCATCATCATCATAACCATATCACCATCATCATCATCATCATAACCATCACCATCATCATCATAACCATATCACCATCATCACTATCATCATCATAATCATATCACCATCATCATCATAACCACATCACCATCATCATCATATCCATATCATCATCATAACCATATCACCATCATCATCATCATCATCATCATCATCATCACCATCAACCAGTTAGTGGCCCACTACAGGTCACTGGTCTCCTCTCAGAATTAGAAGCGTTCCGGCCGCGGTCCACTACGCTGACCAAGTGCGGTGTTGGTAGGTAGATGAAATGTGCAATGCTTTTTGGTTTACATTGTTTAGACCACGCACAGTGTCAAGAATAGGAGTGATATTTGCATAGAGAACAGACGTGGCATAACTACTTTAAAAACGTGTCATAAATAAACTCAAACACACGCACAATCCGACCACACAAAAGGCGCGTGCGTGTTGATTGTGATGTCTCCAGTCATACGTGTGGGTGTTTATGTGCACATTTTAGGGAGGACATCTCGGGTGGCGAGTCAGCCGCTAAATGGCCGACACTTTTATATGGAAATAGGATATTATTTCATTTTTATTGTAATAAACTTACTACGGGTATTTGTCAGTAACGTTTTCTCCTGTGTCATGCACGTGACGTTTTTGGTGTGCCCGCAGGCAGTACGAGGAGCGGGAGCTGCGCGCGCAGCAGGAGCGCGCCAAGAAGCGCATGGAGTTCGAGGCGCAGATCGACCGCATCGCCTCCAACCTCGAGTTCGAGAGGTCGCGCGACACGCAGAGTGAGTTTATTGCGATTAAAACTTGTTTAGGCGCGTTGAGCACTGGGCCGTCACGCTCGGCTATGTAACGCTCGTTCGGGTGAAGTCGGCTCGAGTTGAGATATAGTTGAAGTGAAAACTTCTTGAGGCGCGCTGAGCACTTTATTTTGTGGGTATGAATGAGATTGAGCCGTCACGCTCGACTATGTAATTCTCTTTTGTAATTCTTCGGGAAAAGTCGGCTCGAGTCAACTTGCTGATGCTTGATGATGCGGTTACATTAACGGCCATTATCACGATGTTCAACGGCTCCCGTTTGTTTTTTTCCATTTCCCATTAACCATAGATGTAGCCACGATCAACGCCATATTTTGATCAACGGCATTCACAATGCCGTTTGATGTTAAGTCGGGTGGCGGTATACTTTGGCACATCAAATAGATTGAAAGGGATATAGATTATCGTGTGTGACGTGTCTCGTGGTGAACAGAGAACGTGACGCGCTGGGAGCGCACGGTGCAGGACGGCGAGGACGAGCTGGAGGCGAGCCGGCAGGCGGAGGCCAAGCAGCGGCAGGACATCGACCGCGAGCTGAAGCGCGCCGAGGCGCTCAAGGCGGACCGCAACGCCGCGCGCGCCGCGCAGGACAAGGTCGACGACGCCGTCACCGCGGTCAGTGCCAACTCACCTACTTACATTAGAATAGAATAGAATAGAATAGAAAAGTTTTTTATTCAAATAAACTTTTACAAGTGCTTTTGAATCGTCGATTGAGTCTACCACAGGTTCGGAATGCAGTTCCAGCCGAGAAGAACCTGCAAGAAACTCGGCGGTTGCTCTTTTTTAAAAATAACATTATAACAATTATTATTATTAATGTACATGATTGAAATGCCGTCTCGCGCATTGCTGGAACGAGTTAAATCCAAGCTTTTTTATCGTTTATATAATCTTCAATTGTATAATAAGCTTTTTTTATGAGCATACTTTTAATAAAGTTCTTAAACTTGTGTAAAGGCAAGTCTAAGACATATTTTTTATTCAGATAAACTTTTACAAGTGCTTTTGAATCGACAAATGAATCTACCACTGGTTCGGAATGGTGCTTACAATTCTACACGTTAAGAAGGGCAGACAAAAGTAGCCCCATTTCCGACGGCGGCACCCGTTCACGAGCATGACGCATGATCCAGCCATTGCTTCGCTCAACCATATTTGAGGGAACGTAACATTACAAATATAAATTAAAAAAAAACAAGACATTCGCCATTTTGTGGCGGCGGCCATCTTGGATTTGCATAGTGCTATTCTACTAGTCAAGCCCTTTCATTTGATACCCATATTGAGGGAGTTGTGAAAAAATATGTAATCCGCCATTTTATAGCGGCGGCTATTTTGGATCGATTTTTTCAAACATAGCTAAGAACCAGGGGCGTAGCTACCGCCGTATATGCCGTATCAATTATACGGGGCCCCCAAGCCACGGAGGCCCCCGACGTGCGTAAGCAAAAATTAACAAAAACGTCCCAAATTTTTGTTTATTTCAGAAATGACAAAAGTCAAAAAATGTTGTTCAAAAAGTTGCCCATAGAGGCAGAATCTTTAGAAAAACTAAAGTCATCATCAGCTATAAATGATTTAATAAATCAGTTTGCCGAAAAAAAGTTATACATTTAATTTGAATTGTTTGTAAAAATTTTAGAAAAAGTGTCAGTTAAATAGTTATGATGAATAAATATTGCTTTTAATTTTATGCAAACACTTTTTTTCTTTTGTGAGAAATCTTTACACTTCATAAGGGCCCCCAAACAAATTTTTATACGGGGCCCCGCCAAGGTACGCTACGCCACTGCTAAGAACACTCGACTACCTTTCAAACAAAAAACCGCATTCAAATCGGTTCACCCGTTTGAGCGCTACGGGAACAGACTCACGCCGCGAACGCGAACGTGCACCCGCATGCGCACGCACACTCATACGCACAGACACACACACGCACACTAAAAACTTGCAGTTTTTAATCCATGTTTACAATTTTGTTCTCTAGACTCTAGAGTGACAAAAGTTCATCCAATAATATCTGAAAGGCCTTATAACATGGAGCAGTAACAAATTCAGTTTAATGTACACACTGTTTCGTCTCGGTAAGGTGCTCTTTCAATTTGACAAAAGTGTCAAAAACATGCCCATGTTCGACACTTTTTGAGCGAAAATCTACGGGTACCTACTTTGTCACTATTTATTATTGAAGTGTAAATTTCTTTGGGTGCGTTGAGCACTTTTTGGGTGAACAAAAAAGCGTGAAACTCGCGTCATCGTCACCGCACGCTTTCCATGAGCTATATGTATACTGTGTATACATGTACGTGTACTTTTTAGGTGAACAAAAAGCGTAAAACTCACGTCATCGTCACGGCACGCTTTCCATGAGCTATATGTATACTGTGTATACATGTACGTGTACTTTTTAGGTGAACAAAAAGCGTGAAACTCACGTCATCGTCACCGCACGCTTTCCATGAGCTATATGTATACTGTGTATACATGTACGTGTACTTTTTAGGTGAACAAAAAGCGTGAAACTCACGTCATAGTCACCGCACGCTTTCCATGAGCTATATGTATACTGTGTATACATGTACGTGTACTTTTTAGGTGAACAAAAAGCGTGAAACTCACGTCATCGTCACGGCACGCTTTCCATAAGCTATATGTATACTGTGTATACATGTACGTGTACTTTTTAGGTGAACAAAAAGCGTGAAACTCACGTCATAGTCACCGCACGCTTTCCATGAGCTATATGTATACTGTGTATACATGTACGTGTACTTTTTAGGTGAACAAAAAGCGTGAAACTCACGTCATAGTCACCGCACGCTTTCCATGAGCTATATGTATACTGTGTATACATGTACATACGTGTACTTTTTAGGTGAACAAAAAGCGTGAAACTCACGTCATCGTCACGGCACGCTTTCCATAAGCTATATGTATACAGTGTATAGATGTACGTGTACTTTTTAGGTGAACAAAAAGCGTGAAACTCACGTCATAGTCACCGCACGCTTTCCATGAGCTATATGTATACTGTGTATACATGTACATACGTGTACTTTTTAGGTGAACAAAAAGCGTGAAACTCACGTCATAGTCACCGCACGCTTTCCATGAGCTATATGTATACTGTGTATACATGTACGTGTACTTTTTAGGTGAACAAAAAGCGTGAAACTCACGTCATAGTCACCGCACGCTTTCCATGAGCTATATGTATACTGTGTATACATGTACATACGTGTACTTTTTAGGTGAACAAAAAGCGTGAAACTCACGTCATAGTCACCGCACGCTTTCCATGAGCTATATGTATACTGTGTATACATGTACGTGTACTTTTTAGGTGAACAAAAAGCGTGAAACTCACGTCATCGTCACGGCACGCTTTCCATAAGCTATATGTATACTGTGTATACATGTACGTGTACTTTTTAGGTGAACAAAAAGCGTGAAACTCACGTCATAGTCACCGCACGCTTTCCATGAGCTATATGTATACTGTGTATACATGTACGTGTACTTTTTAGGTGAACAAAAAGCGTGAAACTCACGTCATAGTCACCGCACGCTTTCCATGAGCTATATGTATACTGTGTATACATGTACATACGTGTACTTTTTAGGTGAACAAAAGGCGTGAAACTCGCGTCATCGTCACCGAACGCTTCCCATGAGCTATACTGTAATCCTTGATCACTTCTATCGGTAGTCCCCAAAGACTGCCTCGCATTATTTATTTATATAATATAGAGGTGTAGTATTTTATTTATTGTATGTATTGTGTGTGCGGCAGGCGCGCAAGGAGGTGGCGAACGTGCAGAAGGAGATCCAGTCGGTGCAGAAGCAGATCGCGAGCATCGAGGCGCGCATCGAGAGCCGCCGCAGCGAGCGGCACAACATACTGCGACAGTGCAAGGTTACTCTTAAGGGACCGTTCAGATAGACCGCCGCGGAGAGCATCGGAGAGCAATTCTTTTTTCACACAGACGGGCCGTTTAAGATTGCTCTGCTCTCCGCGCCGGTCTGTGTGAACGGACACGCGGATGCGTTCGGAGCCGAGCGTACGCTCTTGGGCCGGATGGCAGAGCAATTCGGCCTACGGTCGGCTGTGTGAGCATGAAAGAGCACGCGAACGGAGCCGGTCGGATGCTCGAGCGCGAAAGAGCACGAGCATAGAGCAGTCGACCGGCTCGACGAGCAGCCGAGCGGCTGCTCTTAATATTTCACACAGAGCGTATTGGGAGCATCCTCGAGCATCCTCTTATCATAACAGAGATAAAATGTAAAAATAAAGCTTATTTCAATGTCTTAAGATTCTATTTTAAATGCGATTAAAATTTGCTCTGCTCTCCGCGCCGGTCTATCTGAAAGGTCCCTTAATATTACTCATGTCCATCATGGCATTACTCTTTCTCCTCCAAATAATCGCAAGGCAGTTGTCCCACCGCCGACGACGAACGAGAAGCGAGTAGAGCTAGAAACCAGAAACGAGTTGGCGAGCAGCGGGAAGCGTATAATTCCGATAGTTTTTTGGCTGGGCTATAAGCGAGTGTGCGAGTGCGACGGGCGGTCTCCTGCGGTCTTTTGGTCTCTCGGTGTGAGTTCTGACCGAGCGAGCAAAGCTGAACGAGTATTGTTGAGCGACTATTATCTTTGCTAGCTCTTGTTGCTCAGCGACAAAGTAGTGGAGCGAGTCCTCGCCGGCAGTGTGAACAGTTAGTGATCAACTATTAATATATGCATCTTTTTTGTTTACACGGATTGTATATCTATTGTGTTTCTTGAGCGAGAAAATAGCCTATACTTAGTCGCTTCCTCGCCGGCGGTGAGACAAGTGCCTAAAGCTTGTGATAGGAGTGGGTACGACAGTAGTGGGGTTAGAACGTCGACCTTTCTGTTTTCGATCTACGCCCGATGGCGATGACCGTTGAGGCTATAAAGTTACTTTCACATTCGCCTAACCTCCGTCCGGTAGTTTGGGACTTTGGGACTGAGTCCCCACTATAAAGTGACGGAAGAGATCGCTACTATGTTTACGCTTATATTATCTTCTACGTAGTTGCCTACACTCTGGTAAGATTGAGCTGCCGAGCTAAGATGTTGGTCAAAACATTGGTATTAATTTCAAAAATGGAATGGTATCTAGCCCACCAGATCAGAGAGAGATTAGAGTTTGTAAACGATTATTTAATGTTACAGATCGAAGACATAGCGATCCCACTGCTGGACGGCAGCCTGGATGACACGGCAGAGGGCGAGTCCGAGATCTCCTCTCTGTCCAGCGCTGAGCTGCTCCGGCGAGACTCCAGGTAACAATACAACGACAGTATCGCCGACTATTTTCTAAATAGCGAGGGTCTAATCCTGATCATATGAACGAGTAATGCTATTCGACGCAGGTCACAAAGCGACAGCGACATATTCCGGATAATAGTATTTCAGTTTATGTGTATTTCAGTTGATGAACTAGCTGATGCCCGCGACTTCGTCCGCGTGGATTCTAACCTATTTCATTTCAACCTGTATTTAACCCCACTAAGGGGGGGGGCTTAAAGGTTGCATTTAAACATTTTGTATGGGAAAATGTTTTTTTTTTCTTTCATTTTATTTTGTTGTAAATCCAATGTTTTTAATAGAGACAAATACCACAAATCGATCCAGCCGTTCGCGTTGTTTTAGCGTTGAAAGGAGGTATCCACGACGGGAAAGCGCCCATCCTCTCAATTGAGCTCCCCTGTATAATGCGTGACGGTGAGTGTGTTGTTGTGTTGTCAGGATCCGCGTGGACTACCGCGCGCTGAGCGACGCGCTCAAGGAGCTGGAGGAGCCCGACGAGATCAAGCGCAAGGCCGACAAGCTGCAGAAGGCGATCAACTCGCTGCAGAACACCGTCGACAAGATACAGGCGCCCAACATGCGGGTACACATATACTTTCACTATATTTAACTAGATCACGACTTCATTCACGTAGATTAAGGTTTTGCAAAAATCCTGCAGGAACTCTTTGTTAAGTCCTTCTCAAGGAGGCATGCTATATTCGTGTTCATCAAGATAGTTGCGTCGTGAAAAAGTAATAGACAGATCTGACTTTCGCATATTCGCTCATTTGGAGCGACAGTGACACATTTGCAAAAGGGGAATTATAAAACGAGCGAACAAAAAAAAACTTTGCGACTGATGATGACATACTGTTTTAATAACTTGAGCGGTATGAATTTGAGTAAGCGAAAAATTAACTAAACTGACGACGAATATTGATTTATAATAAAATCCAGAACGAGCTTACAAAAAGTGGATTGTGATAAATCCATTTCAGATATTAAAATTTTATCTGAGCGACTTCATTACTAAGTGAGCGACTGGAAATACAGAGAGGGCAACTTCAATATTAAGATAGATTCGATTTTTCTAAGTGAGGTTATACTTAGCGAACTACTAAAAAGTTCACTTTGAGCAAAGTTTTGTAAGCTGCTTTATTAATGATTATTGGTTACTGATATTCTATTTGAGGGCTTATGTTTTTTATTTTGATACGCTTTTTTAATGAAAATACCAGGTTAAAAAACACCAGGATTCCAAAAACACCAGCTAGGTTAGGTTAGGTTAGAACAGTTACCACAACGCACGAGCCGAGCGAGCGAAGCGAGCGTGCCGCGGCAGCGCCCGGCGAAGTGCCAGATCCAAATTTTTTACGGAGTACATTGTTTTATTTAATTACCCTTATATTTCAATAATAAAATTTCTCAACTAATAGAATAGTGTTTCTTCAAATAGTTATTTCATATTATTTTTATTTTTTACATGTGAGCTCATTATACTCTGCTCATTAGTGTATTTTTCAAAGTGGTTTTTGTATTCGAAACACTTCATTTAAGATAAAATGCCGCTCAGTATAAAAAATACATTTGCCAAATATTGAAAAAAATGCAGGACGTAACGTTGACACTCAAACAAATATTAGGTCGCTCAAATATTATGAAGCTGCTCATTTTGTATTTTAAGTAACTCAAATTAATGTTTGTAAGTTGCTGTTTTGTTGATTTCTCGTCACTCGCAGTCAGTCGCTCACTTTGTAATTCTATAACCCAAATTAATTAATTTTGACACTTAGAACTGTAATTTACAGTCACTCGTTTTATTACTACCCTTTGCAAAATACGCGTAAATGAGTAATTAATTTCAAAAATACTATGCATAATCATCTGCGTCGGCAGTTTAAAATAATTAATTAATTAATTCAAATTCAAATTCAAATTTCATTTATTCAAAGTAGGTACACTGTACACTTTTTGAACGTCAATATATTATAAAGTACCTACATGAAAGTGATGTAATGGTGATAATTACTACGGAAACTTAAAACTAAAACTACGAGGGTTCCAAACGCGCCCTGATCTGAGAAGAGCCCACAACAAACTCAGCCGGGTTATTTTTTTTTTTTTTTTTTTAATATCAATTAAAACGGGCAATTTTAAAATAATACTTAGCCATAAGAATGATTCAGAATCTTCTTTTGAACTATGAAATAATCTTTATTCTGATGTGGTGTAACGTTAACTAATTTGTATTTGTGTCACTGTCGCTCCAAATGAGCGATATGTACTCGTAATATTAGTACTCGCATTTATAAAACTGCACAAGCTGAAATAACCACATCATAATAAATCTTGTTTCAAATTATCTTTGGTATGGTATTGGTGGCGAATAGGTTTCTAAATAAATAGAATTAAAAATAAAGTATTTATCTTAGTTACTAACCATCAATCAGTAAATGGTTACAATTTTTTTTTCAGGCAATGCAAAAATTGAACGAAGTGCGCGAAAAGGTGAACGCCACCAACGAGGCGTTCGTGGCGGCGAGGAAGCGCGCGCACAAAGCCAAGCTGGCGTTTGAGAAGGTACGTCGTGCACTGGTTTGTGCTGTGCTGGAGACGCACTTGCACTTTGTGCCGGTCCGTGGCGTGCGAGCCGCGCAACTAAGTCGTGGCAGACTTTTCACTGACAGCTCATGGTACATCTGCATATTAAGAGGGTAGTGTAGTGAGGAGATGCGGCAGGAGTAGGTATTTTGCAAGTGTGCGATACAGAGAGTTGCAAGTCCTGAGATTTCCCTACATTTCGTTACTGAAATATGGTTTCGGGCGATAACGTTTTTACCATCCTAAACCTTTACGAAATAAGACGATTTTGATCTCATTGGATTCAGTACATCTTAACCTAGGTCTGTACATCTCTGTCTTATTTTTTAGTAATTCAGTTTAGTTTAATTAAAATAAATAAAAACGCTGGAGGAAGTTTTTACGTCAAAAATAGAGATATTTAGATGGTAATAACTTACATCGCAAGCAATAATTCTTTAAAATAAAAACGTACAGACCTAGTTTTTCACTATATCTACAACATTTCCAAAAATCATAAAAATTGGACAATATTTATGGGGAGAAAAACGTTATCGCTTTTTGTATGAAAATTTGTAGGTTCATGATCCTTTTAACTGTAGGGACGGACTCGCCGTGGCAGTGCAGAGTCGATCGTGAACCACTGGTTTGTTCTTTAGTGTTCTTTAGTTGAACAGACATGAGCTGCGTTAGTGCGTGTTGACGCAATTATTTTTTTTCGCACATTTTGCAGCGTGATACGTGATAGCGGTTTGTCGAAGTACTATGCATTTTTTTTTTGTGTCAATCTTTTTGCGCGTGATGTGATTCACGGCATATCATCCTATAGTGTTGATTTTCTTATTGTGTTTATTTCCACTAACAAAAAACGCGTCAGTGCGTCGTCTGCGCAAGATCACTATGTTATTATTTCGTACATGAGAAATCTGAAAATAGTTTGTTGTTTTACCACCTTTATTTCTTCCTCAGGTTAAAAAGGAACGGCACGACAAATTCATGGACTGTTTCGATCACGTTTCGAATGAAATCGACGCTATCTATAAGGTACTTTGTACAATTTTTATCTAATCTATACTTTTCCACTGTAACACACAAGTAAGATGACTTAGGGCCTGTTTCCACCTTCTGATAAGTATCGGATAGCTATCCGATATAACTTTTGTCTTTGTCACTTGACATGAAGTAAGACAGTGACGTTTAGGCTATCAGACACTTATCAGAAGGTGGTGGAACAAGCCCTTAAAGTGCGTTTATGAATTACGATGCATATTTAAAACGATGCACGATGATTCCTGTCATAAACTAGCAATAAGTTGTATACTCGACGTTTGTTGTCTGTGATTTGTGTCATTGGTCTGTGACAATTTGATTACTCTGTGCCCAATACTAATTTCCACTCTGTGCTTAATCTAATGTGCATCATCATCATCGTCATGATCAACCCATTACCGGCTCACTACAGAGCACGGGTCTCCTCTCAGAGTGAGAAGGGTTTTGGCCATAGTCTACCACGCTGGCCAAGCGGATTGGCAGACTTCACACACCTTTGAGAACGTTATGGAGAACTCTCAGGCATGCAGGTTTCCTCACGATGTTTTCCTTCACCGTTAAAGCAAGTGATATTTAAATACTTAAAACGCACATAACTCCGAAAAGTTAGAGGTGCGTGCCCGGGATCGAACCCACGACCTCCGATTAGAAGTCAGTCGTCCTAACCACTAGGCTATCACAGCTACTAAAGTGCTAAAGGTGCTAAAGTGTTAAATGTATAACAATTCCAGGCCCTAGCGATGAACCAGTCCGCTCAAGCGTTCCTCGGGCCGGAGAACCCCGAGGAGCCGTACCTGGACGGCGTGAACTACAACTGCGTGGCGCCGGGCAAGCGCTTCCAGCCCATGTCCAACCTGTCCGGCGGCGAGAAGACGGTGGCCGCGCTCGCGCTGCTCTTCGCTATCCACAGGTCCGTGGATGACACTTCTAATATAAACTTACTACAAAATGCGCGTGAATTTCGGTTTTAAACTAATCCCGAGGGAATCATGGATTTCCGGTTCCCGTTCCCGCTCCCTTTTCCAACCTTTATACCTACTATCAAGGAAGTTCGCTATAGTAATCTACCTATAGCTGTAGCTATAGATTTCGGGTTTTTCAAAATCCCTTGGGAACTGTGCATTTTTACAGGATAAAATACCTACCTAGATAACCTATGTTTTAAGTCAGGGCATATTCTATCTCCGTTCAAAATTTCAGCAGTTGCGGCGTGATTGAGTAACAAACATCCAAACATCCACACTTTCACTTTTATGATATTAAGTAGGATATAAATAATGATACTAAAATAGCTCTAAGTTAATGTTGCGTTCCTGTCGTAATCGTATGTCGTGACCCTCTTAGTAGCATAATTAGCACAGAGTCTAAGCGTATTGAAGTGTCAAGCAAAAAATGTTCATGGTATATCTCTACACAAGAGATAAAATTCGTAAACTAAAAACCCGATTACGCTTGGTAATTTAATTTAATTCAAAATAATAATTTAGTGTGCAGAAAACGCGGGGCAAGCAGCTAGTGGCGCCATCTATTATGTCTATCCGAAACTAAATAATATTTCACTTATACTTTATAATATTTTTTTAAATGTTTTAAGTGCTGTACCACACATAACTAGTAAGTACTTAAAGTAAATCACCCCCGATACTTCCAACACTTGTGGACTTAAACAAATAAAGCCCCAAGCGATAGAAGCGCGATATCACCTGTCATGTGTGGCACAACCCAAAAATAGGTCCCAGGTCAGCATAATGATGTATGCGTTGTTTGTGCAGCTACCAGCCCGCGCCGTTCTTCCTGCTCGACGAGATCGACGCGGCGCTCGACAACACCAACATCGGCAAGGTGGCGTCGTTCATCCGCTCCAAGCGCGGCTCGCTGCAGACCATCGTCATCTCGCTCAAGGAGGAGTTCTACGGCTGCGCGGACGCGCTCGTCGGCATCTGTTCCGCGGTATGTCTCACGCCGTTCTTCCTGCTCGACGAGATCGACGCGGCGCTCGACAACACCAACATCGGCAAGGTGGCGTCGTTCATCCGCTCCAAGCGCGGCTCGCTGCAGACCATCGTCATCTCGCTCAAGGAGGAGTTCTACGGCTGCGCGGACGCGCTCGTCGGCATCTGTTCCGCGGTAAGTCTCACGCCGTTCTTCCTGCTCGACGAGATCGACGCGGCGCTCGACAACACCAACATCGGCAAGGTGGCGTCGTTCATCCGCTCCAAGCGCGGCTCGCTGCAGACCATCGTCATCTCGCTCAAGGAGGAGTTCTACGGCTGCGCGGACGCGCTCGTCGGCATCTGTTCCGCGGTAAGTCTCACGCCGTTCTTCCTGCTCGACGAGATCGAAGCGGCGCTCGACAACACCAACATCGGCAAGGTGGCGTCGTTCATCCGCTCCAAGCGCGGCTCGCTGCAGACCATCGTCATCTCGCTCAAGGAGGAGTTCTACGGCTGCGCGGACGCGCTCGTCGGCATCTGTTCCGCGGTACGTCTCATTTTGAGGATGATTTTTTTAACCCCTGACGCAAAAACGACGGGGTGTGTGTGTTTGTGCGCGCGTGCGTGTGTGTGTGTGTGTGTGCGTGTGTGTGTGTGTGTGTGTGTGTGTGTGTGTGTGTGTGCGTGCGTGCTTGCGTGCGCCAGCCATCAAGATCTGATGATAGAATAGAAAAGTTTTTTACTCAAATAAACTTCTACAAGTACTTTTGAATCGTCAATTGAATCTACCACAGGTTCGGAATGCCGTTCCAAATCGAGGGAACTCTTCAAATTTTTTCTAGTATTTTGAAGTTGGTTTAATTTTTCCTAAAAAATATCTTGTTAATATTAATATATTTCCATTTCCAGCCGGCCGACTGCCTCGTCAGCGACGTGCTAACGCTGAGCCTTGAGAACTATCCTTACTAGACTTAGTTGATTCATGTTTATTGATGTTGTGTTAATTGTTACGTACATAAGTTATTACCTATTTTAGACCACCCAGCTTATAAACTAGTATAATCCGCGGCACCTTGATTGAACGCTGAAGGAAAGTGGAGGGGGTAAGCTATTGTACTACATACGTGCGTGACAGATCCCATACGCAGCTAACCCCTTCGTTTCCTTCAGTGTTCAATCTTACGCGCCGAGACATATAGCGTAATATGTATTTTGTACCACTGACAACAGTTTTTAGGCCTAGGCCGCACTGCGAAATTTATTCGCGCGAATTTTTTCGCAAAATTCTGTGACATATGGGAATGTATGAAGCTGCACGCACATGCGATTTAAAATTCGCGAGAAAAATATATTAAAATGCGGAATATAAACCGTGAATATATTTCACAGTGCGGCCCCGCCCTTAGCTCTACGACCTTTGACAGCTGGGTGGGTATTTTTATTAATTTTATTAATGTCTAATGCAAGGGCGGATCCAGCTTTGGTGCCAGGGGGGGGTCACATAGTTGTGGTCAAGTCACAAGAAGTTATAATTTAATTTTATAATCATAGGTATTTTATTAATGTACTAGTAGCTGTTGCCCGCGACTTCGTCCGCGGTATTAGTATTTCAAAAGTCCCACGGGAACCCTTTGTTTTCCGCGAATAAAAATAGTAGCCTGTCAACTCTCCAGGTTCTCAACTAAAAAAATGCAACTGAAAAAATCACGTCAATCTGTAGTTAATAGTTATGTCCGATAAAAATTAGTACCTACAGGATCTCTGTTTTATTATATTTAGGTTCATAAACTGATGTCGTAAAATATAAGTAAACCGTTTTACCCCCTTTGGGGTGGATTTTCGTCAAATTTTTCTTAGCTGATGCCTACCTCCTAGAAAGAACCTAGCTTCCAAATTTTAAGTTAATAATAACAATAATTCAAACTTCCCTGTACAAACTTCCATCCCCTATTTTACCACCCTTAAGAAGAGATTTACGAAAATAATTTAAATAGGTTTTTATTATTTAAAACTAATAACTTAAGTACATGCCAATTTTCGTATCTGAAACTTCAAAAACATAGAACTTTCATGTAACCGTCCTACACCCATTTTACCCCCATAGAAGAGAAATTTCGTAAGATATTTTCTAGGCTGATATATCAATATCAGTAGAATAATATATCAATAGAAAGAACCTAGGTACCTTCCAAATTTCAAGTTAATAATAACAATAATTACTTCACATAAAAACTTTCATCCCCTATTTTACCACCCTTAAGGGGAGATTTTCCAGAATAACTTATACAGGTTTTTATTATTTAAAAGTTATGATCTAAATGTCTATTTTCATATATGTAACTTCAGAAACATAGAACTTTCACATAACCTTCCTACCCCCGTTCTACCCCCTTAGGGGAGGATTTTTGTGAAGTCTTTTTTGGAATGAACCTACTTTCCAAATTTCAAGTTGATAATAACAATAATATAATTAAAACTTCCCATTAAAACTTTCATCCCCTATTTTACCACCCTTAAAAGTAGATTTTTCAGAATAAAATATACAGGTTTTTATTATTTAATACTAATAATCTTAATGCCGATTTTCAGGTCTGTAACTTTAAAAATATAGGACTTTCATACAAACTTTCTACCCCCATTTTACCTCCTTAGGGGAAGATTTTAGTGATATTAAATAGCCTATAACTTTCCCCATTGATTGGACTACCAAACTCAAAAAAGAATTTTTAAAATCCAACAGGTACTTTCAAGAGATTAGCGCGTTCAAACAAACAAACAAACTCTTCCGCTTTATTATATTAGTATAGATAGTATAGATGTAAGTAGGTAATTACTGTACATAAAAATACCTATATTTAAATAACAAAATATTTTTTTCTGTTACGTCTTCTCCCGAAACGCGTTATTACTTCATCTACTGCAATGGGTACGTTTTTATGGACGTTAATCCATTGAAATGTTACAATTTAAGAACCGAATATTGCATTTATTAGAGGACGCAATTTTATTTTTGGGACATGTGTGGGGGGTCAATAGAAGCTTAACCTCAAGTTTGTGGGGTCGCTACCCTTGTCCCCCGGCCGCCATCTTGGAAAACACTTTTTTCGCGATATCTCGGAAACTATGCGTTTTACAAAAAATTCGTAAAGACATAATTTGTAGCAAATTGTTTTGCCTACAAATATGTTCATATAACTTTTTGCCCTAAATTAAAAATTAAAGAAGTTAGAAGCAAAAAAGTGAGAAAATTTTTATAAAATCTATTTTGCTCTATAACTTTTTTTTATACATTTTACAAAAAAAACTTCAGACCAATCTTGTACTGTTTTGTAGGCCTACTCCACGGACATCTTGCTTATAAGGTAATCTTCAACATCATAATATTTTCAATCACTTATTAGCTACTATTAGCTATATACTACTACTTATTAGCTACTCTAATCTACTTTTCTTCGATGGTCCAGGCTGTGGCTGTGGCTGAAACATTTCGTTTTGACCGGATTCTCATGAGCATTGACGAACCCGGTCAACTTTGGAGCGCTGTAACAGAGTTTTACATGAATGAAAAAAAAAATTGATTGGTCCGAGATATTTTTTTTGTAAAATGTATAAAAATAGTTACAGAGCAAAAAAGATTTTATAAAAATTTTCTCACTTTTTTGATTATAACTTCTTTAATTTTTAATTTGGGGCAAAAAGTTTTTAACACATATTTGTAGACAAAAGAATTTGCTACAAATTATGTTTTCACGATTTTTTTGTAAGACGCATAGTTTCCGAGATATCGCGAAAAAAGTGTTTTCCAAGATGGCGGCCGGGGGACAAGGGTGGCGACCCCACAAACTTGAGGTTAAGCTTCTGTTGACCCCCCACACATATCCCAAAAATAAAATTGCGTCCTCTAATAAATGCAAAGCTCATGTAACATTTCAATGAACTACGTGGAGAAGTGGCAGTCCGATTAGACGTTATTCAATCATTGAAGTTCTTAGCCACGATTTGATTCTCATACAAAATATTAAATTGATTAATATTGAAGGAACTTACATAAAATCTATATTGTGACAAAAATATATAAAAACATTACATTTAACAATTTTAATTAGTGATCCACCTAGGTCCTGGACGCAGCCCAGGGGGGGGTCATGACCCCCATGACCCCCCCCCTGGATCCGCCCTTGGTCTAATGTTATTCATAGTGTAGAAAAACGTGTCAAAAAACCTTTGATAGAGTAAAACTACGTAGCTCGACGATATTCCACTTGCAGGCAGTATCCACTTAGTATGGTTGCACATGCTGCTTCTGTGTTATGTACTTTTTTCTCGCACCATGCAAGGAGAAAACCGGTTTCCATACAAAGTCGGCTTTGACATCAAAGCTTGACATTATATAGCTGAAAATTGGTCATCATTTAGAGCATCTAGAGGATTTTATGAGGCCAATTTTCACGGCTGTATTCAATGGCCAAATTAAATAGTAAAAAATAAACGCGTTACAAAAGCCAGTTCAGTATAAAAATAATAAAATCTCTGTGAGAAAATATTTTCTGTTAGCCATTGCCTATGCGGCTAAGATTCAAATGGAGTAAACTAGCAAAATAGACAAGTTTTTTTAGTATATTTTTAATTTTTGTGATGTTAAGTAATTTGATGTGTTGCACCAAAATCGGGTTTCTCCTTTAAAACTGTGTAGACGGATATAATATAGCTTTTGTTCTCACACAATATGTATATGTGTAGCTGTTGAAAACTAGTTTTCGACTCCTTCCAATCTCGCTATACAAGGGTCACCAATGCGATCGGTTACATCAGAGTTGAAAAGTGATTTTATTTGAGTCACCTCCTGTGATTAAACAGGAGTCTATTGCAGGATAAGTTTTCCTGTAAGTTTTACTACAAACGACGCCCGCCCAATTTACTTTAATTTTCAACTCTCATGAGTCATGACGCATGCTTTATTTTTGGGACAAATGACGACAACACTTGCGTTCGATATCGAGCTCTTTATTTACAATAAAATATCTATCTTACAATACATATCAACTAGTTTTTATTTAACATCACCCTCGGGCTGCTCCACACTCGACGGGCAAACTTTGCCTGTATAAGAACTTAATATGCATATTATAGCGCCATAAATCTTAATACGAATAAGGCCGTGTCCCCGGCTGATTAGCCTCCAAAACTATGAGAGAGTCGGCCAGCGGAAAGTCAGTTGCTCACTTCGCCTAATGGTGACACGGCCTAAATTAAAAATAGATTTATAAAAGTGCAGAAGCCAGATATTTCGACCACTGCCGACTTTAGACTAGAGCAATCTGATATTATGCTGACCTTTGTCTATGAGTTAGTTATGTCAAACACATTAAAAAGATCTTAGACATATATGTCACGGTAAATAAGTCGACTGGTGACCTTCAATTCGCAGAAGTCGAAAATGAGGTATCTCGGGGTGTGAGGGGGTCGCGGGGAGGGCGTGGGAATCGTTCGTAAGCACTGATTAGCTCTCGCGGATCCCTCGTAAGCGCTGATTGGCTCTCCAATCGTATTGTGTCCCGCTCACTCTCACGACGCTGTGCGCACTTGAAGGTCACCGGTCGACTTACGTGACGGGGGTTATTGGATGAGAAATAGGAACCTATTACATTATTACCAAACGCCCTACCTTTATGTGATAACTAACTAACTAAAAGTGTAAACTGTACCCGACGAATGTGGACAGTCCCGAGCAAGTACCCGAAAAACAACGTATTGTAAAATGTTAATTAGCACTTTTTATTTATCACTTGATCAGGTCTATTGCGCCGATCGCTCACATGAGTCACACGTACAAACATTATCAGATATCGGTGTGCGACGCAACCGCGCCATACTGCAGACGGGTTCGTGAACGCATTTTTAACGTCAAAACTCAGTTCCGGCCAGTCTACGTACTTATTTTTCGTTACTTGCATCTTAATACTGTTGTTTAAGTTAGATGGGTACGCTAAATTTTAGCTTGTCCAGAAAAATGAAAACCTGATGCAGAAAACCAGAGCTAAATAACTTGTACTGTAACCAAGATTAACCTCTACACTGGAGATTGCGCCTTAAACATTGTGAAGACAAGTTCATTCATCTTAGTTGATGTATTTCTATATGTAGGGTGAGAACAACACACAAACAAAAGATACCACCTGTTTCAAGGCCAAATTTCTTTGCTTCAACATTTTATTTGGTTTCAAATTCCAGTGTCTATAGAGTATAATTTTCTTGACTAACACTCATACATGCGTCTATAAAATGTCATCCGTGAAACATTAAAATGTCACATGGGCATAACTATTCTTAGTGCCTGCTTCACCACCTTCTGATAAGTATCGGATAGCTATCTAAAACTTTTGTCTTTGTCACTTGACATAAAATAAGAAAGTGACAAAACTTACGTTTAGGCTATCCAACACTTATCAGAAGGTGGTGAAACAGGCCATGTGTGTTGCAATGAAAAAAAAAACGAAAGTGGTGCCTGCAGAACAAGTTTTTAACATTTCGTTGCCGACCGATTTTGGCCTGTTTGCCTGCCCTCAAGTTGCGATTTGCGGCTCATCTCAACAAAACTTAATAGCTTATAAATGAACTATAAAGTCTGACGTCAAAAATGCGCTCCTTATTAATCTACTTAGATGCTCGAAGGCAGCAATGAAATAGGCAAGTGAATAAGATTCCTGCGGTCGTACGGTTTGAAACCTTCCCAAATTGAGGCTATCTACAGGTTACTAGAGCATCTATAAGTTGTAAATATTTACAATGTCTCCGACGAGACAACGACACAATGTAAAGCATCCACAATAATTCTTTTTGCAATTTTTTTGTAACTTTTTGCAATGTTTTTTTTTTGTAATCCTGACATTTTCGATAATCCAATAAGCACTACCGTATTATTAAAATAGAAAGTTACAGTACATACACATAAAATTATAATATTTATTTCATCAATTTTATTATCCGATCTGCAAGTATTGTCCGATGCTTTACATTATTACAATGAATTCATTAGCTAGAAAATTAAATAACTTCCTATAGTATATATAACTCTACATTCTATAATGTATGGTACAAACATTCAAACGTTTTCAATGAGCAGTATTGATTATAAACGAGTTTCTAGAGGAGAAAATGTAAAGGTTTTTTGTACAAAGGAAACTAGTTGTTCTGCTGTTACTATAAAATAAAATCATTCCATAAAATTAAAATCCGAGGAATAGTTGTTTCTATGGAATGAAATTTTGATGCAAAGTCGCAGATAAAATTAATCTATAATACTATAATTAGCAATAAAAACTCTCAATTCATTTTCTGTGTGCCATAGTTTGTTATTCCTCTAAAAGAAAAATGTTAGAAAGTTTTGGCATATCTGAGGCCGTACTGTAGCTATTCAAGCTAGCGTGACACGAGCGTTGAGATAAAGTCCTTTATTATGGACGGGTAAAACGCATAAAGTAATTAGAGATGACGTAATACATACAAAGTGGTGGCCATGTTGCGGCCGATGCGCCATTGCCTTGATTTTGCATAAAAACGTGTACACGAACACTCACTCACACAAGCAGCTATCAGAGGCATCATAATGAAGATGTGCCATTTTCACAGCTCGGAATGTGCTTGTGTGGATGTAGTTTTGACGTTTTTAATTAGTAGTTATGTCAATGTAATCTCTAGATGTCTGTGGGCAAACTTATTTTATTCAACCACAAGTTAGCACTTGACTGCAATCTCATCTGATGGAAGCGATATGCATACCCCTGACGTCGTGATTCGACATCTCCATATTTTAACGTAACTCAGGTGTCACGTTTTTAACACAGAAATTAATTTTTAGCACTGTAGACGCGTAGTATAGTCATTAACACGACTAAAGCCGACAGGAGCGGCGTCCGTGATCGATTTGCAGGCATATCCGTCTTCGTCCAGTGTGTCGCACGCACGAGCACGTGCGTACGGACACGTGCGCGAGCTTCCCTCGGGGTGGTCCTAGTCGGGCGAGTGCGGCGGGCGCGTGCTGAAGTAGGGCGCGGCGTGCGGCTGCAGCAGCGTGAGGCACACGGAGCACACGCGCGCCGGCAGCCCGCGCGGCCCGCTCGCCACCGTGTGCGCCACGCACGCCGCGCAGAAGATGCGTCCGCAGTGCCGGCAGTGGATCTGTGCGGTCGGTAAAATACACGTTGCGTTTAAATCAATCAATGATCGTACGAAAAATCACGAAAAAAATAAATTTAATTAATTTATTTAAGGTCAGGCGGTGGCTAATTCCGTCTATGGGGGCATTTCCGTCTTTTTGTTGTTACTACGTTCGCTACAATCGAGCTGCGCCTTTGATTTTTATATCAGCAATCGAAGAAGACCCGCACGAGGTTGCCTGGCATACAAATCAAAAGCGCCGTTCGATTGTAACGAGCCCAGTAACAAAAAGACGGAAATGCCCCGATAGACGGAATTAGCCCCATGACTTATATATTTTAAAATGAGCGAGACGATGAAGATGGAAATGGTGGTGGTGGTGGTGGTGAGAGCGGTGGTGGCGGTGAGAGTGGTGGTGGTGGTGGTGGTGGTGAGAGTGGTGATGGTGGTGGTGGTGGTGAGAGTGGTGATGGTGGTGGTGGTGGTGGTAAGAGTGGTGGTGGTGGTGGTGGTGAGAGTGGTGATGGTGGTGGTGGTGGTGAGAGTGGTGATGGTGGTGGTGGTGGTGAGAGTGGTGATGGTGGTGGTGGTGGTGGTAAGAGTGGTGGTGGTGGTGGTGGTGAGAGTGGTGATGGTGGTGGTGGTGAGTGGTCACCTTCTTCTTGTTGTTGGGCAGCGGCGCGCGGCACGCGTTGCACTCGCTCACGTCCTCGTCGTGCTGCCACCGCACCGCCGTGTCCGCCTCGCGGATGCGCTGCAGCTGCACCTGCACACAAACACACATACACACACATCAACACTATATTGCTTATCCATACTAATCATTCGTAATATTATAAATGCGAGTGTTTGTTTGTCCTTCCTTGACACCCTAACTAAGCAACCAATCGACTTGATTTTTGGCATAGAGATAGTTGTAACATAGGCTACTTTTTATCTCTAAAAAAAGTGTTTCTGTGGGGCTTAAGAAAACGCCATCTATCGGCTAATTAAATATAATAAGTTTGGCTGTTCTTATTTGTCTTACGTGCTTTGACCGTATATTCACCGCGGGTAACGCCGCGGGACGCAGCTAGTATTACAAACATGTAAGTAACTTTGTTCGTCTGTTACCTTTTCACGGTTCAGATTTCTACTTATTCAAGTATGTCGATTCATAGTGCTCCACCGAGCGTACAGAGAACTAAATTTAACATTTGCCAATACAATTGATTACAATCCACATTAGTTCCAAGTACCACCTTCAGTTTCCAATAGAGGTGAGTGGCTCAAGCGTTGAACGGATCTTGACAACATTTGGAAGAACTGTAGCTTGTATCCTGAAGGGTGTACGCAGGATAGTTTTTATCGCGGAAAATTAGAGAGTTCCCCCAACATGAGGATACAAATAAAAATTATTTTTATATACTTTATCTACACCCATGCTTCAAATCCTCTATAAAAGATTCTGAAACAGTTAGCTTATTGCCAACATTAAAACATCCAATGTCCTAACACACTCGGCTTCGCCTCGTGTGATGCAACACTTGCATAAATAACTATTATAATGGCGTCGGAAGTGTGCGTTACCTGCAGTGACTGCGACAGCCGCACGAAGTCCTGCTGCACCTTCTCGCTGTTGTCAAGCTCCTGCTGCAGCACGGACACGCGCGACCGCGTCTCCATGGCCTCCGTTTGTAGACGTTTCTGATAACATCCATATGTACATACATGATTAAACATCGTCTAAATTTTTTTTAAATTTAATTCCTTAAAATCGTTTTAAAAATTTGAAATCTTGCTATCGCAGATACTTATTTCAAAGAAACAGATAAGAATGATTGGAGTATTTGAGACAATTTTTATTCACGATTATCATGCTATATGTATTGTCTTAGGCCGGACGTAAGGTAGGGTCACTGTAACAAGATGCTCTCATTGCTTCAAGCATTGCAAAAGCAACAGCACGTTGAATGTTCACGAGTGTTTGAACCTACGAGTATGTAGCAAGAATACTAGAATGAATTATTCATGAGCCGAATTGTGACTCTGAGCCCTGTCGAAACCGGAGTCAAAACAGGAATCCATAAAAAAAAGCACAACACCACCTAAAAGTACAAGGCGTTGTCAGTGTCCAGTGAGGTCAGCTATACTATTTGTGAAAACATTTTTTTTTAAATATAATTTAAATAAATTATTTAAAAGATCTGACATCTGTACTGGGTTTGTGGGAGAATATATCGAAGAGGAGAAATAGTAAAAATGACCGCTTCATCTCGGATATAGTTCTGTCGGGAGCGAAATCGCGGGCTTCAGTTAGTGATACATAATAATAATACGTAGTTATGTAAACAAAATCCAAACCACACAACTGGTCAAATGAGATTATAATCCTTATAAATGAATGATCAAGATCCACTTTAGTATGTTACCTTGTCCTCGAGCAGCTGGTCGATCATGTCGTTGGAGTGTCGTAGCTTGTCGGCCAGCTCCGACATCTGCTCGCGCTCCGTCTGTAGCCGGTCCAGCTCCTCCCTGTGCACATCACCACACGTATAACCCCCGGCACGTAAGTCGAGCGGTGACCTTCAAGTGCGCGCAGCGTCGTACGAGTGAGCGGGACACATTACGATTGGAGAGCCAATCAGCGCTTACGAGGGATCCGCGAGAGCTAATCAGTGCTTACGAACGATCTCCACGCCCTCCCCGCGACCACCTCACCACCCCGAGATACCTCATTTTCGACTTCTGCGCATTGAAGGTCAACGCTAGACTTATTTGCCGTGACTTGTACACGACGCAGCACGCGTACTACAGTACGACAAGGATCTTTCGGCGCACGAATGACATTAGCAGGGGGGCGTAGTTGTAGCACAACTTGGTAGGATTCTTAGTTATGGTAACCCTCACCTGCAAGATGGAGAAATTAGTTCCGATTTTAACCACGTGCCAAAAGATCCTAGTCGCACTATACATACATCTACAAGTTAGCCCTCGACTGCTATCTCACTCGATTGTAAATGACGATGCAGTCTAACTTGGAAGTGGGCTAACCTGGAAGAGGTAAACTGCCATCCCTCTTCCACGTTAGGCAGCTGTCAACTTAGTCTGCATCAGGTGACATTTACTAGAACTGCACATAACTAAATAAAAAAAAAACTGCATGCAGACTGGGCAGTGGGCAGTCGTCAGTTGCGTCAACTGCACGAGACTGACCTGGCGTCCTTGAGGTCCTGCAGCGCCTGCGCCAGCTCGGTGTCGCGGCGGTGCAGCAGCGCGGCGTGCTGCAGCAGCTGCGCGCGCAGCTCCGCCTCGCCCGCCAGCGCGCTCTGCCGCCCCGTCTCGCACACGATCAGCTGCTCGCGCAGTTGCAGGGACAACTGCAAGAGACTGACCTGGCGTCCTTGAGGTCCTGCAGCGCCTGCGCCAGCTCGGTGTCGCGGCGGTGCAGCAGCGCGGCGTGCTGCAGCAGCTGCGCGCGCAGCTCCGCCTCGCCCGCCAGCGCGCTCTGCCGCCCCGTCTCGCACACGATCAGCTGCTCGCGCAGTTGCAGGGACAACTGCACGAGACTGACCTGGCGTCCTTGAGGTCCTGCAGCGCCTGCGCCAGCTCGGTGTCGCGGCGGTGCAGCAGCGCGGCGTGCTGCAGCAGCTGCGCGCGCAGCTCCGCCTCGCCCGCCAGCGCGCTCTGCCGCCCCGTCTCGCACACGATCAGCTGCTCGCGCAGTTGCAGGGACAACTGCAAGAGACTGACCTGGCGTCCTTGAGGTCCTGCAGCGCCTGCGCCAGCTCGGTGTCGCGGCGGTGCAGCAGCGCGGCGTGCTGCAGCAGCTGCGCGCGCAGCTCCGCCTCGCCCGCCAGCGCGCTCTGCCGCCCCGTCTCGCACACGATCAGCTGCTCGCGCAGTTGCAGGGACAACTGCAAGAGACTGACCTGGCGTCCTTGAGGTCCTGCAGCGCCTGCGCCAGCTCGGTGTCGCGGCGGTGCAGCAGCGCGGCGTGCTGCAGCAGCTGCGCGCGCAGCTCCGCCTCGCCCGCCAGCGCGCTCTGCCGCCCCGTCTCGCACACGATCAGCTGCTCGCGCAGTTGCAGGGACAACTGCAAGAGACTGACCTGGCGTCCTTGAGGTCCTGCAGCGCCTGCGCCAGCTCGGTGTCGCGGCGGTGCAGCAGCGCGGCGTGCTGCAGCAGCTGCGCGCGCAGCTCCGCCTCGCCCGCCAGCGCGCTCTGCCGCCCCGTCTCGCACACGATCAGCTGCTCGCGCAGTTGCAGGGACAACTGCAAGAGACTGACCTGGCGTCCTTGAGGTCCTGCAGCGCCTGCGCCAGCTCGGTGTCGCGGCGGTGCAGCAGCGCGGCGTGCTGCAGCAGCTGCGCGCGCAGCTCCGCCTCGCCCGCCAGCGCGCTCTGCCGCCCCGTCTCGCACACGATCAGCTGCTCGCGCAGTTGCAGGGACAACTGCAAGAGACTGACCTGGCGTCCTTGAGGTCCTGCAGCGCCTGCGCCAGCTCGGTGTCGCGGCGGTGCAGCAGCGCGGCGTGCTGCAGCAGCTGCGCGCGCAGCTCCGCCTCGCCCGCCAGCGCGCTCTGCCGCCCCGTCTCGCACACGATCAGCTGCTCGCGCAGTTGCAGGGACAACTGCAAGAGACTGACCTGGCGTCCTTGAGGTCCTGCAGCGCCTGCGCCAGCTCGGTGTCGCGGCGGTGCAGCAGCGCGGCGTGCTGCAGCAGCTGCGCGCGCAGCTCCGCCTCGCCCGCCAGCGCGCTCTGCCGCCCCGTCTCGCACACGATCAGCTGCTCGCGCAGTTGCAGGGACAACTGCAAGAGACTGACCTGGCGTCCTTGAGGTCCTGCAGCGCCTGCGCCAGCTCGGTGTCGCGGCGGTGCAGCAGCGCGGCGTGCTGCAGCAGCTGCGCGCGCAGCTCCGCCTCGCCCGCCAGCGCGCTCTGCCGCCCCGTCTCGCACACGATCAGCTGCTCGCGCAGTTGCAGGGACAACTGCAAGAGACTGACCTGGCGTCCTTGAGGTCCTGCAGCGCCTGCGCCAGCTCGGTGTCGCGGCGGTGCAGCAGCGCGGCGTGCTGCAGCAGCTGCGCGCGCAGCTCCGCCTCGCCCGCCAGCGCGCTCTGCCGCCCCGTCTCGCACACGATCAGCTGCTCGCGCAGTTGCAGGGACAACTGCAAGAGACTGACCTGGCGTCCTTGAGGTCCTGCAGCGCCTGCGCCAGCTCGGTGTCGCGGCGGTGCAGCAGCGCGGCGTGCTGCAGCAGCTGCGCGCGCAGCTCCGCCTCGCCCGCCAGCGCGCTCTGCCGCCCCGTCTCGCACACGATCAGCTGCTCGCGCAGTCGCAGGGACAACTGCAAGAGACTGACCTGGCGTCCTTGAGGTCCTGCAGCGCCTGCGCCAGCTCGGTGTCGCGGCGGTGCAGCAGCGCGGCGTGCTGCAGCAGCTGCGCGCGCAGCTCCGCCTCGCCCGCCAGCGCGCTCTGCCGCCCCGTCTCGCACACGATCAGCTGCTCGCGCAGTTGCAGGGACAACTGCAAGAGACTGACCTGGCGTCCTTGAGGTCCTGCAGCGCCTGCGCCAGCTCGGTGTCGCGGCGGTGCAGCAGCGCGGCGTGCTGCAGCAGCTGCGCGCGCAGCTCCGCCTCGCCCGCCAGCGCGCTCTGCCGCCCCGTCTCGCACACGATCAGCTGCTCGCGCAGTCGCAGGGACAACTGCAAGAGACTGACCTGGCGTCCTTGAGGTCCTGCAGCGCCTGCGCCAGCTCGGTGTCGCGGCGGTGCAGCAGCGCGGCGTGCTGCAGCAGCTGCGCGCGCAGCTCCGCCTCGCCCGCCAGCGCGCTCTGCCGCCCCGTCTCGCACACGATCAGCTGCTCGCGCAGTCGCAGGGACAACTGCAAGAGACTGACCTGGCGTCCTTGAGGTCCTGCAGCGCCTGCGCCAGCTCGGTGTCGCGGCGGTGCAGCAGCGCGGCGTGCTGCAGCAGCTGCGCGCGCAGCTCCGCCTCGCCCGCCAGCGCGCTCTGCCGCCCCGTCTCGCACACGATCAGCTGCTCGCGCAGTCGCAGGGACAACTGCAAGAGACTGACCTGGCGTCCTTGAGGTCCTGCAGCGCCTGCGCCAGCTCGGTGTCGCGGCGGTGCAGCAGCGCGGCGTGCTGCAGCAGCTGCGCGCGCAGCTCCGCCTCGCCCGCCAGCGCGCTCTGCCGCCCCGTCTCGCACACGATCAGCTGCTCGCGCAGTTGCAGGGACAACTGCAAGAGACTGACCTGGCGTCCTTGAGGTCCTGCAGCGCCTGCGCCAGCTCGGTGTCGCGGCGGTGCAGCAGCGCGGCGTGCTGCAGCAGCTGCGCGCGCAGCTCCGCCTCGCCCGCCAGCGCGCTCTGCCGCCCCGTCTCGCACACGATCAGCTGCTCGCGCAGTTGCAGGGACAACTGCAAGAGACTGACCTGGCGTCCTTGAGGTCCTGCAGCGCCTGCGCCAGCTCGGTGTCGCGGCGGTGCAGCAGCGCGGCGTGCTGCAGCAGCTGCGCGCGCAGCTCCGCCTCGCCCGCCAGCGCGCTCTGCCGCCCCGTCTCGCACACGATCAGCTGCTCGCGCAGTTGCAGGGACAACTGCAAGAGACTGACCTGGCGTCCTTGAGGTCCTGCAGCGCCTGCGCCAGCTCGGTGTCGCGGCGGTGCAGCAGCGCGGCGTGCTGCAGCAGCTGCGCGCGCAGCTCCGCCTCGCCCGCCAGCGCGCTCTGCCGCCCCGTCTCGCACACGATCAGCTGCTCGCGCAGTTGCAGGGACAACTGCAAGAGACTGACCTGGCGTCCTTGAGGTCCTGCAGCGCCTGCGCCAGCTCGGTGTCGCGGCGGTGCAGCAGCGCGGCGTGCTGCAGCAGCTGCGCGCGCAGCTCCGCCTCGCCCGCCAGCGCGCTCTGCCGCCCCGTCTCGCACACGATCAGCTGCTCGCGCAGTTGCAGGGACAACTGCAAGAGACTGACCTGGCGTCCTTGAGGTCCTGCAGCGCCTGCGCCAGCTCGGTGTCGCGGCGGTGCAGCAGCGCGGCGTGCTGCAGCAGCTGCGCGCGCAGCTCCGCCTCGCCCGCCAGCGCGCTCTGCCGCCCCGTCTCGCACACGATCAGCTGCTCGCGCAGTTGCAGGGACAACTGCAAGAGACTGACCTGGCGTCCTTGAGGTCCTGCAGCGCCTGCGCCAGCTCGGTGTCGCGGCGGTGCAGCAGCGCGGCGTGCTGCAGCAGCTGCGCGCGCAGCTCCGCCTCGCCCGCCAGCGCGCTCTGCCGCCCCGTCTCGCACACGATCAGCTGCTCGCGCAGTTGCAGGGACAACTGCAAGAGACTGACCTGGCGTCCTTGAGGTCCTGCAGCGCCTGCGCCAGCTCGGTGTCGCGGCGGTGCAGCAGCGCGGCGTGCTGCAGCAGCTGCGCGCGCAGCTCCGCCTCGCCCGCCAGCGCGCTCTGCCGCCCCGTCTCGCACACGATCAGCTGCTCGCGCAGTCGCAGGGACAACTGCAAGAGACTGACCTGGCGTCCTTGAGGTCCTGCAGCGCCTGCGCCAGCTCGGTGTCGCGGCGGTGCAGCAGCGCGGCGTGCTGCAGCAGCTGCGCGCGCAGCTCCGCCTCGCCCGCCAGCGCGCTCTGCCGCCCCGTCTCGCACACGATCAGCTGCTCGCGCAGTTGCAGGGACAACTGCAAGAGACTGACCTGGCGTCCTTGAGGTCCTGCAGCGCCTGCGCCAGCTCGGTGTCGCGGCGGTGCAGCAGCGCGGCGTGCTGCAGCAGCTGCGCGCGCAGCTCCGCCTCGCCCGCCAGCGCGCTCTGCCGCCCCGTCTCGCACACGATCAGCTGCTCGCGCAGTTGCAGGGACAACTGCAAGAGACTGACCTGGCGTCCTTGAGGTCCTGCAGCGCCTGCGCCAGCTCGGTGTCGCGGCGGTGCAGCAGCGCGGCGTGCTGCAGCAGCTGCGCGCGCAGCTCCGCCTCGCCCGCCAGCGCGCTCTGCCGCCCCGTCTCGCACACGATCAGCTGCTCGCGCAGTTGCAGGGACAACTGCAAGAGACTGACCTGGCGTCCTTGAGGTCCTGCAGCGCCTGCGCCAGCTCGGTGTCGCGGCGGTGCAGCAGCGCGGCGTGCTGCAGCAGCTGCGCGCGCAGCTCCGCCTCGCCCGCCAGCGCGCTCTGCCGCCCCGTCTCGCACACGATCAGCTGCTCGCGCAGTTGCAGGGACAACTGCAAGAGACTGACCTGGCGTCCTTGAGGTCCTGCAGCGCCTGCGCCAGCTCGGTGTCGCGGCGGTGCAGCAGCGCGGCGTGCTGCAGCAGCTGCGCGCGCAGCTCCGCCTCGCCCGCCAGCGCGCTCTGCCGCCCCGTCTCGCACACGATCAGCTGCTCGCGCAGTTGCAGGGACAACTGCAAGAGACTGACCTGGCGTCCTTGAGGTCCTGCAGCGCCTGCGCCAGCTCGGTGTCGCGGCGGTGCAGCAGCGCGGCGTGCTGCAGCAGCTGCGCGCGCAGCTCCGCCTCGCCCGCCAGCGCGCTCTGCCGCCCCGTCTCGCACACGATCAGCTGCTCGCGCAGTTGCAGGGACAACTGCAAGAGACTGACCTGGCGTCCTTGAGGTCCTGCAGCGCCTGCGCCAGCTCGGTGTCGCGGCGGTGCAGCAGCGCGGCGTGCTGCAGCAGCTGCGCGCGCAGCTCCGCCTCGCCCGCCAGCGCGCTCTGCCGCCCCGTCTCGCACACGATCAGCTGCTCGCGCAGTTGCAGGGACAACTGCAAGAGACTGACCTGGCGTCCTTGAGGTCCTGCAGCGCCTGCGCCAGCTCGGTGTCGCGGCGGTGCAGCAGCGCGGCGTGCTGCAGCAGCTGCGCGCGCAGCTCCGCCTCGCCCGCCAGCGCGCTCTGCCGCCCCGTCTCGCACACGATCAGCTGCTCGCGCAGTTGCAGGGACAACTGCAAGAGACTGACCTGGCGTCCTTGAGGTCCTGCAGCGCCTGCGCCAGCTCGGTGTCGCGGCGGTGCAGCAGCGCGGCGTGCTGCAGCAGCTGCGCGCGCAGCTCCGCCTCGCCCGCCAGCGCGCTCTGCCGCCCCGTCTCGCACACGATCAGCTGCTCGCGCAGTCGCAGGGACAACTGCAAGAGACTGACCTGGCGTCCTTGAGGTCCTGCAGCGCCTGCGCCAGCTCGGTGTCGCGGCGGTGCAGCAGCGCGGCGTGCTGCAGCAGCTGCGCGCGCAGCTCCGCCTCGCCCGCCAGCGCGCTCTGCCGCCCCGTCTCGCACACGATCAGCTGCTCGCGCAGTTGCAGGGACAACTGCAAGAGACTGACCTGGCGTCCTTGAGGTCCTGCAGCGCCTGCGCCAGCTCGGTGTCGCGGCGGTGCAGCAGCGCGGCGTGCTGCAGCAGCTGCGCGCGCAGCTCCGCCTCGCCCGCCAGCGCGCTCTGCCGCCCCGTCTCGCACACGATCAGCTGCTCGCGCAGTTGCAGGGACAACTGCAAGAGACTGACCTGGCGTCCTTGAGGTCCTGCAGCGCCTGCGCCAGCTCGGTGTCGCGGCGGTGCAGCAGCGCGGCGTGCTGCAGCAGCTGCGCGCGCAGCTCCGCCTCGCCCGCCAGCGCGCTCTGCCGCCCCGTCTCGCACACGATCAGCTGCTCGCGCAGTTGCAGGGACAACTGCAAGAGACTGACCTGGCGTCCTTGAGGTCCTGCAGCGCCTGCGCCAGCTCGGTGTCGCGGCGGTGCAGCAGCGCGGCGTGCTGCAGCAGCTGCGCGCGCAGCTCCGCCTCGCCCGCCAGCGCGCTCTGCCGCCCCGTCTCGCACACGATCAGCTGCTCGCGCAGTTGCAGGGACAACTGCAAGAGACTGACCTGGCGTCCTTGAGGTCCTGCAGCGCCTGCGCCAGCTCGGTGTCGCGGCGGTGCAGCAGCGCGGCGTGCTGCAGCAGCTGCGCGCGCAGCTCCGCCTCGCCCGCCAGCGCGCTCTGCCGCCCCGTCTCGCACACGATCAGCTGCTCGCGCAGTTGCAGGGACAACTGCAAGAGACTGACCTGGCGTCCTTGAGGTCCTGCAGCGCCTGCGCCAGCTCGGTGTCGCGGCGGTGCAGCAGCGCGGCGTGCTGCAGCAGCTGCGCGCGCAGCTCCGCCTCGCCCGCCAGCGCGCTCTGCCGCCCCGTCTCGCACACGATCAGCTGCTCGCGCAGTTGCAGGGACAACTGCAAGAGACTGACCTGGCGTCCTTGAGGTCCTGCAGCGCCTGCGCCAGCTCGGTGTCGCGGCGGTGCAGCAGCGCGGCGTGCTGCAGCAGCTGCGCGCGCAGCTCCGCCTCGCCCGCCAGCGCGCTCTGCCGCCCCGTCTCGCACACGATCAGCTGCTCGCGCAGTTGCAGGGACAACTGCAAGAGACTGACCTGGCGTCCTTGAGGTCCTGCAGCGCCTGCGCCAGCTCGGTGTCGCGGCGGTGCAGCAGCGCGGCGTGCTGCAGCAGCTGCGCGCGCAGCTCCGCCTCGCCCGCCAGCGCGCTCTGCCGCCCCGTCTCGCACACGATCAGCTGCTCGCGCAGTTGCAGGGACAACTGCAAGAGACTGACCTGGCGTCCTTGAGGTCCTGCAGCGCCTGCGCCAGCTCGGTGTCGCGGCGGTGCAGCAGCGCGGCGTGCTGCAGCAGCTGCGCGCGCAGCTCCGCCTCGCCCGCCAGCGCGCTCTGCCGCCCCGTCTCGCACACGATCAGCTGCTCGCGCAGTTGCAGGGACAACTGCAAGAGACTGACCTGGCGTCCTTGAGGTCCTGCAGCGCCTGCGCCAGCTCGGTGTCGCGGCGGTGCAGCAGCGCGGCGTGCTGCAGCAGCTGCGCGCGCAGCTCCGCCTCGCCCGCCAGCGCGCTCTGCCGCCCCGTCTCGCACACGATCAGCTGCTCGCGCAGTTGCAGGGACAACTGCAAGAGACTGACCTGGCGTCCTTGAGGTCCTGCAGCGCCTGCGCCAGCTCGGTGTCGCGGCGGTGCAGCAGCGCGGCGTGCTGCAGCAGCTGCGCGCGCAGCTCCGCCTCGCCCGCCAGCGCGCTCTGCCGCCCCGTCTCGCACACGATCAGCTGCTCGCGCAGTCGCAGGGACAACTGCAAGAGACTGACCTGGCGTCCTTGAGGTCCTGCAGCGCCTGCGCCAGCTCGGTGTCGCGGCGGTGCAGCAGCGCGGCGTGCTGCAGCAGCTGCGCGCGCAGCTCCGCCTCGCCCGCCAGCGCGCTCTGCCGCCCCGTCTCGCACACGATCAGCTGCTCGCGCAGTCGCAGGGACAACTGCAAGAGACTGACCTGGCGTCCTTGAGGTCCTGCAGCGCCTGCGCCAGCTCGGTGTCGCGGCGGTGCAGCAGCGCGGCGTGCTGCAGCAGCTGCGCGCGCAGCTCCGCCTCGCCCGCCAGCGCGCTCTGCCGCCCCGTCTCGCACACGATCAGCTGCTCGCGCAGTTGCAGGGACAACTGCAAGAGACTGACCTGGCGTCCTTGAGGTCCTGCAGCGCCTGCGCCAGCTCGGTGTCGCGGCGGTGCAGCAGCGCGGCGTGCTGCAGCAGCTGCGCGCGCAGCTCCGCCTCGCCCGCCAGCGCGCTCTGCCGCCCCGTCTCGCACACGATCAGCTGCTCGCGCAGTTGCAGGGACAACTGCAAGAGACTGACCTGGCGTCCTTGAGGTCCTGCAGCGCCTGCGCCAGCTCGGTGTCGCGGCGGTGCAGCAGCGCGGCGTGCTGCAGCAGCTGCGCGCGCAGCTCCGCCTCGCCCGCCAGCGCGCTCTGCCGCCCCGTCTCGCACACGATCAGCTGCTCGCGCAGTTGCAGGGACAACTGCAAGAGACTGACCTGGCGTCCTTGAGGTCCTGCAGCGCCTGCGCCAGCTCGGTGTCGCGGCGGTGCAGCAGCGCGGCGTGCTGCAGCAGCTGCGCGCGCAGCTCCGCCTCGCCCGCCAGCGCGCTCTGCCGCCCCGTCTCGCACACGATCAGCTGCTCGCGCAGTTGCAGGGACAACTGCAAGAGACTGACCTGGCGTCCTTGAGGTCCTGCAGCGCCTGCGCCAGCTCGGTGTCGCGGCGGTGCAGCAGCGCGGCGTGCTGCAGCAGCTGCGCGCGCAGCTCCGCCTCGCCCGCCAGCGCGCTCTGCCGCCCCGTCTCGCACACGATCAGCTGCTCGCGCAGTTGCAGGGACAACTGCAAGAGACTGACCTGGCGTCCTTGAGGTCCTGCAGCGCCTGCGCCAGCTCGGTGTCGCGGCGGTGCAGCAGCGCGGCGTGCTGCAGCAGCTGCGCGCGCAGCTCCGCCTCGCCCGCCAGCGCGCTCTGCCGCCCCGTCTCGCACACGATCAGCTGCTCGCGCAGTTGCAGGGACAACTGCAAGAGACTGACCTGGCGTCCTTGAGGTCCTGCAGCGCCTGCGCCAGCTCGGTGTCGCGGCGGTGCAGCAGCGCGGCGTGCTGCAGCAGCTGCGCGCGCAGCTCCGCCTCGCCCGCCAGCGCGCTCTGCCGCCCCGTCTCGCACACGATCAGCTGCTCGCGCAGTTGCAGGGACAACTGCAAGAGACTGACCTGGCGTCCTTGAGGTCCTGCAGCGCCTGCGCCAGCTCGGTGTCGCGGCGGTGCAGCAGCGCGGCGTGCTGCAGCAGCTGCGCGCGCAGCTCCGCCTCGCCCGCCAGCGCGCTCTGCCGCCCCGTCTCGCACACGATCAGCTGCTCGCGCAGTTGCAGGGACAACTGCAAGAGACTGACCTGGCGTCCTTGAGGTCCTGCAGCGCCTGCGCCAGCTCGGTGTCGCGGCGGTGCAGCAGCGCGGCGTGCTGCAGCAGCTGCGCGCGCAGCTCCGCCTCGCCCGCCAGCGCGCTCTGCCGCCCCGTCTCGCACACGATCAGCTGCTCGCGCAGTTGCAGGGACAACTGCAAGAGACTGACCTGGCGTCCTTGAGGTCCTGCAGCGCCTGCGCCAGCTCGGTGTCGCGGCGGTGCAGCAGCGCGGCGTGCTGCAGCAGCTGCGCGCGCAGCTCCGCCTCGCCCGCCAGCGCGCTCTGCCGCCCCGTCTCGCACACGATCAGCTGCTCGCGCAGTTGCAGGGACAACTGCAAGAGACTGACCTGGCGTCCTTGAGGTCCTGCAGCGCCTGCGCCAGCTCGGTGTCGCGGCGGTGCAGCAGCGCGGCGTGCTGCAGCAGCTGCGCGCGCAGCTCCGCCTCGCCCGCCAGCGCGCTCTGCCGCCCCGTCTCGCACACGATCAGCTGCTCGCGCAGTTGCAGGGACAACTGCAAGAGACTGACCTGGCGTCCTTGAGGTCCTGCAGCGCCTGCGCCAGCTCGGTGTCGCGGCGGTGCAGCAGCGCGGCGTGCTGCAGCAGCTGCGCGCGCAGCTCCGCCTCGCCCGCCAGCGCGCTCTGCCGCCCCGTCTCGCACACGATCAGCTGCTCGCGCAGTTGCAGGGACAACTGCAAGAGACTGACCTGGCGTCCTTGAGGTCCTGCAGCGCCTGCGCCAGCTCGGTGTCGCGGCGGTGCAGCAGCGCGGCGTGCTGCAGCAGCTGCGCGCGCAGCTCCGCCTCGCCCGCCAGCGCGCTCTGCCGCCCCGTCTCGCACACGATCAGCTGCTCGCGCAGTTGCAGGGACAACTGCAAGAGACTGACCTGGCGTCCTTGAGGTCCTGCAGCGCCTGCGCCAGCTCGGTGTCGCGGCGGTGCAGCAGCGCGGCGTGCTGCAGCAGCTGCGCGCGCAGCTCCGCCTCGCCCGCCAGCGCGCTCTGCCGCCCCGTCTCGCACACGATCAGCTGCTCGCGCAGTTGCAGGGACAACTGCAAGAGACTGACCTGGCGTCCTTGAGGTCCTGCAGCGCCTGCGCCAGCTCGGTGTCGCGGCGGTGCAGCAGCGCGGCGTGCTGCAGCAGCTGCGCGCGCAGCTCCGCCTCGCCCGCCAGCGCGCTCTGCCGCCCCGTCTCGCACGATCAGCTGCTCGGCAGTTGCAGGGACAACTGCAAGAGACTGACCTGGCGTCCTTGAGGTCCTGCAGCGCCTGCGCCAGCTCGGTGTCGCGGCGGTGCAGCAGCGCGGCGTGCTGCAGCAGCTGCGCGCGCAGCTCCGCCTCGCCCGCCAGCGCGCTCTGCCGCCCCGTCTCGCACACGATCAGCTGCTCGCGCAGTTGCAGGGACAACTGCAAGAGACTGACCTGGCGTCCTTGAGGTCCTGCAGCGCCTGCGCCAGCTCGGTGTCGCGGCGGTGCAGCAGCGCGGCGTGCTGCAGCAGCTGCGCGCGCAGCTCCGCCTCGCCCGCCAGCGCGCTCTGCCGCCCCGTCTCGCACACGATCAGCTGCTCGCGCAGTTGCAGGGACAACTGCAAGAGACTGACCTGGCGTCCTTGAGGTCCTGCAGCGCCTGCGCCAGCTCGGTGTCGCGGCGGTGCAGCAGCGCGGCGTGCTGCAGCAGCTGCGCGCGCAGCTCCGCCTCGCCCGCCAGCGCGCTCTGCCGCCCCGTCTCGCACACGATCAGCTGCTCGCGCAGTTGCAGGGACAACTGCAAGAGACTGACCTGGCGTCCTTGAGGTCCTGCAGCGCCTGCGCCAGCTCGGTGTCGCGGCGGTGCAGCAGCGCGGCGTGCTGCAGCAGCTGCGCGCGCAGCTCCGCCGCCTCGCCCGCCAGCGCGCTCTGCCGCCCCGTCTCGCACACGATCAGCTGCTCGCGCAGTTGCAGGGACAACTGCAAGAGACTGACCTGGCGTCCTTGAGGTCCTGCAGCGCCTGCGCCAGCTCGGTGTCGCGGCGGTGCAGCAGCGCGGCGTGCTGCAGCAGCTGCGCGCGCAGCTCCGCCTCGCCCGCCAGCGCGCTCTGCCGCCCCGTCTCGCACACGATCAGCTGCTCGCGCAGTTGCAGGGACAACTGCAAGAGACTGACCTGGCGTCCTTGAGGTCCTGCAGCGCCTGCGCCAGCTCGGTGTCGCGGCGGTGCAGCAGCGCGGCGTGCTGCAGCAGCTGCGCGCGCAGCTCCGCCTCGCCCGCCAGCGCGCTCTGCCGCCCCGTCTCGCACACGATCAGCTGCTCGCGCAGTTGCAGGGACAACTGCAAGAGACTGACCTGGCGTCCTTGAGGTCCTGCAGCGCCTGCGCCAGCTCGGTGTCGCGGCGGTGCAGCAGCGCGGCGTGCTGCAGCAGCTGCGCGCGCAGCTCCGCCTCGCCCGCCAGCGCGCTCTGCCGCCCCGTCTCGCACACGATCAGCTGCTCGCGCAGTTGCAGGGACAACTGCAAGAGACTGACCTGGCGTCCTTGAGGTCCTGCAGCGCCTGCGCCAGCTCGGTGTCGCGGCGGTGCAGCAGCGCGGCGTGCTGCAGCAGCTGCGCGCGCAGCTCCGCCTCGCCCGCCAGCGCGCTCTGCCGCCCCGTCTCGCACACGATCAGCTGCTCGCGCAGTCGCAGGGACAACTGCAAGAGACTGACCTGGCGTCCTTGAGGTCCTGCAGCGCCTGCGCCAGCTCGGTGTCGCGGCGGTGCAGCAGCGCGGCGTGCTGCAGCAGCTGCGCGCGCAGCTCCGCCTCGCCCGCCAGCGCGCTCTGCCGCCCCGTCTCGCACACGATCAGCTGCTCGCGCAGTTGCAGGGACAACTGCAAGAGACTGACCTGGCGTCCTTGAGGTCCTGCAGCGCCTGCGCCAGCTCGGTGTCGCGGCGGTGCAGCAGCGCGGCGTGCTGCAGCAGCTGCGCGCGCAGCTCCGCCTCGCCCGCCAGCGCGCTCTGCCGCCCCGTCTCGCACACGATCAGCTGCTCGCGCAGTCGCAGGGACAACTGCAAGAGACTGACCTGGCGTCCTTGAGGTCCTGCAGCGCCTGCGCCAGCTCGGTGTCGCGGCGGTGCAGCAGCGCGGCGTGCTGCAGCAGCTGCGCGCGCAGCTCCGCCTCGCCCGCCAGCGCGCTCTGCCGCCCCGTCTCGCACACGATCAGCTGCTCGCGCAGTCGCAGGGACAACTGCAAGAGACTGACCTGGCGTCCTTGAGGTCCTGCAGCGCCTGCGCCAGCTCGGTGTCGCGGCGGTGCAGCAGCGCGGCGTGCTGCAGCAGCTGCGCGCGCAGCTCCGCCTCGCCCGCCAGCGCGCTCTGCCGCCCCGTCTCGCACACGATCAGCTGCTCGCGCAGTTGCAGGGACAACTGCAAGAGACTGACCTGGCGTCCTTGAGGTCCTGCAGCGCCTGCGCCAGCTCGGTGTCGCGGCGGTGCAGCAGCGCGGCGTGCTGCAGCAGCTGCGCGCGCAGCTCCGCCTCGCCCGCCAGCGCGCTCTGCCGCCCCGTCTCGCACACGATCAGCTGCTCGCGCAGTTGCAGGGACAACTGCAAGAGACTGACCTGGCGTCCTTGAGGTCCTGCAGCGCCTGCGCCAGCTCGGTGTCGCGGCGGTGCAGCAGCGCGGCGTGCTGCAGCAGCTGCGCGCGCAGCTCCGCCTCGCCCGCCAGCGCGCTCTGCCGCCCCGTCTCGCACACGATCAGCTGCTCGCGCAGTTGCAGGGACAACTGCAAGAGACTGACCTGGCGTCCTTGAGGTCCTGCAGCGCCTGCGCCAGCTCGGTGTCGCGGCGGTGCAGCAGCGCGGCGTGCTGCAGCAGCTGCGCGCGCAGCTCCGCCTCGCCCGCCAGCGCGCTCTGCCGCCCCGTCTCGCACACGATCAGCTGCTCGCGCAGTCGCAGGGACAACTGCAAGAGACTGACCTGGCGTCCTTGAGGTCCTGCAGCGCCTGCGCCAGCTCGGTGTCGCGGCGGTGCAGCAGCGCGGCGTGCTGCAGCAGCTGCGCGCGCAGCTCCGCCTCGCCCGCCAGCGCGCTCTGCCGCCCCGTCTCGCACACGATCAGCTGCTCGCGCAGTTGCAGGGACAACTGCAAGAGACTGACCTGGCGTCCTTGAGGTCCTGCAGCGCCTGCGCCAGCTCGGTGTCGCGGCGGTGCAGCAGCGCGGCGTGCTGCAGCAGCTGCGCGCGCAGCTCCGCCTCGCCCGCCAGCGCGCTCTGCCGCCCCGTCTCGCACACGATCAGCTGCTCGCGCAGTCGCAGGGACAACTGCAAGAGACTGACCTGGCGTCCTTGAGGTCCTGCAGCGCCTGCGCCAGCTCGGTGTCGCGGCGGTGCAGCAGCGCGGCGTGCTGCAGCAGCTGCGCGCGCAGCTCCGCCTCGCCCGCCAGCGCGCTCTGCCGCCCCGTCTCGCACACGATCAGCTGCTCGCGCAGTTGCAGGGACAGCTCTTGCAGCTCCTGCAACAACACATTTGTCGTCGTCTGGATACCTACATCTCATAGGATACATCTCAAGGATCGCCGCAGAAAAAGATCTGCCAGCGACCCGTCAGAATCAATCGTCAAATCGTCAGTCCAGTTAGTGGCGGGGCCTTCGAACGCTGTGACCTTGGAATCCCCAAAAGTCTGATGATTCTTTGTGCTGTCCCACCCGTTGCCACTTCAGTTTCGCCACACATTCCGTCAAATCATTCTACGGAATTCTCCCGAGTGTTAAAGGTGGATCCCTCATGGGTCTTTTCCACGGACACAGCAGCACAAACAAATCCTGAAGTAATAACCAACTCCAAACCCTCACAGTCATGACGCCAATACATTTGTAGCTGACCCACATCCGTCACCACGAGCTGATAAACGATGCGCCCACGCATCCTACAAGTTATCTTAATGACAAACCATCGAAGATTCCGAGCAATCATAAACAAATTAAAATCATAAAGTTTATGATGATATTTATTTATCTGTGACGAATCACAAGACAGAGATACCTCCGACATAAAAATGTATGAGATCCTTTGGAAGCCAGGCAAAGGCTTAGATTAGGTTAGGCTACTAATCGAGTATTCATCTAGTATCAAAATACAACATCAATATTACCGTGACGTTGTCGGGCAGGTTGATGATCTCGTTCTGCATCTCGGCCGCCTGCTTCGTGTACTGACCGATCAGCATCGCGTTGTCCCGCTCTAACCTGGAACAACACATCGAGATGAGTGCACTGCCAGTTGTAAGAGACCAGCTAGCGATCGAGTAAATTATGTATAAGTCGAGCGGTGACCTTCAAGTGCGCGCAGCGTCGTACGAGTGAGCGACACACAATACGATTGGAGAGCCAATCAGCGAGCGCTTACGAGGGATTCGCGAGAGTTAATCAGTGCTTACGAACGATCCCCACGCCCTCCGCGCGACCCCATGCGCGATTTCTGCGCATGCGCGAAGGTCACCGCTCGACTTATTTGCCGTGACTTGTACGCACGTGTCGAGCTTCTTCTGCAGCGTCTCGCGGTCGACGGTGAGCGTGGTGACGTGCTGCAGCGCGCGGCGCGACGCCTGGTCGGGGGCGGCGGCGCGCGCGCCCAGGTCGCGCTCGGCGGCGGCCAGCGCGGCGGCCAGCTCGGCGAGGCGCGCGGCGCTGTCGGCGCGCTCCGCCTGCCAGCTGCGGATGGTCTCGTCGTGCACGGAGCGCACGCCCTCCAGCTCCTCGGTGGCCTGGCCATAGCAATACAATATGCCATCATAGCAAGCAGTGACGCGTAACTTGTGAGCCCAGGCGGGACGCGTAGTCAGTCCCTACCGAGCGGCCGTTGGGGGAACACGCTTTCGGTGAACAGAATAAAACATGAAGACATAAGAAACATGAACCACCCCATAAACCAACATATATACATATTTTGGTTTGTGATGGTTGGGGGGTTTGTGGGATGCCCAACAGTGCCAACTTCCCAACAAATTCATCCATTCACAGTCAAGCTAATCCTTAAGCTCTGGTGAAGTGTGTGATCTACTGATATACAGTGGACTGCTGTAGGGGAGCGCTATCGAAAACGAAGACAGGTAATAGTAGTAATGATAACTGACGAGTACCACAACAAAAAACACGAAAAAAAATTAAAATTGTATTTTTAAAAAGTTCGCAATGTAATGCAATCAGCGGACGCTAGAGGTCGACGAACGTTGGGCAAATCCACAATGCTATAATTTGGGTTTGCCTTCATTATCGATCGCAGAATCGGCCCTGAAGCCTGATTTTTACACCTGGCAATTTACAAGTGCCAAAACAGTCTTTTTTTTTTTGAAGTCTAAAACTGATTTTTGAGCACGGGGTGAGATCTATTGGGTTCACACTCACCAGTTTGAGCGCCTGCTCGTGCTGCGCGGCGCGGTCGCGGGCCGCGTCGCCGCGCGCCTGCTCCGCGACCAGCTGCCGCTCGTAGTTGGCGCACATGTCGCACGCCTGCCGACCTTCTGCAGTAACAACACGCTATCTACTCGGTTCACACTCACCAGTTTGAGCGCCTGCTCGTGCTGCGCGGCGCGGTCGCGGGCCGCGTCGCCGCGCGCCTGCTCCGCGACCAGCTGCCGCTCGTAGTTGGCGCACATGTCGCACGCCTGCCGACCTTCTGCAGTAACAACACGCTATCTACTCGGTTCACACTCACCAGTTTGAGCGCCTGCTCGTGCTGCGCGGCGCGGTCGCGGGCCGCGTCGCCGCGCGCCTGCTCCGCGACCAGCTGCCGCTCGTAGTTGGCGCACATGTCGCACGCCTGCCGACCTTCTGCAGTAACAACACGTTATCTACTCGGTTCACACTCACCAGTTTGAGCGCCTGCTCGTGCTGGGCGGCGCGGTCGCGGGCCGCGTCGCCGCGCGCCTGCTCCGCGACCAGCTGCCGCTCGTAGTTGGCGCACATGTCGCACGCCTGCCGACCTTCTGCAGTAACAACACGCTATCTACTCGGTTCACACTCACCAGTTTGAGCGCCTGCTCGTGCTGCGCGGCGCGGTCGCGGGCCGCGTCGCCGCGCGCCTGCTCCGCGACCAGCTGCCGCTCGTAGTTGGCGCACATGTCGCACGCCTGCCGACCTTCTGCAGTAACAACACGCTATCTACTCGGTTCACACTCACCAGTTTGAGCGCCTGCTCGTGCTGCGCGGCGCGGTCGCGGGCCGCGTCGCCGCGCGCCTGCTCCGCGACCAGCTGCCGCTCGTAGTTGGCGCACATGTCGCACGCCTGCCGACCTTCTGCAGTAACAACACGCTATCTACTCGGTTCACACTCACCAGTTTGAGCGCCTGCTCGTGCTGCGCGGCGCGGTCGCGGGCCGCGTCGCCGCGCGCCTGCTCCGCGACCAGCTGCCGCTCGTAGTTGGCGCACATGTCGCACGCCTGCCGACCTTCTGCAGTAACAACACGCTATCTACTCGGTTCACACTCACCAGTTTGAGCGCCTGCTCGTGCTGCGCGGCGCGGTCGCGGGCCGCGTCGCCGCGCGCCTGCTCCGCGACCAGCTGCCGCTCGTAGTTGGCGCACATGTCGCACACCTGCCGACCTTCTGCAGTAACAACACGCTATCTACTCGGTTCACACTCACCAGTTTGAGCGCCTGCTCGTGCTGCGCGGCGCGGTCGCGGGCCGCGTCGCCGCGCGCCTGCTCCGCGACCAGCTGCCGCTCGTAGTTGGCGCACATGTCGCACGCCTGCCGACCTTCTGCAGTAACAACACGCTATCTACTCGGTTCACACTCACCAGTTTGAGCGCCTGCTCGTGCTGCGCGGCGCGGTCGCGGGCCGCGTCGCCGCGCGCCTGCTCCGCGACCAGCTGCCGCTCGTAGTTGGCGCACATGTCGCACGCCTGCCGACCTTCTGCAGTAACAACACGCTATCTACTCGGTTCACACTCACCAGTTTGAGCGCCTGCTCGTGCTGCGCGGCGCGGTCGCGGGCCGCGTCGCCGCGCGCCTGCTCCGCGACCAGCTGCCGCTCGTAGTTGGCGCACATGTCGCACGCCTGCCGACCTTCTGCAGTAACAACACGCTATCTACTCGGTTCACACTCACCAGTTTGAGCGCCTGCTCGTGCTGCGCGGCGCGGTCGCGGGCCGCGTCGCCGCGCGCCTGCTCCGCGACCAGCTGCCGCTCGTAGTTGGCGCACATGTCGCACGCCTGCCGACCTTCTGCAGTAACAACACGTTATCTACTCGGTTCACACTCACCAGTTTGAGCGCCTGCTCGTGCTGCGCGGCGCGGTCGCGGGCCGCGTCGCCGCGCGCCTGCTCCGCGACCAGCTGCCGCTCGTAGTTGGCGCACATGTCGCACGCCTGCCGACCTTCTGCAGTAACAACACGCTATCTACTCGGTTCACACTCACCAGTTTGAGCGCCTGCTCGTGCTGCGCGGCGCGGTCGCGGGCCGCGTCGCCGCGCGCCTGCTCCGCGACCAGCTGCCGCTCGTAGTTGGCGCACATGTCGCACGCCTGCCGACCTTCTGCAGTAACAACACGCTATCTACTCGGTTCACACTCACCAGTTTGAGCGCCTGCTCGTGCTGCGCGGCGCGGTCGCGGGCCGCGTCGCCGCGCGCCTGCTCCGCGACCAGCTGCCGCTCGTAGTTGGCGCACATGTCGCACGCCTGCCGACCTTCTGCAGTAACAACACGCTATCTACTCGGTTCACACTCACCAGTTTGAGCGCCTGCTCGTGCTGCGCGGCGCGGTCGCGGGCCGCGTCGCCGCGCGCCTGCTCCGCGACCAGCTGCCGCTCGTAGTTGGCGCACATGTCGCACACCTGCCGACCTTCTGCAGTAACAACACGCTATCTACTCGGTTCACACTCACCAGTTTGAGCGCCTGCTCGTGCTGCGCGGCGCGGTCGCGGGCCGCGTCGCCGCGCGCCTGCTCCGCGACCAGCTGCCGCTCGTAGTTGGCGCACATGTCGCACGCCTGCCGACCTTCTGCAGTAACAACACGCTATCTACTCGGTTCACACTCACCAGTTTGAGCGCCTGCTCGTGCTGCGCGGCGCGGTCGCGGGCCGCGTCGCCGCGCGCCTGCTCCGCGACCAGCTGCCGCTCGTAGTTGGCGCACATGTCGCACGCCTGCCGACCTTCTGCAGTAACAACACGCTATTGGTATTATAAATAAGTCGCAAACGACGCGTCTTGTCACATTGTTCCAAAGTAAAATGAACTTTATCTCCACTAGTTATGTCCGGTTTTTCGTGCGCAACCGACATTAACAGATTATTGATCTCTGAGGGCCTCTTTCTTCACCTTTTGGCATGTGTCATCATCATTCATCATTCATGACAGACATTCATCATCATTCAGACATGACAGTGTCATCGTCATTTTGTCACTTTCTTACTTTATATCAAGTGACAAAGACAAAATACGTGAATAACTGAATAAGCTATCCAACACTTATCAGAAGGTGGCAAGTATCAGGCCTTTTTGTTAAATGCTTTTGAGTTGCAAAATAATTAACTAGATGAAAAAGACGCGCAAATTAACGGATTACTATTACCAGGTTCAGTTTTGGTGTCGCCGCTACTGCTGGTCGCGCCGGTCGCCGTTTTGGCTTTCTGGAAATTCAAAATCCTCAATGAGCCAAAGTCGAAAAAAGTTTACTATAATGTAAAATAAACGTCACTGAAATAATGCGAGGTTATGTTTGCATGTAATCTATTTGATAGACCGCAGTAAGCGCTAGTGTCATGCGTAACAATAAAGCTGGTTTTAGTGTCACGCTGATCGTCGGCGCTGACAAGCCAATATGTATTGTTGCTTTAAAAGCGTTTTAGAATAACGTCGACCGCTCAGCGCGACACTAAAACGCCTCACTGAAGACAGAGGCGTGTAGACGGCGCCGGCGCCGACGATCAGCGTGGCTCTAAGACCAGCAGGTGTATTGTCACGCAGTCCCTCACCAGTGTCTCCTGCAGCTGCGCGTCCGTCTCGCGCAGCTTGCTCTTGAGCGCCGTGATCTCCATCTCCAACGGCTCGATGATGGAGTTCGTCAGTTCATTCTCTTCGTTCTATAATAAAAGAGCTTGGTCAGCGGAAGTATTCTCAATACCTAATAATATTAGGGTAGACTTTAGTGGCGCACACAATACTATGGTTCAAAAGGTTCATTTTTAATTTGACAATGGTGGTGAAGTATTTATTTAGCATAAGACATTTTATGGCTTTTGTGATATGTCAAAACTACAAGCAGACTATACTCAGAAGAGCCAGCAAGTTGGACTAAATGAAATAATTCAATGTATGGTAGCGCGTGCGAAATACGTCAGTGTGTATTGAGGTGCAAATTACACATTTTGCTACTACAACTTAAGTATCAAAAAGATATGCATTATGCATACAAATACTTGCAGATTAGGATTGTGAAACGGAAGTCACGTAATGTAAGCTTGCCCTGCTCGCAAAGGAATTGTTTGAAACAAGTTTTTCTCAGGGTTTCTAAACACCTATACGGCCAGGCACAGCCGAGGGATAGAATCGGATATATGTAGTGGAATTTTCAACGTAAAGGCCCGCCACTGTGTAGTTATAGGCTAGCTGCGAGGAATCAAGCGACGAAGATGCGTTATCTGGTTGATTGAACGAAGTCCCAATAAATGCGGGATGTTTTGCATATCACGCGAACCGAATGAAAATTGAACACGTACATTTTTGGTGTTCCATAAAAATTGCCGAATAGAATGTGTTGACCTGAATATGTGCATAGATTAATCGATTTCACACCTTATGTTTTTGTTTGTGATATAGTATCTGTTTGTGTGTTTGAACGCACCTTCTTGCCGGGCTGCGGGTCGTCGGCGTCGGGCACGAGCTTGCGCGCGAGCGAGCGCACGAACATGCCCGGCACCATCATCGAGTCCTGCCAACGCCATTTGCTCTCGTCACTGATAGCAGTTCTCCTCATAGCCATAAATAATAGTGTCCCCCCGATCAGAATTATTGCAAACTCTTGGGACGAATTATTGGGACGGAATACATTTGGCCTGCAATTTTGCAATCGGCTTGCAGCTAAATGAAATCAGCCTGTCTAGACCACTGACTTCTATTAATACAAATACGATTGAGGGTTGTGCCCTATTTGGTTTGGTTTAGAGGGGAATGAGTTGTATTAAACATCTCTTTTTCGCTTAGTTCTATTCCAAGTACACTGTATTTACTATTCCAGTGTTTTTACTTCTCTTAACTACTTTACATAGGCACTCAAAAGACAAGTGTAGCCGATAAGGCACACTCGCACTGTGCCACTTTCCCCGACGCATCAAATACTCGAAACACGTAAACGCAGTAAACAGGCCCAGATAAAACGCCTAATTTGAATGTCACATGCAAATGCGCCAACGGAGTAACGAGGCGATATGCTAATGAGTCCCAAACATCGATAGTGTATGGTTCGACACACTACTGTATTACATTTTGATATTTGTCAATTAATATAAATGGGAACATTACAATAGTTATTTTGCCGCAAGCATGGTAAATAAAAATTTTCAGTTGAGACTTTGACAAAATTGGACACAGAGAAAGTTTGTTTGTTTGTTCATCTTCAGGATACAAGCACCCTGAAGATGAACAAATGAACGAACGTGGCTACATTTTATCTTGGAAATCAAAGAGTCCACCTCAGGATTTATTTATTTTTAAAAACCTCAGTATGCGTGGACGAAGTCGTCTAGTAGTATATGTGATAGCAAATGTGACATACGTATTGCTGGTGCTGCTTGAGCTGCGCGAGCTGCTTCTCGAGCTCGTGGTTGCGCGCCGTGAGCCGCCGCAGCTCCTCCGAGCCCGACGACGACACCTCCACCGTCTCTGCGGACAACCGCGCCGGTACACTCCCAAGCTGCAGCACTATACTTCGGCTTTTGATTCAATGCAGTAAACTGACGTTTCAAAGTGTGATTTCGTAAAATAATGTTGTGTTAATTTGGTTGACCAAATCTCGATAGTGATGTGATAGATTAATTTCATTTATAAAAATGTTTGACTGTTACTTATTAAGATCTTAAAATAAGTGTTTTATGTAGTAGGAACAATCTACCTCTAACCAGACATACAATTAACATTTTACAGATTAAAATTACATAAATTTGGTTTCATAAAATTTTATTGTAACACTAGATGATGCCCACGGCTTCGCCCGTGTGGATTTAGGTTTTTAAAAATCCCGTGGGAACTTTTGATTTTCCAGAACAAAAAGTAGCTTATCTGTAGAAACCCGTCCCCAAAACGGAAATAATCCCGTGGGATCCCCACGATTTCGGAAAACAATTCCTTACAGCATCAGGGTTGAGGAGTGGGATATGTACCTACTCGAGTTCATTCAACGATAGTCTTTAATTGGTACCCCCAATATCAATTTAAATAACCGAAAGTTTCTAAAACCCATTAGTTTTGGGGATCCAGGTCCCCTATAGCATCAGGAGTGAGGAGTTGGAATCCAATTTTTTTATAGAACAGGGTCGCAATGTTTCTCTATTGATTAAAAAAAAAATTACGCAAATCGGTTCAGAAATTTCGGAGATATCGGTGTACATAGGTAGAAAAACACAACTCCTCCTTTTTTGAAAGTCGGTTAAAAAAGTAGCCTATGTTACTCCCTGGTTAATTCTCTACTTGTATGTGAAAGTCCCGTCAAAATCGGTTCAGCCGTTCCGAAGATTAGCCCGTTCAAACAGACAGACAGACAGACAGACACAAAAATTTTAAAAACGTGTGATTCGGTTATGGTAGCGTTCAAATAACCATATGAGCTTAATATGAGGTAGTTATTTCGATATTACAGACAGACACTTCAATTTTATTTATTAGTATAGATAATTAGGAAGTTATCGCAGGTATCTATCTAACACTATCTACTACTAGAGAATGCCCGCGGCTTCGCCCGAATCCTGGATTCGTGGAATCGTGGATTTCTGGTTCCCGTTCCTGCTCCCTTTTCCAACTTTTATACCTACTTTCAAGAAAGTTTGCTATAGTAATCTACCTATAGCTGTAGCTATAGTATTCGGTTTTTTCAAAATCCCGTGGGAACTGTGGATTTTTCCAGAATAAAAAGTAGCCTATGTTTTAAGTCAGAGCATAATCTATCTCCATTCAAAATTTCAGCCAAATCGGTTCAGTAGTTGCGGCGTGATTAAGTAACAAACATCCGACCATCCACACTTTCACATTTATAATATCAATATACTAATAAATAAAATTGAAGTGTCTGTCTGTAATATCGAAATAACTACCTCATATTAAGCTCATATGGTTATTTGAACGATACTATAACCGAATCACACGTTTTTGAAATTTTTGTCTGTCTGTCTGTCTGTCTGTCTGTCTGTTTGAACGGGCTAATCTTTGGAACGGCTGAACCGATTTTGATGGGACTTTCACATACAAGTAGAGAATTAACCAGGGAGTAACATAGGCTACTTTTTTAACCGACTTTCAAAAAAGGAGGAGTTGTGTTTTTCTACCTATGTACACCGATATCTCCGAGATTTCTGAACCGATTTGCGTAATTTTTATTTTAATCGATAGAGAAACATTGCGACACTGTCCTACAAAAAATTTGGATTCCAACTCCTCAATCCTGATGCTGTAGGGGATCTGATCCCCAAAACTAATGGGATTTAGGCACTGTCGGTTATTTAAATTAATATTGGGGATACCAATTAAAGACTTTATTGTTGAATGACCTCGAGTAGGTACATGTCCAACTCCTCAACCCTGATGCTGTAAGGAATTGCATTCCGAAATCGAAAGGATCCCACGGAATTTTTCCGTTTTGTGGACGGGTTACTACTTACTACAAGATAGGCTACTTTTTGTTCTGGAAAATCAAAGTTCCCACGAGATTTTTACAAACCTAAATACCTACACACGGGCGAAGCCGTGGGCATCATCTAGTATCAAAAATAAATCTTGCACTGTAGTAAAAAAGATAAAATAAAATCATTGGTGTTGTGATGAGAATCATTCAAATCATTAACTTTTACCCCATCCCTTTTTTTTGTCAAAAGTAGCAACCCATGAAATGTCAGTATGCTGCATTGAATTAAAAGTCCGACTATAGCCACCAGCACAGCGATCATGGGGCAGTACAACTACATAACACAACTGGAGTCTACAATGCCAGTGAAGAAGGCCAGGAGGAACCATCAGGGGATGAGGCAGTTCCAACTCTCCCCCTACCCCAGGCCCTCTCTTAGCGATCACAGGCCCACTCTGTGACTACACAGAGAACATACATTTGGTACTAGTTTATGATGGTTTCCTGTACCAAAAATTACTGCAACCAAAGATACCCTTTGAAACAACGAGGTAAAACAGCTGTATTTCACGAAATGAAAATAAAATAGGGAAATACTTAATTTAAATGTATTATTACAAATAGTTTTTTGCTACCTTGAGGGCTCCAGAAACAAAATGTTGAGCGAGTAAATGGAAACATTGTGTTCAAACTAACACACAACTTACAATAATTGATAAATTCATAATATTAGATAAAGAGTTTGAGGAAAATTAAAAACAAAATACAGCAATAATTAAATAAGCCTTATTAATAATTATTATGATAAGCTCATTAAAATTCTGATTAACACAAAACAAAATCATACCCTGAATATATTAATTTTTAAAAAGATTTTGCTGCTTTGGAACTTATTGAACTTCTGAGTTGTGTGAATTTTAATTATTATGAGGTAGAAGACATTAAGTACCAGGTACAGCCAGAGTCAAATAACAATAAACTGTGTGTGAACTAAGCATTACAGTGCTTTTCTAATTTGTTCTGTAAGTACCAGGTACAGCCAGAGTCAAATAACAATAAACTGTGTGTGAACTAAGCATTACAGTGCTTTTCTAATTTGTTCTGAGAAGTTTTCTAAGTGTTTACTTTTTTATGTTACGCTATAAAAAATAGGTTATGCTTTTAGGGGGGACACCTCCCTTCTTACCATTAACTAGTAGCTGTAGACTTTGTATCTCTGACTTCTGATTCTCGCTCAGTGTTTGAAGCTGCTGCAGCTCAGCGCGCAGCCCCAGCACCTCCGAGTCCAGTTGCTGCTTTTCCAGCATCAGACGGCGCAGGTCCTCTGCAAATAATTATCAATCATCAGATTCTGTTAGGAATAGATGGAGATTCTAATGCATATCCTTTGTAACTATCCAGGTGTGATGCAAAAGCTTAACAAAGGGTTGGAAATTATTATTTATTTCACGTAGGCCGACTTATGGTTGTTACGATAAGCGAAGACTCTTCCATTGGTTCAGAAAGCAGATCCTGCAGAGCCCACAAGAAAATTAGCAGTAATTGCTCTTTTCAAAACACAAAAAGTTACAATAAGTAGGTAGCTATAAATATTAATTATATTAAAATCTCTCTCTATCTCTCTCCCTCTCTCTATTAAAAGTATGCTCATAAAAAAGCTTTTCATACAATTGGAGATTATATAAACGATAAAAAAGCATGGATTTAACTCGTTCCAACAATGCGCGAGACAGCATTTCAATCATGTACATAAATAATTGTTATATTGTTATTTTTAAAAAGAGCAACCGCCGAGTTTCTTGCAGGTTCTTCTCGGCTGGAACTGCATTCCGAACCTGTGGTAGATTCAATTGACGATTCAAAACTACTTGTAAAAGTTTATTTGAAAAAAAACTTTTCTATTCTATTATAACAAAATTTGACACTTCACACTATCTTGTGGGCAGTTAAAAGCTGATTGCTTTCTTGCAACTATATCTATACTAATAAATAAAATTGAAGTGTCTGTCTGTAATATCGAAATAACTACCTCATATTAAGCTTCATATGGTTATTTGAACGCTACCATAACCGAATCACACGTTTTTAAAATTTTTGTCTGTCTGTCTGTCTGTCTGTCTGTTTGAACGGGCTAATCTTCGGAACGGCTGAACCGATTTTGACGGGACCTTCACATACAAGTAGAGAATTAACCAGGGAGTAACATAGGCTACTTTTTTAACCGACTTTCAAAAAAGGAGGAGTTGTGTTTTTCTACCTATGTACACCAATATCTCCGAGATTTCTGAACCGATTTTCGTAATTTTTTTTTTAATCGATAGAGAAACATTGCGACCCTGTTCTATAAAAAATTTGGATTCCAACTCCTCAATCCTGATGCTGTAGGGGACCTAATCCCCAAAACTAATGGGTTTTAGAAACTTTCGGTTATTTAAATCGATATTGGGGGTACCAATTATAGACTTTATCGTTGAATGAACTCGAGTAGGTACATATCCAACTCCTCAACCCTGATGCTGTAAGGAATTGTATTCCGAAATTGTGGGGATCCCACGGGATTTTTCCGTTTTGGGGACGGGTTTCTACAGATAAGCTACTTTTTGTTCTGGGAAATCAAAAGTTCCCACGGGATCTTTAAAAACCTAAATCCACACGGGCGAAGCCGTGGGCATCATCTAGTATATAATAAACTCAACTTATTTACTGTATAAATATACTAATAGTTACTTAACTTAGTTAAGGTATAACAAACTCAACTTAGTTATTATGTTTTTACTGATTATTATTTAATGTGTTTATTTATTAGTCTAATAGCAAATTTAAAAGGATTTTGTCCAGTTCAGTTAGTATGAAGGTAAAATGATAATCAGTTAATGTTAAGACACAGGAACTCATTCTAGTATGCTTGGATGAAAAGCTTAAGGTTGTGTAGCAATGGTTGACATTGTTGTTACGAACATCGCTGGATTTGTTGTACTATTTTTGTAGGGTAAACTAATATGAGTTTTTCTTTATATTATTGGCTGACAGCTGTCTTATATTTCACTGCATTGTTACATAAAAAACATGTTAAAACTTAATGTCAATGATCCATTGTTATGGTGTACATAATTATGTTAATTCTATGAAAAATAATTTTAATAGAATCAGAATCCCTATTAATTTTATGAAAGCACTTACAACCACTTAAACATAGATTTTACTATCTATGTTATGCAAAAATAATGAACTCCCTACCCCAAATAGTGAGCGGATCTCGGTGACTCCATCTGTGGGTTACGCACCTTCTTTCTGCAGAAAAAGCTCCTTCATCCTGGCTCTTTGCATATTAAACTCCTCCTCGAGGACCCGCCGCGCTGGTCCGGCCACCGCATCATCATCCTCCTCGACTTGAAACAGAAACACTTCTCAACTTCCTGCAGACATTGACATAAATCAAGCGGCATCGCAACACACCTTTGGTCACAGCAGGCTCGCTGGACGGCTTCGTTTGTTCGTCCATCGCAGCCCAGTTTGTATCTTCACCTAGTTTTATATTTTAAGCATACTCCTATGACTATTGGCATCGTATAAAAATCAAGACATTAAAAAATATGACGTTGACCATGAAAAATGAGAAATTCTTGGAGATTGGTTGACATTTTTTGATTTTTTTCACGTCAGGGTGCGTAAACTTAGTATAAAAACAGGGAAATGCTTTGTGTACTATACTGTAAATTTACATAGTGCACTCAACTGCAAGTCTGTTAGTAATTCAACAAGTATTTTTAATTTAGCAGAATTATAATCATGTAGTTCATAATTCTTAATGCAGAGGGGACTAGTATTGCGTACGTTTTGAAAAGTCTTCGCTAGATGGCGTCGACTGTCATTTTGAGAAAATTACCAGTTCAAAAATAAAACTACTAAATTGGTAACTTTAAAAAAGTAAACAAAGTCTGATTTTTAATTCGGTGGAATTCTGACAGTTGCCATTTAAAAATAGAATGAATTATTCTAGAATTATTTGTATGAAAAACAGGGTTAACACATGAAGTTCGATTTTACCCCAAGCTAAAGTATCTACCTGAAGTATCTATCAGGCATTTGCCATATGTCTACATGAGGCAATTGATTTTTATTTATATGTACGTTTTGAATTTATTATCTTTTTTGTGGGAACAGTTTTATCTCTGCTAATATTAAGAAACGTCAGAATTCAACGGAATTAAAATCAGAGTATAATTAGTTTTTAAATAATTATAATTAAGAAAAACTAGTAAAATGAAGTAAATATTAATGTTATCAATAATTTTTTCTTAGAATTTTATTTAAGATGTTTTTAAAATCTTATTCTTATACTTAAGTCTTAATTAGTAGGTATTATTTCTTTAAATCAGGCAACACTTAGACACTGACGAGTGACCACCACGTGATTAGCACGTGATCACTGAAAAATGTCAAGAAAATTCAAAATGTCTGCCAACGTGCCATTTTGGTTATCGTAGATATTTTTTGGATTAATCATTAAATTCTAAATTGTTGTGTGAACTGGTCGTTGATTTGAGCTTTAGTTCCTCCGGTTAAGTTTATTACAGTGATATTCGTGCAACTGAGAAAAGACTTGTGTTAAGAGATAAGACTCTTTATATTTTAGTGTATTTTTATTAGTTAACTGAGACAGGACTCTTTGTATTCTTTATAGTTAATGATTAGTGTATTATAGATAAATTACTACTGCTTAGTTAATGCATAGAAAAAATAAATAATTTTTTGAAATTACGTTGTTTTATTTCATAAATTAATCCAAATTGACCTTTATTAGGATACGTAGTAGGTACGTATAGAATATATAATATATATGTATATATGTAGGTACTGTACCTACGTATTTATATAAGTAGGTATGTATAGATTCAACGTTAGTTTCAAATGTCGAATCCAGAGGCGCTAGCGATGCATTTCCAATTTTAGGCATAGAGTTCGGTCTCTATTTCATATATAGACAAAGTACTCTGTGTTTCACGTATTTTTTGACGTTTCTTTCTTGACTTTTTTCTTGTCATTGACAAGCATTGACAAGTGATAACTATAGACACTTCTTCTTTTTCAGTTCGTCCCATAGATATTTGCTTTTTCTCTTCCGTGGTTCGTCCCTTACGGGACAGGCAAAGATCATTGACCATACAGCCTGGTAAGTCGTAATAATAATATATCCCGTTGTGCTTACTAATGAAGGTTTTATTATATATTTTGTTTGGACTCCTGCACATATTGGGGTGAATAACTCATTGATCTATTAACTAAGAGATCTGAAGCTAAAAATTAACTTGAGGTACAGTTATTGTACTCACCTAACCTAAATGACTCCTGTCTAGGTGTAAATGAAACACCGAATCGCACTTGCTTTTTATTATTTCTAACCGTGTCACTAAATTGATTGTCAAATGGACTTATTTGTTATATTTTAATAAATTTAATCCTACCAAATTAAATAGGTATGTCTCATAAATCATCATTACTATATTGTTTTTGGATGTGTCATAATTGAATTTAGTCCTTATTTAGTCGCATCATAATTTTCCAAAAACATCAATCACGAGGCTGATAAATGTTTATTATTTTGGTGTTCTTCTTCCAAGAATTTATAAATGTTTGATCTTAAGTTATTTTTGATAAATTTTCCGTAGTTTTATTTTATTGTCCTGTGCTGTGAAAGAATGTAATTCCTATAGGGGCCGAAAAGAAAATTTTAAAGAAATATTATCATTTCATCGGTGAGTTTTGATAGTTTTGTATGTAAATATAATCTAAAATTATGTAACGTTATTTCTAGTTTTTGGAAACCATCATCGTGTTCAATTCTACACCCATTTTTGCCTATTTTTTAAATATTTTCTGTTGACTAATAAAGGTTATGTTTGTTAACATAGTGATGTACTAAAATTGCATATCGATTACGTGCGATAAAATTTTTAACCTCCGACGCAAAAACGACGGGGTGTTATAAGTTTGATGTGTCTGTGTGTGTGTGTTGTGTGTGTGTGTGTATGTGTGTGTGTGTGTCTGTCTGTCTGTCTGTCTGTTCCTCTGTAGCGCTAAAACGGGTGAACCGATTTGAACGCGGTTTTTTTGTTTGAAAGGTGAATTAGTCGAAAGTGTTGTCAGCTATTTTGATGAAAATCGCTGCAAGATGGCCGCCGCTACAAAATGGTAGATTATTTATTATTTACAACTCCGTTAATATGGGTATCAAATGAAAGGGCTTGACTAGTAGAATAACACCATGCAAATCCAAGATGGCCGCGATAAAAAAATGGTGAATGTCGGGTTTTTTTTTTTAATTTTTGAACATTAGATTCCGTAGCCGTCACACAATGAATACTTACGTGTATTTCCGCGTGCTAGATTGTTGTATCATGATCGCTAAATTTTTATTTGTTACAGATTTCCAAAGAACCCAAAAATAAGAAATGAATGGGCACAAAGAATAAGACCGCAATATTGGACATCGCAGAAACATAGTCATATTTGTTCAAAACACTTCACACTTAATTGATTTGTGCCCTAAAACAATTTAAAATGGAGGCGCTTAAAAGCAAACGCTATTATTTTTGCCGCATATAGACACATTGGTAATTATAATAATATCAAATATTTGTAATAATACCATAATTTCATGCTAGTGTTGTGTGAAGGTGCAAAATACATGCAAATACTAGGGTTGGACTTAATAGTCTTTGGCACGAATTCAGAGATAAAATAGTCATTAGTGATAGATGTTTGGTCCACGAGTATAATGCTAACACTCTTATAATAAGGTAATTCATCGTTTTCAAGAAAACAACGAAAATCAATTCTAACCTCAACACTGGATGATTTACCCTCTCCCTCCCCCCATCCCATAACCCATATCAAGGCGGCACGTTTTAAAAGTTTTACCCTAAAAGCTGTTATTGGTGTATGAAAAACGCTGAAGCGAAACGTGAAAAATGTTCTACCACGTCTGATTTTTTTAATTTAAGGCAAGAGAACCGTTACCAATGGATGTCTGTAATGCAGAAGAAAATTCCGCCAATGAAGTTTCCATTCGCACATTAACGGAGTGACGTATAAACATTAATGTTCAAAGAAATTTAGTAAGTGTATAATATTCGTTCGTTCGTTCGTTCGTTTCAAACAATGGACGTCCACTGCTGGACATAGGTCTCTTGCAAGGATCGCCACAGCACACGATCTTGTGCCGCCTGATTCCAGCGGCTACCAGCGACTCGCTTGAGATCGTCTGTCCATCGAGTGGGGGGGCCTACCTACGCTACGTTTGCTGGTGCGAGGTCGCCATTCAAGCACCTTGGGACCCCAACGTCCATCGGTTCTTCGTGCAATGTGCAACGTGTGCAATGTGCAAATTGCACGAAGTATAATATTACTACCTATTAATATACATAGGTTTAATATTTTGTATTTCGAGACAAAACAATTCACTATTGTAATCTACATAGTACTTTCAGGAAGGTTTTAGTATATGTATAACACACCTAGTTACCATTCTTATGTGCGATGTTACACGCATAAATGTACCCACATGTCACTAATATTTTTGACTAGTGCACCGCGGTTCCTCTGAGATTGCTGGACCGAAGTCGGTTTATTTTTTCTTAAAAATAGCTTGTATGATCGTATTTTCGAAACACCGTTTATAAAGTTCATCGACTCCAAAAAGACTCGATTTTATTTCAGTAGGGCTATTCTGTAAAATACCATCTCGATATCGAAGCTCACTCAAGTGAGATAGCTCACTTCGAAAGCAAACTCACTTCACCTTGGTTTGATATTCTGTAAACATCTGCTACGCACTTGCGAAGTGAAGTGAGTTTGGAACTTGAAACTCGAACGACTAGGGATGTGTTCTCTATGGTTAAGTAGGTTAAACGAATCGGTAAATTATTTAACTCTTTCTTTTATGAAAATACGAACCTATTTCTGATAAATTCTATAATTTATTGTTTAATTGCCAAGAAATGTATACTTTATAAATAAATTTCATTTTTTAATATGTACAAAATACTGAAATTCCATTTACATTAGCTGTATGACGTTAAGTCTTTGCCTCATAAATTAAAAAGTTTAAAGTTTGTTTACAAGCCGAGTGACATTTGTAAGCGAAATAGGTGCCCTGTGGAAATAGGTACCTATTATACTTTGTTTTTGGACTTTAGTGCTTCGGATTAAAAGTGTAAAAAATGAATTAAGTATTGTAATTTTGCTCTTTAAATAATATTTGATGTATAATGTTCAATAAACAAGTATCTAACAAGAATACCTTTCGTAAAACAGCACCATGGAGAGAGTGTCGCATCCTTCACGCGTTCAAATTGAATGTCTGCTGGAGTTTTTATAGAAACCCTAGCATTGCAAAGGGTTTCTTCAAAGTTCCTAGCGCAAGGGACGCAGCGCGAAAATCTTGAGCTTTCCAACTTAACAGCTTGGGAGGCTGTGTCAAAACATTGAAACAGTGGACCAAGCATGGACCAAGGTTTTTTCGTCATATTTTGTATATTAAAGTGGCAATTAATAATTTTTACATAAATTAGTGCATAATTAAGTGCATACCTAATATTCTTAAAATTGTTTTAGTATTGGGCAGATAAAAAGAGCGCTGTTAAAAAAAAGAGCGCTCTTAGATATCGTGCCCGGAACAAAACTGGTGGTGGGACAGACGTGGTGGTGTTAACCGATGTGGAAGAAAGAATTTTAGGGTTAATGGGTGGTGAAAGGTTTGTTTCTGGCGACAGACACTTAGAGGTTAACCCATTTGAAGAATGTTCCATTTTATTACAAATTTTTTATTTTGTAAGCTTTAAACTGTATGTATATTATAATTTTTGTATTACTTTAACAGACATCTGCAAGCACAAGCCACCGAGTGGCACAATCTTCAGAACATAGTGTCCCATTGTTGGAACCTCCATTATTGTCGGAGATACCACTAACAGAAGTAAGTGAATGGTTAACATATAAAAAAGTATATAACTTTGTTTAAAAAACAAACCACAAGTTGGTAGTAAAAAAAAGCATGAGTAAGGACTATTCATGCACATTAATATGAGTTTGTACTATTAATATTTCATATTATGATAAGTGCAACCCTCTGGTTGTAATGTGCTCAGAGCACATTAATTAAGCCTTTGGTTCCATTTATTATTATCACTAACATCTGACCTAATGCTTTGCCTCAACTGAATAAAAAACATATAGTAACTAATTCTGTTGTACACAATCTTTTAACTAAACTTACAAGTCTTTACAAGTACAAATATTGCTTTTATAATGAATAGTCCCTGTGGTAAAGGATAGCATTAGATTAAGACTTGTCAATTTAGTTTAGAAATTATATACAACAGAATAGCCACAATTATATATTTATTAAATTAACACCAGGCAGTGACAAAAAAATTTTTGTTTCAGATTTTTCAAAATGCTGTGCCTGCAACTGCTTCCCCACTGCACACTCCCCTAGCTAGAATTAGTCCACCTGTTGCTACAACACCTTCGGGCTCGGGTGCTCATCCATCACCGCACACGTTGAATTCCCAACGCCAGCTGTTGGTATCTCCAACACAAAACCAGCCACCTTCCCCGATGACAAGTAATTATAATTTACAAGTCAACGAGCTCTTGCAATAGATGTAGTTAAATATCTACAGTACCTACTAATAAAATGTTTGTTAGTATCTATAAAAAGTACCTACAGATTTTAATAAAGAAAATTTGACTAGCTTTATAAATCCTACTGTAATGTTCTATTACATTTTTTTTGTTATAGCGCCATCCAACCGTCGTCGCCGAAGACGCCACATAGCAGCACCTCCATCTCAACGGCTGTCTTAATACTCTAGAGTGACTGAGAGATTTCTAGCAATTGAGCAACAGCGGATTGAGGTTGATGTGGTGTGGAGGTGTGTGAATGGGACACTGCCATGTCTCAGGCACTGCAGGACCATCGGAGAGGGGTTAAAGATGCTGGCGGAAGCCTTAAAAAAATAAAAGTTTTAAACAAGCTATAATTTAAGAAAAAGTGCAAGTTACATCAAAATTGATTTAGTGGTTTTCAAGATATGGATAATCTTTATTTTGGTATATTGAAGTTATTTGGTATAGTTTAATTTTTCCTAAATTATAATTTGTTTGAAACTTGTTTTAGATTATTTTTAATTTTGTTATTTGTTTTTAGATTGTTTTAAATTTGTTTTAGACTTGTCGTGTCTGTACATTAAAAATTTTTGAAAAAAATAACTGGGAGTAGAGTCTGTAACTCGTCTGTATGTCTGTAACTCGTTTGCATCACGCAAAAACTACTGAATGGATTGAAATGAAACTTGGCAGAATTTAAGTTTATACTATAGAGTAACATATTATAGGATACTTTTTATCCCGAAATTCAGCACGTTCCCTTGGAAGAGAGGAAAGTTAAAATATGTACTTAGTCGTAATTCATTAACGGCTAATCCGATTTCATTCATTCTTTTTTTTTAGAAAGAAAATACTTTATTGTTCTGTAAATATTTCAAGGTCATCGGTTTTGTAGTTCAGAAATTACAGACATCACATCCCTCAGTATGCCAATTAACTTAGAACCCAGATTGTACAGGAACCTTTGAGCGTCCGGATTATCATCTTAAGCTGGCGTGCATTAAAATTTGTGTGTTGTGCGTCTCTGAAATGTTGAACCGATTTTGATAGGACTTTCTCATCACTGTATGATTCTATTCAAATATGTTTATGTGTACAAACTTATTACCTACCTCGTTGGTCTAGTGGTTAGCACATTCGAACGCAGATCACGAGGTTCCTGGTTCGATTCCCGGGTCGAGCAAATAATTGTTAGGTATTGGGTTTGTCTGTCAAGAAATTTTCAGTGCCAGCCTGAAGTTGGAGGCTGGCGGTGTCTCACCCCAGTGCCTCAGAGAGCACGTTAAGCAGTCGGTTCCGGTTATTATCACTATCATGTGACAATAGTTGTTAAAGCCGTCAACTCGCATTGGTGCAGCGTGGCGGGTCTAAGCTCTAAATCCCTCTCTTCTGAGAGAGGAGGCCTATGACCAAAAGTGGGACGTTAAAAGGCTGTAATGGTGGTACAAACTTATTAACCACGGGTAACACTGCGGGCCACAGCGTTATTTAATAGATTTAAAGTTTTTGTACATATAAATAATTATTTTGTAATTTAATTTTTTCCTAAGTTAAGTGTATGCAAACTTTTTAATTTTCATTTCTAATTTATTTTTTGTGAATGTTGTGATATAATAAGTTCATTAAAATATGTATTTGTGTAGTTTTTAAGTAGATACTTAATTTGATGAAACAATTTTTGGTTGTCCCCAATAAATAAAAGAAATAAATAGAATAGAAAAGTTTTTTATTTAAATATACTTTTAAAGTACTTTTGAATCGTCAATTGAATCTACCACTAGTTCGGAATGAACATGATATTATAATTATTGCAACCATGTCAGGGTGGTAATGCAGCACTCTATGCAATAATAAACACCTAAATTTCCCTTTCAACCTGCCTATTGCTCGCTCTACTGTATTCCGTGCTGTAGCATGTCATTTATTGTAATATTCAGCAGGTGATCCTTGCTCTGCATTAGGCACTGGTACCATTAAATATGGCCTCTGTGCATATCCAGAATCCCCTGAAATTATAATTACATAGTTAACATTGTACCTTTTGTCAAAATCGGTTAAAGGAATAGGCCCTGGAAGCCATAAGATAGACAGACACTTTTACATTTAGAATATTAGTAGATTTAGGATTAGTGCTTATCTATACTAATAAATATAATTGAAGTGTCTGTCTGTAATTTCGAAATAACTACCTCATATCAAATGTTTTTAAATTTTTTGTCTGTCTGTCTGTCTGTCTGTTTGAACGGGCTAATCTTCGGAACGGCTGAACCGATTTTGATGGGACTTTCACATACAAGTAGAGAATTAACCAGGGAGTAACATAGGCTACTTTTTTAACCGACTTTCAAAAAAGGAGGAGTTGTGTTTTTCTACCTATGTACACTGATATCTCCGAGATTTCTGAACCGATTTGCGTAATTTTTTTTTAATCGATAGAGAAACATTGCAACCCTGTTCTATAAAAAATTCGGATTCCAATTCCTCAATCCTGATGCTGTAGGGGACCTGATCCCCAAAACTAATGGGATTTAGAAACTTTCGGTTATTTAAATTGATATTGGAGGTACCAATTAAAGACTTTATCGTTGAAAGAGCTCGAGTAGATACATATCCAACTCCTCAACCCTGATGCTGTAAGGAATTGCATCCCGAAATCGTGGGGATCCCGCGGGATTTTCCGTTTTGGGGACGGGTTACTACTAGATAACTACTTTTTGTTCTGGAAAATCAAAAGTTCCCACGGGATTTTTAAAAACCTAAATCCACACGGGCGAAGCTGTGGGTATCATCTCGTTCATAATATATTGATTAAGGTGACTTACCTAGTAAATGTACTGTTTCACCAGTTCTTCAAGATGATCTCGAATCCTACTGTAGGTAAATATGAAACTGTCATGTGTAGCCGCTCCATATGTGGCATCCACGTGCAGGATATTTAAGTCTGCATCTGTGATCTAGACAAAATAATATTAAATTTAAAAATGTAACCGCTGATTACTGGACGACTCATGCATTAAGTACATAATAATATATCACCCCATTATTATTGTGCTTTAATATTCATTTAGATACTTATAGAAAATTAAGTAATTTTTACCAATAACACATTTCTTGCATGGTTTCCTTTGCGACAGGAATATCTTTCTTCATTTTCTGATGGTCTGACCATAGTGACATAAGTTCCATCTATGCAATCTATGACTCCGGGGATTTTATACATTTTGAAGAACCTGGAATTTTATAATACTTATTATTATTACATTTTTCATGATTGTGTTTATATTTAAAATTAAATAGATAACTAATTAGAAACTTTTTGATTACCTTTCTTTTAGCTAATTTCTTTCTTGAAAATTTTGTGACAACACTGGGATGGCTAAGGACTTCGACGACCTCGTGTAGAGAACGGGAAGCCGAGGGCTGCGACATAAATGAATTTATATTCCTTCCACCTCCTTCCACATAATCGTCCATAGCTGCCGCTCGCAAAGAACGAGAGGGCACCGAAAACTGAAAATACAATCGATTAAATAGATTAAAAACAAACACATTTAGGTTATACAAAATAAGAAAAGCATTAAATAGATAAGTAAGAATAGTTGTACCTACTTTTATTTTGATTGATAATCCGCGTCTTGGACGCCGAGGCGATTTCATTAGATGTTTTATATCTTCCAATAAATCGTCGATTAATTCTTCTGATAATCGATATTTAAAAGCAAAGTCTATGCATATTGAATAATTGTAAATTACGAATCTTATTCGCTTGACGTCGACTTGTAATACAATCTAAAGAGTGTGCTTCTTCTAATATGAAAAACACAAATACTTAATCGAGCCATGATAATAATTCTAACTAAATAACCAAATTTAACTAATAAACTAATTATTTTAACTTAAAACAAACACTTTTCACTTCAATTAAACCATATAAATATAATAAAAATTACTAAAATCAACAATTCACTCAGAATTCGATAGCTTATGCATTACTTTTTATTTGACAAGTGGAAACGAACTTCGAGATGACGTCATTCGACGAATGAATCTCGATCGAAGCAAGAAAAGGCGTTACAGAATATCAATTATGTCAAAATAGGCCTTAATTATCCGAACCAAGTAGTTTATCTCACCGCCGCATTCGTCATTGCGGCGCCACCTGTACTATCGAGTTTTACAGTATACAAATAAGCAAACTCATCTCGAATTCACTCGCTATAATTCGAAAATGGCTTTACAGAATAGCCCTGCAGTTCTAGAAGGCACAACAAAGGTTCTAGAAGGATATGTATATTTTGTGTTTTTATATATATATATATATATATATATATATATATATATATGTATAATTTTCGATGTGTACACTAAAACCTTTCTGAAAGTATGTAGATTATGATAGTGAAAAAATCATCAAAATCGGTTCATTAGTTGCGGAGATAATCGCGAACATACTTATATACATACATATATACATACATACAACCTCCTTTTTTGAAGTCGGTTAAAAATATACTATAATATGAAACATATTATTCTTGTATTTCCTAACAAGATGATGCCCGAGACTTCATTCACGTGAGCTTAGGTTTTTATTTTATTAATCTTGTAGGAACGCTTTGATACTGCAAGACAAAAGTAGCCTTAGATATCGGTTCCCGGGATGCAAGCTGTCTGTGTACAAAATTTCGTCCAAATCGGATGGGCCCTGAAAAGGTAAAAGACAGAAAGACACACTTTCGCATAATGTAATATTAGAGTATGGTCCACATATTTAAACATGCATATTGTGTCCCTATAGATCCTCACAGTCAAAATATCGATAGTTACATCACTAGCACGTCACGTGTCATCGTCACGTGTCATTAAAAAACTTGTGACCACAGACAGCTGTAAACTTGACATCTATTTAGAGTATATATTACAATATCTTAGGAATAACTATAGACAACATCAATCTATGCAATCTATATACATCAATAGACAAAATAGAACACAGATAAAAAATTAAAACAGAATGTGAACCTGCGTTGCCAGAATGTTACTTTTGTAACATTTTACGTTACTTTTAACCCTCTCATGTTACTTCCATGTTACACGACTCAAAATGTTACTTTTACGTAACTTTCAGGACTTAATAAAAAATATTTAATTTTTTTCCAGCAAACAAAAAATAATCGTTAAACGGAACTATAGATGTAAAAATACCGGAATAATACGTATTATTCCAAATTTTGCGGTATTATTCCTCAAATATACCGTATTATGCGGAATAATACTCGCCTACAAAAATGCAAGAAGTGTGTTTTACATATCTTCATTATGGGCAATTTTTGGTCATCTGACGTCATATTTTGTTTTAATTAGGTAGTTTATAGAAAATTAATAAAAAGTACCTACCCACATTACCTACTACACAGAAACTTAAGTATGTAGGTATAACTACCAATACTTATCTATTCTTACTAATAAATAAAATTGAAGTGTCTGTCTGTAATTTCGAAATAACTACCTCATATTAAGCTCATATGGTTATTTGAACTGTACCTTAACTGAAGCACACGGTTTTTAAATTTTGCCGGGGGACAAGGGTGGCGACACCACAAACTTGAGGTTAAGCTTCTATTGACTCCCCACAAATGTCCCAAAAATAAAATTGCGTCCTCTAATAAATGCAAAGCTCATACATGTAACATTTCAATGGACTAATATAGGTAGGTATATTGTTTGAAATCAATGAAAAAAATGTTTATTTACATATTAAATTGATCTACTCGCAAAATATATCTATATCAGTATATATCACACATTTAAAAAACCCTTACATACTTTATCCGGTACTCGGTAAAATCAAGAAAATGAAAAACATAGTCATCAAAACCAACTGTATTATACCGGAATTTTTGGAATTTTACAGAATTATACCGGATTTTTCGTATTATTCCGATTGGAATTATTCGTATTATTCCAGCCTTACATCTATAAACGGAACGCATCCAAAATTTTGTTCGTTGTGTTGGTGCACTTGTTTTTGGACTGACGCGTGAAAATCCATGAAAAATCAAGAAAGTTATACTTATATTATATGTAAACACTGGAGACTGCGCCTAAAACATTGTAGTGAAGTAAAAGTCATTCACCCGGATATCTTTTGTCTCTAGTCTCACTCTATACCTCAAACACTCTACTTAAGTAGGTGAGAACGAAACAAACAAGTTTAAATTAAAAAATTAAAAAACCCCCGACATTCACCATTTCATTGAGACGGCCATCTTGGGTTTGCATAATCTTGCTATTCTACTAGTCAAGCCTTTTCATTTGATACCCATATTGAGGGAGGTTTGAAAAAATATGTATAATCCGCCATTTTGTGGCGGCGGCTGTCTTGGACCGATTTTCATCAAACATAGCTAAGAACACTCCCAACTAATTCACCTTTCAAACAAAAAAAACTGCATTCAAATCGGTTCACCCGTTTGAGTGCTACGGTGGAACAGACAGACAAACACACAGACAAACACACACACACACACACACACACACACACACACACACGGACACGTCAAACTTATAACACCCTGTCGTTTTTGCGTCAGGGGTTAAACATATACAGACCTATTCAAGGCCTTCTTTGCTTCATCGTTTTGTTTGCTTATCATTCTCCAGTGTTAACTTTAACCTTCTTGGTGAGAATACAACTCTATTGGCGCGGTGTATTTATTCATCTACTAGAATCACTTATGTGCTTTTTTTGAACTTCCATCTCCATCCCGCTTTAGTGGGCAGTGTATCTGTCAGTGTCAACGTGGTGTCAACTTATTTTTCGTGGTCTGTGGTGTCAATATGCAGAAAGTTGACTTTATTTTGTACTAGCGGTCCGTCCCGGCTTCGCCCGTGGTACATATAATATAGCCTATAGCACTCAAGGGGACACTTACATATCCAACGATGAAAGAATTTTTGAAATCGGTCCAGTAGTTCCTGAGATTAGCGCGTTCAAACAAACAAACTCTTCTGCTTTATTATATTAAGTATAGATTTTAAAATTTAAAAGTATTATTTTTGTTTGTATGTTTTATTCTCTGTGACTAAACTTTGTTATGATGTGGTTATGATGGAGATAGATATTAGTTAGATTAGGACAGATTTTTTTTTAATTTTTGTGTAATAAAGTGGCATGAGTTAGTTTCGTTTTCCAGATAAATTAAGATAATGTTACTTTTCTCATGAAAATGTTACTTTTTGAGCTGCCCGATGTTATATTTGACTATCTGCCACTGGCAACACTGATGTGAACACGAAATACGAATGTCGAACAATGATATTCAGATCGAGTGCAGTGCATATATTTAGTTGTAAATATCGTAGACGTAGATTACATTAATCTGTGATTGTAAAATAACCATAGAGATAATAATAATAAAAAAACCCGTTAGCTACCTACGCTACCGAATAGTTAACATAAGGTTAGCTACCGATAAAATGCAGTTATTGCATTTACACAAGCGTACATGATCCATTTGTTAGTTGTGGTGCGGAGCTCTTTGGCAAACTAAACATGCCGCGTAGTATTGGTAGTGTTTGGGAACATTTTTTAATTATATCTGAGAGTGGTGGGAAAAAACGTGTTACTTGTAATTACTGTAACTTGGAATATAAATCGGCCCAGGCAACTAGACTTAAAGAACATGTATTAAAATGTAATAAGTGTCCAATTGATGTGAAAAAAACGTATCGTCCTGAAAAAAGTAAGAAACGCGCCGATATTGCGCCAACTTCGGCTAAAGCGTCATCACCTGCATCAAGATCATTCACCTCGACACCGACTGACTTTTTATCAGCGTGTACATCAAATGAAACCACCACAAACGCCGTAGAAAATACATCGACGCCATCTGATTTAGAGTTATCTTTTAGCCATGAAGACACTGACACTGTTGTTGCGAGAGACATTTATGCTAGTGGGGTTCCGTTGTCGCCGCTACAAAGTAAATATTGTAAAGACGTTTTCAAAGTTTTAAACCCATCTTATAGAGTGCCGTCCAGACATGATTTAAGTGATCCACTTTTAGAAAGTGAGTACATGCGAATGAAAAAGGATATACTTACGAAATCTATGGCTCTGAGTCTAATTTGTGATGGATGGACAAACGTTGTTGGTAAAGGTGTGTTTAATTTTATAATTACAACGCCGAAACAATTTTTTTATAATGCCGTATACCCAGACACCCAAAGAGAAACTGGTCAATTTTTGAGTGAGAAAATGATCGAAATTATTGATGAAGTTGGCCCCGCAAAATTTGTCGCCGTAATAACTGATAATGCCGCTAATATGGAAGCAGCTTGGGCGATTGTCAATGATAAATACCCTCACATCGCTTGCGTAGGATGCGTAAGTCATGCTTTAAATTTAATCTATAAAGATGTTTTTAAAATAACTCTTTTTGAGGATGTCCTACGCAATGTCGTCACAGTTATTCAATACATAAAAAATACGGACGTTATACTGGCATCATTTAAAAAGTTTCAAATTGAACAATTCGGCCAAACTAGAACCAGCCTTAAATTATTTTCAAAAACGAGATGGAGCGGGGCATATATTACGATTAAGTCCTATAAAGAAAACAAAGAGGCGCTCCAGTTACTCGCCACGTGTCACGAAACCAACGTGGTATCAGAAATAAAGAATATTATTTTTGACAGCCAGTTATGGACAAAAGTTGACGAAGTGGTTAAAGTCCTCGAACCAATGGCCAAGGCTATTTTGATATCTGAAAAAAATACTGCTCTACTTTCAGATGTGCCTTTTATTTTCAATTCATTGAACCAAGAGTTAACCCTCGAATTGGAAACAGCAGCATTTTTAAGTGAAGCAGACATAAATGTGATATTGTCTACTATCCAAAAATGGAAAGAATTTTGTGTAAAGCCCATTCACTACGCGGCACACCAACTTGATCCACGCTATTGCGGCGTGTGTCTAAGTGATGAGGAGATATGTACGGTTGCAGAATATTTACGACAAGTTTCTATAACGTCAGGCATTGAAGATGCCAAAGTACTTAAAGAAATGGCAGAATTTAGGGTAAAGGAGAATTTTTTTGATGAAAACAAAGCAATTTGGACTCCAGTCAAAGAGTTGGAACCCCGAATATGGTGGAAAGCTTTTGCTTCAAACTTACACATTGCTAAAATAGCCATCAAAATTCTAAGTGTGCCACCATCATCTGCTGTTTCGGAATGTAATTGGAGTCTTTTTCAAGAACGCGCACCAAAATTAGAAACCGGCACATAATTCAAGAAGCATGAAATTAATGTCCATTCAAGCCAATTCAAGCTTATTCCGAAGAGAAGTCATAGAGAGTGTCACAGTTTCTGAATTATCAGTTAAGATAGCGACGCTATTAGTGATACTGATAATGAAGGCGAGATTACAGAATGTGATCCTCTTTATTAATATACCTGTTTTTAAAAATAAAAACAATATTTTGTTATAATCACAGTGTATTCAACTTAATTATACAATAATAATTAGCATACATATTTTTTATTAACTTCATGACTATTTACTGTCTTACCTATCAGGAACTTTTTAGAATAAATAATTTAACAAAATATTAGGTACAATTTTGGAATAACAACTCAAAATAAGGTAAATACTTACCAATAGACACCACGATGATCAAATTCTACACCATTTACTTAAATAATTCAATGAAGTAGTAGTTTACTCAGCATGAATGCTTAAACGCACGTCGGCTGCCTTAGTCTCTTCTCGCTATACTGGTGGTTCAAGATCCGAGAGCAATAAATCAATTTATTTTCTGAAAGATTCATCTTGGGCTCTGAGTAGTGTCTCTTGTGCTTTGATTACCTGCGTACTTGTGGAGTTCGTACCTGTGAAACCTGGGCAGATATCAAGTGAGAAAGGTACTTAACTAAAAATAAGAGTTACTTAACGTACATTCACAAGGCTGATTTTTATGTATATATATTGTAGAATATCACTCCGAACCACTACCAACAGTATCAGACGCTTTCCATGAACCAGGAACTTTTATCAGACGCTTTAAAGCTCCGCAAAAAATAAATGCATAGTTAGACCTCTGAGTTGTATGAGCGCTCATACAATTTAGAGGCCTAACTTAATTGGCACCTACCTCAAATAAGGTAAATAAATGAAATTGTGCTATTGGAAAGAGGAAAGGAAAGAGAGCACCTTACGCGTTTCTCCAAGAAGATTTTTGCGATTTGTTTACCGTGGCTGGGCACACGCCACTTCATCCCCCGCCACCGCGGCGCACGTCCCCTTGCTGCCAGTTAAAGCTGGCATCATTGCGCAACTCGCGATACACATTTCAAGCTGCTAGCGGCATCTAGCGATGGTATTTAACCGTAATAAGCATAAAATGCGGTTAATCAACCGTTAATAACGAATTAAAATGCATATTTAACCACTTGTTTATAATAACCTGCTTCGCACATGAATCGCATCTGTAGTGCAGCATAAGGGCCGATTCGCACATATCAGTGAAGCATCAGTGCCGCTGACGGCGCAGTTCCGGCACAGTGAAAATTATGTCATTCTCTATGAACTAACACTGAAACACTGCGTCGTCATGTAGCGGCCACATTAACGGCGATTATCGCGTATTCGGCCGTTAACCGTAGGTGTGGCCACGATTAACGGTGACAATCGCCGTATACCACCGTAGCATTTGGCGATAAGTCGGGTGGCGGTACATCAAAGAGGTTAACGCTATAATTATAGCGTTAAAGCGGCCACATCTACGTTCGCCATTGTGCGCCGCGAGCTCGATGGGAACGCACGTGTTGGTACGGGAGAGGTACCTACATATAAGTACAACATTTAAGACTTATAGAGTACGTTTCCTATGCATTTTTATAGTCAACCATCTTCTCTTTCTTTGTAACTTTTTTTTTTCTTTTCTTTCTTCTGCACAGGAACCTTTGGGCGTCTGAATTATCATCTGGGGTGCATTATAATTTGTGTTTGTCTATCTCCAAAATGCTGGACCGATTTTGATGGAACTTTCATTGGGAAAACTTTAGTGATGGGAAAGAACTATTAAAAATTAATACTCATTACTGCAGTTCCATTTTAATGCATGACTTTTAACAGTATGAGCTCAAAGGAGCTTAGGAAAAACAAAGAGTTTCCGCGGGATTTTTAAAAATCTAAATCCACGCGGATGAAGTCGCGGGCATCCTCTTGTGAAATAAATATACGGGCATATACGGCATATACCGCCGTTATCCTTTAGGTGTGGCCACTCAGTTTTGCCGGTGATAATTATCGCGTAGTTTAAAGCAATTTTGGGCATCAACATTAACCATAATGTAGCCGCAGCATCACTGATACGGACAGGTATGAACGCGTTCATAGAGAACTAGTGTTGCGCTCGGTGCGCGAGCTGCAAGCAGCTCGCGTGCCTTGTAGCCTCTTCAATATTCGTAAAATAAAGAAATGGGAGGCCATACCAAATACCAGAATATTCTGGAGAGTCTCTTGAAAGATAGAAAGAAATATTGGTATCACGTTTCGTATCTTTTCTGAAAGGACACTAATCAGTTCTATGCATGCGTTTAGTGGAATTTTTTTTTTGTTAGGCGGCCATCTTTTTTTACCGGTTCACCCAATGGCCCAAGGTTTTTAATAACATTTGTTTGGGACCATGTCTGTATGACTGGTAGTTTTAGAGGACCCATGAGGTACTCTGGTAAATTTTCCACATTCATGACGTTTCATAAGTTTCCTGAAGGAAGACCTATAAGTTCTACGCACATAAATAGTGAAGGGAAAAGTTCCATACAAAATTGTTCTGGAGAGCCTCTTGAAAAGAACCCAAAAAATTTGTATGGAGAAAATTTTTTTGTTCGGCGGCCATCTTTTTTTTACCGGTTCACCCAATGGCCCAAGGTCTTTAATAACATTTGTTTGGGACCATGTCTGTATGATTGGTAGTTTTGGAGGACCCATGGGGTACTCTGGTAAATTTTCCACATTCATGACGTTTCATAATTTTCCTGAAGGAAGACCCATAAGTCCTACGCACATAAATAGTGAAAGGAAAAAAGTTCCATACAAAATTGTTCTGGAGAGCTTCTTGAATAGAACCCAAAAAATTTGTATGGAGAAAATTTTTTTTTGTTCGGCGTCTATCTTTTTTTTACCGGTTCACCCAATGGCCTAAGGTCTTTAATAACATTTGTTTGGGACCATGTCTGTATGACTGGTAGTTTTGGAGGACCCATGAGGTACTCTGGTAAATATTCCACATTCATAACGTTTCGTATTTTTCCTGAAAGGACACTCATGAGCTCTATGCATGCGCTTAGTGAGGTAAAAAAAGTTCTATACAAAAATGTTCTGGAGAGCCTCTTGAAAATTAAAAAAAAAAATTGTATGGACGCGAAAATTTTTTTTGTTCGGTGCCTATCTTTTTTTTACTGGCTTACCAAAGGGCCCAAGGTTTTGAACATTTTCAGTTTCAGGACCATGTCTCTATGACTGATAGTTTTTTAGAGCCTTTGGGGTACTCTGGTAAATTTTCCACATTCATGACGTTTCATATTTTTCCTGAAGGAAGACCCATAAGTTCTACGCATATAAATAGTGAGGCGAAAAAAGTTCCATACAAAATTGTTCTGGAGAGCCTCTTGAAAATTAGCAAAATTTTTGTATGGAGACGAAATTTTTTTTTGTTTGGTGGCCATATTTTTTTCACCGGTTCACCCAATGGCCCAAGGTTTTCAACATTTTTTGTTTCGGGACGATACCTTTCCGACTGATAGTTTTCGAGATCCCTTAGGGCACCCTAGTCAGTTTTCCACTTTCAGCTCTCTCTATAATTTTGTAGACCTTATACTTTTGAATTTTACACACATGAAAATTATGGTGAAAAAGTCCCATACAAAATTGTTCAGGAGAGGTGATCAGTACCTGACTTCAAGTAGCTTTATATATATAATGTATGAAAGAATATTTTTCACTGTGCCGGAACTGTGCCGGCACTGATGCCTCACTGATATGTGCGAATCGGGCTTTATAGTTAGTGTTTTTTTTTTTGCTTTTCAATTCTAGACTCTATCTCTAGCCATTTTTAGCTTTTTTTAGCTTTTTTTTAACTTTCGATTTCCAAAATTCAAAATTCAAACTAATAATTTAGCTTTGACTCTATGGTAGGGGAGCCGATGATGATATGGATTTACTCGAGCGTTGTCGGGACCTATTAGATTTTGTAGATTAGTTGATAGGAAGAATAAAAGGTTATATAATTTTTTGGCCTTTCAGTGGTGGGGAAAGCGTCTAGTTGCACGCTCTCATCTTCATAGACGATTTTTATTACTTCGGCTCGTGGAAAGCGGCTGATTATATTTTTTTTGTAATTTTTGCATGACTAATGTATCATTTACATGATTATTACGATTTTTCAATAGTTATAAAAAATCATAATTAACAAATTAATAAACTTTTACGAAAATTTATCGCAGGATCTTATGAAGTATGTATATATAACAGAAGAAGGGCTTCATGAAGTTTAAAATTTTTAGGCCAATTATTTATACCTATCATCACATTGTTTCTGCCAACGGAAATTGGGGACAAAGTTAATTTACAATTGAATAACTTATTGAAAAATGGTGATTAAACTTTTTTTCTTCAGGGCTCGATCGATGCTTTCAAGTGTTAAGAAGATACTAGAATTTTTTCAAATTTTTAAAATCACATTTTACATTATAAAAAAATATTTTCATTGCTGAAGGCTCGCGCGCGCTTGCCGTAAACGCCGCGCGAAGCCCCATTTTCAACGTCAAATTAAAGATAAATAATGGAGATAGAGTTTCGGAAGTTGAGACTTTTTATTGGAAATTTCCTCCTCTTTAACGAGCTTTTTTCAAAATTGCTTAAATATAAATATTTTTCGAGTTATTAACATAAAACGAAATATCATTTTTTTTTTCATCTTATTTTGTTAATAACAATTGCAATTTTTCACCTGCACCAAAATCGTTCAAAAACATTTTTCTAGAGGTGATTCCGAATCGAATGAGCTATCGCTCATAATATTTTTAGGACCTTTATCTCTATTTTTCACGTTTTCGAACTTATTGACCAGTCTATACAACGTTAGTTTTACTTTGCGCAAAAACCGAAACACGTGTCAAATATTTTTACATTAAAAATATTTATACAAAATTTCAAAAAAATATAATGAAAAGTAACGAAGTTATAAGCTTGTTATGTTGCGTCGTTGTCCTCGAAAAAAATGGTCACCACAAGCCGTCGCCCGCAGCGACTTGCGATCGACGCGAGTTGAATGACCGCCGCTGTGTGCCGACCGTCAGCTGATGCGCGGTAAATCATTGTGTCTAAGCTTGTAGGATTTCAAAATATTTTTGTACAAAAATATAACACTATATAAAAATGGTTGGATTCGATGTTGTTACTGATTCTGAACAAACTACTTTCAGGTTTTGCGTAAAGTAAAACTAACGTTGTATAAACCGCCTTATGCCTCCTCTACATGTCTGCAGACGCGTCCGCGGACGCCCGCAGATGCATCCGCAGATGGATCACCACGAGCTGTCCACACGTCTGCAGGTCGATCAGTCTAGATTTATTCTTGACAGACGCAACACGCACGTTTAAAAATGGATATTGAAACCGTAGCTGCCGCAGCTATTTATTTTTTTAGTACTTTTAACTACTACGTGAGTGTGCATACTCGGTGTTCATATTATTAGCCATTTAAATAAGAATTAAACCACAAGAAGCACGCGTGGACTCTCAATCGCAACTCCGATGAAACTGATGCGTCGCCAGACGTGTGGACAGTCGCCGGACGTCCGCGCCGAAACCCTCGAGGCGGACGCGTCTGCGGACGTCTGCGGACGTTAAATACCTACAACAGATGCACAGATTACCCCCTCTATACGTCTGCGGACGCATCCGCAGATGACGTCCGCGGACGCATCTGCAGACGTGTAGAGGAAGCTTAAGAGATATACGAGAACGTCAAGATAACTTTTTTTGCAGCTTTGTACGCTCCCACTCTCGTACGATAAATTCAAATAGGTATACCCGAATTACCAATTCCCCGGAATTCTGACAGCTGTCATTGTCATTTACAGATGAGTTATTTGTATGGAGAACAGGGTTAACATCTACGAAGTACGATTTTACCCCAAACTACTTTAATTCCCTGTCATCATAAAAAGCCATATTATGCCGAGTAATAATATTAGTCGTTTCGCCCTAAAATAGAAAACACCAAGAGTGGAAACTAGAAAGTGCACACTAACAGCAATAGAAAACAAAAGAAGCACATTGAAAAAATTCATTCAAAAATAGATGTCGAATGGCATTCTCACCATGAAGTGTCTGTTAGGCATTTGTCATATCTACATGCGGCAGTTGATTTTTATTTGCATAAGTTTTAATTTTTTTATCTTTTTTGTGGGAATTGTTTTATCTCTGGTAACATTACGAAACGTCAGAATTCCGGGGAATTAGTAATTCGGGTATAGTCTAATTTTCTAAATAGGTATAAGTACAAGCTCCATCCAGGTTTTCTATTATTAAATAATTCATTGTGCAATGTTTAGACTTAACCTTTAAGTACCGACATACTGTTTTAGTTACATAAGTACCGACGTGTGGTCTGCTAGACCACCATAGTTACCCAGTCAAAAACTTTTGTGTTTCTTAATATTTTTCTAAAAAAAATGTTTTTATGTATTGTTAAATATCTAGTTATTGTATAAGTAAAACAAAATATAGAAGTATTCACATTTATTACTAATTATAAACATTAATATAGCAATCATAGATTCTTCGTTAGAAAAAATTAACTTTTATCTTAATAATTCATATGTATCAGCAATACTATTATTTTTTCTTAAAAACGATTTTTTATTAAAGATTAATAGCCTAGATAAATAATAAAAATAAAAAAACCTTAACAATCAACCGTTTTCTAAAAAATCACAAGGTATCAAATTGCAGGAACTGTCAAAGCTTACAAACAGTCTTTGCATAGGCTTGCTGCATTATAGGCACACGTGTTTCATACATGTATCACAACCTGTTCAGATGCTGAACTATGGTCACTCTTCAGCAGTAAAATTTAGGTAGATATCCTCAGATTCGGACTCTGAGCTCTCATTTAGCCATCCCACTAAACGTTCTTGGTGGTCTTTATATTGAAGCAGTGTATGATAAATTTTTTTTACGTACAGGAACACTTTTATTTTTGTTTTTGGCTGCCCGTTTCATGCCCAAAGAACCTGGCTGATCCATTGTTATAACTGACTGAAAATAAAAGAGAAAACAATATAATCTGAAAAAGGTCGCATCTAAAAAAAGTTACATAAGTACCGACGAGTGGTCTGACAGACCACTCGTGATCTTATAAAAATCAAAACTTACCGAAATCGTACGCGCCAACACTGCTACTCTGCAGGAACGCTGCTGGGCGACTTCTCGAGGGGTAGAGAGAAGCACAGGAGGATACTATTTCACTAACATAGGTAATCAGACTTTTCTTCTTCTTTTTCTTTTTCTTCTTTTGAGTCTTCGCCGCGCGCTCAGTCGAACTGGCAGTGTTCTGTTTTACACTGCACGCGTTAACGTTAACATGTGGTCCAAGTTATGAAAGTATGGCGGGAAATAACCTAATAGTTAACGAGTTTCTGACATTCGTCCAGAACAAAATTGATGTGCTTGATGAACTCAGTATAACACAAATATGCGCTTCTCATTTTAGTGATGAGGATGTGGAAACGGGAAAAACCTTACTTTATGATAATTCATGTGCGGAGACTAGACGTGTGCAGCGGAAAGGAGAAGACAAGAAGAAGAAAAATATCAGAGACGTTATCAAAATTTTGAAAGAGACTGACCCGGCCACTCAGCCTACGTTTGTTGCTCGTGATTTAAATCGGTTGCCACCAGTAAGTTTTGACCATGTAGACGTCACTAGACTTCTTAAAGACATAGTGGCTATGAAGACAGAGATTTCTACACTACGTAGTGAAGTAGCGTCTAAAGGAGAACTGACTACATTTCAGACTAGTGTTAGTTCTGAATTAAATGACTTACGTATATCTATAAGCACGGCTTTATCTACCAAAGATACAAAAAAGACAAAAGGTGAACAGTCCACCGTGCAGTCCGTGACGACTCCGAAGAAAAGTATTCAAAACATGCCCCGCCAAACGCCTTCACTTGGACCATCCGACAACAACACCGTACCTACGATACACACGCCTACTTACCGTGATATTATTGTGCAAAATGCAAATAAGAAGCAAATGACAATGAACCGTACGTCTTTAAATCCGAAGGTTCATAATACTGAATTTGACGAGCCCGAGTTTACGCTCGTGCAAAGAAAAAAGCGCACGGTGAGAAATAATTTGTGCGGTACCGCTCAGCGCGCATGCAAAATTACAGTGGCAGATATACCCGCATTCGTTTATGTATCGAGGTTGGCGAAGACTACAACTACACAAGATATGCTGACTCATATACTTGACATGGGACAGGAGTGTAAAGATGGCGACGTGCAAATTTTAAATCAAAAATATGAAACGTCCTTTAAATCGTTTAAAATTAAAGTACCGCGTAATAAATTGGAAGTATTTTTAAAAAATGACTTTTGGCCAGAAGGTGTCAAGTATCGAGTTTTTCGTGGACGTAACAATGTAAAGGACGCTTCTATAAATAATTATGAATAATACGCCTATTATTAATACCACAATAGTATCTTTTAATTGTAAATCAATTAAGAGGTCGGTTCAATGTATTTGCGATTTATGCCGTAAGGCAGATATATTACTTTTGCAGGAAACGTGGTTACTGCCCCATGATTTGGACTTTATACATGGCATAGATAATGACTTTGCTTGTGCTGCAATTTCTTCTATTGACGTTTCAGCTGGCGTATTGCGCGGTCGACCATATGGCAGTCTTGCCATTATGTGGCGAAAAACTCGATTCTCCGACGTCTCTATAGTCAACTGTTCAATGGACAGACTTATGGCTATTCGGATTACGCTAAATTTAAGGTCGTTTTTAGTTTTTAATGTGTATATGCCAACAGATGAATTAGATAACCTTCCCGACTTCACGAATTGTTTAGCAAGAATTAGCGCCATTGCGGAAGAATCTGACGTCTCAGCAGTGTACGTTTTAGGAGATTTTAATGCTCATCCCACTGCCAGTTTTGGTAAGGAGTTGAAAAGTTTTTGCGACGAGCAGCAATGGATATGGGCAGATATTGTAAAATTAGGTATAAGTTCGGACGCATTCACCTTTATAAGTGAGGCCCATGGAAGTCATCGGTGGTTGGACCACTGTATTACTACCCAAGCAGCATGGGACACGATACTATCTGTCAACGTTTTGTACGAGGTCACATGGTCAGACCATTTTCCATTATGTGTCACGTGCAACCTCAACGAAGTTGCAGAGGGATATATCACTGATGACGTTCGTGCTGGCAAGACGGGCATCCGCTGGGGTGTTAGGGATAATATACAAATAGACAAATATTATAATTATTGTAAAAATAATCTAGTCAATATTACTGATAATTTTGAATGTAAGGAATGCGAAAGCTTTAAATACTGTGATAATTTAGGTAAACATTATGTTTTTATAGATCAATTGTATAGTCAAATAGTTGAAATCATGCAACTTAGTGCAAAAACTTCATTAGGAAGATCTTATAATCAAGGTAATACCCAGAATAAAAAACAAGTGACGGGGTGGAATCTGCATGTTCAGAAAAGTCATCAAATTTATAGATTAAATTTTGACACATGGTTAATGGCAGGTAAACCATCCACTGGAATAATATATGATCAAATGGTAATTACACGTAAGGACTTTAAAAATAGACTTCGCTGGTGCCAAAGGAATGAAGAGACCATAAAACTAGATATATTGGCTATGTATAGAAAGGAATGTAACTTTCCAAAATTTTGGAAGGAAACCAAAAAGTTTAACCACAGACAAAGTCTGCCTATAAAGGTGAATGGGTTACATGAACATGCACAGATAGCCAATATGTTTGCTAACAAGTTTAAAGTACATCCTCGATCGATAGATGCTAATTTAAGAGCTAAAAACAGTCATCCTTCAGTTGCACCCGATAAACCTGTGGTGCAATTTACTCCTGACCAGGTGACTAAAATAGTTCGTGAAATGAAGCGTGGTAAGTCACCAGGTCATGATGAGCTAAGTTTAGAGCATGTACTCTATGGAGGTGAACTATTGCACATTAAATTATGTAGGTTATACAATTTGTGTATAAGATACTGTTACCTCCCACAAGATCTAATGAGGACAGTGGTAGTACCGATCGTCAAAAACAAAACCGGTGATTTGGGTTCAGCAAATAACTACCGCCCAATCTCACTAGGCACCATCACCGGTAAAATTTTGGAGCGATTGTTGCAACCCGATCTGCTGAAGAACATTGTGATTGATGACGCGCAATTTGGTTTCCGTCCTGGTCTCTCGACAGATTCAGCAATTCTTAGCTTAAAATATGCCGTAGATTATTATACAAGTCGAGAAACATCTGTGTACGCATGTTTTTTGGACTTGAGTCAAGCCTTCGACCTGGTGAATTATGACATTCTCTGGGCGAAATTGTACCAATCTCAGGTTCCAAAACATGTGGTGGGTCTCTTGAGATATTGGTACGGAAACCAAATAAACAGTGTTAAATGGGGCGACGCGACGTCTAATTCTTATAAATTAGACTGCGGAGTACGTCAAGGAGGTATCACCTCTCCGGATCTATTTAATTTATATGTAAATGACTTGATAGAGGAGTTGAGAACCACAAAAATCGGATGTCACATCGGTAATACGTGTTTTAACAGTCTCAGTTACGCCGATGACATGGTGGTTCTCAGCCCGTCTATCAAGGGACTTAGAAAGTTACTTTCAGTCTGTGAGCATTATGCCAATGCTCACGGGCTGAAATATAACGTTAATAAGTCAGACATGCTGGTGTTTCGTGCGGGCAAGGGTCCGGAGAGGGTACCTGAGGTTTTGTTGGACGGCTCAGCGGTTCGGGTTGTGACAAAGTTTAAATATTTGGGACATGTTCTTACAGAACATCTGAAGGATGACTGTGATATTGAGAGAGAGAGGAGGGCACTCTCGATTCGTTGCAACATGTTAGCACGAAGATTTGGCAAATGCAGTAATCCCGTCAAGATTGTACTGTTTAACGCGTATTGCCGGTGCTTCTACACCTGCCAACTTTGGACGAAATTTCTCAAAAAGTCATACACGGCAATGCGCGTGCAGTACAATGATGCTTTTCGCATATTGATGGGATTACCTAGATACTGCAGTGCCTCAGGTATGTTTGCCGAATCGAGGGTGCCTGATTTCTATGCTGTGATGAGACAAAGAGTTGCTTCCTTCTGGGATAGACTTCGAAAATCTCAGAACCGCATTCTCCAAACGGTTTGTGACGGGATGCCTAGCAATATTTTTTCATATTGGCTATCTGTGCATCAAAATAAAAATAGGAAATAAAAGAAGGTGCTTTGACCAAGACGCCTGGGAAGAGTTTTTTAACCTTTCCAGATAGTTTATAAGTTTTATGTATATTTTACTTTTTATCTTTATTTATATTAGAATATTATTATGTATAATATTGTTCCGTATGTATACTGGGTATTTTGCCTTTAATAAAAACTTTATTATTATTATTATTATTTTCGACCTCTCGAGGTGTCTGTCAGACCACACGTCGGTACTTAAAGGTTAATGAATTAGACTTTACACCACGGAAGAGAGAAGGCAGGAGAGAAGGCAGGGGAAGTGAAATGCACCAAAACTACTATAGGAACCGCTGTCGCCAAACTCACACAAATATACCGTTAATCTATATTGCACTACAAAGAAACAAATCGTTTGATTTGTCGTTTTAAGTTTAGTCAAAACTAGCCTACTTCACAGAACTCACAGATTTGGAAACAAACCCTGATTTTGTAGAAATAAGATTTATTTTGCTTTAACGGAAGAATGTATTTATGAGCTATAGTCACACTAGATTCGATTGTCCAATTAATTCCGCTACTTGACCATAGATGGCGCTGTATTGCTACTCATTGAATTGTCTATCGATATCGATAGATACTCGTTATTTTGTTTATTCGCAAAAAGAAAATTAAAAAAGGTAATTATAAAATTAAATAAAAGTGCTGGTATGTATGCACTGATGAGTAAATAAAAATGTTGAGTAAAAGCCATTAAAACTTTAGTGATTGACTAAAATGTAAAGTTATCGATTCTTAATTTTTTTACTATTTGGGTTTTGACAATGACTTATATATTAAGAAAAGCGATATATTATTATTATTATGAATCAAAAATAATACGATATAAAAAATGCCTACTTATATAATACGATCAATTTAGACTTCCAAGATTACAATATTCACACCTGGCTGAAAATTGGTAGGATTGTTCAAAACACTATTATAAATGAAATGTGAAAAGTCCTCATCGATCCGACACCTGGAAAAAAATTACTCGGTGTCAAAGTTTTCACGGGAAATTTTTCAGCAAAACGGTAAGTCTTATCATAAAATTATTTTAAACAAAATTGTAGATCAGATAATTATCTATAAAAAATGTCTGTATACTTTTTTTCCTAAGAGCCACCGTTTTTGAGATATAACGATTCAAATAAATTAATTTCGAAATAAAAATGAGGGGCTGGGTTTCTTTTTACCCAAAATTCTGTGGTGGTGGTGCAATCTTGTATTTGCATAGTGCTATTCTACTAGTCAAGCCCTTTCATTTGATACCCATATTAAGGGGGTTGTAAAAAAATATGTAATCCGCCATTTTGTAGCGGCGGCCATCTTGGACTGATTTTCTTCAAACATAGCTAACAACACTCTCGACTAATTCACCTTTCAAACAAAAAAAAACGCATTTAAATCGGTCCACCCGTTTGAGCTCCACAGGGGAACAGACAGACACACGCACACACACACACACACACACACACACACACACAGACACGTCAAACTTATAACACCCCGTCGTTTTTGCTTCGGGGGTTAATTAATAATAACTGTATCAAAAATCATCGTTTGGTCGTTAAAATATCGATAACAATGTACTTAGCTAACATCATGACATCTCTACGACCACGACCACCCGATCGGCGTCCATACCGTGAGTCTAACGTCTTAGTGAAGGAATATATTTATATAGTACAAGTCCATTGCGTCCTAAGACCGACCGATTCAATGATTGATTTCTACTAAGCAAGCAATGGATTTTGTTCATAATGAGATATAAACTTCTCAATTTAGCACATTTTTAGCATAATGTAAATATACAAAATAATGTTTTCTTGTTTTTTATGGAAAATAACAACAATAGCTTGTACTTAAGTGTGAAATGAGATGCCATATTTTGTATGATTCACTTTTTTGCTTGATTTTTTGCAAACAACCACTGAACAACACGGCATTTTGTTAAAAATCGAGAGCGGTGAAGCGATCGTTGGACGACATTCGACTCAAGACAAAAACGGTTCTCAGGTGTATTTAACGCCAGAAGAGTTCTCAGGAACCACGCCCCCTTGCCATATCTCGTCTTATTCATTTTATCTATGCTTTACACTTTATTTTTTTTCTTTTTCCTCCTTTTAGAATCTTCTTCTTTGTATTTTTAAAACGAACCTACTTATTGTAAAAAAAACTCAAATTTTAAAGACGGTAAGAAAGACGGTAAGTATGTAAGTAATAAAAAAAAATACGGTACTAGCCTTTCATTAGAAATGGGACAGGTTTTAAATAATTAATAAATGAAACCTCCAAGATTAATAAAATAAACAGTTGTATTTGGTAAACCTTAGAATTGAATTTATTTCGATTTTTATCGTAGTCGTGCTAGTTTTTTACGAACATTCAAATTCTATTAGGTAAATAAAACATTAGTGTTAGTTGTTACCCACAGCTGTTATCCTAAATAGGAAAAATAAATAATTACTTGACTATTTTAAAATAAAGTTTTGACTTAATAAAATTATAATAATTAGGTAGGTATGTGAAATGCTTTATAGCGCCATCTTCTAAATATACATTTTAGAACAATTCAAGGCACAGACATATCACAGGTTTAACGTGTATAATTTATCATTAATTACGTTATTTATTTTTTACAATTATTTATTTACACTTAAACACGCCAACTCCGTTTTATATTTTATAAATGCAAAATATATTATAGCGTTTCTAATTCGTGCAAACAACTAACGTAACTACTAGATGGCGCTGCTGTTACACACACAAGTTTAGCTACTCGACGCTAGATGGCGTTAGAAGCCTTGTTTGGCTTCTCTGAACCGTCTGCCCGATTTGAAGTCTTCTAAGCACGGAACTTGAACTATATTGAAGTAAATGTGACCCATGAGGTGCGCGGCGGACGTATTGGTGGCCTTGAGGCAGTCGAAGAGCATGTCGTCGCAGGTGCAGTGGGACTTGCTGTAGAGCGAATGGTTGGTGAGGTTGTAGCGGCGCGAGAAGGCGCGCACCTTGCTGGGGCAGAGGTCGTGCGAGCGGCAGCAGCGGTCGAGCGGCCGGTCCGCGCCCAGGTCGTGGTAGTCGGCGGCGATGTCACCGGTGCCACACCACTTCGTACCTGCATCGAACAGAGATACGGCTAAGTAACACTAAAATCAAACCAGGAACCTCACCTCACTACTTCAGTAACAACGTTATGTACACCTTACCTCTGTGACCTTACTACGTCGTTATCGTCGTCAACCGATACTTTCGTCGTCTACTGCAGAACTCACGCGTACAGGTAGAATTCTTTGCGTGCAGGTTTCCTCACGACGTTTTCCTTCATCATTAAAGCAAGTAATATTTAATTGCTTAAATTAAAACGCACATAATTCCGAAAAGTCAGAGGTGAGCGCCGGGGATCGAACTCGGTCCGGTCCCTCCGAAAGGGAGACCAAAGTTTTAACCACTAGGCTATCCAGCGCTTTGTCATTATCATTTGCGAGTAAGGGGTAGAAATAAATGTATATCGTGTTACCGGGTATGATGCCCTGCAGCAGGGAGAGCGGGCTGCCGCCCAGCAGGCCGGCGTGCGCGCCGCCCGCCTGCAGCCGCGCGTGCGCCGCGCCGCGCTCGCGCCACACCGAGCGCGCGCCGCCCGCCTCCGCGCCCGCCTCCACGCCCTCCACCTGCAACACAGAAACCATAACATCAAGAGGTGTCTTATTCATTTTATCTATGGGTGTTACCAATAGATACATCAGGAAAGTTGAAAAAGATGGTGATCGTAGCGACATGTATATTACCTAACGGTGAAACGAACGAACGAAACGAACGTTTCAGGACGAGAAGTCGAGAACATTAGTTAGTGTACATCGTAAACAAAGAATACTAACTTTACTATACCTACTGTGTAAATAAGCGATGAACAATACACTTGAGTAGGTACCTATTACGTATAGCGTTGTCCTTGTCTCGCTCGATTTACGTAGCGTTATTGTCCTTGTCCGACGGACAATACGTGTAACGTGATCTAGTGATAAGTGAACCTACTACGGACAATGTCCGTACAACACTTGTATGAAGTGTCGGGGGTACCTATGCCTAACTATATTTCTTCACCCAGCGCAATCGACTGATATTAAATGCTGTGTCGAACTCGAAACTAGGCCAATTGTTTCAATTATTTCATTAGATAAAAATAAGAAAATGGCTCATGAAAGAAAAAGCACGATTTCCAACCTCCGTATTTGACGTCGGAAGTAAGTATGTGCTAACGAACACCTCGTGCCACGCTTGGCAAGCGTCCATCGTGGACACTCCATCGGACCTTCTTGTCTTTCATTATAAAGATGAAAACTTGAGATCCATTGTAACTCTCTGACATACTTAGTACCTAATTCAAACAAGCTTTACAATAGCTCTTTTTCTTTAGAATAAAGGTACCTACCTACTGCCACTGGATATCTACTTTAGTAGGTAATTTACTAACTGTCTAGCAAAGCGTGGGATCTGCCAACGCTGAGTTTGCTTGTGCGAGGCCACCATTCCAGCAATTCGGGACCCCAACGTCTATCGGTTCTTCGAGCTATGTGCCCCGCCCGTTCGTGTGTACTTATTAGTGTTTAAATGTAAAAATCTTTCTAAAAAGAGAACATTAAAAATTAAGGTGGAAATAATTTTAAAAATAAGAAAAGCTTCAAAAGCTCAGTTATTTGAAAAATATGATATCTACTGATGATAATATCATATTATCATAATGCAAGTTCAAGCCAATTTCCCGATTACGGCAGTCGGGGTGTTTTATCGCGTTTTCCGATCTAACATTATCTACAACCTAGATTAGAGTCTATGATGTACGATCCGACAACTCTATCTATGATGGTATCAGAGAGACAAAATCGTATTTTGATTATTCAAAACCTACTTAAGTATTCTTAAATAACTTATTTTATAATTTCCTAAGCTTTGACTCAGACTGAAATTTGTTTTGTCAAGTCTAGGGTTTCTGTGGTCTCTTGGACCAGCTTGATCAAAGTTGGAGCAATAATTTAGATTAACTGTAAGCTTTCGATCTTGGCACTTTTGTGGAACCATACCAAGGAACTAGCCAAACACAGGGACAGGAGGGTACTGAAAACTACGTAGGTACTGCTGCAAAACTGTGTTTCTCAAAATAAAAAGAAGTCATTCATCATTACCATTAGGTAGGTATATTCATATGTTTACGAAGTGCGAATGTTTTGTCGATACCATTCCAGTGGGTTTTATATAATGACTAACAGATTAACAGACACTAACAGATAAACAGTTTAGTAGGAGAGAATATAAGTAGATATAGCCACGCTCTCACGCTTAGATACCTAGCTTAGATGTCCTAAAATTATTTCACAAAATATGTAACACAAGCTCGTTCTAGCACTAGCACTGTGTTTTTCTCAAATGCACAGAATCCGCGCGGCGCGCCCTTGACCCGATTTCTTTGTGAAGTTAACCGAGCCGTCCTAAGCGTCCATTCCACGAGAGTCAACTCTTGAGCACAAACAACTGCACCCAGCGCGCGTTCCACATGAAAGCCAAATAATTATGTTGAAGACTCATGGCGTTGGCGACAGATTTTATTTGGAAAAAGATATAGATATAATAGATATTATATTCTATTATTGCTGTTGCAAAGGTTGAAGTAAAGATATACTTTACTTAAGTATTGTATAAGTATTATATTTTATAGGTATGTAATAGGTTGAAGGAACGTCATTTTAGCCTATTCGCTAAACGGTTCGTGAGTCGTAGCACATCGATGATTGTGACGAAATTGGCAGAGAAAATATATGAGCTTGCATCCCGGGAATGGACAGTGGACACAGATTACAGTTTACTATCCCGGGAAATCAAAAACTCAAACGGGATTTTTTTAAACCTAAAACCACGTGGACGAAGTTGCGGGCGTCAGATAAGTACCTAATCTATATCTATACATATATTATTATTATTATTTATTATAATAATATTAATATAATAAAATCGTAGACTTGCCGTATCTGTACATTAAATATTTTAGCAAAATAATAACTGGGGGATGTTAGGGATAAGTAATAGAATTAGAAAGTAAAAAAGCTATTTTTGAAATTTTTGTCTGTTTGTCTGTTTGTCTGTTTGTCTGTTTATCTGTTTGTCTGTTTATCTGTTTGTCTGTTTATCTGTTTGTCTGTTTGTCTGTATGTTTGTGCGCGCATCACGCAAAAACTACTGAATGGATTGAAATGAAACTTGGCATGATTTAAGTTCATACTACAATACGGAGTAACATATAGGATACTTTTTATCCCGAAATTCAGCACGGTTCCCTTGGGAGAGGGGATGAAAGTCAAAATGTGTACTTAGCTGTAATTCATTAACGCGTGGTCCGATTTCATTAATTTTTTTTGTTACACAGGAAATACTTTAAAGATTACTGGCTAATCTCTCAAAAGGCTGAATCGATTTTTATGGGACTTTCACTGGCGGATGTTTACATTTTGATCTACCTAAACATCCGCCAGTGAACTTTTAACAGTTTTTAGCAAAGTATGAGTTCAAAGGAGCTTAGGAGAGACAAAATGATTCACACGGGATGTTTAAAAACCAATATCCACGCGAATGAAGTCGCGGGTTTCCGCTTGTTAATAACTAAGTAAGTACCTACCAAAAACCTAGGTATTAAAATTGTGGTGGTCGTAACTCGTAATATAATATAGGAAATGAATATTCAGAAAAATAAAGATAAGTACCTACTCATTCACTAACGTGTTAAATAATTAGTAGTTGCAATAATTATTAAGTAATAAAATACAAAAATATTAAATATTTTATAGATAATTAAAGCAATTATTAAGTATGTACTTATCTACATAATTATTGTACATATTATAACATTCATGACTCTGAACTAAAGGTTAACTTTCAGCAAAGTTGTTTAGTAGGTACATAATAAATAAAAAATACCTACCTATTAAAATAAGCATACATGATAGTAAATTGAATACTATGTAAAGTACCTACGAAAATATGTATTTTCTTACATAAGAAAAAGATATTTCCGAGCCGGTGCATTAAGGTTGCTCTCCTCGCGCGCTTCTCCATACAAACGTATTACGCCTATAATTCTAATATTTGTCGCAATAGTTCTAAAGTTAAGCCAGATATCCAGAAATAACAACAAACATAACAACTTCGTGCATAAATAAACTACATAAGAAACTAGAAAATTGAAAAACGACCAAAGTCATATCATACGTTACTTCATAATAATTTCAAATGTCTTTAGTTTATGTAAAAAATTGTCAAATATTTGCTAAAATAGGCGTAATTCCAAACCTAGAGTTGCATCTTTTTACTTTGCCATTTTCCACTAAAAATCATGATATCTCAAGCAAAATTTATTTATTTAATTAATTTATTATTTATTTATTTATATATTTTTAGTACTCTTCTTTAATGAAGACGTCTCGCTTTCTAAATGCAGAAATCACTGTTTTAGACTCCACCCACCAACGATTTGTCGCTCCCATGAAGAGGGCTCTTAAGGAGCATTAATTATTTTCGGATTAACCACAAAAACAGTAAGTAGGTAATAATAAATGATAATAATAGGTAATTAATAAATGCATATTGATTATAAGTAGTTATTTACGATTTACTTAAGTGTGGTAGGTTGAAAAAAAAAATATCCATTCGAGTCGTAGCCGATGGTTTTAAAGTAGCGCCGTGAATTATGTAATCATATTTACTACACTAGCGGCACGCTATGATGGCCGGTTTGACACATTACAATAGTGATGTGGAATGTCAATTTATTCTCGAACAAAAAACAATTAAGTTTTGTTTTTGTACCTGATTAAATAGGTTTAATAAAACAAAAATGTATATGTTTATTTAATTTATTTGAACGAACTGAATATTTGAACGAAAATGAATATACATACTTTATATGCACACAAGAAACATATGAATACAAAAGATACCAAAAAAGGTGCCACAAAAGGCCATAATTAATCAGATTCGTCCATACTACTATTTTCACTGTCGTCACTGCTATCATCACATACATTAATAATTATATGTTCGTTTTCTATAATATTATCTATTTTCACATCTCTTTCATAATCTTCCCTTATTAATTTAACAGTTCTATTCACAACCTTTTCCCAGTCTCCTTTAGTCACATGTTCACAAGCTTCTTCTAATAATTTTAGCATTTTTTTTTGTGGTAAATGGGGGTTCTGTATTGTGTCTTGCAGCATATCCCTTAATTTGAGCCCACACCAACTCAATCGCATTATACTCACAATGGTAAGGTGGTAACCGTATAACTCTGTGCCCATGTTCTAATGCTATTTCGTCAATGACGTATCGGATCTTGGTTGGTTTGTTTTCTTTTAAAAGACGTACTAATTCCGCTTTTAACATATTCATGTTTGCATCTACGCCATTTTTACGAAGCCATGCGACGATATCAGCTTTCTTTTGGGATTGGGCAGGTGGCTTGTCAATTTGCATCGAGTGGTATGGGGCGTTGTCCATAATTATAATAGATGGTTCAGGGAGGCTACACAACATTGAGGTAAACCATTCAGTAAACTTTTCTCCATTCATGTCTTCATGATAGTCTCCAGTGGTTTTTGACGCAAAAGCCATGAGAGAACCTTCGACAAACCCGTTGATGGTTCCGGCGTGACAAATTATAAGTCGCGATCCTTTTCCTACAGGAACTTTGGAAGTAGATGCTGCTGTGTCATCGTTCCAAGAACGGCCTACAGTATGGTTAGCATTAAGCCATGTTTCATCCAAGAACACAACATTTTGCCAATTTTTGATTTCTTTCACTTGCCGTAAAAAAGTATACCTTGCCATCGCTATATCAAATCTTTCCATCAATATTTTGCGTTTGTTACATTTTTTGTATCGAAATCCAATGGTCTTCAAAATCTTCGCTAAAGAACTTTCCCCACCGAAGAATAATCCAGCTTCCTTCAGTGAATGCACCAACTTTTTTCTTGTTGGATACTCCTTCTGTAAATAGTAGCCGTAAACATGTCTTCGGATAGCATCGGCATCAAAGCTATCGATGCCTACGACTGGTTTTGCTCGTTTTCTCTTTTTTGGTGTGTGAAGTTTATTTTCTTCTGTGCCAGTCTCGCCATATTTTTTTTTAGTTATCCGTCTAACAGTTCGTTGTCCAATATTAAGCGCATCAGCTAAGCGTTCAACCACTGACGTTATAGGTAAAATTGGCCCTCCATTTTGAGCTTCACGATCGAAATAGTTACGAAGGCGTATTACGAACTCACGTGTCTGACTATTTAGAACAGTTCTCTGCGTACGTTCGGTCATATCGACGAAATCCACAACAAAGGGCTTGAACAGAGTCCAAATTAACGAGCAAGGGTCAACAGTAATGCAGTATCAATATTTGAAATCCAAAGCCAGGTCAAAACTATATCACAATCGCATTGTAACAGATATAGAAACTGCAAAAATTGTTTATTTTGCATATTTCCATAGTATTATGTCGTATGGACTCATACTATGGGGTAAAGCGGCTGATATTGAAAAAATTTTCGTTTTACAAAAAAGGGCAATTCGCGCAATTTATAATTTAAAACCGCGGGATTCCCTTCGAGAGAAATTTAAAGAAATAGGTATTCTTACGGTAGCTTCTCAATATATCTATAACAATATAATTTTTGTTAGGCAAAACATTCACAGTTACATTAAAAAGTGCGAATTACACGACAGGCAATTAAGAAATAGAAATAGGCTCGTGATTCCTCAGTTACGCCTCAAAAGGGTCCAAAGGTCATTTGTGGGAATGGGCGTAATGTTCTATAATAAAATTCCACAAGCAATCTTAGACTTGCCTTTACACAAGTTTAAGAACTCTATTAAAAATATGCTCATAAAAAAAGCATATTATACAATTGAAGATTATATAAATGATAAAAAAGCATGGAGCAATTTCTCAATGTCTTAAACCGAGTATTTGATTATTGGTGTTCAATTCGATGCTTTGATCATGGGTAGCCTAAGTATGTCACGCTCTCTTTAAACATTTCTGTGGTGGTGTCGTGTGGTGCGGGTTGTTACGTTCCCTCGAATATGGTTGAGCGAAGCAATGGCTGGATCATGCGTCATGCTCGTGAACGGGTGCCACCGTCGGAAATGGGGCTACTTTTGTCTGCCCTTCTTCACATGTGTAGAATTGTAAGCACCATTCCGAACCTGTGGTAGATTCATTTGTCGATTCGTAAACGCTTCCGAAAGTTTATCTGAATAAAATTATGATTACTTATATAAATGATAAAAAGGCGTGGATTTGACTCGTTCCAGCAATGCGCGAGACGGCAATTCAATCATGTACTTACCATAAAATTGTTATATTGATATTGTAAATTTGGAAAAGAGCAACCGCCGAGTTTCTTGCTGGTTCTTCTCGGTTGGAACGGCATTCCGAACCAGTGGTAGATTCATCTGACTATTCAAAAGCACTTGTAAAAGTTTATTTGAATAAAAAACTTTTCTATTCTATTCTATTCTATTCTATTCTATTGCACTGACAGTTTATACTTTTCGAAGCAACGTCAATTCGAAACTGCTTTGTTTTGCATTGAGCATTGACGCGAGTTTGCCGGAGGTAGTAGTTGTGCTAGCCAGCGATCCTATGTGACGATCGTATTAGATTCCATTTTTAAAAATTTATTGATATTTTTTTGCGATTTCAGAGGTTTGTCCACATAGTGAAAATTGTTCATATTCACAAGTACATTCACCCCTTAAATGGTGCAAACTGATTTTTCTACACTTGTATACATTTAAGAAATCAATTTAATAAATAAATTTTGAGTCCTAAACCTAAAACTACATTCGATAAAATTTATGAATCTCTGCACATCACTATCGTCAATAAAGAAATACAATTATTTCCTTCAAAGTCGTTATCAATTAATACGGAACTTCATGAGCGGACAAACGTCAAACCGGCCATCATAGCGTGCCGCTAGAGTAAAATACAATATACATACATACTTTATTTTTTATTCTCAAAGATAAAATATATTTATTAGATTTCAGGAAGTAATGCAAAAAAACGTTGAAGCTTATTTACATAACAAGCGGAAACCCGCGACTTCGTTCGCGTGGATATTGGTTTTTAAACAACCCGTGGGAATCGTTTTGTCTTTCCTAAGCTCCTTTGAGCTCATAACTTGCTAAAAACTGTGAAAAGTTCACTGGCGGATTTTTAGGTAGATAAAAATGTAAACATCCGCCAGTGAAAGTCCCATCAAAATCGATCCAGCCTTTCAGAGGTTAGCCGGTAATCTTTAAAGTATTTCCTTTCTAACAAAAAAATTATGAATGAAATCGAACCACGCGTTAATGAATTACAGCTAAGTACACATTTTAACTTTCATCCCCTCTCCCAAGGGAACTGTGCTGAGTTTCGGGATAAAAAGTATCCTATATGTTACTCCGTAGTATGAACTTAAATCATGACAAGTTTTATTTCAATCCATTCAGTAGTTTTTGCGTGATGCGCGCACAAACATACAGACAACAAACAGATAAACAGACAAAAATTTCAAAAATAGCTTTTTAGGGTTCCGTAGTAAACAAGGAACGCTTATAAGCCATGTCCGCCATGTCCGTCCGTCTGTCCGCCTGTCCGTCCTCGGTTAATCTCAGAGACTATTAGTGCTAGAAATCCGTAATTTGGCATGAGTATAAATATTAATTACGCCGACAAAGTGGTGAAATAACATTTTGATAAATATTTTTTTTTAGGGTAGCTCCCCTACATGTAAAGTGGGGATGAATATTTTTTTTCTCGTCTACCCCATAGTGTGGGGTATCGTTGAATAGGTCTTTTAAAAATACTGTGGGTGTGGGAACATCATTTTTCGATTTCTAGATCCGTTTGTAAAATATGATGTTTTAAAGTGCAAATTTTTATTAGAGTCAAGTGCCCCCCCCCCTCTATCAGCCAAATGGCAGTATATAGGAACTTGAAAAAATTCACAGCAGTAGGGTATATAATCAATTTTAAAGGAAAACTATCACGGCTAAGTAGGGTTCACAGGTTAAGGAGTTATATCTGTTTTTCGAGGATTGTGACTACGGAACCCTACACTGCGCGTGGCCCGCCACGCACTTGGCCGGTTTTTTACTTTCTATTACCTACTTATCACTAACATCCCCCAGTTATTATTTTGCGAAAATATTTAATGTACAGATACGGCAAGTCTACGATTTTATTATATGTAACTATAATAATAATAACATAATAATAGGTCACCAGACTCATCAGATTCAGGGCATATTACGAGAGCAATGTATACCTACCCCAGAATAAATATTTTATAATAGTAATTATAGGGAGGTAATAGGTTAGATTAGGTAAGGGTAAGGGGCTGTGATTTGGTAAGGGTAAGGGGCTGTGATTAGGTAAGGGTAAGGGGCTGTGATTTGGTAAGGGTAAGGGTAAGGGGCTGTGATTAGGTAAGGCTAAGGGGCTGTGATTTGGTAAGGGTAAGGGTAAGGGTAAAGGGGCTGTGATTAGGTAAGGCTAAGGGGCTGTGATTTGGTAAGGGTAAGGGGCTGTGATTAGGTAAGGGTAAGGGGCTGTGATTTGGTAAGGGTAAGGGTAAGGGGTGGTGGTGGTGGTTACCTGCTGGCATTGGCCCATGAGCCTGATCATCTGCGGGAAGCTGACGCCCAGCGGCCGGTTGATCCTGCTCAGCTGCCGCAGCAGGCGGCTTGTGTCTTCCTCATCACTGAAAACACAAAACAGAAACAAATTATTAATCAATATAGAAGTACCTACCTACCTATCTACTTTCATTCATTCGATTATCTAATTTGATCATCTATTTTATTCCATTGAAAATACATATTAACCTGTTGGCGTTAGTTTTATTGTGGTTTTATTTAGCAATAAAGAATTTCAGATTTTAGATTAGTTATTTATTTATTTTCTAAATTGGTATAGGTACTTATTACTTATACAGTGCTTATACATATATACCTACTGTAAGTATACTTTTTGGACCACAATCAAAAAAACTACACGGAAAAGAGATAGTTGAAAGCTACGAGGATTCCAAACGCGTGTCAGAAAAGACTCAAAAGAGTCACAAAAAACTGCTCAGTACTCTTTTTAACCCCCGACGCAAAAAAGACGGGGTGTTATAAGTTTGACGTGTCTACACAGACACACACGTGTGTGTGTGTGTGTGTGTGTGTGTGTGTATGTGTGTGTGTATGTGTGTGTGTGTATGTGTGTGTGTGTGTCTGTCTGTTCCCCTGTGGCGCTCAAACGGGTGGACCGGTTTGAATGCGGTTTTTTTTGTTTGAAAGGTGAATTAGTCGAGAGTGTTGTTAGCTATAAGTATTTGATGAAAATCGATCCAAGCGCCGCCACAAAATGGCGAATGTCGGGGATTTTAGGCTAGTGATAAGATTTTGCAATAAGTTCATGTTCAATTTTTTTAAACTTGTTGAGATATCTCCAAAATGTCTACTGGTACCTAGTTTAGTATATAAACGCATACTGTAATTACTCTACCGATAAATAATTAATGTAGGTACTTACTGCTATAAGCAGCAACCTATTGTAGAAGTGGGCAAGACGATACCCAGGACAATTATATTATATTCTGTGCCGGACAAGTATAATTTAAACTAATTATACTTAATTTAATTTAGAACCTATATTATTGTTGGTGTAAACCAATGATTTGTTATTTAAAATAATCAGGAGGTTTCTCAACTGGACGGTAAAGACGGCCGGACTGAACTATTATAATGTGTTGAAACACAATTTTGTTGAAATTATAATTTCCGTAAGTTAGAATTGATTATACTCGTACCTATTCCGTCGACCGGCAAAAACCAAAGGAGCTCTTTAATTCGGAGGATGTCTTTTTTTATACACTATAATTAAATTTTTATGCATAATTTCCGGCTTGAATTCACCATTTTAACAAAGTAAGAACAGGTACTAACTATTTCTAGTTGTACTAATATGCACCTACAAGCGGATACCCGCGACTTCGTTCGCGTGGATATTGATTTTAATAATCACGTGGGAATCATTTTGTTTTTCCTATGCTCCTTTGAGCTTAAACCTTGCTAAAAACTGTTAAAAGTTCATTGGCGGATGTTTAGGTACATCAAAATGTAAACATCCGCCAGTGAAAGTCCCATCAAAATCGGTCCAGCCTTTCGGAGATTAGCCTGTAGTCTTTAAAGTATCTACTTTCTAACAAAAAAAGAATGAATGAAATCGGACCACCCGTTAACGAATTACAGCTAAGTACACATTTTGCCTTTCATCCCCTCTCCCAAGGGAACCGTGCTGAATTTCGGGATAAAAAGTATCCTATATGTTACTCCATAGTATTAACTTAAATCATGCCGAGTTTCATTTCAATCCATTCAGTAGTTTTTACGTGATGCGCGCACAAACATACAGACAAACACACAAACAGATAAACAGACAAACAGACAAACAGATAAACAGACAAACAGACAAAAATTTCAAAAATAGCTTTTTTACGTTCTATTACTTATCCCTAACATCCCCCAGTTATTATTTTGCAAAAATCTTCAATGTACAGATACGGCAATTCTACGATTTTATTATATGTATAGATTCTGTGCTATTGCTGCGCGAAGAAGCGACAATCCCTCCCCCCGCGACTTGTAGCCCGCTGTCGCCCGCCATGTAGGAGTACATCTAGTAGTATTTATGCATAGCATCTTCCATAGATAAAATGAATAAGACGAGATATGGCAAGGGGGCGTGGTTCCTGAGAACTCTTCTGGCGTTAAATACACCTGAGAACCGTTTTTGTCTTGAGTCGAATGTCGTCCAACGATCGCTTCACCGCTCTCGATTTTTAACAAAATGCCGTGTTGTTCAGTGGTTGTTAGAATAGAATAGAATAGAATAGAATAGAATAGAATAGAATAGAATAGAATAGAATAGAATAGAAAAGTTTTTTATTCAAATAAACTTTTACAAGTGCTTTTGAATCGTCGATTGAGTCTACCACAGGTTCGGAATGCAGTTCCAGCCGAGAAGAACCTGTAAGAAACTCGGCGGTTGCTCTTTTTAAAAATAACATTATAACAATTATTATTATTAATGTACATGATTGAAATGCCGTCTCGCGCATTGCTGGAACGAGTTAAATCCAAGCTTTTTTATCGTTTATATAATCTTCAGTTGTATAATAAGCTTTTTTTATGAGCATACTTTTAAGAAAGTTCTTAAACTTGTGTAAAGGCAAGTCTAAGACATATTTTTTATTCGGATAAACTTTTACAAGTGCTTTTGAATCGACAAATGAATCTACCACTGGTTCGGAATGGTGCTTACAATTCTACACGTTAAGAAGGGCAGACAAAAGTAGCCCCATTTCCGACGGCGGCACCCGTTCACGAGCATGACGCATGATCCAGCCATTGCTTCGCTCAACCATATTTGAGGGAACGTAACAACCCGCACCACACGACACCACCACAGAAATGTTTAAAGAGAGCGTGACATACTTAGGCTACCCATGATTAAAGCATCGAATTGAACACCAATAATCGAATACTCCTCAAGTTATAATAGCGTATAAAGCGAATAAATTAAATCCATGCTTTTTTATCATTTATATAATCTTCAATTGTATAATATGCTTTTTTCATGAGCACACTTTTAATAGAATTCTTAAACTTGTGTAAAGGCAAATCTAAGATTTGTTGTGGAATTTTGTTATAGAACATTACGCCCATTCCCACAAACGACCTTTGGACCTTTTTGAGGCGTAATCGAGGAATCACTAGTCCATCTCTATTTCTTAACCGCCTATCGTGTAATTCACACTTTTTATTGTAACTGTGAATGTTTTGCTTAACAAAAATTATGTTGTTATAAATATATTGAGAAGCTACTGTAAGAATACCTATTTCTTTAAATTTCTCTCGAAGGGAATCCCGCGGTTTTAAATTATAAATTGCGCGAATTGCCCTTTTTTGTAAAACGAAAATTTTTCCAATATCAGCTGCTTTACCCCATAGTAAGATTCCATACGACATAATACTATGGAAATATGCAAAATAAACTACTTTTGCAGTTTCTACGTCTGTTAACTGTCGAATCTTCCTAACAGCGTAAGCAGCAGAGCTAAGCTTGCCAGCAAGTGTTGCCATATGGGTGCCCCATTGAAGCTTTGCATCTAGGGTTATTCCCAAGAACACAGTTGTGTTCTCAGTTTTCAATGGCTGACCACTTATCTTTAAATTGTTGCTAGTAATCCTTGTATTGGGCAATAAAAACTCGACACACTTGGTTTTTTTAGCATTTAAAAGTAGATTATTTATAGTAAACCAGTGTGAAACTTGAGATAAAGTATTATTTACATCGTCAAAATTGTCTTTAGTTCTATCGACTTTAAAAATTAAAGACGTATCATCAGCAAATAGTACAATATCGCAAGCATTTTTGACGAAATGTGGTAAGTCATTAATATAAACCAGAAACATGAATGGACCTAGAATAGAGCCTTGGGGGACACCCATTACTGAGGCTGATCCGGATGACTTAACATCATTGATGCATACCCTTTGTATACGATCACCGAGATAAGACGCAATGAGACTGAGTGCAGATTCTTTAATACCATAGTGGCCTAATTTTCGTAAAAGAGTCTCGTGCTCAACGCAATCAAATGCTTTTGACAAATCACAGAAGATACCAATGGCATTCTGTGACTTTTCCCAAGCATCGAAAATGTGCCGTAACAGCCTTGCGGCCGCATCGGTTGTTGAACGACCCTTAGTAAAACCATACTGCTCAGAGTGAAGTAATTTATTTAAATTAAAGTGCAGGAGCAGTTGGTTGAGCATTATTTTTTCAAATATCTTGCTGAGAGTTGGTAGAATTGAAATCGGCCTATAGTTATTTGGATCAGTTTTACTTCCCGACTTAAACAGAGGTATCAATTTACTACATTTCATGAGGTCGGGAAATGATCCCGAATCTATGGACTTGTTAAAAATTACAGCAAGATATGGCGCAATAACATCAATAATATTGTGAATTATTTTTACTGATATTCCCCATAAATCTCCTGTTTTTTTGTGTTGCAAAGATTTAAATGTTTTGATAATATCATATGGGGTTACGTATTTAAATCGAAATAATACATTGCACTCAGAAACATTGCCCCTCAGGATATTATAGGCTTCTGTTGGCGAGGAGTTCAGGGAATTAGTCGTGGTAACTGGAATATTTTGGAAGAAGTTCTCAAAAGTTGTTTGCAAAAAATCAAGCAAAAAAGTGAATCATACAAAATATGGCATCTCATTTCACACTTAAGTACAAGCTATTGTTGTTATTTTCCATAAAAAACAAGAAAACATTATTTTGTATATTTACATTATGCTAAAAATGTGCTAAATTGAGAAGTCTATATCTCATTATGAACAAAATCCATTGCTTGCTTAGTAGAAATCAATCATTGAATCGGTCGGTCTTAGGACGCAATGGACTTGTACTATATAAATATATTCCTTCACTAAGACGTTAGACTCACGGTATGGACGCCGATCGGGTGGTCGTGGTCGTAGAGATGTCATGATGTTAGCTAAGTACATTGTTATCGATATTTTAACGACCAAACGATGATTTTTGATACAGTTATTATTAATTAACCCCCGAAGCAAAAACGACGGGGTGTTATAAGTTTGACGTGTCTGTGTGTGTGTGTGTGTGTGTGTGTGTGTGTGTGTGTGTGTGTGTGTGTGTGTGTGTGCGTGTGTCTGTCTGTTCCCCTGTGGAGCTCAAACGGGTGGACCGATTTAAATGCGTTTTTTTTGTTTGAAAGGTGAATTAGTCGAGAGTGTTGTTAGCTATGTTTGAAGAAAATCAGTCCAAGATGGCCGCCGCTACAAAATGGCGGATTACATATTTTTTTACAACCCCCTTAATATGGGTATCAAATGAAAGGGCTTGACTAGTAGAATAGCACTATGCAAATACAAGATTGCACCACCACCACAGAATTTTGGGTAAAAAGAAACCCGGCCCTTCATTTTTATTTCGAAATTAATTTATTTGAATCGTTATATCTCAAAAACGGTGGCTCTTAGGAAAAAAAGTATACAGACATTTTTTATAGATAATTATCTGATCTACAATTTTGTTTAAAATAATTTTATGATAAGACTTACCGTTTTGCTGAAAAATTTCCCGTGAAAACTTTGACACCGAGTAATTTTTTTCCAGGTGTCGGATCGATGAGGACTTTTCACATTTCATTTATAATAGTGTTTTGAACAATCCTATCAATTTTCAGCCAGGTGTGAATATTGTAATCTTGGAAGTCTAAATTGATCGTATTATATAAGTAGGCATTTTTTATATCGTATTATTTTTGATTCATAATAATAATAATATATCGCTTTTCTTAATATATAAGTCATTGTCAAAACCCAAATAGTAAAAAAATTAAGAATCGATAACTTTACATTTTAGTCAATCACTAAAGTTTTAATGGCTTTTACTCAACATTTTTATTTACTCATCAGTGCATACATACCAGCACTTTTATTTAATTTTATAATTACCTTTTTTAATTTTCTTTTTGCGAATAAACAAAATAACGAGTATCTATCGATATCGATAGACAATTCAATGAGTAGCAATACAGCGCCATCTATGGTCAAGTAGCGGAATTATTTGGACAATCGAATCTAGTGTGACTATAGCTCATAAATACATTCTTCCGTTAAAGCAAAATAAATCTTATTTCTACAAAATCAGGGTTTGTTTCCAAATCTGTGAGTTCTGTGAAGTAGGCTAGTTTTGACTAAACTTAAAACGACAAATCAAACGATTTGTTTCTTTGTAGTGCAATATATGATTAACGGTATATTTGTGTGAGTTTGGCGACAGCGGTTCTTAAAGTAGTTTTGGTGCATTTCACTTCCCCTGCCTTCTCTCTTCCGTGGCATCTTCCTTGTTCCGCTCCATTTAGGCATATGTTATACTTGTCAGTAGGTAGTAGTTCGTATTTAATGCCTGATGTTCACCATCGCCGATGCCATCGCCGATAAAATCGCCGGCAATCGTCACGATCATCGTGCAAGCATCCACAGATCGTGTGGATTCCACACGATCATCTGTTATCGTTTATTGAGCGGCCAGCGACGTAAATTCCTTTTGATGCGTGCCCAAAAACCGACAAGTCGCCGATCGTCACGATTACTGACGATTGTGGCGGGCGATAAGCCTTCCACACGATGGTGCACGCGTGTGATCGTCTACAGTCGCCGATTATTTCGGTGGTGTGGTTTAAGCAACTTGATAAAACCATTCAATACCCATTCACAAAAGAATACGTCCATCGAACTATTACGCTTAGAATGGAAGTTTCTAACTTTCCGCTCGAAACGTAAGCTATAAACCAACCCATGTGTGCCCTGTAATTACATTTGCCGACACGCACACAAGCGCATGAGTACCTTGAGCACTGACGCGACGATAGCCTTTTAGGCTTGCTAAAAACGGCTTATCGCCGCGTCGACGACTGCCTTTCTTTACCTATTTATTCTAAGTATACGTCACTGTTTTTTTTTAACAGTCGATAGATAGTAGAGCGAATATCTCCACTACTATACTAGCGGCACGCTATGATGGCCGGTTTGACACATTACAATAGTGATGTGGAATGTCAATTTATTCTCGAACAAAAAACAATTAAGTTTTGTTTTTGTACCTGATTAAATAGGTTTAATAAAACAAAAATGTATATGTTTATTTAATTTATTTGAACGAACTGAATATTTGAACGAAAATGAATATACATACTTTATATGCACACAAGAAACATATGAATACAAAAGATACCAAAAAAGGTGCCACAAAAGGCCATAATTAATCAGATTCGTCCATACTACTATTTTCACTGTCGTCACTGCTATCATCACATACATTAATAATTATATGTTCGTTTTCTATAATATTATCTATTTTCACATCTCTTTCATAATCTTCCCTTATTAATTTAACAGTTCTATTCACAACCTTTTCCCAGTCTCCTTTAGTCACATGTTCACAAGCTTCTTCTAATAATTTTAGCATTTTTTTTGTGGTAAATGGGGGTTCTGTATTGTGTCTTGCAGCATATCCCTTAATTTGAGCCCACACCAACTCAATCGCATTATACTCACAATGGTAAGGCGGTAACCGTATAACTCTGTGCCCATGTTCTAATGCTATTTCGTCAATGACGTATCGGATCTTGGTTGGTTTGTTTTCTTTTAAAAGACGTACTAATTCCGCTTTTAACATATTCATATTTGCATCTACGCCATTTTTACGAAGCCATGCGACGATATCAGCTTTCTTTTGGGATTGGGCAGGTGGCTTGTCAATTTGCATCGAGTGGTATGGGGCGTTGTCCATAATTATAATAGATGGTTCAGGGAGGCTACACAACATTGAGGTAAACCATTCAGTAAACTTTTCTCCATTCATGTCTTCATGATAGTCTCCAGTGGTTTTTGACGCAAAAGCCATGAGAGAACCTTCGACAAACCCGTTGATGGTTCCGGCGTGACAAATTATAAGTCGCGATCCTTTTCCTACAGGAACTTTGGAAGTAGATGCTGCTGTGTCATCGTTCCAAGAACGGCCTACAGTATGGTTAGCATTAAGCCATGTTTCATCCAAGAACACAACATTTTGCCAATTTTTGATTTCTTTCACTTGCCGTAAAAAAGTATACCTTGCCATCGCTATATCAAATCTTTCCATCAATATTTTGCGTTTGTTACATTTTTTGTATCGAAATCCAATGGTCTTCAAAATCTTCGTTAAAGAACTTTCCCCACCGAAGAATAATCCAGCTTCCTTCAGTGAATGCACCAACTTTTTTCTTGTTGGATACTCCTTCTGTAAATAGTAGCCGTAAACATGTCTTCGGATAGCATCGGCATCAAAGCTATCGATGCCTACGACTGGTTTTGCTCGTTTTCTCTTTTTTGGTGTGTGAAGTTTATTTTCTTCTGTGCCAGTCTCGCCATATTTTTTTTTAGTTATCCGTCTAACAGTTCGTTGTCCAATATTAAGCGCATCAGCTACGCGTTCAACCACTGACGTTATAGGTAAAATTGGCCCTCCATTTTGAGCTTCACGATCGAAATAGTTACGAAGGCGTATTACGAACTCACGTGTCTGACTATTTAGAACAGTTCTCTGCGTACGTTCGGTCATATCGACGAAATCCACAACAAAGGGCTTGAACAGAGTCCAAATTAACGAGCAAGGGTCAACAGTAATGCAGTATCAATATTTGAAATCCAAAGCCAGGTCAAAACTATATCACAATCGCATTGCACTGACAGTTTATACTTTTCGAAGCAACGTCAATTCGAAACTGCTTTGTTTTGCATTGAGCATTGACGCGAGTTTGCCGGAGGTAGTAGTTGTGCTAGCCAGCGATCCTATGTGACGATCGTATTAGATTCCATTTTTAAAAATTTATTGATATTTTTTTGCGATTTCAGAGGTTTGTCCACATAGTGAAAATTGTTCATATTCACAAGTACATTCACCCCTTAAATGGTGCAAACTGATTTTTCTACACTTGTATACATTTAAGAAATCAATTTAATAAATAAATTTTGAGTCCTAAACCTAAAACTACATTCGATAAAATTTATGAATCTCTGCACATCACTATCGTCAATAAAGTAATACAATTATTTCCTTCAAAGTCGTTATCAATTAATACGGAACTTCATGAGAAACTACATTCGATAAAATTTATGAATCTCTGCACATCACTATCGTCAATAAAGTAATACAATTATTTCCTTCAAAGTCGTTATCAATTAATACGGAACATCATGAGCGGACAAACGTCAAACCGGCCATCATAGCGTGCCGCTAGAGTAACTACTTATGAGAGTATATTTTTAGCTTCCATATAAATTGCTCAGCAGAGACCTCAGCGATGACGTGCGGACAAAAGTCTAAAATGGGTCAAAAAGCTCGGCTCAAATTGGATGTCACGATCTCACGAACGTAAACTTAACGTGAGCGTAGTTTCATTTATGATTGAAGTTGTGAATTGTGAGTACGTAAAATTCCATAAGCATCTCTATCCGATTATACGTATAAATATATAATATTTAAGTTTATTAGAAACGTCTGTGATATTCCAATTTACAGTAAAATCTCAAAGACATATTCTGATAAAATGTGAAGCATGTCATTTTATTCGATGACGAGTGAGGGTTTGCCTGCGATCTCACTTGGTGGTAACTAGTAAGTGGCGATACAGTCTAAGATTCGTCGACGTCGTCTCAACCAATAGACATCCACTGCTGGACATAGATCTCTTGCCTGGATCGCCACACAACACGATCTTACGCCGCTTGTTTCCAGCGGCTGCCGGCGACTCGCTTGAGATCGTCCGTCCATCTTGTAGAAGTTTTTCCACGCATCGTTTGCCGGTGCGAGGTCTCCATTCAAGCACCTCGGGACCCCAAAGTCTATCGTTTCTTCGAGTTATGTGCCCGGTCCATTGCCACTTTAGTTTCGGGACTCGATGATCTACATATTATGTCGGTTACTGTCTAAGATTTAAGTAGTCTAACTTAGAAGTGTAATGGCAGTTTCACTAAGCCAACACTCCTAATCAAGACACGCCCGCGCCAGTGTAAGCCAAGTTCCAATCAGTTTCGCGACATCGCGCCAGAACGCTAAGGGTGCATTTTCACTGAAGCATATATTATTTATTAAATAACAAGTACCTATTTAAATGCAAGCTACATACTTAATTTACTGTCATTAAAGTTAACCATGACCCGACATAATGGCCACCAAACACTATTTAAAATCAATAGCAATATGTATTCACAGTTCGTACACGTTGTTTGCATGACAATAACTGTTCTTAGGTATCTTTTACGATAGGACCTGCTTCAATCGGTTTCGTTAATCATAAGGAAACGTGATAATAAAGGCCGGTTGATTCAAACTATTTGTTATTGTACCTACTAACGTTCGTTAAAAACAGACAATAATATGTAGAAACTATAACACCTATTAATTCTCTAGCATTGCATCATTGTTAAAAAAAACATACCTATCGTTAATTTGTTAATCGAGCCGAGGAAGGCTTAGTACCGGGCGTGGTGCTGGAGGTTGGGAAAGGTTCATGTTCAGAAGTGGACATCCACAAGCTGAACTGACAATGATAACAGATTTACGCAAAGTTAAGTTAACTTGAAAATTCACATTAAATCTTCAGATTCAACAGTTCTGCTTCCAGAAAAATTTAGAGTTATAATGTGAACGAAGCCTGGACGAGTCACTTCATAAACGATATTTGTATTGACATTTTTACAAATCATTATATAACAATGATAAAATAGTTTAACCTTTGACTATAATTGTGATAGTTATTAGTGTAACAACCCATTGGCCAGTTCGGCCTAGAGCCGGAGTGTTGGCCACGAGGCTGGCCCAAATAGAGAGGTTACATAACCACCAGCGACCTCGATTCTTCACTTCACTTTCACAGCATCCTGATCTCCAAACTGGTTCTTATCTCGCATTTCTTGTGATACTAGTATCTACCTATAACCATCTTTACTTTCGTATCGAAATCTTCAACATCCTTACTTCCTTACTACTTACTTAATATTATAAACGCGAAAGTTTGTATGTATGGATGCATGGATGTTTGTTACGCAAAAAATATACTAAACCGATTTGGCTATAATTTAAAACATATATATATAGCTTATAACATAGGCTACTAGCAAATAGAATAAAAATTTATCTAAGTTTATATATCTTTCATCCTGGAAAAATCCATAGTTCCCGCGGGATTTTGAAAAAACCGAAGTTTACTATAGCACTCTACAGCCATAGCTTTAAGTAGATCACTATAGCAAACTTCCTTGAAAGTAGGCATAAAGGTTGGAAAAGGGAGCGGAAACGGGAATCGGAAATCTACGATTCCCTCGGGATTTGTGAAAAGCCGAAATTCAAGCGGGCGAAGCCGTGGGTAAAGCCTAGTATATTAACTAAATGATAGAGTCAAATGAAAGCATTGAATTTGATTTCCTTTTTCGCTCCTCAAAGTAGATTCAACTCTGAAATTATTATGACGAAATTATTTATTGATATAATGTAGTTACCTACTTAATTATTAAAAAAAATGTTTCTATTTTTTCCAGGCAAATCGACAGATTATAATATATAATCTGATTATTGCTTATTTTAATATTATGGACTAGATGCCTGCGGCTTCGCCCGCGTGGATTTAGGTTTTAAAAATCCTGTGGGAACTTTTGATTTTCCAGAACAAAAAGTAGCCTAATAATGGACTCCCATACAAATCTTCATCCCCTATTTAACCCACTTAGGGGTAGAATTTACATAAATCCAGAAACACGTAACGCTTTATTTTTAACTGAAAGCCCAAATACTAATAGCTTGGAAAATAGCTTGGAAAATGACGGAGTTTCATATAAACTTCCATCCCCTATTTAAACCCTTTAGAAGTGGAATTTCCAATAATCCTTTCTTAGTGTGCGCTTACGTCATAAAAGGGACCTACTGTCAAAATTTGAAGTTTCTAACTTCAGTAGTTTAGTCTGTGCGTTGATATCTCAGTCAATCAGTCAGTCAGTCAGTCAGTCAGGACTTTGAATTTTATATATATAGATGTCCTATAGGACATCCAAATTATAAAATAGCAACTTATTAATGATTGTGGAAAAATCCTTAATGAAAGAGTTCAACGGGAGCTTAGATGCACACAATAATATAATAATCCTAATTTAGATTTCAGATTTATTTGTTTTAAAAATTGCTACGTAAGTATACTTTTTTTGGGAAGTTAGGTCATGGTGAGAATTAGGACGTTAAAGTTAAAGCTACGTGGGTTCAAGACGTGCCCTTTTTAAAAAAGCCCACCAGTGCTCCACCACCACCACTACTACAGCCTTTTAACGTCCCACTGCTGGGCACAGGCCTCCTTTCTCATAGGAGAGAGAGATTTAGAGCTTAGACCCGCCACGCTGCTCCAATGCGGGTTGGCGGGCTTTAACGACTATTGTCACATGATAGTGATAATAACCGGGACCGGCTGCTTACCGTGCTCTCCGAGGCACGGGGGTGAAACACCACCAACACCAGTGCAATTATCATATTTTAATTTGTATGAGTTACCTACTACTTTTTTATTGGTTGACCAAAAATTTCGTGAAGGTAGGTAAACCTTCAAGTCTTTAAGGTCTTTGTCTAAGGCCTCTCGGTATTCTTGAGGATTGCCTAGATGTAATAGTACATTCAATTCGGTTTTTAATAAATTTATTAATTAAACAATAAAAATACGTCGTTCATATTTCCATTAAAGGTTGCACAGTACCTACTCGTAATTGGGTTAGATCTATTAAAATAATTGACTAAATTTAGTAACGGTTTTTATAAGATCAAAAACTGGTTGTCCTTGTCTCTCCCTAAAAGACCTCATCGGTCTAGTGGCTGGCTTGCTCGACTGTAGATCATGAGGTCCTGAGTTCGAATCCCGAGTCAGCCCAGACAAAGAAAAGTCACTGGGTTTCTGTGAAGATATAAGTACCTACTGAGGCGAATCCCGGAGTAAGGAAATTGGTGGTATTACACCTCCATGTCTCGGAGAGCACTTAAAGCCGTCGGTCCTGCAGCGCCTGATCTCTCTCCAGTCGTGACCCATTGGTATCCCATCGTACTATGAGAGTGAGGGAATGGTGGTGCAATTGTGTTTGTGCTCTATAATGTCTCTTGTGTAGTTGGCTAGTTCCCACCTCGTTTAAGAATGGCCGCCGTTGCCGGTCGGCAGGCCATTATTATTATGGACTAGCTTTTGCCCGCGTGAATTTCGGTTTTTCAAAAATCCCGAGGGAATCATGGATTTCCGGTTCCAGTTCCCGCTCCCTTTTCCAACCTTTATACCTACTTTCAAGGAAGTTTGCTATAGTAATGTACCTGTAGCTGTAGCTATAGATTTCGGTTTTTTCAAAATCCCGTGGGAACTCTTTGATTTTCCGGGATAAAAAGTAGCCTATATATTAATCCAGGGTATAATCTATCTCCATTCCAAACGGCCAAATCCATCCCGTAGTTTTTTGCGTAACAAACATCCAACATCCATTCCCACTTTCACATATAAATATTAGTAGGATTTACGCACGAGCGACTATGATATATGCTTTCGATGTTGATTTGTTGAGAACTATCGGTTTCGGCTACTGTATCGGAAGCGGCACTCACGCGACGTGTGCACTCCACCACACTCCACCGTCCAGCGTTTTGCGCTCTATTCATGTGTAACAAACCACTTCCGATATTGCCGACTTTGTACACAGTGGCAACGATAATCGAAATTCGAGTATCGACACACAATGACTTCAGAGCAAAATGAACTCAAAGATTTTTATTTTAAAGTCGTAATTCAATAGTTAGAATATTTATTTTACAACATTTCTGCTTGGAGCGCTGGCTGCTTTCGAATGCTGAATGTATTGGCAAACTCAGACTTTAATATAAGCCATTTTGGGTCCATTTTACTCTGAATTTATTGTGTTTTGATCAATAGTAATATATTTAGTAAAGTTTACGAGCTCTGCAAAGTGAGACTAATCATACAATATGGTTACGCCGAGCTTGCACATGCTCGTTAACGCTGCTAGATTTCGATTATTGAAAAATTATAATATCAGAGCAAAATGGACTCAAAGACGCTTACGCATTTAAAGTCGTAATTCAGTGCTTCGAATATTAATTTTGTAAAATTTCCGCTTGTCTGTAGACGAATGACTAAATGTATTGACGAACAAAAACCTATACCTAAACCACAGATTAATGATTAGCTGTTATAGGTAGACCAGAATCTCATGAAAAATACGGAAATGAAATTCCAAAGTTAGCAACACTGCGGCTGCCCTAGCGATAAACAAAGTAACTGACATTTTTTGTGAAATTGACTTTTTTGCATTAACAAAAGTTTTATGTCGAGTAGTTTTTTACCACAGTTTAATATTTCAAATAATTTGAACCGCTTACTGAAATTTAAATTGCCAAAACAAAGTAACTGCACACTCTAACCCGGAATATAAATGCAAAAACCAAGTAAACAACAAGCACAACACAAAAACAAAGTATAATTGGATGTTGATTACTTTGTTTTTGTATTAAAAATGCAGTTGCTTAATTTTTCGTTTCGTGAAACGATCCCAGGTAAAACTTGTCTATGTTTGAGATCACCTTTACTTTCTTTATGCAATACCAAATTAAACGCTCTGTCATCTATCAGTATTGCTGCGCTTGTGTCAAAAAGTTTTCAAACGGTTGACGAAAACATAGATCAAACATAGAAACTGGAATTTTCTATAGAACAGATAGAATAACATTTAGAATAATGGCGTAAGCCGGTGATTACATAAAAAAAAATAGTTATTTGAGTTTTCTTTTTTGTAGAAAGGTTGCCTTTAAATAAGAGTTTTCAATGTTTTTGCTTGTCCTGTAAAATTGTTCTGAATGTAATTACATACTTTGTTTATCACTAGGGCAGCCGAGTTAACCTAGTGTTGCTTACTACAAAATTTAATTTTCCTATTTTCCATGAGATTCTGGGCTACCTATACCTACATTAGAATTTTCTTTACGGCGAACACTTCACCTTCACAGCCTAAGGATTGGCGGTCGCGTTACGTAAACGATGACTGTACTAGAGGACCTCGTGTAAATTTTGAAGTAGAAAAACGTGACAAAGATTGATCTGCCGAAATTGTACTGCTTTGGGATTACTTTTCCAGTTAGCTCTGCGTATATTGTATATCTGTAATTTAGTAAGAGATGACGAATCATTATTCATTACGTTTTTCCCCTAGGTTTTTACTTAAGTTAATTTCCATATTAAATGTCAGTCACACTCAGTGGCAGATCATTTAAATGTGCAAGATATTGTGTAAAGTAGGTACACATTAATATAATGTTTTTAAAAACAAATTAAGTAGACGTATAACATGCTAAGTAGGTATATATTTGCGTTATTTTTTAGTAGTATCCTGAAGTAGGTACCTATCTACCTATTATATTTTTAACTAGCTTGTGCCCGCAGCTTCGCCCGCGTGAATTTCGGTTTTTCACAAATCCCAAAATCTCCGATTCAAAATAAAAATTACGAAACCGCAGGACACATCCGCACGCATTAGCTCCCTCGTTCGAAATGGAGATTGGAGCATGCACCCTCTTCACCGCACCCGCCCGCCGCGCGGCGCGGCGCGGGGAGTTCCGCGCAGCGCGAGCGTCGGCCGTCGCGCGCAGCGAATTAACCTATCAGGGCGTTTTTTAACATAGGTACTTACCGATTTCAACACAACTCCTTTTTTGAAAGTCGGTTATTAAAGTAGCCTATGTTACTCCTTGGTTAATCCTCTACTTGTCTGTGAAAGTCCCGTCAAAATCGGTTCAGCCGTTCCGAAGATTAGCCCGTTCAAACAGACAGACAGACAGACAGACAGGACCGACTTTCAAAAAAGGAGGATTTGTGTTTTTCTACCTATGTACACCGATATCTCCGAGATTTCTGAACCGATTTTAGTAATTCTTTTTTTAATCGATAGAAAACCTTTGCAACCCTGTTCTATAAAAAATTTGGATTCCAACTCCTCAATCCTGATGCTGTCGAGGACCTGATCCCCAAAACTAATGGGATTTAGAAACTTTCGGTTATTTAAATTGATATTGCGGTACCAATTAAAGACTTTATCGTTGAATGAACTCGAGTAGGTACATATCCAACTCCTCAACCCTGATGCTGTAAGGAATTGCATTCCGAAATCGTGGGGATCCCACGGGATTTTTCCGTTTTGGGGACGGGTTACTTAACAAATAAGCTACTTTTTGTTCTGGAAAATCAAAAGTTCCCACGGGATTTTTAAAAACCTAAATCCACACGGGCGAAGCCGTGGGCATCATCTAGTCAAGTATAAAATTATTCAGACAAAAAATTTTGGCAACCCTACCGACGATAGATTTACGTCATGTCAGTTAACTATAGAAAACTTACGGCCTCTGAAGTACAAAAAACTCATGCGTAACTTTTACAATGTTTTGCGTTACGTAACAATATACTTACTGTCGAAAGTGTCGATACACAATTTTCATTGAAAATTGTGTATCGACACTTCGCTGCAATACATCGTGTAGGGATGCACAACGACGCCACATTCACAAATCTGTCGAAAACGGCGACCCTGCCAAAGTTTGGAAATTTCTTGCATCTCTCGGAGTTGGCAAAGCATCTCCTACTTCAACTCATCAGAATATTGACATTGAACTCCTTAATCAACATTTTACTTCCACTAGTACAATAGACAACTCAGAAAAAGATCGCGCTCTGAGTATTCTTTCTACAATGCCAACTCCTGATTTTCAACCGTTTAATTTCACTCCTTTCACTGACTGTGATGTTAAAAAGAACATATTATCAGTCTCTTCTAATGCCGTGGGTGATGACAGTATTAGCCGCAATATGATCTTACCGATTCTTGAAATAATGTTACTCCTATCCTTACCCATATCTTTAATGAATCTATTTCAACCTCTACATTCCCTGAAGCTTGGAAAAGTGCTTACATTATTCCTCTCCCAAAAAAGGCTCATGCCTCACATTTTTCCGAATTTCGCCCTATTTCTATTTTACCGTTTCTGTCTAAAGTCCTAGAGAAATTAGTTTTCCACCAATTGAACCTCTTCCTTAACAGAAACTGTCTCCTCAATCCTCTTCAGTCCGGCTTCCGGTTGGGTCATAGTACGACTACAGCGCTAGTTAAAGTCACTGACGACATTCGACGGGGCATGGATAATAAACAGCTCACTGTGTTGGTATTGTTAGATTTTAGCAATGCCTTCAACTCCGTCGATTTTGACATCTTGTTGAGTCTGATGCGTTCTATTAACATATCTCCATCAGTGGTGGGATGGTTTCAGAGTTATCTTAGAGGCCGACAGCAGCGTATTCGCATCGACGATAAGTTCTCATCTTGGTGTGAATTACGAGCTGGAGTGCCTCAAGGTGGTGTGCTGTCTCCTCTACTTTTTGCTATCTTCATTAACTCAATTTCCCAAAAAATTACTTCTCTCTATCACATGTATGCAGACGATCTCCAAGTGTACACACAATCAACCCTTGAGGACTTGCCTGCCGCTGTTTCCACTATTAATAGTGACCTGATGGCTATCACCAAATGGAGTAACTGCTATGGTCTTAAGGTTAATCCTTGTAAGACCCAGGCTATTGTTATCGGTGGTGCTGGCATGATCTCAAGAATTGATTGGGATAACCTTCCGTCAATCTCATTGAATAACGTTGTAATACCGTACAGTACCACAGTAAAAAATCTTGGTGTCCATTTTGATACAACTCTCTCCTGGTCTCATCAAATAAAAGAAATCAGTAGGAAAACTTTTGCTGCCCTTGGTTCTCTCAGGCGTCTACGTTCTCTACTGCCTATTCCTACTAAAATTATGTTAGCACAATCCTTACTTCTCTCGATTCTCGATTATGCGGACGCAAGCTATCTTGACTTGACCGAGGACCAACTAAATAAACTTGAGCGAATTCAAAATCTAGCTTTCGTATTTGGCAGAAGCTAGAGATGCTTTTAATTTGGCATGTCCCAGTAAAGAGCCGGTATCTTTGTTTTCTCAAAGACAATGGGATGACGCACTTTGCGCAGACGTTTTGCAGGAGTTGATAAACACATCAACTTCTGCAAGAGACCGCGCGCGTCTCCTCGCGGTGTCTACGAGAGAATCGAGTTACTGGCTACAAGCTCTCCCTTCAAAACATATAGGCACTCTGTTGGACCACCTTACTCTTACTATCGCGGTTGGTCTTCGGCTTGGCGCTAGGATTCAGCAGCCACATCTTTGTCACTGTGGCGAGGCAGTGGACATATATGGTCACCACGGCCTTGCATGTGCCAAAAGTGCTGGTCGTTTCTCCCGTCATGCTTCCCTAAACGGAGTCTTACGTAGGTCTCTTGTCACGGCTAAAGTGCCTGCAATACTAGAACCAAATGGTTTGGCACGTAGCGATGGCAAGAGACCAGACGGTATGACTCTTGTTCCATGGAAGCAAGGGAGGTCGCTTGTATGGGATGCCACGTGTGTGGATACACTGGCGCTGTCTCATATACAAGTGACCTCCGTGGCGGCCGGAGCGGCAGCCACTAAGGCGGAAAGGGCCAAGAGGCGCAAATATGAAAATATAGAAAATAATTTCATATTTGTGCCTTTTGGGGTGGAGACCATGGGTTCGTGGGGCGAGGATGCAAGGTCCTTTTTTAAGGACCTATCATCTCGTCTCGTGGAGTCCACGGGCGACCGGAGGGCTGGCAGTTACCTCGGTCAGCATATTAGTCTGGCCATTCAACGAGGTAACGCAGCCAGCGTTCTGGGCACCTTGCCTCGTTACAGTGATTTGGATGTTTTATTTGATTTGTAATTTTTTATTTTTATTTTTAAGTATTTATTGTTTTAAAAGCTTATTAACTGTATTAAGTAAATAAATAAGTTAAAATCTAGCTATTAGGTTTATATTTGGTTTGCGCAAATATGACCACGTCTCCGAGTATCGTTCAAAGCTCAAGTGGTTACCCATTCGCTTCCGCCGGAATATGCATATTGTTTCTCTTCTGTACTGTGTATTGTTCAACCCTACGACTCCAAGCTACTTAAAGGAAAATTTTAAATTTCTTGGTCACGACAGGCCGAACACAGTTCTTCGTTCAGCCAGTAAATTCATTCTCTACGTGCCTACACATCGAACTAAGTACTTTGAAAGTTCCTTTACGTTTAAAGCCATCAGTTTATGGAATAAACTTCCTCCACAATTACATCACGCTAAAACCCTGAGCAAATTTAAGATTGACGTAAAAAATCACTACCTTTCTCTCTGTCATCAATAGCAACATTTATTTTGTTATTCTCGTATCTATTTGTATAATTGATATATATTTATTTATTAATATGTATGTCTATTGTATACATTATTTTGTATATATTAGTATATTTATATGTTATTATTATATTATATGGTTTAGTATATTTAGCTATTAGTGTTTAAGTTTATCATATACACCACCTCCCACTGTCCACTTGTTCATTTTCTCCCTAGCGTTAAGGTTGTCTGGAAGAGATCGCTACTTAGCGATAAGACCGCCTTGTTGTACCTACGTTTTAAGTATTCTTTCATATAACATGTCCTCTGTATTCTGCTCTTATGTGGTGTGCAATAAAGTATATACATACATACATACATTGAATTTTATTTTCCGAACTTGGATCGATACGAGAAGGTCATTATAAAATGAGCCATTGAAAGTTTTCAGGCTGTCACTGTCGTCTGCCGCTTAATGAGGAAAAGGCATGACTATACTTTGTACGTGTAATTAATTACTGTCCGTGTTAACGTCCGTATAATTACCTGCCTACCACTAAGATATTAATCTGTCTTTAAGACTCCGTTGCAGAATAGTGGAAAAATTTTAGTTAAGTATTTTTAAGTAAATTGTTTAAAACAGGATAACTTTTTTTTAAAAGGTGAGACGATGCTTTTAAATGAAACCAACTTACCTACTCTTACATCATATCAGTTATGAGATGAAGTTTAGAATGGGGAAAACTGAAAAATGAAACATTACGCGTCACGAACGCGGCGACGCGGATGAAACGCACCGCATTGTCTAGGAAGCGCAGTATACCTAGAGTAAAATAGTCAATATTATAATTATTATTGCCTAGATGTTAGTCAATTTCATTCAAATTAAAAAATCTATTCAATGTTGAGTGCGACGAAACCGACGCGCTACTCTCGCCCTACATGAACTGCATAAACAATTTCCATTTGAAGTCGATTTTTTGAAAAAAAAAAAAATATCTTCGAATCTGTGGGCAAAGCATAACGTCCTGGTTAGTTACAATTAATTACGAATTCATGTCGTCAACCATCCTAACCGTTCAACTTTTTAACTTTTAGTATTAACTTTTATGTAGTGCGTTTTCATAAAATTATAGCACCTATCTACGCAATAGAAAGCCGGAACTTTTTAAAGAGCTTTCAAAATATAGAGTTGGAACTTTAATGTCTAAGACAAAGAGATATGCGAAAGCCCTAGCAGCCAGGCTCTGACCTATAGATATCTAATTCAATACCTCAAAATTAAGCATTTTTAACCCCCGACGCAAAAACGACGGGGTGTTATAAGTTTGACGTGTCTGTGTGTGTGTGTGTGTGTGTGTGTGTGTGTGTGTGTGTGTGTGTGTGTGTGTGTGTGTGTGTGTGTGTGTGTGTGTGTGTGTGTGTGTGTGTGTGTGTGTGTGTGTGTGTGTGTGTGTGTGTGTGTGTGTGTGTGTGTGTGTGTGTGTGTGTGTGTGTGTGTGTGTGTGTGTGTGTGTGTGTGTGTGTGTGTGTGTGTGTGTGTGTGTGTGTGTGTGTGTGTGTGTGTGTGTGTGTGTGTGTGTGTGTGTGTGTGTGTGTGTGTGTGTGTGTGTGTGTGTGTGTGTGTGTGTGTGTGTGTGTGTGTGTGTGTGTGTGTGTGTGTGTGTGTGTGTGTGTGTGTGTGTGTGTGTGTGTGTGTGTGTGTGTGTGTGTGTGTGTGTGTGTGTGTGTGTGTGTGTGTGTGTGTGTGTGTGTGTGTGTGTGTGTGTGTGTGTGTGTGTGTGTGTGTGTGTGTGTGTGTGTGTGTGTGTGTGTGTGTGTGTGTGTGTGTGTGTGTGTGTGTGTGTGTGTGTGTGTGTGTGTGTGTGTGTGTGTGTGTGTGTGTGTGTGTGTGTGTGTGTGTGTGTGTGTGTGTGTGTGTGTGTGTGTGTGTGTGTGTGTGTGTGTGTGTGTGTGTGTGTGTGTGTGTGTGTGTGTGTGTGTGTGTGTGTGTGTGTGTGTGTGTGTGTGTGTGTGTGTGTGTGTGTGTGTGTGTGTGTGTGTGTGTGTGTGTGTGTGTGTGTGTGTGTGTGTGTGTGTGTGTGTGTGTGTGTGTGTGTGTGTGTGTGTGTGTGTGTGTGTGTGTGTGTGTGTGTGTGTGTGTGTGTGTGTGTGTGTGTGTGTGTGTGTGTGTGTGTGTGTGTGTGTGTGTGTGTGTGTGTGTGTGTGTGTGTGTGTGTGTGTGTGTGTGTGTGTGTGTGTGTGTGTGTGTGTGTGTGTGTGTGTGTGTGTGTGTGTGTGTGTGTGTGTGTGTGTGTGTGTGTGTGTGTGTGTGTGTGTGTGTGTGTGTGTGTGTGTGTGTGGGTGTGTGTGTGTGTGTGTGTGTGTGTGTGTGTGTGTGTGTGTGTGTGTGTGTGTGTGTGTGTGTGTGTGTGTGTGTGTGTGTGTGTGTGTGTGTGTGTGTGTGTGTGTGTGTGTGTGTGTGTGTGTGTGTGTGTGTGTGTGTGTGTGTGTGTGTGTGTGTGTGTGTGTGTGTGTGTGTGTGTGTGTGTGTGTGTGTGTGTGTGTGTGTGTGTGTGTGTGTGTGTGTGTGTGTGTGTGTGTGTGTGTGTGTGTGTGTGTGTGTGTGTGTGTGTGTGTGTGTGTGTGTGTGTGTGTGTGTGTGTGTGTGTGTGTGTGTGTGTGTGTGTGTGTGTGTGTGTGTGTGTGTGTGTGTGTGTGTGTGTGTGTGTCTGTGTGTCTGTCTGTCTGTCTGTCTGTCTGTCTGTTCCCCTGTGTCGCTCAAACGGATGGACCGATTTGAATGCGGTTTTTTTTGTTTGAAAGGTGAATTAGTCGAGAGTGTTCTTAGCTATGTTTGATGAAAATCGGTCCAAGATGGCCGCCGCTACAAAATGGCGGATGATATATTTTTTCACAACTCCCTTGATATGGGTATCAAATGAAAGGGCTTGACTAGTAGAATAGCACTATTGCAAATTCAAGATAGCCGCCGCCACTAAATGGCGAATGTCGGGGGTTTTTTAAATTTTCAATTTACACTTGTTATAATCGCCATTTTGGCGCTGCATGCTAACAAAAGTAAGAGTGACGGTACTCGGAACTAATGTCACTAACACTAATAATGAATTCGAATGTACAGAGAAATATCTTTAGTTCCCACTTCCCAGTAGCTTCAGTACGGCAATCTGCACAAATATCAGCTGTAAGTAACTTTGTATGGGATAGCCTGTACAGTGTACCTATACTTACGTATCGATAGAGGTCAGTGCAGCCGGGTGTGAATTACTATAATTCAACGGCGGCGGCGAAATGTGGCTCAGTGGGTTAGAGACAATGCAAACATACGTGTTGTTACCACTAAAGGTGCGTCCAGACTTGAACATTTCACCGAACCGAACAGCGAAACTTTCGCCGAACTGTTACGCAGTAACCCATCTCAAGCGCTCCAAGCGCGCCGTCCACATTGAGCGTAACAAGTTCGCCGAAATGTTCGCTGTTCGGTTCGGTGAAATGTTCAAGTCTGGACGCACCTTAACGCACTGCGCGTGTGTGACGACGACTTTACTTGAAGGCTTCAGCTTACACTTATATGACATTGATCACTGGAAACTTGTTAGTGAGTAACTTTACATTGATTGAGGAACTGTATCACATACATGAATAAGCTGATTAACTATTTTTCTATTTCTTGTATATTTTGTTTACGATATAGGGAATTAGTTACAAAATGGGTTTTTTCTGTGATAATGACTTGCGTAGGTTTCCAGACTTTTCCGCATCACGATGCGACTAAGAGAGGCATTTCGACTCCTTACGAAAAGGTTTTATTCGGATTTAGAGAGTCTATCAGTAAATAGTAATCCAACTACCAAATTGAGTCAACGTTGCTCTGGTGCAATCGATTGATGGGCACTTTCAAAACATGGCCCCACGCTCCTCAGTCCTTCCATAGTGTCCTCATACACTGTCATATGTTACACATCTTTTACATACATTTTAATCTATACATATAATAAAATCGTAGACTTGCCGTATCTGTACTTACATTGAAGATTTTTGCAAAATAATAACTGGGGGATGTTAGAGATAAGTAATAGAACGTAAAAAAGCTATTTTTGAAATTTTTGTCTGTTTGTCTGTTTATCTGTTTGTCTGTTTGTCTGTATGTTTGTGCGCGCATCACATAAAAACTACCGAATGGATTGAAATGAAACTCGGCATGATTTAAGTTCATACTATGGAATCACATATAGGATACTTTTTATCCCGAAATTCAGCACGGTTCCCTTGGGAGAGGGGATGAAAGCCAAAATGTGTACTTAGCTGTTATTCGTTAACGGGTGGTCCGATTTCATTCATTCTTTTTTTGTTAGAAAGTAGATACTTTAAAGACTACTGGCTAATCTCTGAAAGGCTGGACCGATTTTGATGGGACTTTTACTGGCGGATGTTTACATTTTGATGTACCTAAACATCCGCCAGTGAACTTTTAACAGTTTTTAGCAAGGTATAAATAAGCTCAAAGAAGCTTAGGAAAAACAAAATGATTCCCACGGGATTATTAAAATCAATATGTTCAATATCCACGCGAACGAAGTCGCGGGTATCCGCTCGTCATACATAGTACTATAAGTTCAGGTAAGTATAATAGTGAAATGAGTGAGACAAATTACTTATTAAGACTATGAAAGTTTTTTCCAATATTAGATAGGTATTCGAAATATTATATACTTTTAAGTTATGTATTATAATATGCGATATGTTATGTAACAAGGTGAGTGTAAGCTCGCGTATAGTGGGGGCTTGAATGAAACTTGAATGAAGTGCATGCCGGTTTACATCCTGCTTACATCACAAACTAAGTAACCCGTTTCGAAATTGAACTTCACCTATCAAATAAAAAAATCACATAAATGACGAGAGAAAAATTATCCTTAGGTATATAGGTATAAGTAGTACGGGATTGTCTTTCAAACTCTATCTGCTCAAAAAAGTAAGGTAGAAACTACAACGTACAGATTTGCTTTCATGCTAGAGAGTTTTCAGTTTGCAAAAAAGATATCTTTTTGTGATGACATTGTTTACACACGGGCTATACTTACTTCGTACGTACACTTACGTAGGTAGGTACTACTTCACGGAACAACACAATTAGAAAGTCGCAACACCTTTATCAATGCTATGGTAGGTAGTCCCCCGTCGCGTCCCTCCATTTAGCTGGTAGCTGAAAACTGTCACTCGCCATGTCACAACTATTCATTAAACTTGTGCTACATTCATTGAATTCCTAACTTTTTGTGCTGATAGCAAAAATTACGTAATAATTATGTATTTAAATGTATATTTACTTACACTACAAATTATTAAAATGTGGAAATATTTGGAGATACCGGATAATTTTTAGCATTTTCACTTCACACCATCATCGACAACTAACACAAGAATAAACTGTCTTGAATAAACGCACTAACTAAGTACAAACTTACTTTTATTTTATTTTATAGATTTGTAGAATCATTTAAATTTAATTTTGTCTATTAAACAGACGAGACTTCTTTTCATATTTAGCTATATCATTACTTTTTGAAATATCCATGATCATGATTAAGAAAAGTATATTTCATATTTTGTGGCTAACCTTGTGGCTCTTACAATAAGTCTTTCTCTTTTTAAGTTCGTTCTCTATTCTACCAACGGTTTGGAAAGCTTTGCTTTAGATTTGAGTAATGACAAATCTAAAAATTCTGTCGGAAACAAAGGATTTCCGTACTTTGTGCAGACGGATGACGACTAAAAAAATCAGCCAAGTGCGAGTCGGGCCTCGCTCTTTCAGGGTTCCGTACATAATTATGAACAATATAATATTTTGGGTCTAAGAAATATTTAATTTCCGAGCTAGACATCGCAACAAACCGTGAAAGAAAAACCCAAAAAAATGTTCGTTTATTTTGTTCACAGCTTATAAACTATTTAATAAATCGTTGTTTTCAGTATTTGTTGTTTAAATAGAGCATATAGTACATAATATACTGAAATATCATATTCCCAACTAGTTTAGTTTTTGAGATAGCCCCCGTCACAAAAATGGTCTAAAACTGACAACTTTGATGGCCTCCCATTCCCTTATTTTTTGAGATAAAAATTAAAAAAATATATATTGGTACTCTACTTAATGAGCTCTAAACAATGATACCCCACAAGCTAGGGTAAAGAAAAAAATTTTTTTTCCGGCTCCTTTTTCATGTATGGGAGCCCCCTGAAAAATAATTTAATTCAATTTCTAATTCAATATTTGATTTTGGGTTAACGTTTTACACTAAATACCAAAATTTCAGGTTTGTAACTCATTTCGTCTGCGAGCTAGAGACCTGTGACCGGCGGACAGACGGACAGACAGACAGACAGACAGACAGACAGACAGACAGACAGCCGAGTGACATTAATAGGGCTCCGTTTTTTACCCTTCGGGTACGGAACCCTAAAAACGAAATGCTCAGCTAAATATGTCCCTACTTCTGTTTCACTTTTATAGTTCCAAGGAAATCAGATTGAGATTACCTTGCATTTAGCTTAGCTTCTGTGGTGGTTCAAACTTTGGTTTTGAGAATTCTCGGGTTTTGGCTGTTTACGTCAACACGTGAGTCATAAAAATTAAACTATAATAAAAGTGTACATACACTGTCGGTAGCGTCACTATGGTCCAGCGCGTTGGATTCACTATCCTTGAGCTAGATCCGCAGTGTGGCAACTGCCGGCTCACTGCGGGCTTCAGACAACGTCGCCGGTGGATTTGTTTTGCAAGGCACGTCTATTATCTCACAAGTTACATCGGGCAACATGCCCATTATAACAATGATCTAAGTACATAAATCTCCAAAAGGTATACCTATCTGTTGTACAATCTGCACGCCTTGCATCCTTTGACGACAATAAAAGTATGATACATCTAACACCATATAGGTATAAGCTTTATTTATTCAGTTTTTTAAATTTTAATGTAAGTAGATTAAAAGTAAATTTTTTACTTAATTTCGGTGTTGCAATAAAAAGATTGATCCATCCAAATGATATAGTATTTTTGCGCTCTATGCTTCAACAGTAAGTAATATATATCTATCATAGACCCGAGATACAGTACAATAACAATACTAAGTATTATACCCCTACCACACGAGTAGATATTATACAGAGAGAAAGCTACCTAGAAGCGGCCCGCTGTAGGTACACGCACACATAGCGCCGCTCACGCACACACGAGCTCTCACCAACGGTTCACGTACGCTCCGCTGGTAGGACAGTTGGTAGACAAACGACAGGGCTGTGGGTCGTGCGCACTTTTCCAATATCTTTTTTTGTGTACCCTAGAGATCAAGTGAAGTAAGTATACCTACCTTTACATATCTATACAATAAAATTAATGAAATGAAATTAATTGAAATGACATGAATTTATTTATTGTAGGATAGTTAGTATGTGCCACTTATGATACTATGTCAAGACTCTACTACTGGTTCAAAAAGCAGATTCTACTGAATAGAATTGAGTAATAACATTGCCAGGTACAACCCGTTTACTAAAAGATTGGACCTGGCGTCGATGACGCCACTGCGACGCATGGGTAGGGTGTGCAAAAAAGCATCATTAAGAATATTTAGGTATTGTATGAAACTTAAATGTTTGTGAAAAACTGACAATACTAACACAGCATACCCAGGTATGCTGTGTTAGTATTGTCTTGCGAGCGAGCGAATCAAAGCAACTTGTCAGCGAGGTCCTATCTTTTAGTAAACGGGTTGTAATTTAAAATGTGTTATAGATCCTCTATGCAATGGGCCATCGCGATGGGCCTATCTAAGGTACCTATCTAAATAAATAAATAAATACTCACACATACGCACACGGCCGTCTATTCCTAAAGTAGGCAACTTCATGCCTGTGTTATAGGTAATAGCCGACTGATAGACATATTTACATATAAATACATATATATATTTTATATAAAGGTATATATACATTATACATACATATTATAAATACACCCAGACTCGGAGCGGGAATCGAACCCGCGACCCTGGAGCGGAAGGCAGGGTCACTGCCAACCGCGCTAACGGGTCATTCTAAGTAACTAGGTACTTAATTCATTCAATTTACTAAAGTAAGTAAGTATCTAGATTCTAGGTACTGTCACTAGGGATATCTACGCATGTGCTATCACACTTATTTTTAGTAGGTATCTGTTCATAAAAATGTCTACGGTTTTATAATCTACTACCTACCTAAGTAATTAGGTATTTAATTCATTTATTTTACTAAAGTAAGTATCTAAATACTATCACTGGGACATTTACGCATGTGCTATTACACTGACTTTTAGTAGGTACCTACTACCTACCTAAGTAACTAGGTACTCAATTCATTCATTTTACTAAAGTAAGTAAGTATCTAGTTCTGTCACTAGGGATATCTATGCATGTGCTATCACACTTAGTTTTAGTAAGTACCTACTACCTACCTAAGTAACTATAATATATAACTTATATATAGTATAGTAATCACTACATAGTATAAAACAAAGTCGCTTTCTCTGTCCCTATGTCCCTATGTATGCTTAAATCTTTAAAACTACGCAACGGATTTTGATGCGGTTTTTTTTAATAGATAGAGTGATTCAAGTGGAAGGTTTATAAGTAGAAAAATTGGACCCGGTAGGTGGCGCTAATAGCGGGCAGGACGACGTCTGCCGGGTCCGCTAGTGTAATATAAAAAACATATTTTTCCAATCATTATTACATATCTTGCTATATTATGTATACTAGTATATAATATTTTTATTTTTACCCATAATTTTTCACATGCAACAGGTGATAACCCTATCAGAATAGGTATAAATTTTGGACGTTCTTAGGTAGCTTTTCCTCTGTATAATATCTACTCGTGTGCCCCTACTATAGTATTCTACTAGGGTGGTAACATAGGTGGTAATCCTACCTACCTGTTCTTGTGTATTACTTTTACTTATAATAAAGCGTATTACGACATAAGACATTAACCGAATCTAGTACCACACTAGTACTAAACAAAAAGAGCGAAAGAAAAATTAAACAACAATGCAAAATACCTATCTACTCAGTAAGTAAAAACGTACAAACAGCAAACAGAATGAAATGTAGCAAATGCCAATTCCGCACAACAATACAAACGTGTTACATTGAATCATTTTAACGCAATAAAGTGATTGCTTGGCCTCCGCGAGACTCCTAGGAGCCTGACTCAGAGCTACACAGGAAATACCGCCAACTACTGTTATAATTCTAGCTCCTAGATAGTACTGTTATATCTAGGAGCAACCGCCGAGTTTCTTGCTGGTTCTTCTCGCTAGGAACGACATTCCGAACCAGTCCTAGATTCAATAATTGACGATTCAAAAGTAAGTACCTACTTGTAAATGTTTATTTGAATAAAAAACTTTTCTATTCTATTCTATTCTAGGTACATAGTAAAGTATGCTCGAAATTTGGAGCTTATAGTTCGAAGAACCTATAGACGTTGGGGTCTCATAAGGTGGGGTGAACTCGCAGCGGAAATCGCAATGTTGGCAGACCCTACTAGGTGGACTGACAACATCAGACAAATTGCAGGGAACCTCTAGGTGTGGAAGTGTTTATCAAAGACCTATGTCGAGCAGTGGACGTCTATTGGTTGATGACGACGACAATACACACGTGTAACTCATCTGGCCCACAGTACCATTTGTGACAATGTTATTAGAACGAAGTTTGAGGAAGTTTGATTTTGTAAATTGTATTATATGATTTGCTATAATCCGCAAAACAGTCAAATTTGTATGATACAACATGCAGCATGTGCTATGCCCTGTCAGCCCTACAGCTGCTGTTAAATTATAGGTATGCAGGAAAAACAAGCAACCAAGCGAACCCCAAGCACCACCAACAATGTAATAACACACAAATCCACTACCAAAACAAACTCGACGATCGTTTCACTCCGACACCTGAGCATCCTCAGGAGATGTAGAGTATACAATGCTCAATTGCAAAGCATTAAAGCCCACGCTAGCAACCGCCGAGTTTCTTGCTGGTTCTTCTCGGTTGGAACGGCATTCCGAACCAGTGGTAAATTCAATTTGACGATTTAAAAGTACTTGTAAAAGTTTATTTCAATAAAAAACTTTTCTATTCTATTTTAGATACCCCAGTTTCCAGATATAAAGGGGTCGCCGTTTGCGGACAGTCGAGGACACCATCGGCACTCGGAAGTTCGTACTTACGCCGAAACTTGTTCGCAATTAAATATTAAAAGACAACCTTCACTTTTACAAACGTGATTCGATTTAACCGAAGTGAATAATTGATGTTCCCGAGACGGTACAGGATGGTGAAGTTCGCTGTTCGATCGGATGTTCAATGGACAGCAAGGTCTATGGACATGGATTATGGAGTGATTTTTGCTTGGAAGGTTTTGCTATTCACAAAACTAAAATTGAAATTATTTATTTCATGTAGGCTCTACCTAACCTTGGTACCCCTATCTATCACCTATCGGTTCTTTGAACTATGTACTCTGCCCATTGCTACTTCAGCTTCGCAACCCGTCGAGTTATGTTTGGTGATCCTAGTTCTTTTACGGGTCTCCTTATTTTTGATCACGCAGATAAACTCCGATTCGATTCTCTGATATCGATTGCAGATCACGAGGTCCCGGGTTCGATTCCCGGTTCGGTAGGTATTGGGTTTTCTGTCAAGAAATTCTCAGTGCCAGCCCGGAGTTGGCAGTTGGTGGTGTTTTACCAGAGAGCACGGTATAAGCAGTCGGTCCCGGTTATTATCACTACCTTGTGACAATAGTCGTTAAAGCTCGCCAACTCGCATTGGAGAAGCGTGGCGGGTCTAAGCAGAGCTTAGAATTAGGAATCCCTCTTTCCTATGAGATAGGAAGTCTGTGCCCAGCAAAGGGACGTTAAAAGGCTGTAGTGGTGACTGGTGGTGGTGGAGAGAAACTCCGAGCATTGCTCTCTCCATCGCCCGCTGAGTGACTTCTTATGAAGTGTATAGTTACTGACCAGGTTTCGGAATCGTATGCTATCAGTGTTATCATCAATATAAGAACTTAAGTTAATAGAAGGTACCTATGTTAATGAAGAAAATCGTAATTTACCTACTTGCAGTTGGCTTTAGCTCGGACTGCAAGGGATAATATTTCTCACAGAAATTGTACAACATATTTTTTTTTTGATAACGTTTTCTAAAGATTTCCTATGAAAAGAAAAAATTGGTCACGTCGACTTTCTAACCCTTTCAGCGTTGTATGTCTTGATCTCACGTATCTGTTCCTAAACGGGCACAGAAGAGCAATTTATAAACGGTGTTATGCAATACAGATTACAGAGGCTTGCCGCGTTGCGTGTTGCTGACTACGGTTGAAAAGAGCAAAAACTGCGTGAATATCTACGTTCACGTAGTTTTTGCCTTCTTTTCCACCTTATGCTTTGTTTTGTAATGTATGCTTTGTTTGTAATGCGCATGATTTATTTGTAAATGCGCATGATGAATTTACATATGAATAGAAATAATTTAATCTCATAATGTTTTACGTAAGTACTTGGTACCTATAATCTTTTTATTTCTAAACTAGCTTCTGTCTGCAGCTTCGCCCGCGTGAATTTCAGTTTTTCACAGATCCCGAGGGAATCGTGGATTTCCAGTTCCCGTTCCCGTTCCCGTTCCCTTTTCCAACCATTATACCTACTTTCAAGAAGTTTGCTATAACTGTAGCTATATTTTCGGTATTTTCAAAATCCCGTGGGAACTGTGAATTTTTCCAGGATAAAAAGTAGGTTTTTTTTAAACCTGGTGTCAAAAAGCAGTACAAACTAGTTTAAGCCGAGGCCGAGGGAGGAACGCGTGTCGCCATCGGTACAGGGTAGCTAGTGTCTCGCGGACTACAAACTTATTGGATATTTTACTCGTAGGTACGTCTAAGCGAGGCTCTCTGGGAGCTTTGGAATTTTGCCAGTCGTCTCGGCCTTTTGTTACGCCACTGGTCTTACAGCTTAAAACTGTATCTTTAAATATGGATCCAACTGTTCTAATATATATGTAAGTTTTCCTCGTTTCGATATTCGCGATAAATATTAACACATTACCTACAATGCAAGATTGACTACCGTTTTAAAGCATGATATTTACTTTACGTATATTTAGTATAGTTTGGTCTTTTTTCGTAAATATGAAATTCGCATAGACGAACCTATTATATTATGTTACTTGGAAAAGATATGAGCTTAATGAGAAGCAGTTATTTCGGAATCACATACAGATGATACATACAATACATACACATCACATACATACAATTCAATTTTATTGATTTGAATAGAAAATAATAATATTATGCATTGTCAACTTTTAACCGCTATCAACATATCCTTTAAGAGCGGCGCCGCACTGCGAAATTTATTCGCGCGATTTTTATTCGCGCGGTTTATATTCCGCATTCAAATATATTTTTCTCGCGAATTTTAAATCGCATGTGCGTGCAGCTTCATACATTTCCATATGTCACAGAATTTTGCGAAAAAAATCGCGCGTATAAATTTCGCAATGCGGGCCCGGCCTTAGGTGCGGGAGGTTTGACGATTAGGATGACAGTTGATGTAAAATTACCCCTACCGGACAGTATCGTCCGGTAGGGGTAATTTTACATCCTACCGTCTCAATTAAACTATAATATGGCTAACAGATGAAGAATTTTTTTTTGCAAAATGCGTCCCTATTGCATAACGCGTATCAGTTCGGATTCCGAAGCAGCAATTGTCCAATGATTGAATCATGACGCGCGCCGCCGCTCCCCTCTTCGTCCCGGTCCCCCGGGCAGATCCTTCTAGAAACTCGTCTAGGAAAAGATTTTGTGCAAGTTTTCAAGGAAAAAGTTTCTCGTGTCGCTGCTGTCAGCCGTCGGCATATGTAGGTGTTACCCTAGAACTTTGTTTTAAACACATTTCTCAGACTGTAGGATAATAAACACATCTGAGTAGGCGGTTGACCCTCAAGGCTGAATGGAAAAAAGCAAATAATAATTACATGCGAACACGATGTACCATTGACACCTTCAAGCCCAGAAGAAATCCCAGCACTCCTACAATTGGAAGCAGAAGAAATAATACCATGGCTAGTAAAGATATGTACTCAGCTTGCATAGTCCCTATTATGGAGGGAGGTCAAAGCATACCTACTAAAACCAGGTGGACTACGAAATTTATTTAGATCTATCAGTATAACATGAAACTTGAGTAGGACAACGTCTAACGCCAAACACATTTAAGTATACGTCGCCGTTCCACTGTGGGGAATTGGGGATAAAAACAATTTCAATATCTATGACTGATTGCAAAGAGTAAAGACGCATCAAAGTGTAACACGTGTAGAAGGGAAGCGAGTGTCGACCTAGCGAAGCATGTCAAGTGCAAAGGTATTAGTGCGCCAGACGATGCCGCAGGCAGCCATTTGCCAGTTAATATTTTAATGGCAGTGTTATTATTTTAATGCCAGTGTTAATAACTCATTCAATAAAATGTAAACATTTTTATGAAAGCTTTATTTTTGTGTAAGATTGTAAATTTTATACCAGCGACTCTAATTGTAACTTTCCAAGTTGCTTAGGTATACTTATTTGTAAGATATGGCGATGTGAAATTATGTCTTTACTTCTTTTGCCATTTACATCCTGACCACAATCAATCTTTCAATAGTTTTGATTCGGTGGCGTGTGATATTTGATATATTAACTGCCTCGCTGATCTAGTGGTTAACATATTCGACCGCAAATCACGAGGCCCCGGATTTGATTCCCGGGTCGGGCAAATAATTGTTAGGTATTGGGTTTTTCTGTCAAGAAATTTTCAGTGCCAGCCCGGAGTTGGAAGCTGGCGGTGTTTCACCCCCGCGTGCCTCGGAGAGCATGTTATAAGCAGTCGGTCCCGGTTATTATCACTATCATGTGACAATAGTCGTTAAAGCCCGCCAACCCGCATTGGAGCAGCCTGGCGGGTCTAAGCTCTAAATCCCTCTCTCCTATGAGAGAGGAGGCCTGCGCCCAGCAATGGGACGTTAAAATGCTGCAGTGGTGGTGGTAGTGGCGTGTGATATGTCCAAAATAGCAAAGAATGGGCTGAAGGCGTTTGAAAGACGTGTTCCAATCAGTATGTATTTGAGAATCGAAAAATCGATGCATTTGTGCGTTTGGCAGACCACAGAAGAAGTAACATTTAATTGGCAGCCTGCAACCGAGCCGTTGATGACCTCCCTGGCGCAGTGATAAGCGCTATGGTCTTATAAATGGAAAGTCCCGAGTTCAAATTCCCAGCAGGGAATTTGGGATTTTATAATTTCTAAATTGTCTCTGGGCTAGTCTGGTGGCAGCACTGGGAGGCTTCAGCCGTGGCTGGTTACCACTTTACCGGCAAAGCCGTGTCGCAAGCGATTCAGCGTTCTGATACGATGCCGCGTAGAAACCGATCAGGGGTATGCGTTTAATAAAACGCCTGCCATACCTCTTCCAAGTTAGCCCGCTTCCATTTTAGACTGCATCATCCATCAGTCATCACTGAGGTGAGATTGCAGGCAAGAGCTGACTTGCTTAGTTGAATAAAAATATATGCGCAGCGAGATCGTTTTCAATACCTTGAACGATCGTTTGATAACTTCCGCGATGGCACACATTTTTCAGTTACGAGTATCGCATGCAACACGAGTCCGCTGTCCGATATTGTTGAATCGCTGGCGGCGCGGGGGGAGGGATGTGCGAACCTAAGTGCGAACAATCGGGCGACGCGACGGTCACCCGAGCCGGCCATTGTAACCAGCGTATTGTGCATGAATGACTTCAAGTCTGTAAAGCTGGGTCTTCACCAAGGAAAAAATTGTCAACTTTTGTGCTGTCAAAAGTTTTTGTTAAGTTGAGTCTCCACCAAAGAAAAATTGCCAACTTTTGTGTTGTCAACAACGTGTTGGTGACCAAAGTTTCTGTAAAGCTGGGTCTCCGGCCTCCGCCAAAGAAAAATTGCTAACTTTTGTGTTACCTATACATATACATTTTCATATAATGTAAATATCTCTGTAACTGACATAATTTATAGTATAGAGTTGTATGTACATATGATGATACAGTTTAGTTAATTCACAAAATGAAAAACGATAAACAAACTCTTGAGCGGACATTGTCAAGATCATTGTTAGAACACACGAAACCATCATGACGTACATCGTAAACACAATAAATTGATGAAACAAAAGCGAATGTCTCGCGGACAATGCGTTGCGTGCGCGTAAACATACCTACACAGATCACTGAGAGTCTAGCGTGATGGCCCGAGCACACGAGTAGAAAAGGTACAGAGAGGAAGCTTCAACAAGCGGCCCGCTATAAATACACTCACACATAGCGCCGCTCACGCACACACGCGCTGTTCACGGACGCTCCACTAGTTGAACGTTAGTTGAATAACGACAGGGCTGTGGGTCGTGCGCATTAAATTAATACTGAGAATAATATATTTGGCGAGAGTTTAGAGATTGTGTAAAATAATATAAATTACATAAAAAAAGTAGTCTTAATATAGATTTAAGTGTTGTGTTTAGACAAAAATGCCTAACCATCGTACAGTATCTTTAAGTTCCTCTAGAAAAAATTAGGATATTTCTTTTTTATGATAGATCAAGTGAAGTAAGTAGGTACCTTTTACGTATCTATACAATAAATTAATGAAATGAAATGAATTTATTTATCAATAGAGTAACTAAGTACCTACCTTCTGTATAGAATAGAATAGAAAAGTTTTTTATTCAAATAAACTTTTACAAGTACTTTTGTATGGTCAATTGAATCTACCACTGGTTCGGAATGCCATTCCAACCGAGAAGAACCAGCAAGAAACTCGGCAGTAAATAAATAAATAAATAAGTATACCTAAGTAAATATAATAAGTAAATATGAAATATATATACCTACCTAAGTAAATTAATTAATTACTTTTAGTAGGTACCTACCTAAGTATCTAACTAGTTAGGTAGTTACTTAATTCATTCATTTAACTAAAGTAAGTAGGTAAGTAGCTAGCACTAGGAATATGTGCCTACGCATGTGCTATCACACTTACTTTTAGTAGGTACCTACCTAAGTAACTAGGTAGGTACTTAATTCATTCATTTTACTAATGTGACTAAGTGCCTAGGTACGTACTATCACTAGGTATACCTACCTACGCATGTGCTATCACACTTAATTTTAGTAGGTAGGTACCTACCCTAATAACTAGGTAGGTAACTACTTAATTTACTAAAGTAAGTAAGTAGCTAGGTACTATCACTAGGGATATGTACCTACGCATGTGCTATCACACTTACTCTTAGTAGGTAGTTAGGTACCTACTTCCTACCTAAGTAACTAGGTACTTAATTCATTTATTTTACAAAAGTAAGTATCTAGGTACTATCACTAGGGATATCTACGCATGTGCTATTATATTTACTTTTAGTAGGTACCTACTACCTACCTAAGTAACTATATAACTTATATATAGTAATATAATATAAAAAACATTTTTTTCCAATCATTACTACATATCTTGCTATATACCTATACTAGTATATAATATTTTTATTTTTACCTATAATTTTTCACATGCAACAGGTGACAACCCTATCAGAATAGGTATAAATTTTTGACGTTCTTAGGTAGCTTCCCTTCTGGTTATTCTGTGGCCCGAGATTACAATCTTTACACAATCTAATAATCTTTTCGTTTTTTGCATCACTTTATTTCATAGATACCTATTAGGTATGTAAAGCGTTTTTTATTACCCGACTGGGTTATGTGTTTCACCTGTGTGTATGTATGTCCATTCCTATGTCCGCGTGTAACTACTCAACGGCTCAGCGGATTTTGATAAATGACACGTCATTAGATTTGTCTTCATGACGCGACTGTCATAGGGTACCTAAATTAAAAAAAAAAATTAAAATGGCGGACTTTATGCGCTTTAAGGTGCGAGCTGAAAAAATTTTTTTTCTTCAAGACCCTCGAGTGGGGTATCAAAATGAAGGGATTTAAAAGGCAAATACAAAAATGTATACAATTATATATTTGAAAATAAGTTGGAGTGATAAATCACAGAAAATGACCGTTTCCTATGTCAGTTCGTAACTACTAAACGACTCAACCTATTTTGATAAATGATACGTCATTAGATTTGTCTTAACAGCGCAAATGTTACTGGGTACATAAAATTTATAAAAATTAAAAATGGCGGATTTTATGCACTTTAATGTGCGAGCTGAAAAAATTTTTTTTCCTCAAGACCCTCGAGTGGGGTATCAAAATAAAGGGCTTTAAAAGGCCAGTACGAAAATGTATACAATCTATATGTTTTAAATCACTTTGGAGTGACAAATCATGAAAAGCATAATAAATAACAAGTACAGTTCGTTTTATAGCATGGCAGTCGGGTTTTTTTAATTTTTAAATTATAGCTTGTTTATGATAAATTAATTAACTCAATTAACTAGCGGTGATAGCCTAATGGTTTAGACTTCTGCCTCACTTTCGGGGGGACCGAGTTCGATTCCAGCACCACTTTCGGAGTTATATGCGTTTTAAAGAAGTTACATATCAGTTGCTAAAAACATCGTGAGGAGGGATTGGGGGGGGGGCAAGTTGATTTATAGATATTATAATATGGAGGATGGGAAATGTATCGAGTTGAGAGCTTAGATATGAAGCTGTAAAGCAAGTGTTACAAGTTCTTGACTTGACTGAAAACTTGTGACTTGTGATATCCCACTAAAAGGCAACATACAGATGTCTTACATCTTAAATCTACTATATAAAAATAAGTCGGGTTTTCCTTCCTGACGCTATAACTCCAGAACGCACGAACCGATTTCCACGGTTTTGCATTCGTTGGAAAGGTCTCGGGCTCCGTGAGGTTTCTAGCAAAGAAAAACACGCGAACGAAGTCGCGGGGGTCAGCTAGTGCTCTATAAATCTCAAATCCGGTCGCATATGGAGTACTGTTCACACCCGTGGGCCGGAGCACCCCAATACCAACTGCTTCCATTTGACCGGATTTAGAAGCGGGCAGTTCGACTTGTGGATAATCCCAAACTAACCAGCTCATTGGAGGGCTTAGAGATTCGCAGAGGCGTTAGCTCCCTTTGCGTATTCTACCGTCTCTACAACGGGGAATGTTCTGAGCAGTTATTTGACCTAATTCCACCTACTAATTTCCAGCACCACACCGCACGCCACCGAAAATGCTATCATCCTCACCACCTGGATCACTGGCATACATCAACTAAGCGTTAAGCGAGGTCATTCCTTCCGCGCACTCAAAAATTATGGAACCAACCCCCTTTGGAGGTGTTTCCACATAGCTTTGACATAGGGTTGTTCAATGGGCGGATCAACAAACTCCTTAAAAGCCGGCAATACATTAGTGGTTCCTCTGGTGCTGCAAATGTTCATGGGCGGCGGTAATCACTTAACATCAGGTGACCCGCTTGCTCGTTTGCCTGCAATTAGTATAAAAAAAATATTAAAAATTGGTATGAATTATGCAACATGTGCTCAATACGTCAACGATAGGCTATTTTTGATTGAACTCTATATTAGCTGCAGTGTCAGTATAAATATAAAAAGATCGATAAGACTTGTGGGTTATTAACTTATTACTTCGGCCAGTGTGAGTAGTCCCACGCGGCCGCTTCTATAGAATCAATTCGTCCTTGTGCCTCAATAGCAATAGGTACGTATTTAAGACCGGTCTAACGGGACTAATTACTCATTATTTGTTATCTAGTTAAAACCAATGCAATAGAAGTTTTTTTTTTCAATTTTCATTTCATCAATGTTTTTTTTCAATTTCTAAGTTTTGACTAATTGTAAGTAGGTAGATACCTACTCGGTAAACTAACGAAGAGCGAGCAGCAGACTCGCTCAATTTTTTGCGAGAAAAAACTAATGAACCTTTGCATATCACAGAATGAACGGAAAATGCATCCCGCATCTAATAAAAAAATCTACGTTTTTCTGAATCGGCGCAGTCAATTTGCATTTTTAATCAAACGGGCTTGAATCGAATCTGTCCTATTTATTTTTTACCAAAATTGCTGTTAACTATGTAGGTTTAATGAGATTAACAAAAGTAGCAAAAAATATACTGTACAGTATATTGTAAATATAGTGTAGGTACTGTATAATGTAGGTTGTATAATGACGAAACCGATAACTTCATTTTTGAAAGGGGAAGTCAAAGTTCTCTCTTTTGAAAGGAATCATCTTTGGAAGGAGAAAATCAGAACGATCGTCAGAAATTTTCTATACTACAATAATGTATCTCTGCGAGAAGTATTGAAACTTTCAGTAGTTAGTCGGGAAGTCGATAACGTAAAGGTAAAGGACACACTTCGATGCATAATTTAGTGGGCACAGTGACTGGCTACGATGCCCTACTTCTAACGTATACGAATATCGCTCCTGGGCATTTCCGCCAACGACAAAAAATCATGTAACAATTAGCTAGCAGCCAAAATACTCATTATCTTTGTGACTTTTAAATTTAATAATGTTATAAAATCCATTCTCTACATCGTCTGTTAGTATCAGTAGTCTATCTGTTATAGATATTAAACAAAAACAAAAATTATACCTTAGTCGACGCAAATTCTAGTGTAACAAACTACGTTTTCTACATTCATTACGAATTTACAAGAAAAAGAGCAAACAAATTGACTTCATACTAACATTCCTAGAATAAACGCCTTTTACTGATATCGAACCATGTCATAACATAATGCTATATGGTGTAGGTATATATTCTTTTGGTTGTAATATATGTGTATCTCGAAAATCGGTCATTACCAAATCACACACAATATTTCAATTTTCAAGTTATTTATTCACCCGCCCCCCACTTCAGTTAGAGAGATGCGAAGCTTTCGCCATCAGCACGCTGATGAATGCTGTGAGTGGCGGATGTGTTGCATAATCCGGTCTCAGGATGCATTCTTTTGCGAAACTATAAAAAATGTCCTTACCTACATAGAGTGAAATATACTAATAAATAAACATTTTATCCTGTTTATTATTGAATAAGATTGAATGTAATAGTACAATGAATGTCTATCCGGTGATTAGAAACTAGAAATCCTTGATTTAAGTACAAAATTATCAGAAAATGTTCAAAATGTCACTACCGGTACTGTCTTTACCGTGGTTAACCAGAAGCTACGGTAAGGACACGATAGCTACGGAAATGACCAATTGCATCACATACAAAGAGAAGCTGGCGTGAACAAGCAAATGATGTCGTCATCATTGTGAGTAGGTGTCTCCCTACACCCCGCCCACCTTCACAAAGCATCATTTCATACAAAAATACCATCCCCTCTTGGAGATGGTACAGCGCTCCATCTCCTCTTGCTCTGTTGCTAATAATAATTAATCTGACTGTCTCGATGGGCTTTTTATTGACGAAGGGAGAAGTAGGTATTTAAAATGCAGTGTTTGTTGCACTTAGAGATTCTATTCTAACTCGTATTATTAATTATTCTTATGATCAAAGCATCATTTAGAGACTTCAAAAACATAAATTATTTATTACGTCGATATTTACACCCAAAAATATTAAAATGTTGAACGTGAATACGGCAGCAAATAAAGAAAGAACGACGAATAAATAAAAAGAATCGATATGAATATATAAATCTTGAAAAATATGCAGAATTACTGGAAAAAGAAAGAGAGCGTTAAAGAAAAAGAAAACAAGCAAAGAAAAACTTAAAAGCATTGCAGACATGCCAGAAAGAGAAAGGAGGCTGATAAGAAAGAAATGGAAAATTAATAAAAACTATATATTACTTGTATTATTACTTATGCATATTATGACGATTACAACTTTTGCAACTTTTTGAATCGTTATATCTCAAAAACGGTAGCTCTTACGAAAAAAAGTATTAATTCATTTTTTATAGATAATTATCTGATCTACAATTTTTGTTTGGACTAATTTTATGATAAAATTATAGTCCATTGAAATGTTACAATTTAAGGACCGAATATTGCATTTTATAGAGGACGCAATTTAATTTTTGGGACATGTGTCAATAGAAGCTTAACCTCAAGTTTGTAGGGTCGCCACCCTTGTCCCCCGGCCGCCATCTTGGAAAAAGGGGTGATAACACTTTTTTCGCGATATCTCGGAAACACAAAAAAATCGTAAAGACATAATTTGTAGCAAATTGTTTTGCCTACAAATATGTTTATATAACTTTTTGCCCTAAATTAAAAATTAAAGAAGTTATAAGCAAAACGTGAGATTTTTTTTAAATCTTTTTTGCTCTATTACTTTTTTTTATACATTTTACAAAAAAAAATTACCTCAGAAAAATAATTTTTTTTAATCTTATTCATTTAAAACGCTGTTACTGCACTCCAAAGTTGACCGGGTTCATCAATGCTCATAAGAATCCGGAGCAAAAAAGATTTTATAATAATTTTCTTACTTTTTTCCACATAACTTCTTTAATTTTCAATTTAGGGCAAAAAGTTATATAAACATATTTGTAGGCAAAACAATTTGCTACAAATTATGTTTTTACAAATTTTTTGTAAGACGCATAGTTTCCGAGATATCGTAAAAAATGTGTTTTCACGCCTTTTTCCAAGATGGTGGCCAGGGGACAAGGGTGGCGACCCCACAAACTTGAGGTTAAGCTTTTATTAACCCCCACACATGTCCCAAAAATAAAATTGCGTCCTCTAAAAAAATGCAAAGCTCATGTAACATTTCATTTCCGTTTTGCTGAAAATCGCGAAAAACCCGTTTTTGCAACCTTTGACCCCGAGTAATTTTTTTCCAGGTGTCGGATCGATGAGGACTTTTCACATTTCATTTATAATAGTGTTTTGAACAATCTTACCAATTTTCAGCCAAATGTGAATTTTTGTAACCTTGGAAGTCTAAATTGACCGGGCTAAAAATAACACCTGGAGATCTGAAGGAAAATTTTAATTTAATTTATATTATTAACACAAATTGCTTTAAAACTTGAGATAGATTAAGATGTCAATTATCTTCTTCTATTCTATACAATATACATACTTAATATAATAAAATCGTAGACTTGCCGTACCTGTACATTAAAGATTTTTGCAAAATAATAACTGGGGGATGTTAGGGATAAGTAATAGAACTTAAAAAAGCAATTTTTGAAATTTTTGTTTATCTGTTTGTCTGTATGTTTGTGCGCGCATCACGCAATAACTACTGAATGGTTTGAAATGAAACTTGGCATGATTTAAGTTCATAATACGGAGTAACATATAGGATACCTTTTATTCCGAAATTCAGCACGGTTCTCTTGGGAGAGGGGATGGAAGTCAAAATGTGTACTTAGCTGTAATTCTTAATGCGTGGTCCGATTTCATTCATTCTTTTTTATTAGACCTTTCTTTTGAGATACTTTATAGATTACCGGCTAATCTCTGAAAGGCTGGGTCGATTTTGATGGGACGTTCACTGGCGGATGTTTACATATTGATGTACCTAAACATACGCCAGTGAACTTTTAACAGTTTTTAGCAAGGTATGAGCTCAAAAGAAAAACCAAGAGTTCCCGCGGGATTTTTAAAAACCTAAATCTACGCGGACGAAATCGCGGGCATCCTCTATTTTTATAATATTTTGATTAGGTACCTACAGTAAAAATGTTGATTATATATATTACTTTGAATTTTAACCATGACATAGAGAGATTAAGTCAGATTTCAGACATCCGAGTTCCGACTGTAAAGCAGTCATTGCCGTACTCTTATGTCCTTACCGTTCCTTACGAGTTTTAATTATTTATGATGGCAATAAAAAAAACCCACGATGAAAACATTTCCTTCTTCGATTTTCTATTGACTGCAGTTACTTTAATTGGATAATGTTCCAGTTTTTTTTTAGCGTGTCCTTACCGTGTTTTTTGTGTCCATACCATTTTTTCAACATGGAATATTTATTAAACTTCTCAAAATAATTCTTGTACACAGAAGTGAGACCTTTATAATGGTTGTGGAAATATATTAAAGCCATCCATAATCTGATATCTAAAGATTTTTTTTAATCTTTCAAATTTTGCAATTTGGCGGAAATGCCCTCCTACACAAATCTAAGCAATATTAAGTATCTTCGTCGTCGTCATCAACATATAGACGTCCACTGTTGGACATAATATATCTCTGGTAGACTCTTCCACACGCCACCGTGGTTACTGGCTCCCGTGGACACTAGCCGATTTCAAAATAACGAGGTTATCAATTCGACACGTATACGTTGTAATATTATTGGAACCACATTCACATAAGATAATCTTTTTGGGCTTCCAAACAAATCACATTATTAATATTATAAAGGCGAAAATTTGTGTGTGTGTATGTTTGTTACCTACTCTTTAACGCTTGCAACTACGGAACCTGTTTGGTTGAAATTTTGAATGGAGATAGATTATGCCCTGACTTAACACAGGATTTTTATCCTGGAAAAATCCACAGTTTCACCGGGATTTAGAAAAAACCGAAATCTATAGCTACAGCTATCAAGACACACGGCCGTGTGTCCAGCCAAGTTCCTATAAGAAAAACTTCTTATAAGAACGGCGATAGACGGGCAGTATGTAAGTACACTTACATACATTACACGTACGTACATTACACGAACCATTTCAAGCTACTTTCGACCTACTGGTAACTCAGAAACTATTAGACCTATACACTCCTATACACTTACAATTAGCAAACTTCCTTGAAAGTACCTATAAAGGTTGAAAAAGGGAGCGGGAAAAGGAACCGGAAATCCACGATTCCCACGGGATTTGTGAAAACCGAAATTCACGCGGGTGAAACCGCGGACAGAAGCTAGAATAGTATAAAATTGTATGCCTGGTTGTATGTATTGTGTGTTCGTTTTTTTGTCCTCGCATTTCTCCGAAAGTATGAATCGTATTTTAACCATTCTTTTAAACTTACATTTAGTTTAACGTAGGCAAGAGTGCAGGTTTCATCAAAATCGGTTCAGTAGTTTTCAAGATATGGAGACCTTTCGCTTTTCAGTTATTCTTTATTTCGGTACATTGAAGTCGGTTTAATTTTTCTTAAATTATAGCTTATTTTGAATTCTAAATGGAAAATTTTGAATTAGAAAATGTCTATCATAAGTGACCTCATATTAGACATTTGTAACCGCCTAGTCGTTTCCAGTCAATCTTAATCCGAACATCCGCAATATATTCGCGAACTGACAAATGTGCAAAGTTTAACAATATTCCCTCCTCGCACAATCAATTACAGCTCTTCAATCTTGAACAACAAGGTTTAAAATGGAGACAACTGTCCTCAAATTTCTCAATTGGTGCGGTAGGGTATAACTTTTTGGCAGATCCTCATGGGGCATGGACCTCTCATGTGTTTTACCGCATAACTAGATAACATTGGAAAATGGGTAAAATAGAGCTAAGTAGAACACAAGTTTATCATGTAACCTACTCGTATTGGTAATAAAAGCTTACTTTTACAAATAAAGAATCAATTTTGAACAAAATTTTGACAGAGTTTTTCACGACAGGTGAAAACTTTTAAATCTGCGAGTTTTAAATAAAATTAGCCCTAAAAAAAATTGCTTGCAGTTTTCTCAAATAATTTTCTTTTATAAAAATAAAATAATTATACGGAATTAATAGGACTATTTTTCAGTTTTCTAATAAAGATTAAAAAGAGGAATATTCGTTATGTTTAACATAATTTACCTAAACCTATTTCCCCTTTCCGCTCCAACTAAGTGCAGCTTGATTAGCAGATAATTAGGACAAGAGTGCAACAACGGGTGGGATTTGAACACAAGGTTTGAACCTTCGACTGTTCGGATTTCAGTGCGCTCTTTGACCGTTGAGCTATCGAGGCTATTAACTTATAGATACTAGGTATAATACAAAAGAGTATTTTGATGAGAAATCGTTAATTAATGCTTTCAAAGTTATTACTTACTAAGAAAGATTGATGGAGTTTTCTGAGGAATAGTAAGTTAGGTAGGTCTGAAGTATAACTCAGAGTTTAAGTAGAGTTCGTACGTATAACAATCACTCACTAAGTCTCGATGAGCTCGCAGTTGAGGAGCAGCTTGTCCTCGCCGAGCTCCACCACGGCCACCGTCTGGTCGTGGAAGTAGATCATGCGGAGAGTCTCGTTGCTCACTCTCCGTCCCGTGTAGGGCTTCACGCCCGGCTCTCTTCTCTCCGCGTCCTCCGACCGAGCGCCCACCGTCCCGACCAGGCCGGCGAGAGACCAGCTCGCGGGGAAACTGAACGCGAAAGGCTTCGCGGACGCACTCTGCGGCGAGGAGACCGCGATGCAACATATGACTATCACCGATATTAGGGATTTGAGGATGCCGTCGGCCATAGGGGCGCCTCGGTGCAGGGCGTCGCGCGCGTACCTCACGGCGCTGAGGAGTCTGCGGAACGACATTATTCCATGTCACGTCTATAGACAGAGCGAGTCGAGTCCGTGGTCCATGTCGCGTAGCCGTGCGCCCGCCTCGCCGGTGTGTCGCGGACTGGCTTGGTCGCGCCAACGTGCCATCGCTGATCGCATCGCCGTCGCGACGCTGCCGTCGCGTCATTTTCCACCTGCACTGGGCACTTTCTTCGCTGACGTCACGTAATTTCACTTCTTTCTGCCTCGTAATATTTACGTAGATAGATCAGTTTGTTTGCTCGGTCGCGGGGGGATTAAACAATCATCGCCATCGATGCTAGGTACTCTGAAATCTGAAGATTTACCATACACGACCTGATCCCAGTTATGCTAAGTAACTATTGACTTGAGGGAAAAATTATTGAATTCAAATACAGATAAGTACCTATATTATATTTACGGGTAGGTATTTTTCAAAATTAGTAAGTACACTGTACAGTTGTACACTTTTTGAATGTCAATCAAACAACTCAAAAATAAAGCTACTTACGAGGTTTCTAAACGAGCTGGTCTGAGTAGTGCCTGGCTGCCCGCAGCAAACGCAGCCGTGTAGGTAGGTACTCATTTTACTATCACCACAGAATACATTACTAGAGAGGTAATAGTAGGTAATGTACTATACTAATTGAAGTATTAATTAACAATTTAAAAAACCCCCGACATTCGCCATTTTGTGGTGGTGGCCATCTTGGACCGATTTTCATAAAGCATAGCTACTTGATTATCTTGGCTAAGAACACTCCCGACTATTTCAAACAAATAAACCGCATTCAAATCGGTTCACCCATTTGAACGCTACGGGGGAACAGACAGACACACACACACACACACACACACACACACACACACAACCACACATGAGCACACGCACACAAACACACACGCGCCCGTACGCACGCACGCGCGCACGCACACACACACACACACACGCACACACACACACAGACACGTCAAACTTATAACACCCCGTAGTTTAATGCGTCGGGGGTTAAGTAGGTACCTACAGAATCTTGACTTATCGTAGTTAAAATGAAATGATTCACGTAACTGCATTCCCAGGTTCGATATCCGATTCGGTTAGCCTACAAAATAAACTTTTTGTATTTGACTCAGATCTGTGTCCGTTCAAACTTCAAAGGCTAGATTAGACTAAGAGCGAGGCCGCACTGCGAAATTTATTCGCGCGAATTTTTTCGCAAAATTCTGTGACATAACTATGGGAATGTATGAAGCTGCACGCACATATGCGATTTAAAATTTAAAATGCGCGAATAAAATTCGCGCGAATAATTTTCGCAGTGCGGCCTCGCTCTTAGATTAAGGCTTTTCTCAATTACCAAAATGTGTTGTGGTCACATTTTTACGTAACACGGATAACGTAACGTGTACCTAGCTCAATTTTTTCAATCAACAAGCGAATTCGGCCTTTGTGCTTAACATGTGAAAAATTACAGCTCAAAAAGTTAATGACTAGTTATTTAAATGCTCGTACATACTGGATCATGTATTCGTATGTTAGTCATTAAGTATGTTATTAGCAAGTTATTAGATAAGTATAAGGCCTGGCGCACACCGAGCGCATATGCGCGCAATGAGCCGGTAATGGGTTGATAATGATGATGATGACTACACTAAAATATCTGTCGCTGTGGCCTGTGGCTGTCGTGCGGACAGCGTCAGATATTTTACGATATCAGCGTGCTTTAGTTCCAAAAGGCCGCATCCCATTCTTAAAATGCACGTGTAGGTACTACATAAGTAACGTACTCACTTGATGATTTCGACAATGACTGAGTGATAATAATATAATTACCTAATAACTTTCACGCTCGTTTCGTAGCCTAGCGACACTAACGATCTACACATTTACACAATTCTCGATTACCATAACCATAGAGAAAACACTACAGTTACTAATAGTTAGAAGGTAAGTAAGTATGTACTATGTAACCCACAACACAACCCACAATGTCTAATCTCCTGTGCTTGAAAACTAATTACGCGGATGAACTGTAATTTACATACTTACATTATATACCTACCTACTTATTTACCTACAATCATAAAAAAAATAATTTGACATACCTACCTACCTAGTGGCTAGTTCTACCACAGTTCTACCTCTTCGACCGAGGAATTCAACCGGTGTACATGTAGGTATAGGTATGTACATATATATTATGTCGTGGCCAGTAGAATTGATCACTTCATGATGTGGCCGATCATGAAAGTGTTCTATTTCATAATACGGCCATCTAAAACTGACCATATCGTGTATATTGAATAGAAGCAGGCGTTACTTTGCGGAAATCCATAATATATGATGAAAAGTCAAAATTATTTTGCTATGATCCGCAAAACAGTCAAATTTGTATGGTACAACAAGCAGCATGTGCTATGCCCTGTCAGCCTTCCTGCTGTTAAATAAGCAGGAAAAATAAGCAACCAAGCGGACCCCAAGCACCACCACCAAGTAACACCACACAAATCCAACACCGAAATAAACTCGACGATCGTTTCGCTCCGACACCGGAGCATCCTCAGGAGATGTAGACTCTACAATGCACAACTGCAAAGTCACTTGCATATTTGCTATTTCGGTGTTGGATTTGTGTGGTGTTACTTGGTGGTGGTGCTTGGGGTCCGCTTGGTTGCTTATTTTTCCTGCTTATTTAAGAGCAGGAAGGCTGACAGGGCATAGCACATGCTGCTTGTTGTACCATACAAATTTGACTGTTTTGCGGATCATAGCAAAATAATTTTGACTTTTCATCATATCGTGTATAGTTTTAAACGTCAACGTTTAATGATATTTCCATCCACGTTTGACCGTAACATTTAATCATCGAACTATATAATATTAAGTAGGTACCTAGGATTTCCATCATATCCATTGACTTATATATTACTTCGTTATTTACATCAATGATCATATCATGGTTTTTAACTAGGTAGGTAGTTAGGTACCTACGTAATGATTTTTTTGTATAATCATAACCCCTTAATTTTTGATATTATGATAAACCTCATTTATGACGCGAGTGAGTGGGGGAAGGGAAGTAACCTCCTACTATGCGACGAAGAATGCGAAGAGCTGGTTGACGGAGCCCCGCTTCGCAGAGCTATTTCTAATCCTACTAATATTATAAATGTGAAAGTGTGGATGTTTGGATGTTTGGATGTTTAGATGTTTGTATGTTTGGATGTTTGTTACTCAATCACGCCGCAACTACTGAACCGATTTGGCTGAAATTTTGAATGGAGATAGCTTATGCCCTGACTTAAAACATAGGCTACTTTTTATCCCGGAAAAGTATTCCTGTGGGACTAAAATAGATATATTCTTCCAAAAACGCCATAGGGGGCGCTGACTGTTCTTAGGTAAATCACGTTCACATAACACATTATTGCAATAGTTTGCTGTGTTGCATGCATTGGCAACACATAGGCTACTTTTTATCCTGGAAAAAATGCACAGTTCCCATGGGATTTTGAAAAACCCGAAGTCTATATCTACAGCTATAGGTAGATTATTATAGCGAACTTCCTTGATAGAAAGTATAAAGGTTGGAAAAGGGAGCGGGAACGGGAGCCGGAAATCCACGATTCCCTTGGGATTTGTGAAAAACCGAAATTCACGCGGGCGAAGCCGCGGGCAGAATCTAGTAATAAATAAATTAGTTTCGGTTAGACATAACAGATGGCACCACTAGCAGTTTGCCCCGCGCTTTCTACACACTAAATTATTATTAAGCGTAGTCGGGTTTTGGTTTACGAACTTTACCTCTTGTTAATTTTAGAAATACTTACCTACCCAACCTACGAAAAAAAAATTATATTATCTACATTCAGCTACGTTTTTTTGACAGCGCCATCTATCATCGAATAGCCAAAAATAAAAAGTAACAATTTTTTATTAAAAAAACATGGAATATCTGGCAAAACAGTGATACAAAATACTTGTATTATTAAAATATTTTTTATTAGCAGAAAAATTGAACTATATAATATGTACTAATCGATTATCAGCGCCATCTGCCCGTTAATAGCAGTACTACCGTAATCGTAACGTAGATTATATTCTGTGGTACCTACTACATAGTTTTAAAAAACTCTCAAAAATAACGGATTTTGACGGATGCGGAATGTTTTCATGAACGCCTAATAACTAGAATTTCCAAACGTTTCATTTCTCATTTGGGCCAATTCGGCCAATTTCATATTTTGTGTTTACCTACTGGGCTACTGCGTAACTACCGGGTTGTGACAATTTGGGAATATTGAGTATGTATTATTAAATTTTTTTATGGGATATGCGCAGAAAGAAAACGATTGATTAAAATTAAAATGTATTTAAAAACTCACATTCACAACCTTTGTACACGTCAGATTTACAAAATTGTACATTCAATAATTACACACAGTCCAAAAAATAAATAATATTATGTACAGTACAATATATTAAAGATTTATTATTTATTATTTACAGTAAATAAATTCTTTATTTACAAAAAAATACTACACAAACAAATGTTATAAAATGGGTTATGTTTCATGAGAATTATTTTTAAGAATACTTAATTTATACAGCTAATTTATTTGTGAACAAAAGATTGTGCTTATAATTAATACAATTTTACAATAGGTACGAAATTTCAGAAATACATGTCGTCATAAATATTCGATTATGTAAAAATACATATATCGCAAATGAGGAGCGTTGTTTCAAATCGTATTTTGTCCATAGTAATCAAAATATGAGATTTCGTTGTATATGGCCTTAAAATGCAAGAGTAACTAACTTAGCAAAAGTTAGTGCATAAAAACCGAATTTGTCAAGTAAATAATCGAATGTCAAAATGAGGCGCTGTTTCAAAATATGTTTTGTCCGTGTGAAGTGGTGTTTCAAAACATAGTCTGTCCACCTGTTAGCAAAATAACAATTTATTATAGTCTGTCTGTGGCGGCAAACTGTACGATTATTTAAATAATGGCCTGTTTCACCACCTTCTGATAAGTAAGGTAAGTATCTACAACTTTTGTCTTTGTCATTTGACATAATCCGAAAATCCGACACTTATCAGAAGGTGGTGAAACAAGCCCTTAGTAATTTAAACAAAATTGTTTTAATATTGTTGCACAAGCATGGAGCAAGGAGTCCTAGTAGGAAATCATTCAGTTGGCTCAAGAAAAAAAGACACAAAACATCAAAACAAAGAGGCGAGGAATATTTAAATTATCGTTTTATTGTTTCTTTGTACTATTATACGACTCTAACTGTATTTTATCGGCAGTTATAAGATTCTGGCTACAATATGAATTTATTTTGTTTCAGTTATGAAATAAAGGAACCTGAACTGAACAATTTTGTCATTCATAATTCCACGCATTCATAATAACTCAAGATTTAATATATGTTGTGCTATATATTATAAATTTGATTTAATACAGTGAAAACATTATTTTATGCATACTCTGTGCATAAAATATAGGCCATAAGCGTTTTTTTATTTTTTAGTAGGTATTAATGGACAAAATATGAATCATTTCTTTGTACATAATATGCTTTGAAAATAAACCAGTGTTTCAAAATGTATTGTGTCCATAAACCAGTGTTTCAAAACGTATTATGTCCATACAAATGGTTCAAAACATATTTTGTCCAATATTTATGCTTAATTAACTTAATAAAAAACTATAGAACACTATTTGTTTTTTTATTCAGACATGCTATATTATGCTTTATATTTAGCATGGTAAATTTATTTCTACATATAACTTTAAGAAAAAGGCATAAATTAAAAACGGCTATTTTTGAAAAATACACATTTTTGGACAAAATGAGTTTTGAAACAACGCTCCTCAAATATGAAACTATAAAGAAAAGACGTATCAAAAAGGCCGCCACAGCCAGAGAGAGATACATTTAATAGTTTCGTATTGAACATCATCTAAAAGCAAAGAAAATCTATGAAAAAGGTAAATTATTTGTAGCAAAGTAATAAGTAGGTACAAAATGCAGTAAGAGATCAGAGTTCATTATTTTATTTTTGCAATAATGTATGTTAAAAGTTCGCCACTACAATATAGTATCTACATTAATAATGTATTACTACATGTATTAATAATTTAAAAAAAACATTAATAATTTAATGCATTGAATACTATTTGCATTACACTGTTATTTTATTACGACATAATTCGAATTAATAAATAGTAGTTTATGAAACGGTTGCATAATAGAGGTTATTAAAACACGAGTGTTAGTTTAAAAAACGAGCCGCAGGCGAGTTTTTTAATAGTATTACACGAGTGTTTTAATAACTAATTATGTAGAGTTTCATACACTACTTTATCTAAACTCATATCTTAAAATCCAAACCATAAAATCTTGGTAATATTTGTCGTGAGTTTTCTTTGATTTTGCTGGCAAAAGATTGTTGGTCGGTGGTCAGGTGGAGTTAAATTCTCTTCAGTATCACTGCTAGACATTTTTCCGCACAATAAAAACCATGTCTTGTAAAGTTTTGAGTAACAAATAAAAAATTTAAATATTATAACTAGCGTATGGCGCCAAAATTCAGTTGTTACCATAGAGATTCTTCTTCTTTTTCGGTTTGTCCCTTTCGGGACAGGCCAAGATCGTTGACCATACAGCCTGGGTTACCATAGAGAAATTAATAGTAGTAGAGGAGTCCTAATGTCCTATAGAAATTAGTGGATCGGAAAATAGCTCAAGCTTATCAAAAATTTAATTTTTAATAGTTATTAATTTTTAGTAGTTATTTTAAGTAAACTTAATTTTTAGTAGTTACTCTTCTGCAATTTAACACAATTCACAATGTTTAACGCGTTTGTACAGTTACACACATCTACTGTAAGGAGGTCGCACGAATTTCCCGCCATGGCTCAAAAATACCAGAACCCAGTTCGCCTGTACTATAATGTAGAAAAAATTATTTTATAACATTACTTTGCAATAATTTCCTAACAAAGTAGTGTTATAATGAATTTTTTTAATTTTTTTTTCAAATATTATAGATGTATGTGAATAAAGTAGTCCAATATATGACACATTTTGATTTCATATTCGGGATTTTATGATATGAGAGTAGATAAACATCTATTACGAAATTCAAATACAATAAATGCGAAAACACACAGAGCCAGAACAGAAACCCTCGCCATGTTACGGAAAACCAAAGAACTTATTTCTGGCAAACTACTTCTTACTTCAAAAAGTCATTAATTAATGTCACGTAGATAGGACTCTATTACAGTGCAACAAGGATCTTTTGGCACACGAATGACATTAGCAGCGGGGTGTAGTTATAGAACAACTTTGTAGGATTCTTAGGTAAGGTAACCCTTAAGTACCTGCAAGATGGAGGCATTAGCACCGATTTTGGCCACATGCCAAAAGATCCTTGTCGCACTGTATTAGTGTTGCAATGCAAAGCCCCTAGAGTAGGTTTTATATTTTTCTGGTCATGCCTAGAATTAGCCAGTTTCCAAATTAAGTCCCATCATTCTTGGCTATATTTTCTTTTGTTCTCTATTAATGCCAGTAACTTCTATACCCCTCTCAGCTCTCACCAGGTGCCGTAAACCTCGGGTAAATACCCCGTGATGAACGGCAGGCCAGTGCCGACCCTCTTCTGATACTCCAGATACTGGGTGCCAAAGAACGATATGAGGAACATCTCCTCCGCAAAGATGCGCTCTCGGAAGAACGACCACGATACCAGTGTGTATACCAGCACGCAGATCGGGTTCAGCAGGATTATCTGGGAGATAACAAACAAATTAAATGGAGGAGTGCACTTTTTTTTTTGCAGATTTAAATAAACATCATCATCATCATCATCATGATCAACCCATTACCGGCTCACTACAGAGCACGGGTCTCCTCTCAGAGTGAGAAGGGTTTTGGCCATAGTCTACCACGCTGGCCAAGCGGATTGGCAGACTTCACACACCTTTGAGAACGTTATGGATAACTCTCAGGCATGCAGGTTTCCTCACGATGTTTTCCTTCACCGTTAATGCCAGTGATATTTAAATACTTAAAACGCACATGAACTCCGAAAAGTTAGAGGTGCGTGCCCGGGATCGAACCCACGACCTCCGATTAGAAGTTAGTTGTCCTAACCACTAGGCTATCACAGCTGTCAGCAAATAAACATAACATAAGAATAATTAAACACGACAGGGAGAGAAATATTGAATTATCGCTATAAACACAAAATTTTAGGCCTGAATATGCCACAGTGGACAGGATATGTTCAGTGGACTGAACATCATACCAACTAAATTATTTCCATTAATAATTTTCAACTTTGATGATCTAATTCATTTTTAATTAGATTTGCTAAAAGTCAACTTGCATTATTCTCATCTCTGTCTCGGTACACAACAGTGAATAAATCTTTCTCAGAATTTTACTCAACATTAGTTTCATTATAGCATTCTATTTAATAAGGTGTTTTGCAGTGCTGTTTATGTTTAAATCTAACTATGTCTAAATCTAATCACCTGTGTGCCAATAGACCAGTAGAACCAGCCCACGTAGCTAGGGTGCCTGCACAGCCGGTACACCCCATGCGTGACCAGCTGGTGATCCGGACTCTTCACTGTCTGCACCTGCAAACAAGAAACTGACATACAGTTAACTGCTTTAGTGCAATAAAGTTAATAAAGAATTCTATCTGACAGATGGATACCAATAGACTGTTACAGCTGCTTTCATTTCCATTTTGCTTTTCATCATCACAATTCATCTTTTTCTGCATTTATTCAATCATTTTTTCTTTACTTCTTGCTTACTTTAATTTTTTTTGTTTGTTTTCTTCTGTTTTTTTTTTGTGTGTAGATTGGACAGCAGAGAGCAGAAAAATCTCACATGGGGTCAAAATCGGCACTGCCAACTAACATAATTCCATTGCAACTGCCAGATGACAGAACAGTCAGTATAAACAGTTGCGATACAGGTTTGTCAACTGCAATAGCCTCAAACTGCAATTTTGCAATCAGCTTTGAAACTAAATGCAGTCGGGTCAAAGTAAAATCAATATTCTGACATGGGGGCACTTACATGATGATTGAAGTTAGTTCTGGCAGTGAACATGGCCATCTTCCTCATTACTTCCCCCACCACGCACATCACCACACCTATGTGGGACACCCAGAATGCAGTTTTCATACCTGAATCAATTAATAATAATAATATACCTAAATACAATATTATAATAATTATTATCCATAACTTATGATACACTAAACAGCTTAATATGTGCCTTTATCAACTGTTTTGAATTCTTAATATCATAGTCTAATTTAAATTTATGGCCTGATTTTTAATTCGGTGGAATTCTGACAGTTGTCATTTAATAATAGAATGAGTTATTTGTATGAAAAACAGGGTTAACACCTGAAGTTCGATTTTATCCCAAACTAAAGTACCTGAAGTATCTGTTAGGCATTTCTACATGCGACAATTGATTTTTATTTATATAAGTTTTGAATTTATTATCTTTTCAGTGGGAACTGTTTTATCTCTGGTAACATTAAGAGACGTCAGAATTCCACCGAATTAAAAATCAGGCTATAAATTGATTGATTGAGTTTAATGTCACTGTTAAAAATTTCATTAAAGGATTTGACAAATGCTTTCATAGCTTGAGATCATACCCCATAAATTCAGGAAATTCATTAGTTACTTATTTAAAAATAATAACAATCATCTAGTAAAATTACATGTTTGTGTAAAATAGAAAGAAGCAGTTTGTCGAGTATCTTACCAGGAAAGAAGTAGTTTTCCACTGCAGCCTCAACCCAACTGGCAACAGCAGCGACCCAATACTGCACACTGTGATTCAGTATAAAGGAGTCCACTGTCAAAGTTTTGGGGTTGGTCAACGCTACTGAGAGGAACTCAGAGAAGTGAAACATGGAGAACGCCATGGCATATAGTCCAAATATATGACAGCTGTTGTCATATGTGGCAAAGTAGAAGCCTGTGGCAAACACTGAGCCAAGAAATGCTGATCTGACAGCTACCTGAAAAATAAAAAGTTATATGTATATAATTTCTTCAGAGTTGTTGACTTCGGAGTTCACATAAGGCCCACACACATTCTGCATCAGTAATCATAGACAATACAGGAATATTGTATGAAATAATGTGATGCATGGAGCATACTTGCTGGGCTAAGTTTGTGACAAAATATAGACAGTTTCACTGAAAACACCCTAGTGTATCTTCTTGGGTATCTTCAAGGTGAAAGTGAATAGGTAACTTTTAGGCAAGGTGCCTTTTACAAGTACAAAGTATGCTCCAACCTACACCACATCTTTGCTTTCACAAAGCATTACTAGCAACACGAGCGAGACTATTTAAAAAAAATGAATATAGGTGTAGTATCCAAGCAATTTAGTAACTTATAAGAAATGTATTAATTTCATTAGTACCGAACTAAGACTGACAGACATATTAAATAAATATGTAAACTTTGTCACTTTCAACATAGTCACCAAAAACGTCTTGTTTCCATCCCTAACAACACACGTTTAAAAATAACCGCTATTTTGTACTAATCGGATCTGTGATACTTACATCATATGTGAAGCCTTTTAGGGAGTATCGTAGAATGAAGTTCAACAGGCAGAAGTATAGGCCGGGGCCCCAGTATGTGAGCGCCCATAGCTCAGACGTGAAACCGAGAACACTCGATGAAAATAACGACACGATAAACACTAGGCAGGATAATGAAAAACTTAATATAGCTTGCGCTGCGGCTGGGCTCGCGTTTCTCATCATAATGTAACCACAAAAACCACTGTGAAATAGCCAGAAATGTGAAATGTGTTGCAGTTTCTGAAATGATTTTTATTTAAATTTTCAATTTTGAAATTACATGTTTTTCAATTTTAAATTTTTCAATTTGAATCATTTGTTTGAATTGTGATCACAGAACAAAAATACTCTCTAACGAGAGATTGTGATTTGAGTTTTGACTTTTGACATGCTTTTAGAGTTTGACAGATGCTTTTGACCATAGAAATAAACATGAACCTATAGAAGAGGACTTGGCATAATGTCCTATAGAAAATAGTGGATCGGAAAATAGCTTAAGCTTATCAAAATTTTCATAAGTGTGTAAGAGACAACACTACATTTTTAAACATAACAATAAAACAGATCGTGGCAGAAATTTTATTGCAACTTCCCTTAAGATGGCCTCCCTAAAATGTATACATGAACACTCACACACGCACAACTTGAGACATCACAATGAACACGCGCCATTTTATGTTACAGGATTGTGCGTGTGTGAGTGTATTTTTGGCACGTTTTTAAGGTAGGTATGCCTACTCTACTTATTATTATTAATCTCTATGGAAATAAAGGACTGTTTGATAGAGTTGGCATACCTACCTTAAAAACGTGCCAAAAATACACTCACACACGCACAATCCTGTAACATAAAATGGCGCGTGTTCATTGTGATGTCTCAAGTTGTGCGTGTGTGAGTGTTCATGTATACATTTTAGGGAGGCCATCTTAAGTCACGAGTCTGCCGCAAACTGTTTTATTATTATGTCAAAAATGTAATGTTGTCTCTTTCACACTTATGAAAATTTTGATAAGCTTGAGCTATTGTCCGATCCACTAACTAAAGGACATTATGCCAACTCTATTTATTATTATTATCTCTAATTATCTCTATGGTTCAAACTGAGGCGTCTCCCGCGCGGGACGCGGGACTGTAGTCGCTCGCGCGGCGCGCCGATAGCGTCATATAACTTGTATGGCGGTGTTCACATTGACGCGAAAGGTCGCTCGAGTTGCAGCGAAACGTTGTTGCAGGGACGCCGCGCCGGCGGGATTTTGTTTTGATCTCGCAATGCCGTTCAATATGGAACTATAGTTTATTATTTAGTTATATTATTTATTTATTATATATTCAATATGGAATTATAGTTTTCGCAAAGTTATAACACTTTAAACTTTTCTTGTATTGGCGGTCGAAAAGACCCGATACGCACTGGCGGAAAGGTCTTGGGGGCGCCCATCGACCCGCCGCCGCATCAGATGAAAGTTTATGATTTTTTTACCGCAGCTAACGTACAAAAAGATTGCAAAATAATAGACATCTGGCATATTTTATTATGTAGGCCGCTATTGGCGAAAGAATTTAACTACTTTTTAGTAGCACCCACAGGGTTCGGTACCCAAAGGGTAAAAACGGAACCCTATTAATGTCACTCTGCTGTCTGTCTGTCTGCCGGTCACAGGTCTCTAGCACTAGAAAGACGGAAAAATCGACTTACCAAGAAAGACGGAGAGCGGTCATTTGACTCCTTGCTTTATAAATATTTTTTTTATAATAAATGTCCCAAAAACTTATAACAAATAAGTGAAAAAAACATTCAGCTTTCATTTTACTTATATTCATTATGTTTTTATTAACTTCAACTTATACTTTTATTTACAAATATGACAAATAAAAGTTTTTGACTGACTGCATTGTCCAATGTCCACGCAATGATTTTCTACTTATTATGTCGCAAACCTTGTTTGATTTGATTTTGCAAATAGAAGAGGAGCCAAGAGCGTCGCCAGCTGATGGGAAGGGGGGAGGGGCAAGTTGATATATGGACGATGGGAAAAGTTTGAATTTTAGGTTCAGTCGAGAGGTTAGGAAGCTATAAAGCAAGTATAGCTCTTGACAGGACTTGACGTTGAAGTCAAGTAAGTGAATTTAGGACTTTGGTTGCATTTGGCTAAATTTTTTTAAACCTCTAGGGGGGCAGCTGCATAACACTGTTTACTTGACGTAAGCAAAAGAATAAATAAAATACAATCGTGTTCATTATATTTTACAAACTTCATCTAATATAAATTATTATGTTCTACCCGCTATGACTTATGAATCTGAGACATGGTCGCTAATAATGGGCCTCAGAGAAGGCTCAAGGTCACTCAGCGGGCGATAGAGAGTTATGCTCAGAATGTTCCTACGGGATCAAATCTGAAATGAGGAGATCCGCAGGAACAAACATAGCGAATCGAGTCGCGAAACTGAAGTACCTATGGGCGGGGCACATTGCTCGAAGAACCGTTGGACACTGGGGTCCCAAGGTGCTTGAGTGGCGACCACGCACCGCTAAACGAAGCGTAGAAAGACCTCCCACTAGATGGACGGACAATCTCAAGCGACGCGCTGTCAGTCGATGGAAACAAGCGACCCAAGGTCGTATTTTGTGGGAATCTTTGCAAAAGACCTATGTCCAGCTGTGGACATCTATTGGTTGAGACAACGACGACGATGACGACTCGCTATTGGATATGTTTATTCTAACAAAAGTTACATGGGTCAAATGACCGCCGCCGTCTTTGTAGGTAGATGTATGATTTATTTATGATATAATGATTATTAAGCTGTGATAGCCTAGCGGTTAGGACGACCGACTTCTAATCGGAGGTCGTGGGTTCGATCCCGAGGCACGCACCTCTAACTTTTCGGAGTTATGTGCGTTTTAAGTATTTAAATATCACTTGCTTTAACGGTGAAGGAAAACATCGTGAGGAAACCTGCATGCCTGAGAGTTCTCCATAACGTTCTCAAAGGTGTGTGAAGTCTGCCAATCCGCTTGGCCAGCGTGGTAGACTATGGCCAAAACCCTTCTCACTCTGAGAGGAGACCCGTGCTCTGTAGTGAGCCGGTAATGGGTTGATCATGATGATGATGATAATGATTATATAACAATGTAAACATTTTTAAATGTAAATTTGAACTTTAATAAAAGTCACGAGAGGACATGACTCAAAAATTAATAGTTTTGGAATTATCTAACCCTGAATTCCAAAAACGGTCAAAAGACCCCCGTCCGTCTTTCTAGTGCTAGCGCGTAGATGAAATTATTTACATACTTGAAATTTTGGTATTTGGTGTAGAATATATATTTTTTTTAAATAATAAGGAAACGGGGGCCGTCAAAGTTATCAGTTTTAGACCATTTTTGTGATGAGGCTATCTCAAAAACTAAACCAGTTAGGAATATGAAATTTCGGTAAATTATGTACCATATATACTAGCTTCTGCCCGCGGCTTTGTCCGCGTGACTTTCGGTTTTTCACAAATCCCGGGGGAATCGTGGATTTCCAGAGGAAACTGTGCATTTTTCCGGGATAAAAAGTAATATGTGTTAATCCAGAGTATAATATATCTCCATTCTAAATTTCAGCCAAATCCATCCAGTAGTTTTTGCGTGATTGAGTAACAAACATCCAAACATCCAAACATCTAAACATCCAAAGATTCACACTTTCACATTTATAATATTAGTAGGAAGTAGGATTTAAACAACAAATTACTGAAAACAACAATTCATTAAGTAGTTTGTAAGCTGTGATCAAAACAAACGAACTTTTTTTTCTTTCACGGTTTGTTGCGATGTCTAACTCGGAAATGAAATATTTCTTACACCTAAAATATTATATTGTTCATAATTATGTATGGAACCCTACAAAAGCGAGACCCGACTCGCACTTGGCTGGTTTTTATTTTAAATTAATGCGTAACTACCTCAAATCTTGAGTGATTCTTCTGCTACTGCTAACAACAGTAAGTAAAACTTCATCTTCGAAATCAAAAGACATGATGCTTCTCCATTGAGGAAGCAAGAATGACACGCGGGAAGTCCTTCATACCAAGCCCGCGTCCCGCGCGGGAAGTCGCGTCAGTTTGAGAGGCTAAGCGAGCGAGCGAATCGCGCGAATTTGCGTCCCGCGTCCCGCGAGACGCCTCAGTTTGAACAGTCCTTAATAATTTTGACTCATCAGTCATCACTCATGGTCATGACTTTTGAGTTTTGACAGCTGCCTGACAGCTGACAGTGACATTGGATTAAGTTCATTCGTTGACTTCGTAGTCAAGCTCATAGAGATAATAATAATAAATAGAGTTGGCATAACTACCTTAAAAACGTGCCAAAAATACACTCACACACGCACAATCCTGTAACATAAAATGGCGCGTGTTCATTGTGATGTCTCAAGTTGTGCGTGTGTGAGTGTTCATGTATACATTTTAGGTAGGCCATCTTAAGTCACGAGTCTGCCGCAAACTGTTTTATTATTATGTCAAAAATGTAATGTTGTGTCTTTCACACTTATGAAAATTTTGATAAGCTTGAGCTATTTTCCGATCCACTAATTTCTATAGGACATTATGCCAACTCTATTTATTATTATTATCTCTATGCTTCGTAGTAGGTAGCTGTATCAAGTTCTCTGTGTCTTCCTTCAATGACCAAAGGATATTTATTTTTCTCGTTCCTACTTCCTAGATATTTTTGAATTTATAGGGTTGACTAGGCTCAAAAAAGCTAGAACCCTGAGCTGGGAAGCCAGCTACAAAAAAAATCACAAAAGAGCGCTTGTGCACTGTATCGGTACCGAATCCGATAAAACCTAGACTTTGCTTACGAGTTCTATTGTGATGTCTGTGGTCACAATCCTTCACAATCTTACACTAATTTTCATGGTCTGTGGACCTGACATGACAGTGACATGACAACTTTCGCTTCATTTTCAGCCAAAAACAAACGTGAAATAAACGATTCAAACATTTAAATTCAAGTGTACTATGTCGTAATTATAAAGTTTTATAACTTTATCGAAATCTTTAACTAGATTTCGATAAATTACTGTATTTCAAAACAGGATAAAATGTAATGTTTAGTGTAAAATTCAAATTTTTCTACCGGCTAATTACTTCATACTTGACATCCTCTCCATGACAACATAGTTTTATAAGTTTAATTTCGCGTAACAATTTTCTGAAGCACTCAATATCCCAACGGATATTGGATCTTTATCCTTTCGACCTAATATTCAATTTCCTGAGTGGTCGGAAATGTGGTTTTTCGGATAAGCGTGTATTGTATCCGTGGGCTGGGCTGTAGACGGTGCTGGATCGTGATTCGTGAGGTAATCGACGCAATGAACGATCCGTGGGACGTGAAATCAGTGAGGCAATCTAACCAGTACATGTCCTGCATGAAGATAAATGGGGTGCCACTTCTACCGCCTGTCGTAAGTTAACTAATATTATTTAGATTTTTCTATTAATACAAATATTCCACTGAGTTCATCTTGAGCTGGAATCAGACTGCATCGATTTCATTTTGCCTGGTTACTCCGAAGTATAAAAGCTGAAATCTGAAGGTGTTCCAACTTATTTGTGGCACTCACTCCTTGCACAAAGTGACAACCTGCCTGGTGCACTGGTGAGGACTGAGTTATTGGAAGAGCAAAGTCCTAGGTTTAAATTCCAAACAAGCAAAAAAAACATTAATTTTTTATAAATACAAATTGATGCATGCAACTTTATTGAGGACCTCTTGCCGGGATGAAAAGTTTCCTATGATTATCTCCAGGATGCAAGCTATCACTGTGCAAATTTCAGCACAATCTGATGAATGATGCGTGTACACTCAGAGGATTTTGTTCGCAGGATGAAAAATATCATTTTAAATTAGTATGAAAAGTATCCAGGAACTGTCTTCAAAAAGCAAGTTATTTTTGTGCAAGGCTTAATCACAATTGACTTTACATAGAAAAGGGCTCATTAATGCATATGGCACAAACAAAGAATTATTCAATTCTATTTAAATAGATGATGACAGATCTACTTTAAGTTACATGCATCATTCTAATTAGAATCCATTTAGTGTGTGTCATTGCTAAGTTAATTTATGTATGTTTAAAAACTTGAATCATCAATTTGCCATTCAAAACTGAATGCAGGCATATTCACAGTACTGCTTTCATTGTATTTTCATATTCAAGTAAATATTTAAGTTAATTTAAATACAAGGACTTGTGTAACAAAAGAATACACTGAGAAATAGTGGGTGTCTAAGACAAGGTCTTGTTTCAAATCCTTATAGTTTCAGTAGATGATTTCATCATAGTGAGAGACAGATAACTGAAAACTAATTATTTGTGACTTTGAAGGGGTCTCGGATCCTAAATTATATCACACTATCACACTAATATTATAAAGGTGAAAGTTTGTGTTGGTGTGTGTGTATGTTTGTTACTCTTTAACATCTCAACTACTGAACTGATTTCGCTGAAATTTGGAATGGAGATAGATTGTACTCTGGATTAACACATAGGCTACTTTTTATCATACAAAATCATAGTACCCAAGGGATTTTTAAAAAACCTAAATCCACACAGACAAAATTGTGGGCATCAGCTAGAATGAATTTGAAACAATAAATATTACACCAGTCAAATTTGACATTAAAATCGCAAACGAACGGCTAGTTCTGATTTTTTAATATGTTGTTAGGACCACTACCAGTAGTGTAAATTCAATTTTGCAGCTTCGAAAGACCTGTGCTAATTTTGTAGCACTCGAAAAACCGCGAAATTTTTGCACTTTTTTTGGGTTTTTCAATATAAGTCCTAAAATATGCGTTTCTAAAAAAATATTTTTCTATACTTTTTTAAAGAAGACTAAATTTGCTACAATTTAAGACCAAAACTAGCTCTTTAAATTCAATATTTATTGAGATACAGCTCTCCAAAAATTGACAATTAATTCCAAAAAAGTGAAATTTTAAGATTCGGTCAATTTTAAACCCCGATATCGGGGAAAATACTCATTTTACGAGTAAAGTTAATTGAAAAGATGTTGTAGTAAATATAATTAGCTTTAATTTAAACACTAAACAACGTCTGTAGCCCATATAGTTTACTTACAAATCCTAAAAGTTTAAAAAATGCGAAAATTGCAGTTTTCTCTTTAGTTTGTTTTGAATGTAATTTGAAAGAAAAAACCATGTACATCCACAAGAAATATGTATTAAAACTATTACTAAGTATTTAACTTAAGTATTTATAATGTTATTTATTCAAGAAAAAAATTATTTATATTATTATTGATATTTATTGATTTTTATGAAACATATTAATCTGTATTAAAATGACATTATGAGTTCCGAGCAATATAAGTCGTAAACTACGCATTTTTGTTTAATATTTTCTACACATTTTTAAAGTAAACTAAAATTGCTACAGTTTGACATCAGAACCAGTTCTGTAGCTTCAATAATTGCCGAGATACAGCTCTCCTAAAATTGAACTTTTTTCAAAAAAAGTGAAAATTTAAGAGTTGGTCAATTTTCGACCGCGATCTTGGGGATAATACTCACTTTATGTGTAGAATTATAGGTAAAAATGTTATAGTAAATCTAATTAACTTTAATTTAAGGGTAATACGACATCTCTAGGACATATAGTTTACTCACAAATCTTAAAAGTCCACAAAATGGGAAAACAATTTTCGTAAATTTGCTCTGCTTAATTTGGTTTGTGAGTACCTTGAAAGGAAAAACCATGAACATCCACAAGAAATGTACATTTAATCTATTATTATAGTATTCATAATGTTATTTATGAAAAAAAATAATAATTATTTATCTTATTTTATTGATATTTATAAAGCATATTAACCTGCATTACAAAGATATTATTTTTGGTTATAATTGTTCATTAAGGTTTGTGAGTAAACTATATGGCCTAGAGACGTCGTTCTACCCTTAAATTAAAGCTAATTAGATTTACTACAACATTTTGACTATAATTTTACCCTTATAATGAGTATTATCCTCAAGATGGCGGTTGAAAATTGACCAAATCTTAAATTTTCACTTTTTTTGGAAAAAGTTCTTTTTTAGGAGAGCTGTATCTCGGCAAGTATTGAAGTTACAGAACTGGTTCTGGTGTCAAATTGTAGCAATTTTAGTTTACTTTAAAAATGTATAGAAAATATTTAAAAAAATGCGTAGTTTACGACTTATATTTCTCGGAACTCATAATGTCCTTTTAATACAGGTTAATATGTTTCATAAAAATCAATAAATATCAATAATAATATAAATAATTTTTTTCTTGAATAAATAACATTATAAATACTAAATATAAATACTTAGTAATAGTTTTAATACATATTTCTTGTGGGTGTACATGGTTTTTTCTTTCAAACTACATTCAAAACAAACTGAAGAGAAAACTGCAATTTTCCCATTTTTTAAACTTTTAGAATTTATAAGTAAACTATATGGGCTACAGACGTCGTTTAGTGTTTAAATTAAAGCTAATTATATTTACTACAACATCTTTTCAATTAACTTTATCTGTAAAATGAGTATTTTCCCCGATAGCGGGGTTTAAAATTGACCAAATCTTAAAATTTCACTTTTCCGGAATTAATTGTCAATTTTTGGAGAGCTGTATCTCAGCAAATATTGAATTTAAAGAGCTAGTTTTGGTCTTAAATTGTAGCAATTTTAATCTTCTTTAAAAACGTATAGAAAATATTTTTTTTTAAACCCATAGTTTAGGACTTATATTGAAAAAACCAAAAGTAGTGCGAAAATTTCGCGGTTTTTCGAGTGCTGCAAAGTTAGCATAGGTCTTTCGAAGCTGCAAAATTGGATTTACACTACTGGTAGTGGTCCTAACAACATATTAAAAAATCAGAACTAGCCGTTCGTTTGCGATTTTAGCCACTTTTGGAGTCAAATTTGACTGCACTATATGGTTTTATATGGGACTCTTTCCACTATATTTTTTCACAGGAGTGGTAATAAACTGAATGAAACAGGTTACCTAATAATGTAAAATTTAGTTTTTCTTTGAAAAGGGGTTGTTGATGTTTATTTTGTATATGTAGAAACTGTTTTGATTGACATTAATTTAAGATTAATAGATCTGGATCATTAATTAATAGATATGGACTTTGAGAGTCCAAAAACATAAAAAATTGTGTGGACAAGTTCGCTTTTGTCTGCCAGCTTCTCAGCTGTCTCAAATGTTAATTGTGTTTTGGTTTTATCATATGAATTTGAACCATATGTCAAAGTAACAAAGCTGTTTAAGTTCTATAGCTAAAAGATGCTGTGCCATTAGTATATATGCTGATCTTGAGGATTCCAGTAAATTGATGTTGGATATGTAAATACATAAATAGTACATACATAGTATAATTTTATGTTCATTATTTAATGGTTTCCTTTCTTATTTTATTTTTCAGTTTTTATGATATTCTTAATACTCTACTAAAAATATTATGTGCGCAATTCCTAAAGGTGTCCAATTTGTAATACACTTTGTTCTGTACAAATTTTATATTAAATTACAAACAATTTTATTCTCAGACACTTCCCAGGTGAATTGTTTTTCATTGTTGTTGATATATTTTTTTTAATGATCAAAGCTAATCACTATATTTGCAGTTGTCTAAAGAATGCCGCAAAGAAATGCAGTACTACAAGCTACTCGCAAAAGAAGTGGAAAAACGCATACAAACCCTCAAACCTTTAATTTCTGCGAGCGACACTGAATCAAGTGATGATAAAACTGATGCCCCCGACCTTCCTGAATCAGAACACAGTTACGAACTATCTCAAGATGATGTTCAAAGCAGTTTCAATAAAGTGGATAAAATGACAGCAGTAAGCACTGAGAAGTGTCCGGAAGATTGTGAAATTAGCAGAGTTCAAGCAAGTAACACTTTTGATAACATCACATCAAACCTTGACACAGACAGTGCGTCATCTAAATTATCATCCAAGTTTGCGGTAGATCTCAGTTTGAGTATTAATGAAACTGGTAAAATTGGACTCAATAGTCTAAACAGTTCTAATGCATCACCCAATGATCTTCCCGAGCGTGATTGTAATTGTTCCCAAATAGAAGCAAAAGTGTTGACCAATGCCAATGATAAAAACGGGTCTGATACCACTATCAAAGATGAAAAAGTGAGTTTCAGTGTCAGCATCAATAAAAATGTTTTAATTGATCCAACAACTGACATACATTTCAACCATGATGGTCCGTCTTCCCTTAGTTCAAAAAGCTTTACCGGTTCCCTTAATGATATTCACATAGAAAGCATAAAAGAATCTCAGGATGTACCTTTAATACGACAGAGATCTTATACAGTTCTAAAACCGAGCCCTATGCTCCTTGCACATTTGGAAGTACAGTCAATCAACACAGGGGTAGAAGTAACATCAATTTCTATGAGTGAATCTCTATCCAACATAAGCAATGCAAACAAAAAACGAAGAAGCTGGGACCTGGAATCTGCTAAAGAGAAATGGTCGTCGATGGCTTTAGAATTAAAGAAAAAATGCATAACAAGTAATCCCAAAAGTGCTTATAATACTGCCAAAACTGTTTCTGCTAAGCCTGTTAGAAAAATACAGTCTTCACCCCCTAAAGTAAAATCTCTCATGCAAGAAAGACTGAAGCGTAGCTCACCTAAAAATTTGAATAGATCTGAACCTATACAAAAGCCAAAGAAAGCAGTGAGTCCCGTTCGAAACTCCCACCCTATTCAAAACACTATTAAAACACCTGCTACACAAATGACGAGTCACAAAAAAGATATAGAAAATAAAAAACAAACCCTAATCTCAGAGTCCGAGGACCCAGCCACCCGCGTCAGGGAACTCTACGAAAAAATCCAGAAACAGCAATTAATTCAAATGGCGAATCTAGTGGAAAAACAGAAAAAAGAGCAAATGTTATTGCAGCAGGTGTTTGAGGAGCAAAACAATTTGCTCTTTACCCAACTTAAAACAATTTGTCCCAGATCCCCTAATGAATTGAAAGAAGCTTGGGCTGACAAAAACAATGGAATTCCTGATCGGGGGCCTGTAAGTTTGAGCCAAGTTATAAACCACAAGCCACAACAAAATACCTGTGATAGTCCAGTGCTTTCGACCTTAACTGAAACAAATAACTACCTGAACTATTGTGATAACATTCTCAAGAAATCCAGAGACATTACTGGAAGCATAAAAAAGCATCCAACAAAAAACAACGATGATAATGAAAAAGATCATATTCAAAATCAGCAACTTGAAGGCAGCAGAACGCGTACGCATTCTCCTGTCCGTAAGAATACGCCAACTTCAAGGAAACTCACGTATGAGACTAGCGTATCTTCCGATCGAGAGTACGATCCAATCTTGACCGATCGAACGAACGATACAATGGCCGATTTGAATGTTACATTTCCTTCAGATAATAGTGAAGAATGCCAACCTTATATCCACAATTCTGGTCAAAGTTTCGGACGTAATTCTGGTCATAGTATCATGCGTGGTTCGGTAATGGCAAGTCCTTTGACCGCGCCGGTGACGGCGGCGTCATACAGATCGACGGATAGAGCCATCAGAAGTATGGAGGAAACTATACAAAATTCCATCAATAGCATGTGCGGTAGGACCAACAAGAAATTCGCTATGCGACCGCCAACAGCAGAAGAGGTAAGTAATAGACTAGTATTTTGTTGAGTTGACAATTATTATGTGATTTTTTGTTAGTTGTTAACTGATTTTTATTTTTAAATTTTTTCGTAGCTGGTTTTTTATGTGATTTTTTGTCAGTGTAACCTATCTACATTGCCTTCTGTTTTCTTCTTCTCATCTCGATTCCTTTCTTAGACATTTCTCCGTTCCTCGTACCTATTTTCTCTCTTCTATCGTCTTCTTTTATTGTTCTAGATCCTAATAGCTTGTTAATCTTCTTCAGTCTATATTTCTTTCTACACAATTTTATGTACTGTCCATAATTTAACAGCGCGCCGCTGCAACCAAAATAGTGGCCTACGCGAAAGGTTACTTGGTGCGTCGTCTGATGAAGACGGAACGCGTGCAGGCGACGGTTCAGACCATCAAGGAGGCGTTGCTGTGCGCCCTGCAGCTGCATCAGGACCGCGAGGGGATCCGGGGCGCTGATGTCGATCTGCACAGGAGGCTTATACAGCAGGTGATAGGCGATTCGATTCGTGTTTGCATGTTCAAGATTTTCGTGTTTTGCTTATGGCATTGGGGATTGATGGAGTTGCTGAGGAGGGTTGCTGTAAAAGTTAAGTCTTCAGTGTTTTGTCTAAAGTATAAGGGATTGTTAACTCTGTGACCCTTTCTGCATTACACTGCTACCTAAAGAACCGTCTCATTTAAATGGTAGTTTAGATTTTGTGCTATCGAATTAGCATCAGTTTCCATGATGCTTTGAATATTTATGTTTCAAACTTCGGTGTTTTGCCTAAAGTTTAGGGGATTGTTAACTCTGTGACCGCTCCCGCACCGCGCTGCTACTTAAATAACCGTCTCAGCTAAACGGTAGTTGAGATTGTGTACTACTTAATAAGCACAGTTTCCATAACATATACTATTGAATATAGTGTAAGGGGACAGCTATCGAAAATGAAGACTTAGTAGTAATGACTATTGACAAGATACCGCAAAAAAACGCGAAAAAAAAACTTCTTGTATTTTTAAAAAGTTCGCAATGCAATGCAATCAGCTGGCGCTAGATAGCAACAAACATTGGGTAAATACTTTCAGTTGTCGCCGCGTTTTGCACGGTATACATTGCCGATCTAAACCACAAAAATTACAAGTTCAAGGGCCTGTTTCACCACCTTCTGATAAGTGTTTGATAGACTAAACGTTAGTTTTGTCGCTTTCTTACTTTATGTCAAGTGACAAAGACAAAAGTTGTAGATACCTAACCGATAGGTACTTATCAGGTGGTGAAACAGGCCCAAAGACAAATGGTTATCGGGATTGTATGCTGTTTAAGTAGTAAGTATAGATAATGACGCTGTAGCCTACACAGAGTACGGACCAATAGATTGAGACTGGGTTAAGGGCGATAGAAATCTGTGAATCGCAACTGTCGATCAGAGGCCTTCTACCGACTTTGTACATAGTGGCAACAATGATCGAAATTCGAGTATCGACACACAATGACTTCAGAGCAAAATGAACCCAAAGACTGTTATTTTAAAGTCGTAATTCAATAGTTCCATTATTTATTTTATAACATTTCTGCTGGCTGTTTTCAAATGTTTTGGCGAACTCAAACCTTAATAAAGCCATTTTAGGTCAATTTTATTCTGAAGTCATTGTGATTCGATCAGTGGTATACTATAAAGTTTTGGAGCTCTGCAAACTGAGACTACTGGCACTGAGCGCTAAGTTTTCGATAGCAGTCCGCTTATACCCTGTATGTTTCAAAAAACTTGAGAGTATCTCATAAGAATGTCTGTATTCAGATCACCGCGGCGTGCTACTCGCTGCACGACACGTTCGTGGCGAGTTCGGCGGGCGAGCGCTGCGCGCTGATCGCCGCGGACCGCAGCCGCCGCCGCTCGCTGGCCGCGCGCCTCTCGCCCGCGCCGCTCACGCCCAACAGGCACTACCGACCCACGTGAGTGTTCGACCATTCTCAGTGTACACCAGGAGGTATTATAGTGCGTGCGCAAATAGGCACACACAAACTAATGGACTATTAGTTTTGTAATTGTAACTTTAAACAAGAGATAAAGTTCGTAAACTAAAACCCGACTACGCTTAGTAATTTAATTTAATATAAAATAATAATTTAGTGTACAGAAAGCGGGGCAAGCAGCTAGTGACGCCATCTATTATGTCTATCCGAAACTAAAGAATATTTTACTTTTGCCGCTCGGACGTTGCTGCTCGAGTTTTTCGTACATAAAATGTAGCCTATGTCACAGACAATAACAACGAAATAAACACAAAAATTCCTTAGTAAATAACTGTGCTAATGAAGGTGCGGGTCATCCACAGTCTGTGTCCCCGGCTTCATTGTCCTCAAAATCAAGGCATATGTGTGACAGGTTCCCTGAACAAAATGTTGTAAACAATGCTAATATTTCCCTCAGACATACAAAATCAAGCACAAAAACATTCATGTTTAGTGACGGAATTGGTAGTAATATGGGCATATTATTAAATCTACATTTACAGGGACATACGGTATTGAACTGCTGTTCCCCTAATGCGGGATTAATCTCTGTGGTAAATTCAATTTACAAAAATAGAAATAATTTTGATGAAAATACAAATTTGATAATCTTTTTTGGAAACAGAGGTAACATTAACAAAAAAGATTTGGAATATTGTTATGAATCTCTAAATAAATTAAATGTAAATAATATTGTTATTTACACATTCCCCTATTGTCAAAATCTGCCACACCAAGAAAATACTCTTAGATATAAGTTGAATATGACATTGCACAATTTATGTACATACAATAATAAATTTAAAATTATTGACATTACCAAATGTGGTAAAATTTATTATAATTTGAAGCAAGATAAATATACACTATCTTGCTATTTTAAAAGACAGATAGCTATTTCGCTATCATATTTTTTTTCAATAACAGCCAAGAATTTGGCTAAACAAACTGCTTTTATTGAGCAGTGTTATAATTCTGACTGCATCTTGGATGTCAATCCAAGTAATTTTACTTTAAACTAGATAAGGAGACAACAGAGGTTTCCTCTTGCTTAAATAAATCAAATTATAATAAGGACATACCATATTTAAAGAATAAAAAATCTCAAATTATCAACCTTGTTCACCAGAACATTCAGTGTATTAAAAAGAAGGATTTGGAGATTGAGTTATTTTTAAAGAATTTTAATATTGATATTTTATGTATTACTGAACATTGGTTAAAAAAAATGAATACATGTTTAATTTTGGTGACTACCGGGTTGGTAGTTCGTTCACCAGAACAAAATCTATTCATGGGGGTTCATTAATATTATTGAACAAAAAATTAAAATTTAAAAATCGAAATGACATTGTGAGCCTGTCTGTTGAACGGACAATTGAACTAGCGGCAGTTGAATTAGAGCAATTCATTGTTGTGTCTGTTTATAGACCACCATTGTCCAATTTTGAACTTTTTGAGAAGGTAATGGATGAAGTATTATTCAAAATAGTAAATTCAAGTAAAAAGTTACTTGTATGCGGTGACTTTAATGTCAATATTTTGGAAAGTAGCCCTTTAAGTGTAAAGTTATTAAATTTGTTTATGTCCTACAACTTATCCAAAATGTTTATGGAACCAACAAGAATAACTTCAATAAGCGCCACTTGTATAGATAATATTTTTACAGATATAAATCCTCTTAGTAAAAGCATTATTAGTAAATTAGATTCAGATCACTGCGGACAATTAATTCAGTTTGAAAGTTTGAGGGAAAAGTCTGCTAAACGTAAAATAACTTTTGTACCAGTAACGTCGGACCGTATAAAGAAAATGAGAACAGGTCTAGTTAAAGACATTCCATTTCTACCAGATATTTTAAGTCCTAATGAAATGTATAACTTATTCTTTTATTCATTTCATAGAATATTTAATGATATTTTCACTAGTAAATCGGTCTTAATTACTGATGCAAAAGCCTTTAGCGAGTGGGCAACAATTGAATTACATAAAAAAAGGCAAAAATTATATGAACTGTATGCGGAGCGACAATATAATACTAGTGATGAGTTCAAGCAGTACGTTCAATTGTTTTCCAAAACTTTTAAGAGGGATTGCATTGTGGCCAAGTCTAAATATATACAGACCAAAATAAAAAACAGCTCCAATGTAATAAAATCTACCTGGAAGATAATTAACGAAGAGACAGGGAAAGCAACAGAGAAAACCAGTGAGTTTAAACTTATTGTGGATAACAAATCTATAACGTCAGACTCTGAGGTTGCTTCAGCCTTTGAGGCCTTCTTTACGGATATCCCTGTTTCTACTACAAGATCATTGAACTCTTCACCAGCTGCCGCTCTCTCATTATTGGAGGATAGCGTGCCTGAATGCAATCAAAAATTTAAATTCAGTCACGTTAGTTGCTCTGACGTTATTAAGGCCTTCAAATTAATCGACAATAAGAAAACAAATGATTTGTGGGGAATTTCCGTTAACGTTGTAAAGTCATTGATTGACATTGTTGCACCTGAGTTAGCTTTAATATTTAACAATTGTATCGACTGTGGTGTGTTTCCTGACTTAATGAAACATAGTAAAATAATTCCGTTATTTAAATCAGGTAGTACTAGTGACCCCACTAACTTTAGACCAATATCGGTACTACCTACCTTTAGTAAAATTTTTGAAAAATTAATACTAAATCAATTGCTTAAACATTTTCATACTAATGATATATTACATACAAAACAGTTTGGTTTCACAAGGGGTCGCTCAACAACTGATGCTGGTGTTGAGTTAATTAAACATATATTTGAAGCCTGGGAGGAGTCACATGATGCACTTGGAGTTTTTTGTGATTTGTCCAAGGCTTTTGATTGTGTTGATCATGAAACATTACTCAGAAAACTACACCATTATGGAATTAAAGGTGCAGCTTTGGATTTAATGAATTCTTACCTTAATGATAGAACACAAAAAGTAGATGTGAACGGAAAGCGGTCTACCGGATCAGCTGTAAAAATAGGAGTTCCACAGGGTTCTATTCTTGGGCCCTTTCTATTCCTTATTTATATTAATGACCTTCCTTATCTCGCTAAGGATAGTCACGGGATAGTATTGTTTGCTGATGATACATCACTTTTGTTTAAAATTGATAGATACCAAAGAATACCTGACGAAGTAAACAATTCTCTCACAAAAGTGGTACAGTGGTTTGAAGCAAATAACTTATTACTTAATGGGAAAAAAACTAAGTGTGTTAAATTCACTTTACCTAATGTTAAACAAGTTGAAACCACTGTACAGCTTAATAATGAGGAATTAGATCTAGTGGATACGGCTGTTTTCCTGGGGATAACGTTAGATGCTAAACTCCAATGGGGCCCTCATGTAAATAACTTATCGAACAGACTTAGTTCTGCTGCATATGCGGTTAAAAAGATTCGCCAACTAACTGATATTGAAACTGCGAGGTTAGTTTATTTTAGTTACTTTCACAGCATTATGTCATATGGCATACTTTTATGGGGTAATGCTGCTGATATTAATTCCATTTTCGTGCTGCAGAAGAGGGCTGTTCGTGCCATATATAATATGGGACCCAGAGAGTCACTGAGAAATAAGTTTAAGGAAGTTAAAATTATGACAGTTTATAACCAATATATTCTTGAAAATTTAATATATGTACACAAAAATATCGATAAATTTAAGAAAAAAAGTGACTGTCATAACATTAATCTTAGAAATAAAGATAAACTTGTGTTGCCCACTACTAGGCTGCGAAAAGTTGGAAAATCATTTGTTGGTAATTCTGTACTTTTTTATAATATGTTGCCAGAGAACATTTTGGATATGTCTCTTAATAAGTTCAAAGGTTTTATTAAACGCAAATTAATTGAAAAGTCTTACTATAGCTTAAAAGATTTTTTTAATGACAAAAATCCATGGACATAGATTGCTCTAAAAGCCAACAGTTCAAATCATTTTTATGGCTATTATACCATATTGTAAGATGGTGATAATAAAAAAAAAATAAACCCGGCTGAGTTTGTTGTGGGCTCTTCTCAGACCAGGGCGCGTTTGGAACCCTCGTAGTTTTAGTTTTAAGTTTCCGTAAATAATTATCACCATTGCCTGTACCTAAATTGACGTTCAAAAAGTGTACAGTGTACCAATTTTGAATAAAGTTTATTTGATTTGATTTGATTTGAATCAATGAGGGTTTTCGCTAATTTTTCTGACACCAGATGTCGCTACATAGGCGTAAGGTCTAAACAACTGTCAAGTTGTACTGAATTTTATGCCGATGAAACATTTTACCGAAAATTCATCGTATTTGCACTGTTTTACTACCTATATAAATAAATAAAACATTTATTCAGCCATATCTATACTAATATAAAGAGGCTTGTCCTGACTGACTGATTGACTGACTGACGGATCATCAACGCACAGCCTGAACCACTGAAGCTAGAAAATTGAAATTTTCACAGTAGCTTCCTTTTATGACGTAGGACGCACACAAAGAAAGGATTATTGCAAATTTCATCCCTAAGGGGGTTAAATAGGGGATAAAAGTTTCTATGAAAGTCCGTCATTTTTTAAGTTATATCCGTGAAAATCGGTATTTGTACTGTCGGTTAAAAATAAAGAATACATGTTTCAGGATTTTTGAAAATCCTACCCCCAAATGGGTTAAATAGGGGATGAAGGTTTGTATGAGAGTTCGTCATTTTTCACATCATTTCTTAAGTTATATCCATGAAAATTGGTATTTAGGTTTTCAGTTAAAAATAAAGAATTACGTGTTTCAGGAATTTTGGAAAAACTACCCCCAAGTGGGTTAAATGGGGGATAAATGTTTGTATAAGATTTGTATGAATCCACGCGAGCGAAATCGCGAGGATCAGTTAGTATAAACATATTTCACTTGATTAATACATTAGTAAACGTGACAAGATAGTTACCCGTAGATTTCTAAAGAACCGAAAAGAAATATGGATTACGGACTAAGAAAAGTAGCTAAGCTAAAGATTGAGCTCAAACGCAGAGGTGCAAATCACGTGCAAATTTTTTGCACTCGTTATTTGTACATAAATAGGCACTGCACAACACTGTGGAATTTTCGGAAAGAATATTCCTCTTTTAATGATTTAAAAGATGAAAAATAATCGTAAACTACAAGACTCTCATGTATTTTGATAGATGATTAGACCTCTCGCTACAGTGCTGCCAACTCGTGGATCATTTACAGAAAACCCTCATTGACACCTGACGGAAACGAACCATACATACATAGACTGCTAAAATCATAACCCTTCCTTTTGGCTTTGCCGTAGTCGGGTAATAAATCAATCCGAATAATAAGTTTCTATTAACTCTATGAAACATCCGATAGATAAAAATTATTAAAAATAGTAAAAATCTTCGCTTCAAAAATTATTAAAAATCCAAGAATTTGTCTGCAGTTTATTTAGTTAGTTAGAATAGTTTTAGATACCAGAAATTTCAATTGTCGTAAAGGACAGGCCTGTCCATGTCCTTTACGACAATTGAAATTTCTGGTATCGATATATTGTAGTTACTAGCTGCGCCCCGCGGTGTTTCCCACGGAAAAAATATATTACAAATGCAGATAAGACACATTATAAGAATAGCACTCCTAGCAGCCAAAGTTTTACTTATTTGCCGATAGATGGCGTTGTTTTAAGCCCCGCAGGAGCACTTTTTCCTGGATAAAAAGTAGCCTATGTGTTAATCCAGGGTATTAACCTGTATCCGTTCCAAACAGCCAAATCCGTAGTAATAATAGTAAGGATTTGTAAAACATGTGTAGGTATGATACATGAGTGAAGTATGAACGACGATGGTCTCCTCTGTTGAAATTAGTAGGAGTAGAATATATAAAGCTTGATACATATTATTATAAGTCATGTAACTAGTAAAAAAATAGAGTAGATATTACGTTCTGTAGGCAAATATACTAATTTTAGACCTATAATAATTAATCAAAATCATTATAATACCCATGTAATTTATTTCATGAACTTAATAACTATAGGTGGTGGATCTTAATATGTATATGTACCTATTGTGTGTGTTTATAACAGGGATGTAATGTCGCAAAGCCACTCGGGCGCGTTCCCGGCGCGCGCCAAGCGACACGCACCCTCGCTAATGACTCAGTCAAATTATGGTAACACTATTAATTCATATACATGAATGTTGCCAGCTTTCAAAACAAATCACCACTATTTTTCAACTTTGGTCGATGTTACTTCTTATTTCTTCCGAATAGGGTAGATGTCTAATATTTTTGAATGCTAGATAGACAAATTAAAAAAAAAAAACAAGTCATCTGCCCTATTACCACTTTTCTGCCTGGTGGAGCTTCTATTTTTTTTATCTGTCATGGGATTTATTTTTGGTCTAACTTGGGTTTTTTTCTTAGATGTCTCATTTTCTTTCTCTTATTGAAAAATCATCTCATAAAAACTTTAGTTAACAGTTTTCACTTTACGCTATATGTATGTGAAAATTATTTATTGTATATTTTTACTATATTATGCTTGTTAGTAATAATATTGTTGTTTATTATGTAAACTTATATTTTAAGTGTATCATTATTATATGAATGAAAAACATGGAATGAATGTCCAGCACACTATAATTTTAGGAAAACTAAGTACTTCAAGATCAACAGGCACTTTTCAGGACAGTACAGCCTGTGTTTTTTAAATTTATTATTTCTACTATTTTTATCTTCACGCCTTTTGCTTTACTAGTTATTGCTGTATTATACTTTACTCTTATAAGAAAGTGGAGTGACTCTAAGCTCTCTAGCTATGCTTGGAGTTTCTTTTTGTGAACAATTCAGAAATGAGGAGGTCTGTAGATCTAAAGTCAGCGACTCAGCTCAATGGATTTGCGAAGCTGAAGAGGCAGCGGGCGAGGCACATAGTTCGAAAAACAAGTAGTCGTTGGGGTCCCAAGGTGCCCAGTGGCGACCTCGCACCGGAAAGTGTAGTGTTGGTAGATTCCTCCACTAGGTGGACCAGCGACATCAGATGAGTTGCAGGGAGCCGTTGGATATAAGCAGCGCAAGACCGCGATGCGTGGAGGTCCCTACAAGAGACGTGTGACTAGCAGTAGATGTCAAATATACTCTAGAATCTAGGGTGTTTCAAAATAATAAATATCCTCGATGGATTAATTTATAGCCTCAATAGCGCAACGGTCCTCGGGCGTGGTTCGAAAACCGAAAGGTCGATGGTTCAAACCGCACCCGTTACGCTATTGTCGTACCCACTGCTAACACCAGCTTTCGCTTATTTAGAGGGGAGAGGGGAATATAATATTTTTTTAATCGCAAGGAAAAGGATAATTGTAGAGTAAACTGTATGTTTGTAATATTTCAGAGACGTTTAGCGGCGACAAGAGCGTGCGCCGCTACATGCCGAGCCCGCGGCGCCGCCCGTGGCGCTGACCCAACGCCGACGCCGGCGCCTCCTATCGCAGCTAACTCGAACCACAGATCACTCTAGAGACTAAAGCCGATTTTTGTTTAGTAACATATACATAACAATACACAAGAAATTCTACGATAAGCCTTTTATATTAATTAACTTGTACTATAAAAGCGTTTTATATTATTTTACTATTAGAACATTAAAAAATTGTAATCGCTGACGCATGCCCGATTTAGACAGAGGGGTAGGTGGTTGCGACATATATACAATATACAGGTTATAAGGAGACCGCTTCCAAAAATTTAGCGCTATTATTATACTACGTAAACACAATTCAATACCAATAATTCAATAATCAATTTTTTAATTATTTATTCAATAATTCAATTTAATTATTCAATACCATTGGCCTTATAGTAGGTATCAAATCGGTATGAATGTGAAATCGCACGAAGTTAGTGGGATTGCTTTGCGCAACTACCCCCAAAGAGGTATCTTCTCTATAGTGTATAAAACAAAGTCGTGTTAGTTCGAACACTTATAACTCGAGAACGGCTGGAGCGATTTTCATGGTTTTTGATTTTTTGTATTTGGGACCGTCCCGAATAGCAGAATAACTATTAATAATATTGGAAAATTGACGAAAAAATAAAATAAAAGAAAAAACATTTTCTCATACAAAATGTTCAAGGGTTTCGTAACTGTCAAACATCCCGTCGCGTGGATACGGTAAACTCTCTCACCCTCTCACCCATAGATAAAGAAATCACCCGTATTTATAATTATAATTCTTCTGTACGTGTGTTTGTCACCTAACTCCTCTAAACGGCTGGACCGATTTGTATGATATTTCAATGGGTTCCTAGATGGTTTCAAAACACAATTATCGGGTAGGTACAGGTAACCTACCGGGTCTCAGTATGTGGCGCCAATGTCGATATGTCACCGGGCAGGACGAAGTCTGCCGGGTCCACTAGTATATTATAATATTTAATAAGCTGTGGATTTTTTATTTATGTATAGCAATATGAGTCTTGAGATTTTTTTGAATAATTTAAGTAATTTTAATCATGTACCTATTTGGGTTGTTAACATAGCATTTAATTTCATTATAATTCATTTTTGAAAGTGTTAGAAATTTTGTATAACTTTTTTAAAATACTGATTTTATTTTTTACATTATTGTACAAAGTCAAAATCTTACATTCCGTTAAATATACTTAGTTTAAAGAGAATGCAAGCAAAATTTAATTTTATATTGATACAGTACAAGGTTCATAATACAATAACATTTTATAGCAATAACTTTTTATTAATTTTAAGGTTGTATAATCATGGCTTCCGAAGCTCTGGTGTCTAATAATTTAACTAGTAACATAATAATATGGTTATTCATTCTACTATTTATACTTTATTTTTTTATATACGGACTGATTTTCTTCATTTTTTTCTATATCGATATGACTCAGCGTGCAGTGACCGATTTTATAGCAGACTAGCTGACGCCCGCGAATTTGTAAGCGTGGATTTAAGTTTTTTAAAATCCCTTGGGAACTCTGATTTTCCAGGATAAAAGTATACTTCTGTACCAACAAAATTGGTTCAGCGGTTTAGAGGTGAAATCGTAACATACATACAGACAGTTACTTTCGCACTTATAATATTAGTATGGAAAATGGATTAGATATTATCTGTCAGCAACTTTAGCATACCTTGTTCTTCTGTAAATTTTAAAGTTTTTTTTAAAGTCAGTTATAAAATGAGTCGTGTGCGTTGGACGGTGCTACAAGTTAAGAATTTTGTAAAAGAAACCGAACACTTCGTCACAATTATTTCTAGTCATATGCTACACGTTCTGTAATGTTTGTGTGCATATTTTAATATGGAACTAATATATTTTAGTTATTTAACTTGTGTATCCATTACTTCAATCGGTATGTTTTTGTATCGCCATGATGTATTTGTACCTAATATTTCCAAAGAAAACTAACCATTGAAGCGTCTGGAATCTATTAAACATGTGTTTTTTATAAGAGAACTTTTTGATTGAAATAAAACGAAGTTTTGCTCGAATTTCATTTAATTTTTAATTTAATTCTCCATTATACAGACCCTTCTGATTTGAAACATTATTATAACTTTAAAAAGTATCAGACATATTTGTGTAAAACTCAATCGGATGTATGAATCGCGAAATAAATCTGCGCATTCCTCGACGGCACGTGAGCAAAACAATAATAATTATACTACCATAAATACGAGAAATATACCAATATCATTATTAGCAGTAGACAATAAAAGCGTGTCCGAAGCACAAAATAAAACTCTTCACACGGTTAACTTTCATATCACTGTACAACTCGCCGCTCGGCCCGCGGTCTTGTATAAAACATATTCCTATAACTATTCGGCGTCGACAAACTTTTTTTTTTTCTAAATACCCTCCGTAAGTGAAATTCGTGTAGAAACATCGCTATTATGCGTTTTAAATGCCACAAAAACCCGCCGGCGCGTGCGTCGTCGGCGTAACTTAATAATTCCGGTTCGTGATACATTAACGATGTTTTGTTTAGTTGTTATTTTCTAGAAGTTTCGTTCGTGTTAAGGCAGAGTATACTTGACGTAGGGCACCTCGATATCGTTCTCGTCCTCGTCGTTGCAGCACAGTTCGAACACCAGAGCCTTAACGTGGGGTTCCAGTTTCTTCTTGGACACTTTGGTCACCACTTCGGACATGGGCAGGTTGAGTCGCTCGAGGCGTTTCGCTTTGGGCATGAAGAACGAGTAGAGCATGCACACGCCCTGCGACAGCATCGTGATCTCGAGCTTGTGCTCGTTCTTGAAGTAGTCTATGAACTCCTGCAGCGTGATCTCGCCCTTGATCTCGAACCGGTCCCACAGGGTCCACTTCTTGTCGTAGTAAGTGTTGGTCGGCGCCGCGATCGGTTCGGAGAATCCGAAGAACGGCAGAGCGAGATTTACGAAGCCGTTCTTGAAGACGTCTAATGTGTTGAAGCCCTGAGCGAGTTTGTAAAGTTCGAGACACACCAGTCCGGCGACGACCGAGGTCGTGGTCGCGATGGCCGGGATGATCTTGCCCGCGATGAGCTTGGAGCGGTGCCTGTCCGCGGGGGGTATTTTGTAGTTGGCCGCGCGCAGGTTGGAAGCGGCCACGATGAAGTCCATGTGGAAGTTGGAGTCGTCGTCCTTCTCGAACTCCAAGGGCGTGATCTTCAGGGTGCCGAGCTGTCCGGGCGGCGGCAGGTCGGCCACGATCTTCTTGACCCTGTTCTGGTCCATCTCGTCGTTGTTCTGCTGCAGCTGAGCGTCGGTGATCGCTATCTTCACGCCGGACCTCGGTATGAATTTCGGCACCTGAAATGTTTTATTATTATCACAATTCTAGTCATATTCTTTTCACAAATTCTTGTCAAACTTTTTTCGGTTTTAGTTGCCAGTTTTTTTTCTTCAGTAATTAATAAACTAAAATCAATTTTCTATATTTTTGGGAACAGCCCCCTTAGCCACTATATAGTCCAGATGTAGTTCTTCCTCAGGGTCAAGCTACGCATCACTCGTGTTGTACTGGTCTGGAGAGAAGAATGTGATCAATTCACCTGAACACTCATGGCAACTTCAGCGATCAGCTCCCTGTCCACACAGGGGGGTAGTCCGTACACCTGTTCTCTAAGGTCCGCAGCAGCCACTGTATAGTCCAGATGCAGTTCATCCTCAGGATTAAACTCTACATCACTCGTGCTGTACTGGTCTGGAGAACATGGAGAATATAATCAACTCACCTGAACACTCATAGCAACTTCAGCGATCCTCTTCCTGTCCACACAGGGGGGTAGTCCGTACACCTGCGCTCTGAGGTTCGCAGCAGCCACTATATAGTCCAGATGCAGTTCTTCCTCGGGGTCAAGCTACGCATCACTCGTGTTGTACTGGTCTGGAGAACATGGAGAATATAATCAACTCACCTGAACACTCGTGGCAACTTCAGCGATCCTCTTCCTGTCCACACAGGGGGGTAGTCCGTACACCTGCGCTCTGAGGTTCGCAGCAGCCACTATATAGTCCAGATGCAGTTCTTCCTCGGGGTCAAGCTACGCATCACTCGTGTTGTACTGGTCTGGAGAACATGGAGAATATAATCAACTCACCTGAACACTCGTGGCAACTTCAGCGATCCTCTTCCTGTCCACACAGGGGGGTAGTCCGTACACCTGCGCTCTGAGGTTCGCAGCAGCCACTATATAGTCCAGATGCAGTTCATCCTCGGGGTCAAACTTCAGCGGGGATGGACACCTCTTGGGGCCGGACCAGAAGGGGACACCGCTGGTGTTGTTCTGGTTGGGGGGGAAGTTGTACAGGAGCTGTTTGATCTGGTTGCAGTATTGCGCCTCCCAGTGCATGCGCGCCCATGTCACACAGTCGTCGAAGTTCAGCGGCCGTTCGGTGATTGCGTTCTGTAATTACATAATTTAACCGATTAATTATATTGATCAGTAAGCGGGACCATTTACTTCCATTTTGGACATTATGTAATGCATAACTTAAGCATACTGCCTACACCTTATACAAGCGAATCTAGAGTACTACTAAATAGAGTGGGACTAGAACATAATTATGTATAATAGTATTATTATGTATAATAGTATTAGGAGTTGGTGATGATTGACAGGAGGAGTATTGCTACTTTATGCAGTAATAGTTAGTATTCTTTACCTTAAGGTTGTAAAGCCATACTCAAATTATACTATATTTCGAAACTTTTTCTTTCGGTAGAAAGAAGGAAGCTTTGTTTCTTCTAAGCAAAAATAGAAGGCAAGGGTTACCCTGACGCTCTCCAGGGTGTCGAGGGGCTGGCTGCCGGGCAGGCGCATGGTCCTGTCGAGGAAGTGCGGGTCGGCGAGGTACTGCGCGGCGTGCTCGGCCGCCTGGCGGAACAGGCCCTCGAACTCGTCGCGCGCCCCCTGCAGCGTGTGCTCGATCGCGTTGGGGAAGTTCTTGAGGGTGCAGATGGGGATGCTCTTCTCGGGCGGGTCCTGCGACGAGCTGTACTTACCCTGACGCTCTCCAGGGTGTCGAGGGGCTGGCTGCCGGGCAGGCGCATGGTCCTGTCGAGGAAGTGCGGGTCGGCGAGGTACTGCGCGGCGTGCTCGGCCGCCTGGCGGAACAGGCCCTCGAACTCGTCGCGCGCCCACTGCAGCGTGTGCTCGATCGCGTTGGGGAAGTTCTTGAGGGTGCAGATGGGGATGCTCTTCTCGGGCGGGTCCTGCGACGAGCTGTACGACTCGGTCAGGAAGGGGACCACCACCTGAAACGGCGAAACATTCAATTGAAATTTTCTGATAATTTTTTGGCTGCACCATCTAAATTCTAAAAAATCTAAAACAATGGTCAGACAGTCGAAAAACCATTTATACTAAAGCAAAGGTCACTACTCACTATAACAAAAGAATATATAAACACTATGCATTCTTGCAAGGGCCACTTTATGGATATATCGACAGTTCTTTCATAGTGGCCAGACCATACAAAACAGTGGTCAGATTCCCGATATTTGGCCAGTAAGTCAAGAGTAAGTGTGCCGACTTCTGATATTTCAACAGTCCATCCAGAGTATTCCACAGCAACAACAAGGGTATTCCTTGGGTATGGCCCTGTCATGTCCAGATAATGCAGTATGAGTGGTCACTTTTCGTGGATGTATCTATCAGACATTTGTCATATCTACATGCAGCAAGTGATTTATTTATGTAAGTTATGAATTTATTATTCTTTTTGTGGGAACTGTTTTATGTCTGGTGACATTAAGAAATGTCAGAATTCCACAGAATAAATAACCGGCCAAGTGCGTGGCGGGCCACGCGCAGTGTAGGGTTCCGTAGTCACAATCCTCGAAAAACAGATATAACTCCTTAACCTGTGAACCCTACTTAGCCATGATAGTTTTCCTTTAAAATTGATTATATATACTACTGCTGTGAATTTTTTCAAGTTCCTATATACTGCCATTTGGCTGATAGAGGGGGGGGACACTTGACTCTAATAAAAATTTACACTTTAAAACATCATATTTTACAAACCGGTCTAGAAATCGAAAAATGATGTTCCCATACCCACAGTATTTTTAAAAGACCTATTCAACGATACCCCACACTATGGGGTAGACGAGAAAAAAAATTATCATCCCCACTTTTGTACGGGAGCTACCCTAAAAAAAAATATTTATCAAAATTTTATTTCACCACTTTGTCGGCGTGATTAATATTTATACCCATGCCAAATTACAGATTTCTAGCACTAATAGTCTCTGAGATTAACCGAGGACGGACGGACAGACAGACGGACGGACATGGCGAAACTATAAGGGTTCCTTGTTTACTACGGAACCCTAAAAATCAGACTAGAAGTACCTGCGTGTTGCCTTTAGTGCCCAAGGTGCCGCTCTCCAACAGCGGCTTCCTGTAGTAGACGCAGCGGCGGTCCATGTAGATGCGCGCGTCCACGTTGTCCAGCGCGTTGGCCACGCCGTCCAGCGCCTCGAAGAACGCGTCGTCATACACGGCCTCCGTCTCCGGGCACACTCGGTTCTCCTGGGCCACCACGTTCATCGACGGATTCATCACTTTGATTGCCTGAATTAATGAAACCAATATTTTAGCTACTTTTTAACATTATTAATTATTCTAATGTGTGTATAACGAGACACATCTTAAGGTAGGTTGGACTTCTCTACATCAAATCCATGTATGCGATCACGACCTGTGGGGCTATTCTCTAACTTACTTACCAACAGAAAATGGTTGCCAACGAATTTTTTCGATATACATTGCTGTTTTAATATGTAAAATGAAATCACTATTTATATTTCACACAGTAAAACAGCAATGTTTATGGAACTTATATGGTGGCTATAATTTTCAATTGGTAACTAAGTTAGAGAATAGCCCAGCTGGCCACCATCAGTCACTACGTCTATCATTGCGAAATTGTATTGTACATAATGTGACATTTGTGCGAGGGTCTTCTTACAGTGGCCTTGGCCTTTTTGACCACAGTGACACTCTCTTCAAGGCTAGAAATAACAATGGCTCAAAACTGTAACCCTTCAAAGTTTTTTGTACCACTATATAAGACCCCTGTAAAGGCTTGTTATATGCTACTTATTGAATAGAAGCAGGCGTTACTTTGCGGAAATCCATAATATATGATGAAAAGTCAAAATTATTTTGCTATGATCCGCAAAACAGTCAAATTTGTATGGTACAACAAGCAGCATGTGCTATGCCCTGTCAGCCTTCCTGCTGTTAAATAAGCAGGAAAAATAAGCAACCAAGCGGACCCCAAGCGCCACCACCAAGTAACACCACACAAATCCACCACCGAAATAAACTCGACGTCGAGTCTACTAGTAACGATCGTCGAGTTTATTTCGGTGGTGGATTTGTGTGGTGTTACTTGGTGGTGGTGCTTGGGGTCCGCTTGGTTGCTTATTTTTCCTGCTTATTTAACAGCAGGAAGGCTGACAGGGCATAGCACATGCTGCTTGTTGTACCATACAAATTTGACTGTTTTGCGGATCATAGCAAAATAATTTTGACTTTTCATCATATGCTACTTACTATGTCTACCATCGTGAAATTCTTTAGCACTAACATACAAGACTCCTTGATGTGGATGCTATGGAATGATATTTTGGTTAGACGTTACCTTAGCAGCGGTGCTGGACTTGGGTTTCTGTACGTCGCGCGGTCGGAAGAGGAACTGTCGGTTGAGATTTGACTTCTCTATCAGATCCATGTCGGTAACTGTGACCTGGCCTCCGTCAGCACCTACTCCCATCATTGCGAAGTTCTTGAGCAGCTCGCAACCAATGGCACCGGCACCTTAAAAATAAATTGATTACAATCTTGATTTAATAAAGAATACACAAGATTCAAAAAAATTCAAAATCATTTATTTCATGTAGGCCAACGTGTGGCTCTTATGACATGTCAAGAATCTATCACCGGTTTGGAATGCTGATTCTGCTGAGAAGAGCCGGCAAGAAACTCAGCAGTTGCTCTTTTCAAAACAAAATTGTTACAAGTAGCTTAACTATCTTGTGGACAGCTGAAGCAAAGCCGCATAGAATAGACATATTTTTTATTCAGATAAACTTTTACAAATGCTTTCGAATCGACAAATGAATCTACCACTGGTTCGGAATGGTGCTTACAATTCTACACATGTTAAGATGGGCAGACAAAAGTAGCCCCATTTCCGACGGTGGCACCCGTTCACGAGCATGACGCATGATCCAGCCATTGCTTTGCTCAACCATATTCGAGGGAACGTAACAACCCGCACCACACGACACGAACAAAAATATTCATTTTGATTTTCTCATAAATCCCAAATTAGACGGTTCATGTTTTGGGATTTTTGCTTTCATTTTCAAGGCTTCATCTATGAATCATCGAAAATGAACCGTCTAAAAACCGACCGTTCATCATTCACAGGCACAGTGCCACAGCAAATATCGTATCGTGCATCGTTCATCGCAAAAATGAACGGGAAAATCCTGTGACTGCAGGATGTACAAGTTTTGTATTCCAACTATAAAATATTTTTTACTTAAGATTCAAATGTTGACTTATATGAAATGCACTCTTGTTTTTTTTTTTTTTTTTTTTTTCTACTGTTTGATTTTTGGGGGTTTTGTCAAGACTGACTATGTAACCCCCGTAGGTTCAACAACACGTTTTGGCAAATCTAACACATCTTAGTGAGCAACCTCGTCTCCTGAGACAGTGGGGCTGCTAAAAGGCTATTGCACATGCCCACACTGCAATTGCCCTTGAGAAGGCGTGGCCGTTCCGATTCGTTCCGTACACATTCCATCAAAAGATGGTACACATCATCAACATGTGTGCCTCCACATTCTGAACAATACATTGTTGGCGACCTTCCCATCAGATATTTGAACTTGTTCGATGGAATGTGCCCGGAACAAAGTCGTAGAAGTTTTACTATTTCTGGCCTTTTAATTTTAGCCTCTTGGAACCATGGAAAACGAGGAAGTTGACACACTATACTTTTATACCAAATACCTATCAGGCGCGAGCGCTCATCAAAATACTCCTGCCACGCTTGTTCACAGTCGCGTTTGAATTTTATTAAAATTTCGCTTTGTAGTGGAATGCAGTGGTAAGGTATTCCGTTGCTCACAGCCTGCCTGGCCGCTAAGTCTGCTTCCTCGTTGCCCATGATTCCAATATGGGAGGGTATCCATTGCAATATAATAGTTTTATTTATACTTTTCATTTTGCATATGGAGTCTAAAATATCGTAGGCTATCGGATATCCTCGAGTACTCGAGGTTAGCCGAGCCAAGTGTAGGAGCGCGCTCCTCGAGTCAGACAGAATAACAAAATGACTACCCTCGCGCGATAAAACATAACACAGGGCTTCGGATATCGCAATTAGTTCAGTGTGCATGATGGTTATATCCGCTTCAATTTTAAATTTCAATGTAATTTCTGCCTGAGGGTCGAAAACAGCCGCTCCTGAACCCGACACATCTTTAGAGCCATCAGTAAACAATTTATAAAATGTGTTATATTTACCATACAATAGTGTTTGGCAACAATTACTCATGTTCAGTCTACCGCCTCGTTTTTTTGACATGTTTACACCGTCTATATTCGTATTGATGTTACTTGACAAATCGTACCCACCGATCCATGTAGGGAGACAATAAATTTGTAATTTTTTAGTGGATTTAATGGAATATTGTATTAAACTTCTATGAACTATTATCAGCAACGGCAATTTCTTATTCCTCCAATATCCGTTACTACACATATTGTTTAATGATTTTAATACATCTATAGTGATATTATCTTCAAAGGATCTAGATCTTAACAAAAATTTACCGGCTAAATATTTTCGACGAATATGTAAAGGTTGAAGACACAGTTCACTCTGCATGACATGGATCGGTGTGGTCTTGACAAAACCCCCAATCACTCGCATAGCCTGGTTCTGTACTTTTTCTAATTTACTCAAATGGCTATTAATACTATTATCGTATAGGAAGCTTCCATAATCAAGCCTACTGCGTATAATTGATATAAAAAATCGTCGTAGGTGTTTCGGATGAACCCCCCATTTACTACCCGCTAATACTCTCAAAATATTCAAAAATTTTAGTGTTTTATCTCTGGTTTCGTTTATATGTCTACCCCATTTTAAGCTTCGGTCTAGCCACATTCCCAAGTATTTAATACTGTCAACTTGTTGAATATTATGTTCGTCACTGACTAAATTTACAATAGGATTATTTCTAAATTTGCCTCTGCTAAAAATACACATTTTAGTTTTCTTGTGCGAGATGTTAAGCCCAAGATCTTTAATCAGCTTACAAAAGGTCTCTAATGCTGATTGAATATTATTTACTGCTAAATTGATATTTTTGTTAGAGCTATAAATGACAAAATCATCCGCATATTGCGAGATGAATACGTTTTGTATATATTGGCAGATTTTACTGGTAGCCAAATTGAATAATAATGGGGATAGTGGGTCACCCTGTGCTAGTCCCATTGCTGTAGTGCGACACACCATTTTGTCCTCGCTCAAATAAATTGCTAACTCTCTTTCGCGTAAATATTCCCACAGGTACTTACAAATGGATGTCCCTACAGCATGTTCATCCATAATGTTCAGTAGGCTGGTTACATTAACATTGTTATAAGCATTATCAATATCGACAAAGCAGCCTACTGTAGGGATTCCCTTCGTAAAACCCATTTGGATGCGAGTTATGATCCTAACTAGATTATCGTAACTTGACCGAGATCTACGAAAGCCTATAGTTTCCTGTGAAAAGTGATCGTTTTTTTCCAAAAACCAGTCCAACCTACGAGTAATAATGGTATGTAAAATTTTACAAACACAAGATAACAATGCGATAGGTCTAAAATCGGCTGCCGTTCTGTTATCTCGACCAGGTTTCGGTACAGGAAGGATTTTAGTTTTCCTCCATTGTGTTGGAACAAAGCTTTGTGTTAAAAACCGGTTATAAAGTGATACAAGTATCTCTTTCCCTTGATCTGGAAGATTGCTAATCATAGAGTAAGAAATACAATCTACTCCCGGTGCTGTGTCTGAACGTTTTAAACAGTTATTTAGTTCGTGTACCGAAACTGGAGAACTTAATTTAGGGTTCACAGATTGGAATATTGGTGTGTCTGGTATAACAAAATCTGGAGCTAAGGAACTTAGTAAATTGATAGATGTCTCACTGTCTATGGTACGCGTAGCTGTTCTATATCCTTTGAACCATTTCATGCGCATCCACATTTCATTAGAAGAAGACACTTCGTCAACACTATCACAAAAAACTTGCCACGATTTGAGTTTTCCACGCCTAATGATTCGTTGAGATGACGCAATTTTTTCCTTTAGGGACCGTAAATTATCTGGAGTGGGATTTTTTCTGAATGTTGCCAAAGCCCGTCTTCTCTGTGCTATACAGTGTGTCCGGGATCGAACTAGCGATATTTTAGGGACATATTCTACAACTCATTACCTCTCTGAAAATACCACTTATTAGGGCCTGCCCCCCTCCCCCTCCCAGGGACAGCCATTTCAATTTGGTGTGCGTTTTTGTGGGTATGTGCGCACAAAAAATGTAATAACTCAAAAGTCTGCTGATGCACAGGTCTTCAAATGACCTTATTCGATTGGATACAATATTCTCCATCACTAAATACCAAACAATAGAATAAAATGTTAAAATAACTCGATCAAAAATGCTTCGGAAAAAAAATATTTTTTCTAAAATATTGAAAACTACAAGTTTTTGCTGCATTTTGCAAAAACGAGGTCGTTAAGACCACATTATTAAGTATTAAATCGACAGCTTTTGAGATAAGCAACAAAACGACATAAATAATTTGACTGTAAGTTACTTACTTCTGGAGATATTGGTAATTGTAAGTACTTCGTCCCCAAGCATGAATTACGAGTATTGAACCCAAATTTAAGATTCATCATTTTTTTACTACAAAGAGGTAAAAAAAATCTTAACTTTATAATTTAATTTTTGTTAGTTAAACTCCATAACTCTGATTTGTGTATGTGACACAAATCAGATATCCTAAAAACTAAGTTATTTCCGCCACAAACCGAAATTACCACCTTCTGTTCTGTTAGCTAGTTGCTTCATGTTGGGAGGATCGTTGGATCATGTCCAAATACAATCTTATTTTATCTGGAACGGACAGGATCGTCTCCAATAATTATTCTTTTCTGGTATTTGGTACCATATAAAAGACCTTCTGCTTCATAGGTCCTCATAAAAAGAAGTCCAAAGGTGTAAGGTCTGGAGAATGAGGTGGCCATTCCATTGAATTGCTGCCACGTCCGATCCAAGGCGAATAGTTGACATCTAAATGCTCTCTTATGGCTATAATAATACCGAGTAGGCATGTCTTTAAACTTAGCAAACTTCACAAACCTGAATCATAAACAAAAATGAGTAATAACTTAAGTAGTGATCATAACGCCTCCTCGCCAGGAACAACAAAATAAAATTTCAGATATTTAAATTTTTTATAAGAATTTTTAATCAGTTGAAGTAGGGGTCCGATCCTTAGTTTTAACCTCATTCACTGACTAATCAAAAACAATATTATTATTACTTGATCGCCCAAGGTATGCGATGGAAACCCACATTCGAATAACATAAGAACTTACGTGCTCGCGGTTAAGTTATGTTTAAACAATAATATCTCCAAAAGTAAATAACTTACAGTCAAAATTTTTATGTCGTTTTGTTGTTTATCTCAAAAACTGTCGATTTAATACTTAACAATGTAATCTTAACGACCTCGATTTTGCAAAATGCAGCAAAAACTTGTAGTTTTCAATATTTTTCAAAAAATATTTTTTTTCCGAAGCATTTTTGATCGAGTTATTTTAACATTTTATTCTATTGTTTGGTATTTAGTGATGGAGAATATTGTATCCAATCGAATAAGGTCATTTGAAGACCTGTGCATCAGCAGACTTTCGAGTTATTACATTTTTTGTGCGCACATACCCACAAAAACGCACACCAAATTGAAATGGCTGTCCCTGGGAGGGAGAGGGGGGCAGGCCCTAATAAGTGGTATTTTCAGAGAGGTAATGAGTTGTAGAATATGTCCCTAAAATATCGCTAATTCGATCCCGGACACACTGTATAATGAGACATAAGAGGTGTCCAATATGGTTTTGGTTTAAATTTTTCAGATCGTAATGGGTCCTCTGGAATTTTATTGAAAGGAATAGCTGTTTCTGCAGCCGAGTTTACGATGTGTATGAACTCATTGTATGCACTTTGATTATCTGTATGATTACTAAAATCAGCAAGTTTACCCTCTATAATATTCTTATACATCGTCCAATCAGCTTGTTTAAAATTTCTTCGTTTTTTAGTACATGGTGGGTTCGTCATTATGTCTATTTTCATTTTCACAAATAGGTGGTCACTTCCAAGATTTTCGTTAAGGACTTTCCAGTTAAATTTGATTGCAATATCTTCAGATACCAGCGATATATCCGGGGATGTTTTACAGATTGACCCATTCATCAGCTTGATACGCGTGTGATTACCATCATTCAGAGATACATAGTTATGTTCCATGGTCGAGTCAAATATCTGATTGCCTCTAGTGTCCGTTTTGCTGGACCAATTACTGTGGTGACCATTAAAATCTCCAGCAATTATTGTTTTCTGACTGAATTTTGAAAAAATTTCGTCCCAATCTTGAAGTGAGGTATTAACCGAGGGTGGGCAATATATCGAAACTATATTTTCGACATCTTCAGAGTTGAAAATTTTGATAGAAATTATCTCTATTCGTGTATTAGAAATGGAAAAATATTGTTGTTGAACTTTTAAAGACCAATGAGTTAAAATAGCTACTCCTCCAAAACCATCTATGCGATCAGACCTAAAAATATTGTAGCCACTAATGTGGAGACTACTATCTGGATTCAGCCAAGTTTCACTTATTATAGCGACATGAATTTTTTCCTGATTAAGAAGTAGTTCAAATTCCGTTAGTTTAGGACGTAGACTTTGCGCGTTCCACTGTATCACATTTAAGGTACGTTTATTGTTGTGAGGGGCCATTGTAATTAAAAAGCTTGAAACAAGGCCAATCTGAAAAATATTGCACAACCATTGATAAAATCCCGTCAAATAAAATCTTGCAGCAATTTTCAATCTTATTTTCCCATGTCAGTCTGCTGTCAAATATTTTCTCCTTAAGTTTATTGAGTAATACTTCCCACTTCATGTCTTTCGTTTTTGTTGATTTTTCCTTTTTCCTGCTCTGCTCCTCTACTTCTTCTTCACTTGTTTCCATTCTTCCACTAGTCTCAGATCCTTCATAAAAGTTGATATCCTCAAAAGTGTTTGTCTTTTCTTTATTCCTTTTCTTTTTCTTCTTTGTCCCTGGTTTTTTGGTAGCATCAGCATAAGATTTTTCCCCTACAGAAGGATCGGGAGCACCAGACTCATCTTGACATTCTTTATTAATGTTCGGAAAATCATTCTCAGTAAATACGGGCTCGGGTCTTGGGGGGGAATATGGAGGGACGTATAAGGTCAACGCTCTTTTATATGATACACCAAACTCGGACATCAATTCTCGGATTCTTTTCTCTTTACCAAAAATAGGACAAACTCTGGCCATTGCCATGTGTTTTCCACCGCAATTGTTACACTTAAAGGTGGTTTTCGTGCAGTTTGGATGATTATCCCCACATTTTGGACAAACAATTTTATACGAAGGACAGATCTTGATAGTATGGCCATACCTCCAGCAACGTGAACATTGTGTGACAGGATATACGTATGGGAGCACTTCCGCTATGGTATCAAAAATTTTAACGTGAGAAGGAACCGAGGATCCTTTGAAGCTTATTCTCATTTTTTCACTTAATTCCCATTTTCCATCAGCTCTGTTTCTTCGTTTTAATCGTTTAATCCCCAGAATTTGTGTACTACAAGTCAGGCTTTCTAAAATTTCTTCATCCGTGTAATCCAAATCTATATCTTTTATGACTCCATATGTTTGAGTAGTTTCCATTGTTTTGTAAATATTAAATCCCATTTCCTTTAATTTAGATGAGTTTACGAACTCGTCTGCACTATCTTCTTTATTAAATTGTATTAGCACTTTATATGAGTTCACGTATTTAACTCGAGTAACATTCTGAATCTTTTCAGTTTGAAATAGTTTTGCCAATTTAAATTGTTTTGGTAATTGTTCAGACCCAGTCATACATACTTCAAAACTGTCCTCCGGTATTGGCTCACCTGCGTTGGCTCGAGCAAAACGTTTGCCTTTTCTTCCCACTATAGACCACATCTCTTCATTGTCCATCTCACGATTTCTCTTCCCCACTCTTTTCTCAGCATTCGTCGTATCCAAATTATCCTCTACTTCTCCTGAACATCTTGCAATACTCGTCGACTCCATCAACAACTCCGACTCGTCGGACTCATCCGGATCATTATTATCCATGGTCACCCTACTCACAGTCGGGCGAACCTGACATCGTATTGAAAAGGAATACGCGGTCGAGTGCAGCGAAGTTATGAAACCGGTTATGCGATCGCAAAGTATACGCGTCCAGTAACATCAAGCGCCGGCGCACAATGCACTCTTGTGTGGATAACCTAATTATTGAGGAATGAATTTTTCAGGTTTCCTATATGAAACAAGATTCAAAACAAAGAATCTATTCTACAGATTTTTATTATTATATTGTTTCTCCTTTATCTTGATAATATAAAACTGAAGTAAATAATATAAATACAAACATCAGTCAATGACCTTACTATCTGTATCGATAGATAGTAACATTGATGGTAACTGTTATACACATACTAAAATTGTTAGTGATAAAACTAGTGGAATCTTCCTTACAATTTTCCTTGCGGAAAAAAATAGCATTTTTAACCGACTTAAAAAAAGGAGGTTCTGCATTCGACCCGTATGTATGTTCATGATTATCTCCGCAACTAATGAACCAATTTTGATGATTTTTCACTATTGTAATCTACATACTTTCAGGAAGGTTTTAGTGTATAACACGTCGAGTTGTCATTCTTATGTATGAAGTTATAAGCATAAATGTACACATATGTCACTAATATGTTCTCTGAGATTTTGCCAGACCTGCAGTTGCTGAAGTTGAACTTTTTATATCGAATTGATAGAAGTCGGTTCTTTTTTCTTTGAAAAAAATTAATATATATATTCTGTCAATTTAGTTTAGAAATATGTAATTGTGTACAATATTCCCCTTTACCCTTTAATTAAGTGAAAACTTGTGCTAGGAGTGCGTACAACAATAGTGTAACAGGTGGGGTTTGAACCGTCGACTTTACAGTTCCCGATCTGCACCTGACGACCTTTGCTCTATTGAGCTTTAACTTACTAACACTTATTCCTAGAGAGTATACTGTAGATACACAGCCTTGAAAGTATCTCTTTAAACTGTGATATATTGACACATTTACTGTCACATGATCCAGACATGACTGACATGATCTTGTCATGTTGCATATTTTGTTATAATGAGTCAAATGCAGTTCTTTCCAATTATTGGACAAAGAGACTTAAACACTTACCAACGATAAAATACTTCAACTCTCCAATTCTCTTCTGGAAATCTTTGCCGAAGACTGCAATCTGTCCGTCGTATCTGCACCCTATAGGCTTACAGTTCTCTTCGTTGAGAGCAGAGCGGTCTTTGGGCAAACACTCAATGGCGTCCAGGTACAGCCACTGGACGATGGGGTGGAACTTTCCGGAGCAGGCCTTCATCACTTCCTGGGCGATTACGCCTCCGATAGCAGCATTCATTGGGTTTAAGTCTCCAGCAGATACCTGGAGATGTTAAAACTGTGCTATTATAAAATGGTAATAATTATTACATATCCAGATTATCTTGTTGCTTAACCTTTACAATGTCACAACACGGTTCATGGTATGCATAAAAATCGACAATACATAAAAAATTAATGCACACTTCTAAAAATTTATAAACATAATAACCATGATGAATATGTTTTGCATGTAACAGTGGCGTTATGATAGGCTAACATATTTTACGCACAGACATCTATACCAGATAATGTACATCATTGTAAATTATAAAAGTAGTAGTACTGTAGTATAAGTTATTACATTGACACATTCTATCTGTAACACTGAACTCCATTAAGAGAAGTACTCTGGACAGGCTGTGTGTGATCATATAAAATAAGCCAATTCTTGTGCGGATTCGAAGCACTGCACTTACACAAGTGCTGTTACTGGGGACCTTATTTGACATTTCCCAATACAATTTATTACAATTTACATTAGTTTCATGCACCTTCACTAACTTCTTTTAGATTGCTAAGAGAAGTGAGAGTGCCAGCTCCAAAATGGCTTCAAGAAATTGCTTCAGTCAATAGCATATGATATGAACAGCATATGTTTTATTAGAGGTCAATGACAAGTCAAATTCTAGAAACCCACCTTGCAGAATGTCTCCAAGAGCTCTTTATTAGGTTCAAACTCCCCTTTTTTGAATAACTCTTCGCCTTCCACAATATTCTGGACATGCTCCATGAACTTGGCAAAGTCTTCATCACACCAAGGCTTGGGCAGACGTCCTTCTGCATCTTGAAACTTGTGCAAAGCGTAAAATCCAACATGAAGTTGTTGTGGATAGTCCATTTTAGCAAAATCAGTGATCAAAAACTCTGGGTTCTTTATAGACTCGTTCAAAGGTTTGAAGTTTAATATCTTAGGCATCTTGACTTGTGTGACGATACCCCCTCGTTTGTATTTGGAGAAGTTAGTAGTGTCTCCGATACTGAATGTGTATGGCCCCAGTACTTTGATTTTGCGGGGTTCACAGCCGTTTAATTCTGTCATACCTAGGACCTGAAAATTTAATATTGAATAAGTTTTTGCATAGGTTTTTTCCAACATGTTTGGGTGCAAGTAAAATATTGATAGGAAAGGTTTGAACTTCATCAAAATTCAAAAAACTTAGAATAGATAAGTTTTTTATTCAAATAAACTTTAACAAGTACTTTTGAATCTACACTGGTTCGGAATGCTGTTCCTACTGAGAAGAACCATGTTTTCTTTTAATAATTTTTTATTTCATTATTTAAGATAGATTTAATTAATCAGGAAGACGATATTGGTGGGTCACTTGAATTCACAGAAAGCACTTGCATTGCAAGCTTATTTATACAAGCCACATTGTCTATCACAAGTGTGTGAGCACAGCAAACTAAAAAGTGCTTCAAAGGTTCGATATAAGGTTTCAGTTCCTTTTAGCTCATCTGTGATACTTAATTAGAGGAAATTAATTCTACTGCATGAAACATGAAGAGTTTAAGAAATGCTAGACAAGTTATAGGAAACTTAGGGTCTGTTTCACCACCCTCTGATAAGTGTCGGATAGCCTAAACGTAAGTTTTGTCTCTTTCTTACTTTATGTCAAGAGACAAAGACAAAAGTTGTAGATAGCTATCTGATACTTATCAGAAGATGGTGAAACAGGCCCTTAGTCTATAATAATAATTTTTATTTTTAGACCAAGTAAATCTGTAAAGGTCATAAGTAAGCAAATAGCAGCCATACTTGTAGCATTGCTAACAAGATTAACTATGATTCTCAAAGGTAATGATGATAATTATATGAACAAAGTATTTGGTTTCCATTGAGAGTTAACTTATATTATTTTACTTGCTACAAAACTAAATTGTTAGTTCTAAATGTAATGCTATTTTTTTCCAGAGGGATCATAGACTTTTATGTTTATGTATATTATTTACCTCTTACTTTAGTTTACAAGATTGTGTACGATGGGCTCTCTTAAATTGTGTGCACACAAAAAAATGGTGGTCTGTGGGCATATTATACAGGTTGAAAAATTGCTTTAATATGGTTTGTACCAGTTACTATTGAAAATGTAAGTCTATCCTTATACTGCCTTACTGCCAAGGATGAGCTAGGCTGTTTCAAGATGGATGTGTGAAACCTATTAGGATTACTTCATTTCCACCTACCTAAGCTTTTAGGATTAAATATCTGCCAATTGTGAATTAGGTATCATGGAACTCTGACTCCCAACTCCTCAATACTGAAGATGCAGGGTACTAAAGTCCTAAGTCATGGGAATTATGGAAAGTAATTTCAAGTATAGATTTCTTCATTGAACGCAGGTCTCAATTATTTCTCAATGCTAACGCTGCAGGATACTGCACACCTAATCTGTGGGGATTTAGGTGTTTTCCACAAGAGTCTAACTATAAAATTGCAGTGATCCTAATGTTATGTTGGGTTTCACACACAACCCTCATTGTGAATTTCCATACATATATGGGTGAAAAGGAGCCTTATTATTGAGCTACTAATACTTTAGAAGCATATTCACAAATTCTTAGTTAAAATCAGCCTTATTTTTGAGCTACTAAGGGCCTGTTTCACCACCTGATAAGTGTTGGATAGCTTATTCAAAACTTTTGATTTTGTCACTTGACATAAAGTAAGAAAGTGACAAAACTGGCGTTTAGACTATCTGACACTTATCAGAAGGTGGTGAAACAAGCACTAAGGCTTTTTAAGCATATTTGTACTAGAAGAAAGACAGTGTTACTGTTGATTTAGTTATTAAGATTTATAAGCATAAAGCCAGGCCTAGACATAATGTAATGTTTATAAGTTTGGCAAAACAAAGTTTATTGCACCATGTGATTCATGTTTTTGCAAGTGTGAATCATGTTAATAAAAAAACTGGTGTAGGATGACAGTTTATAAACATGTTGTTAATCATTTATTAGGAACTTTTTCTTCAATGATTAATCTTACATACTCAAGAGTAACCTTTACAGTTAAAAATTGAACATTTTAAGTTTACATTAATAGGGTAGGAACACCGGTTTCCGGACACGCACCTGTTATCGTCCACCGAGCGGATCACTCTTAAGAAACGCTTAAAAATAGAAACATTATAAGACTTACATAAAAATAATGCATCTCTATGCCAACTTGAATGTCTTATCAAGACACAGAGAAAGAAAAAAGTCTATTTCACTTAAGTTTCTTTGAAAACAAAGCGATCGAATTTAGAGTATGCAATTAAGGAATGAAAATGAGCCGTGTGGAGCAAAAAAATTAGTGGCATGCTTCAACTATCGCGGAAAGTTATTAATTATTTTACTATAAGATTTAGTTTGATTCTTCTTTGTAGCACTTACTTATGTTTCATAAAATACTGTGAACGTGTTTTTTTACTTTTTATTACATTAGAATACAAATAAAAGGGGTGGACGACAACTAGTTCACTATTTTCTTAAGAAAACCTGTTATCGTCCGGGCGGTCAAACACAGGTTTAGCGTCTTAATTTTAGGTAGTCTTATTATCAATCGAGGTGTGCACAAAATTGGAATTAAGTTTATTAATTCGAATCCTATACACATACACTAGTTAGTGACTAGTCTTCGTCCACTTTTTTCTCATTGTATATAAAACTATGGGTCTTCAAAATCACGCGTGGACGATATCTAAATTTGCACTGAATAAATATTCTAAGTTTCGACCACCAAGCTATTATTTGAAAATAAATAGATTTAGTAAAAATATAAATAATTAAACTTGTTTGACAAAAGAATTACCTTATATTTTATGTGTTTTTTGTGTATTGTCGATCATTATAATTTGTGGACGAAATTTAAAATAGAGAACCTGAAGTGCACCGGTTATCCGTCCACCTATATTTTAAACTGTATGAAAAACATATATTTTTTAATATTATGTTATTATTTAGGCGAATTTTGATTATTACTCATATCTATAATTTATTTTTTATTCATCTACAAGTTAGTCCTTGACTGCGATCTCATCTGATGTTAAGTGACGATGCAGTCTAAGATGGATGCGGGATAATCTGAAAGAGGTACAGCAGTATCCGTACCCTTAAACGCTAAATGACTTGGAAGTAAGGCATACTAGACTAGAGACAATTTTGAAATTATTAAATTGAATTTACCAAATTGGTCTGCCGAGAATCAAGTAGAAGACCTTCCACTAATAAGACTTACCCCTGCGCCATGCCAGGGAGGCTGCTAAATTATATGTACCTACTTTTATATAATGTAAGTGCGATGTGGTAAAAGACGATGCAAGATAGATAGGCGCAAAGTTGGTAAATATATTATGTCATATTGTAGACTCTATAAACCGCGTTAACAAGGCAATAGTTTTTTTATCTGTTTTATTTTAAAACAAGCAGTTGACCGCTATTGCGTATGCGTAGAAAGACCACATCACTTTGTATAAAGTTCTTTATCACCCTGTGAAAGTTCTGTCAAAATAGGTTCAGCTGTTTTGAAAAGTAAGTACATATTACGAATAGACGAAAAACAGAAAACTATTTTTTTATAAACGGTTATGTGGCTTTTTAATAATGTATCAGTAAACATAAGTTCACTAATAAAAACCCATATATTTCGAAACGACGGACAGGAAGTTAATTTTAATTGGTATAGATATTAAATACATAATATTAAAGTGGTGTTAATATTACATATTCAATTACTTACTCATTACATGCATACTTTTTCATAGTAAATTTCTCATAGAAATCAGTGGACGGATAACAGGTACAAGGGTGGACGATAACTAGATTTAGTGGACGATAACCGGTGAAATCGGCATTTTCAGCTTTTTATTAGGATTAAAAAAAAACTAGTTATCTGACTAAAACAAGTGTAAATTGAAAATTTAAAAAACCCCCGACATTCGCCATTTAGTGGCGGCGGCCATCTTGAATTTGCAATAGTGCTATTCTACTAGTCAAGCCCTTTCATTTGATACCCATATCAAGGGAGTTGTGAAAAAATATATCATCCGCCATTTTGTAGCGGCGGCCATCTTGGACCGATTTTCATCAAACATAGCTAAGAACACTCTCGACTAATTCACCTTTCAAACAAAAAAAACCGCATTCAAATCGGTCCACCCGTTTGAGCGCCACAGGGGAACAGACAGACACACACACACACACACACACACACAGACACGTCAAACTTATAACACCCCGTCGTTTTTGCGTCGGGGGTTAAAAATACTAACATGCAATGAAAATAGACTATACTAGAAGTATATTATAACAAGTTTTTGTTTAATTTTTTTTATAGAACATATATTTTCACCCTCTCAAACTCAGTAACTCCACTAAATGGACGATAACCGGTAAGAAAACCCTATATTCTTTCTATTTTTTCTGTAATATGTCTGTCTGTCTGTTAACTTTTCATGGCTCAACCTCTGCACTAATTTTTGGCAAATGGACATAGGATGGACAAAGAATAATTTCTATCTTTTTAGAAAACCTAAATATTGTCCGACACTGACACAGAACCCAAAGATGGGTGATGACTATTACAATATGCAGTATTTTTGATTCATTTTCAAGGTTTTCATAGAAATGATAATACTCATGTTTAGTTTCACATTTAGCTGTTTATTTGAGATAACTTTTTAATAATTATTTAATGTAACTAACTTGTTATGCCTATTATTCAAATCTAAGTAAATCTCATACTTTAATTTGAGTCATATGGAGAAGGATCTGGTGGCCCCCTGCATTATTATTCCAATATAATGTACACCTACCATTAATATAAAGAAACTCTCAGCAGTGAAGAATATGATGCAGATAGAGAGAAGCTATTATGGAATATAAGATATACAAACCTCACTGAACGTGACATAGTCTCCATCTTCAAGACCATGACGAGTGTCATCCAAGCAGGTGACCACAGCTTCATACTCGTGGGTGATGTCCGCCACCATCGCCGACACGGGGTTCTCACCGGTCACGTCAACAACCTTGAACTCAGCACCAAAGTCACAGAACACCTGCGAGAACAATCCCCTGGTGTCTGCAATGACTAAAGCTATGTTGTTAGCGCGTGTAATGGCCGCGACGCGCTGCTTCTCCGCCCAGGAGGCTCCACTCAATACGACCACACTGAATTTTTTCAAAAACTCCTCGTCCAAGGTCCCTGTGTACGCCGTCGTCGGAACATAGTGGTTGAGTTCAGCGAGCTGCTCGCACGAAGCTAGAGCCCTGTTCTGCCCGATCGTCGACTCGGACAGATAGAATTGAGACGATAAATCCGCTACGGTGCAATTTCGGTCGTCATGCAGTGTCACCGACTTGACGCCACCGAGTATCACATTTTTCGCAACCTCCACTCCCAAGCCGCCGAGCCCCGATACCAGCACGTCGGAGCTGGCCATGCGGCGCATAGCATCGTGCCCCAACACGTATAGCTGGCGCGAATACAAACTCTCGTCGATTTCATCCTCAACACGCGTTCCATTGTTCGCCATTGCCGAGGATTTGCAACTCGCCTCTCCTGTGTTTAGCTTCCGCTTTTTCGCCGGGGGGTCAACGGAATTATCGGCGACTTCAGCACTAGACATCGGGCACGAACGCGCACAATTTTGGCAGAATTTTGCTTTGCGTTTTTACGGCTCAATAAAGAAAATAAATCTTCAAATAATTGCGGACGACATTCGCAATTCGCTTCGTTGAAGGCCCGCTTACTCACTGTCTTGAAGTTAGCTGCAATCAACGTGGAGAAAAATGAAAATGGTCTACGGAAGTGGTTTTTATTTTGTGATTTTTATTTAGTACAAAATCGACACTTTCATGGATTCTCTATAATTTACAAATAATTTAATATGAATTACTATTTCACTTTCAATTTTGAGTCGAGACTTGAGCCGTTTTCTCCTCGATTCTTGAGTTTTTTAGGTTTAATAATTTTGACAAGGTTAAATGATAAAGCTAAGCACACATTTTCGATAATTGATTTTGTGTTAAAAAAGTTCGTTTTGATCTTTCTCCAGAGAATTCTGATTAACGATTGAATTTAGATAAAAAATTTAAAACCTAATTTATTTTGAAACGTCCCAGAATTGCACAATAATTATTTATTTTTACTAAAAATAATATAAAACTCTTAAAATCTATTTTATCTTTAAAATGGTAATAATAGAAAATATGAAAATGGCAACTACCTGTTTTGAAGTGTCAAGCGGTAGCAACTCGTAGCCTACTTCAGTTCGATTAATCAAATCAAACTTCAGAGAATCAACCCAATCCATTTTGTGTGGTTGGCGTTCGCTGTGTGTTTATCTTTATCGTGCATTGTCTTTAATTGACATTCTTTACTCGTTTATTTTCGTGTCATGTAAAGAAAGTGAAGGGAAACTATTTATTAAAGATAAATAGTACAAATTGCAAAACGAACAATAATATTATGCCAGTGAACTCACAACGAGGTGCACAATGATTGTGGTGTAAAATATAATTTAGAGCAAGGATCACGATCCTTTTTTTTTCTACATATAACAAACAATTGTTGAACTTTGTAATCATGGTCCAAGAATACGTTTCCCCTGTGAGGGTACACAAGTATCCCTTCGAAATGGTGATGGCCGTAAGTACCTACCTGCTACTTTTATAAATGTCCTCTAAAACTTAATTTGGTACAGTTGATTCAACTTTGGAACTGGTTTACGACCTATTGATCAATTAATAATAGGCAAGCGTAAACATTTTTAAATGTCTCATTGAATTAAAATTCAATTGGATTAACAAAGAGTCAATAACAAACATTATGTATTGTATAAAATGACCCAAGCAATGCATAAACATACAATAAAACAAGGTCAATTTTGTATTTATATAATTTTTAAATATAATTCATTTTTAACATTCCATCAATAATATATTTAAATAACTAAGTACTGAACTTATACTGGATATGAACTGCTGAACTAGCTCCAGTCTCAAGGCATTTATACCTATCTACTATATTTCTAAAAAAATATTCATTTCTTCAATTACATTGGCAACAGCAATGTAAATAGAATAGATTAAAAAAGTTTTTTTATTCAAATAAACTTTTCCAAGTACTTTTGAGTCGTCAATTGAATCTACTACTGGTTCAGAATGCCGTTCCAACTGAGAAGAACCAGTAAGAAAATTGGCGGTTGCTCTTTTTAAAAATAACAATATAACAATTTATGTACATGATTGAAATGCCGTCTCGTGCATTGCTGGAACAAGTTAAATCCATGCTTTTTTATCATTTATATAATCTTAAGGATAATAACTGTCTATGTTAATCTTATGTTAATTCTTCTGGGCCTGGATATCTTCAGAATATAACGTTGACCATGATTGTTGAACACTTTGAGCATCAATTTTTTTCACCATCCATGTCTCGCAGTTGTATTTATTTAACATGTATAGAAAGTTTTGAGTATCACTCTTTGCGAGAGGTGGTTGGGATTGGTATATGTGATAGAGACTGCATTACTATGTTAGTAAGGTTATATTATGATACCAGGAAATTGTAGGGTCAATTGCATTGATTGTTGCTGGTATATTTTTCTTTATCTATTAAGACATTGTTTATTATTATTAAATATACACTGAGTACTGTGTACTTTTCTTATCTATAGTGCATAAAGTATTGTTTGATACCCGACAGTTATGATTATAATCATGCCTATCAAATTCCATATTTTTGATAGTAACTATATATATATTTCACAACATACATGTGTCATATCAGTGCAAGTGCACAAATAGTGAGTTCTATCTCTACCACAGACTATGATGAGTCTATGTACGAGAGTGTAGCCCGCCAACCCGCATTGGAGCAGCTTAGTGGGTCTTAGCTCTAATCCATCTCTCCTTTGAGAGATGGATTAGGCCTGTGCCCAACAGTAGGACGTCAAAAAAGGCTGTAGTGTGGCTCAATTTACATTGAAAGGGAATGGAATGGAAGGGAAGTGTCAATTCGCCTAGTCCCATGAGAAGACGCGTCGCCGAGAGTAGCTAGAGGAAGGCCCTTAACACGCCGTGGAAACTCACGTTTTGTATGTATGTTATTCAAATAAAACGTGGATAAAACGTGGCGTGCTAGCAAGAGGCCGAAGGCTCGATAACGCGCGGGCATTCCGCGGAAGACGCGCGACCTTTTTTGTGACTCGATCTAGTGTGTACCTACGTTAACACAGTTAACTTAAAACTCATTCTTCTCGGTCGTTTGCTTCATTGATGAAGGTCGTGTCCACTTCGGTCCAGTGTCTGGGTCACGGTTTTTATCAGGTTTCTCCAGTCCGTCCTATGACCTGTCCTCGGCTTTCCTTAGGGCTGTGGTCACTTTAGCGCGGTAGCCCCGGCAGGTGGCTGGGGCGGCTGACAGACGCCTGGGACGTATACAACGGGTTCCCCAGGCGTCTAGCATAGTCAGCGAGAGGGAACAGCCGTGGTGGTTTTAGTTAGGGTATACCCAATACGGGGAGTCCCACATAACCCCCGTTCTGCCCAAAGAACGGGGGTAGCCATAAAGCTTTCCACCACGTAAAAAAAAAAAAAAAAAAAAAAGGGCTGTGGTCACTTGGTTTATAAAACTCGTTGTACCAACGATGTACAATTTCGTTGCTAAAGTCGCTTCCGTTCTTTTCCCTTTCAATGTAAATTGAGCCTAACGTTAAATAAAGGAGAATTTGCAGGATGCCATCGTGGAGGGTAACACATTCCAACAGCCAAACTGCTTCCCTCTCAAAGGAAAAGCCAACAGGTTGTGAAATAAGTGTTGAATTTAGGTATACCTAATCAGAGATTTAAATTATGGAAGAAATTAGTTATTATTTCATTATGAAACGTCCCCGATTTGATAACTAATTTGGACAGTTGATTGACCCCAGATTCCGTGCCACGGTCTGGTGATTAAACTGCAAAGTTAATTAATTTAAGAAAATAGTTCACTGTTTTTGTTTTTTTTTTTTTTAATCAACATTTTACGCTCTTTTTTACTCACAATGGTATTATGGCACAGATTATGGTACCCTTGTAAAGCCATCCAACAGCCTTGTCAGTTGTCAATAACTGTCGCTTGAACAATGATGTTACGTGCATTGGTATTACGAAACTTTGATGTAATAAATGCGATAATCGCAATAATTTCTGCTGGCTCACACCTTCAGCATGCAATAATACGGGTAGGTACGTACATTGCAATCATCTCGATCGTTGATCGAAAGCGGAAATTACGAGTATTTTAAGTATATTAGTTAATATCTAGGAGTCTGTCTGCTTTTAACTTTTCCATGTGCACGCCGCCACATCTGCTTTCCGATCCTGTGGTAGAGTCACTACTGACAGACTTAACGTTTCAAAATAACTTGTAAACTAGGAATATTTACTGGAAATAAACTATAATGATGTAATTTAGATACGCTCGCTTCGCTCGCTCTTATATTCCATGATGATGTGATATTTTCTGGTTCTTTTCGAATATACTTAGTAAAAATAATTTGCTCTACAAAAATGATTCTAATTGTGCTCGCTTCACTCCCGATATTCTGTATCTTGATGCTGATTTTCTCTTTTTCATTTCGAGTAAGTTTGTTTTCTGTGAAAGCAAAAAACTGCGTTCATTCGCTCGCGCTATATTATATTCCATGGACAACATTTAGTGAGGCCGCCTGCAGACATCTGACGGGCATAGATCGCCATTTTCGCCCCGGCTGCGGCCTCGGTGGATATCACTTCACAGAAAGACATCACAAAAATTTGTAATACCTAGTTACATTTTTAATTGTAACAAAACATTAACATAACGTACAAAATATTATAATCACTAATAGACAAATGAAGACAATAATTATTTTATTATTGTGCTACAAGGGCGGCCTTATCACTGAAGCACAATAACATCTATCTATCTATCATAATATAATATAAAAATTCTTTTCAAAAAACCGACTTCAAACGCCACTACAAAGTATAAAAATAATTTTTGTTTGTACACAATGACCTCCTAAAGGTCATTGTTTGAACACATATGTTGAAGTTGGGCGAGCGTTGCACGTCGGTTTCGTCGTTTTTTCTTATGCCCGCCCGACTTCAACATACGTGTTCAAACAATGACCTTTAGAAGGTCATTGTGTACAAACAAAAATTATTTTTATACTTTGTAGTGGCGTTTGAAGTCGGTTTTTTGAAAAGAATTTTTATTTTAAGCTTTTTAGTGTTTCACATCCATTCATAATCGACAGTTCCTTAATCTCCACGGCTTAGGAGTACAGTATCCTGCAGCCGTAGGATTTACTTCCTACCTACAATATGAATTATTCATAGTGGACTGCTCCCTAATCTCCATAGTTATGTGGGCAGTACCTTGCAGCATCAGAACTGAAGAGCTTAGACCTGGAGTTTAGTGATGTAGTCTATGCTTGATACACTTAATATGAATTCATAATGAATATTGCCACAATTCCCATAGTTTAGGTGGGCAGTACCTTGCAGCATCAGAACTGAAGAGCTGGGACCTGGAGTTTAATGATATAGTCTATGCTTGCTACCGTTAATATGAATTCATAATGAACATTGCCCCAATATTCATAGTTTAGGTGGGCAGTACCCCTGCAGCATCAGGATTGAGGAGTTGAAGAAAAAAATTTTTATGGGACCATTTCGCGAACTTCCTCTGTCGATTAAAAAAAAAATTACGCAAATCGGTTCAGAAATCTCGGAGTAATCGGTGTACATACATACAAAAAAAAAAAAAAAAACATACGCGCCGAATTGAGAACCTCCTCCTTTTTGGAAGTCGGTTAAAAACTGTAACAGATCCAATTCTGTACATTGAAAATATTTTAAAAATTTCTTTTGGAGGGCACTCTATAATCGATACTGAAGTCAAAACTGTAATTTTTTCATTTTTGTCTGTTTGTCTGTCTGTCTGTCTGTCTGTCTGTCTGTCTGTCTGTATCTTGGCCGCGCATCACGCCGGAACTACTGAATGGATTCGAATGAAACTTGGTACGATTTGAGTTTATACTCCGAGGTAGGACATAGGATACTTTTTATCCCGAAATTCAGCATGATTCCCTTGGGAGAGGGGAAGAAAGTTAAAAAGTGTATTTAGCTGTAATTCATTAACGCGTAGTTCGATTTAACTCATTCTTTTTTTTGTTAGAAAGGTAGTACTTTAATTATTGTCCCGTAAATATTTCAAGGTCGTAGGTTTTTTAGTTCAGAAATGACAGACATATTTTATTGTGTTCAAATAACTTGGGACCCGGATTTTTGTACGTATGGCTTATTTTAAACTGGCGTGCGTTTAAATTTGTTTGTCGGCCTGTCAATTTGCTCCAGCTAATCTCCGAAACGGCTAGATCGATTTTGAAGAAACTTTCAATGGCAGATAGGTGATGTTACAAGGAGTAACTTAGGCTACATTTAGTTTAGGTACAAAAAAGGATTATGGGATCCAATCCGATCCTATATAAAAACCTATATAACCACGCGGACGAAGTCGCGGGGGTCAGCTAGTAATACATATTATAATAACCACATAGAAACAAAAGAAGACAATTATAATTGTGCTACTTGAAGGGCGGCCTTATCACTGAAGCATATAGTAATACATATTATTATAATCACATAGAAACGAAAGAAGACAACAATTATAATTGTGCTGCAAGGGCGGCCTTATCGCTGAAGCGATCTCTTATGCAACCCTGAATGAAGAAAATGATATGATTAGAGCATATAAAGTATAAGCTTGAATTCCGCCCGGGTACAATAATGTACCTAATTCACATAAATCGTTAACATCAACGGCAAACAACTTCCCACTTCCCACTATTTCGGCAGATAAATTGCCTGACAATCGCATTCACTCTCCGCTGGCAGCTTATCTCTCTGATGACACGTTTCCTCAATTTCTCAATCGGTGCCGTGCCGCGCCGTGCCGTGCCGTGCCGCGCCCAACACAATTCAGAGTGCTTAGTCTAAGATCGGAGCACTCGAAAACGAACTCGAAAACTATTGATCGAATCACAAGTGAATTCAGAGCAAAATGAACTCAAATGCTCGTATTTTAAAGTCGTAATTCCATAGTTCGAATATGTTTTTTACAACATTTCTGCTTGGGGCGCTCGTTGTGTTCGAATGCTGAATGTATTGGCGAACTCAAACCTTAATACAAGCCATTTTAGATCTATTTTACTCTGAAATCGATCAATAGTTTTCGAGTTCGTTTTCGAGTGCTCCGATCTTAGACTAAGCACTCTGTTTTGTTTGCGGATTCGGTGCAAAACGTGCCCCAAAGCGCATCAACTCTACGTGACTCCTGTACAAAGTGCTCTGAAATGCTCATTGAAAGTTATGCTCATCCACCTCCATTACAGCCTTTTAACGTCCCACTGCTGGGCACAGGCCTCCTCTCTTATAGGACAGGGATTTAGAGCTTAGACCCGCCACGATGCTCCAATGCGTATTGGCGGGCTTTAACGACTATTATCACATGATAGTGATAATAACCGGGACCAACTCCGGGCTGGCACCTGTGCTGGCACTGAGAATTTCTTGACAGAAAAACCTAATACATGACAATTATTTGCCCAACCCGGGAATCGAACCCGGGACCTCGTGATCTGCAGTCGAATATGCTAACCACTAGACCAACGAAGCAGTTGCTCATAGATTTGGAGAAATTCTTTTGTCTCCATTGTTGGCACGACTTTGTATTTTGGAGTTTGTATATTTGGAGTGGTATCTGTTAAGTTTTCTAGCTCAAACTCCATTTTTCTATGGTTACTTGGTGCTGAACACAGTTTGGTATTTTAGATGATTTATTTTCAAGAGGTCCTGAGTTCTATTTCCCGGTCGGGTCAAAAATTATTAGGGATTTGTTTGTCAAGAAAGTGTCGAAGAAGTATCAGTGCCAGTCCGGAGTTAGGTGTTTCACCCCTGTGCCTCGGAGAGCTCGTTAAACTGTCGGTCCCAGTTATTATCACCATCATGCGACAATAGTAGTTTAAGCCCACCAATCCGTATTGGAGCAGCAGTGCGGGTCTAGGCTCTTAATCCCTCTCTCCTATAAGAGGGGAGGCTAGTGCCTAGCAGTTGGAGGCAAGGGCTAAATCGGTGGATAATTGTAGTGAATTGTAATTGTAGTCTTAAACCTGAAAATATAATTGCTCCAATTTCGCAAAATATTACTTATTTAGGTATAATTATGAGGTTTTTCCGTAGTTAGCGATGTAACGAAGTAAATAATTATACGTTACAGGATACGAGTCATTTAATACAAGGCACGAAGCAAGTCCCTAAAGGCGTTTAAAGTCTCTAATTAAAAGTAAAATCCGTCCGAAGTGAATTCTAGCGTTCCTCTCACACCGACAACTTGGGTAACAAGTTTTTAAGCATAAAAAACCAGTATCTTGCGCAAAACATAATCGCTCTCGCCTATAAAAATTAAATAAAAATTCTTACATCGTATAGTTTTATTGACGCTCTGTCTAAGGTCGAAATGTAATCAATTTTTATCTTTGACGAGCTGATGCCCGCAACTTCGACCGCGTGGATTCATACAAATTTTCACCCCTGTTACCCCTTCAGGGGGTTACCCCTTAGGGGTTGAATTTTCAAAAATCCTCTCTTAGCGGATGTCTACGTTATAATAGCTAACTGCATGCCTTTCAGCCCTATCCGTCCAGTGGTTTGAGCTCTGCGTTGATAGAGCAGTCAGTCAGTCAGCTGCCAGTCAGTCACCTTTTCCTTTTATATATATTTAGAAGATTTGTTAGAGACGAAGCTGAATGCTCATGACAGCGTTCCAGGGGAACTCTTTTTCCGTAATGAAAATTAGATCTGAAAAACGTCCAAACTGCTTTGTTATACAAGTATAAATTAAAAATTAAAAAACCCCCGACATTCGCCATTTTGGGGCGGCAGCCATCTTGGATTTGCAATAATGCTACTCTACTAGTCAAGCCCTTTCATTTGATACCCATATTAAAGGAGTTGTGAAAAAGTATGTAATCCGCCATTTTGTAGCGGCGGCCATCTTAGATCGATTGTCATCAAACAGATAACAACACTCTCGACTAATTCACCTTTCAAACAAAAAAAAACTGCATTCAAATCGGTCTACCAGTTTGAGCGCTACAGGGGAACAGACAGACATACACACGCACGCACACACACACACACACACACGCACACGCACACGCACACGCACACGCGCACGCGCACGCGCACGCACGCACGCACGCACGCACGCACGCACGCACGCACGCACGCACGCACGCACACACACACACACACACACACACACACACACAGAGACACGTCAAACTTATAACACCCCGTCGTTTTTGCGTCGGGGGTTAAAAAACCATGTTTGTCAATGCTGGTCACACCATTCCAATAGGGATATAGCGTTGGATTAAATCCTTCTTCGATCAGTATGCTTAGTCCTTTGCAGCGCTCCAATACATTATAGTATACTATTGATCGAATCACAATGACTTCAGAGTAATATGGATCTAAAACGGCTTATATTAAGGTTCGAGTTCGCCAATACATTCAGCATTCGAAAACAGCTAGCGCCCCAAGCAGAAATGTTGCAAAATTAATATTCGAACTATTGAATTACGACTTAAAACAAGAGTCTTTGGGTTCATTTTGCTCTGAAGTCATTGTGTGTCGATACTCGAATTTCGATCATCGTTGCCACTATGTAAAAATCAGCCAAGTACGAGTCGGGCCTCGCTCTTTCAGGGTTCCGTACATAATTATGAACAATATAATATTTTGGGTCTAAGAAATATTTAATTTCCGAGCTAGACATCGCAACAAACCGTGAAAGAAAAACCCAAAAAAATGTTCGTTTATTTTGGTCACAGTTTATAAACTATTTAATAAATCGTTGTTTTCAGTATTTGTTGTTTAAATAGAGCATATAGTACATAATATACTGAAATATCATATTCCCAACTAGTTTAGTTTTTGAGATAGCCCCCGTCACAAAAATGGTCTAAAACTGACAACTTTGATGGCCTCCCATTCCCTTATTTTTTGAGATAAAAATAAAAAAAATATATATTTGTACTCTACTTAATGAGCTCTAAACAATGATACCCCACAAGCTAGGGTAAAGAAATTTTTTTTTTTCCGGCTCCTTTTTCATGTATGGGAGCCCCCCTGAAAAATAATTTAATTCAATTTCTAATTCAATATTTGATTTTGGGTTAACGTTTTACACTAAATACCAAAATTTCAGGTTTGTAACTCATTTCGTCTGCGAGCTAGAGACCTGTGACCGGCGGACAGACGGACAGACGGACAGACAGACAGACAGACAGACAGACAGACAGACAGCCGAGTGACATTAATAGGGCTCCGTTTTTACCCTTCGGGTACGGAACCCTAAAAAGTGGTACTAAGCATACAGAATGTTGCTGGTAATGTGGAGCTGCCGTGACGTCTATGGCAATTAAAAACATTCTACACGCGTCTGCTTGCAATTAACCCATTTCTCGACGCATTTCCTGTGGGACCCCACTTACCAGTGTGTCATCAAATACGTATTTATATTATTTCTAAACTAGCTGAGGACCATCAATACGAGTTTAGGTTATTTTTAAATCGTGAGAACTCGTTATTTCCTGGAATAACAAGTGTAAATTGAAAATTTAAAAAACCCCCGACATTCGCCATTTAGTGGCGGCGGCCATCTTGAATTTGCAATAGTGCTATTCTACTAGTCAAGCCCTTTCATTTGATACCCATATCAAGGGAGTTGTGAAAAAATATATCATCCGCCATTTTGTAGCGGCGGCCATCTTGGACCAATTTTCATCAAACATAGCTAAGAACACTCTCGACTAATTCACCTTTCAAACAAAAAAAACCGCATTCAAATCGGTCCACCCGTTTGAGCGCCACAGGGGAACAGACAGACACACACACACACACACACACACACACACACACACACACACACACACACACACACACACACAGACACGTCAAACTTATAACACCCCGTCGTTTTTGCGTCGGGGGTTAAAAAGTAGCCAACGCTAGCTATGTGTCATGTGTGTGCCGAATTTTGTCAAGATCTGTTCAGTGTTGAGGCTGTAAAATTGAATTAGGTGGATTTGTGTGGTGCTTCACGGTGGTGGTGCTTGTGGTTCGCTTGATTGCTTGTTTTTCCTGCATCTGGGCTGACAGGGCATAGCACATGCTGCTTGTTGTACCATACAAAGACTGTTTTGCGGATTATAGGCAAAATAATTTTGACTTTTCGTCATATTATATTCCGCAAAGTAACGCGTTCTTCTATTCAATATTAGATACTTACTAGCGGACCCGGCAGACGACGTCCTGCCCGGTGACATACTGATATCAGTGCAACCTACCCGGTCATCAAATTCAAATTCAAATTCAAAAATTCAAAATTCATTTATTCAAAGTAGGTACACTGTACACTTTTTGAACGTCAATTTGGGAACAGGCAATGGTGATAATTACTTACGGAAACTTAAAACTAAAGCTACGAGGGTTCCAAACGCGCCCTGGTCTATCAAAGTACTAATATCGCAATTAAAAAATAAGGGTTGATCGTAGAAGGGTGAAAATTTTGGATTGTATGTATTTTTGTATGTTGTATCATAAAAAAATAAAAACTAAAAATGTTGTCTAAAAAATAAAAAATAAAAATTTAGGGGTGGACTACCCTTAACATTTAGGGGGATGAAAAATAGATGTTGGCCGATTCTCAGACCTACTCAATATGCTCACAAAATTTCATGAGAATCGGTCAAGCCGTTTCGGAGGAGTATGGGAACGAAAATTGTGACACGAGAATTTTATATATATAAGATTATATAGCAATTGTTGTATCACGTTCCATAATTTGTATGTTATTGTTCTACGAGCGGATACCCGCGACTTCGTTCGCGTGGATATTGATTTTAATAATCCCGTGGAAATCATTTTGTTTTTCCTAAGCTCCTTTGAGCTTATACCTTGCTAAAAACTGTTAAAAGTTCACTGGCGGATCAAAATGTAAACATCCGCCTGTGAAAGTCCCATCAAAATCGATCCAGCCTTTCAGAGATTAGCCAGTAGTCTTTAAAGTATTTACTTTCTAACAAAAAAAGAATGAATGAAATCGGACCACCCGTTAACGAATTACAGCTAAGTACACATTTTGCCTTTCATCCCCTCTCCCAAGGGAACCGTGCTGAATTTCGGGATAAAAAGTATCCTATGTGTTACTCCATAGTATGAACTTAAATCATGCCCAGTTTCATTTCAATCCATTCAGTAGTTTTTACGTGATGCGCGCACAAACATACAGACAAACAGACAAACAGATAAACAGACAAACAGATAAACAGACAAACAGACAAACAGACAAAAATTTCAAAAATAGCTTTTTTACGTTCTATTACTTATCCCTAACATCCCTCCGTTATTATTTTGCAAAAATCTTCAATGTACAGATACGGCAATTCTACGATTTTATTATATGTGTCGGCTCGTTGATATTGTATTGCAAATAATTGAACATTACGTCATTCTCCCTACCGACATTCTTACCAAGAGAGAGAGCGGTAGCGCGTGTGACACATTCCGATCTGGGCTCTCGACGAGAGCGCTGCTTCGTTCGTGCGGTGTACTGTGTTATATAGGTTGTGTTGTACAAAGTAGGTCGTATCATGCGGTGTGTGTCGTGTAGCTTAGATTAGATTAGATTGGCTGGCGATGGTTCGGTAAAGGGGAGGTGGTGTACCGACTAGGTAGGTAGGGCAAAGTTAGTCAGTTAGTGTGTCAGTTAATGAGAAGGCTTTTCAATTAGGCCCGTACCCATGTGACGCCCACAGCAATGTAATTCGATCTACCCTGATAATGAATAATGATACTACTAGAATAGCCTTCTGATGTCGTCTCTGGTCCATCTCTGGTCATCACTGGCGACATCAGAAGTGGGATATGAAGGGCAAATTGATGAGCCGGAGCCTTTAACTGCATTTGCGTTTGTCGGTCTCCTTCGTGGCACAAAAGCCTTGTAGAACCGGTGTTGTGTGCGCGACGCGGGTCGTTTTCATTTTGTTAAGATTTCGGTGCCGCGATTCGTCTCGTTAAAGAAAGTATTGCGAATAGGCTATCGGGTGTGAGTTATAATAAAATTGAATTACCGGTATTGAGAGTTCAAGTGTTAATAGTACCTTGCAAATTTTATGTGAAATTTTTAATTGATGGACACACCCACTTTACAAATTTTTGTTTGACGTTATATTAGATGAGTTTTTGCGTTAAGTCGTGATATTTTAAAGGCAGGTTGTGCAATGACTGCGGATACTTTTTCTATTTCAATGTGTAAAATAGTTTTCGGATATTGATACGGATATACCAGATGAGGATAAACCGCGACTATTGTCATTGCTTAACGAAAACTCGGATTTCTCGATTAACGGATTACCGCGTTTAAGGGTCACAACCGGAAAACTTAAGATTAGTTTAGTTGAATCCTCGTAAAACGGTTTAGCGTCATATGCACCGCCTTTGATTTACGGCAGGTGGTTCGTGATAAAATTAGCGAGATGTTATATGCGGGTAACCGACCCAAATGGAAATGTGAACTCAATTGTTCACCTTTTTCTAGGAATTTTTAGTTAATAAAAGCGTGACGGTACTGAGCGATTGTGTGTGGGTTTCCGAGAATTGATCGGCCACACTGTTACCGATTGTATCGGATCAAATTGCGCGTTTATGTGGTGTTAACTATAACTAGTGTTTAGATTAGAAACCGAGATAGTTTCAGGGGCCTGGCGGGCTGCCTAAGTTTTTGAGGGCTTTTTGAAGTAGGGCTGGCGATCTCGGGTATACCGATTGCTGAGGATAATTAATAGTCGCTCGAGGACGATCGAATGTCAGGGTTGGCCGTGAAGGCTGGCGAGCTGTATGTCGATAACAACGGACAGCGCTAAGCTGATAACAAAAACCAACTAACAAAAAAAAAACCAAAAAAAAAAATCGTGATTAATTGAAAGTAAAGTTCTACAAATACTCGCAGAATAATTAAATACCCGCTATTGAGATGAGTGATTAGTTTGACAAATGGTTTTGGTTGCTAACCAAATTCTGTTGTCCAGGTACCTTCATCGATGTTCAAAAGTAAGCAAGTTCGAAACGTGGTTGTGATAAAGCCGTAAAGAGGTTGTAGTTCTTAAAATGGTTCATCAAGATGATGATATGATAAATGATAAATGGTTTGCACGATTGGAACTAAAGAAATAGGATTGCGTTTACGGGAAGTAGTTTTTGATCAGTTATGTTAAAAAGTTAGACGCCGCCGAGTTTCTTACTGGTTCTTCTCGCTAGGTCGCGGCATTCCGAACCAGTGGTAGATTCGTTTTAGTGTGAACATGTAATTGTAAACGTAGGTAACTTTAACCGTGATATTTGATTGAGGGTTTGCGATAGCAATTGCACCCTAATCAGATGAGTGTTGCCATTTTCGGGACTTGGCAGGGAAAATGACGTGTGCGTGTGTGATGTAGTTAATTAAATGGACTGGCCTATATGGGTCGACGTTCTTGAGCAGATTATGGGTTGACTGTGATTATTATTTTGACTATGACGATGACTTTGACCATGTGTTACAAGTGAAGGGCGCTGACTAGTTGTGTGTGTTTCATGTTGTCTATCCTGGTAAGGAAGTGTCGTCCGGGCCAGACTCAAGGGAGTTGGTTGAAAGGACACACTCCTTCCAGATGTGTATTGCGATTGACAGCTGAAGTGATGACTGACAATTGACAGATTAAAGTACTGACTGGTTGGGTGTTATATTAAGTTCCTGAGTCTATCCTGGTAAGGAAGTGTCGTCCGGGCCAGACTCAAGGGAGTTGGTTGAAAGGACACACTCCTTCCAGATGTGTATTGCGATTGACAGCTGAAGTGATGACTGGCAATTAACAGATTAAAGTACTGACTGGTTGGGTCTGCTATACGTCATCACATGAGATGGTGGTTGGTTGACGCGATTGACAGCTGATGTGATGATTGACAATTGATACATGACAGACAGAGGTGACCTAGAAGCAGTGAAGTGTCAGGGATGGGCGAGCGTATTTAGAGGTGTACTTCACCTGTGTGTTGTTCTTTGTAGACATCCTTGGACGCTGGCAGTCGCACGGGGACGTGCGAATGTCAGTATGGCCGTGTCGGCTCGTTGATATTGTATTGCAAATAATTGAACATTACGTCATTCTCCCTACCGACATTCTTACCAAGAGAGAGAGCGGTAGCGCGTGTGACACATTCCGATCTGGGCTCTCGACGAGAGCGCTGCTTCGTTCGTGCGGTGTACTGTGTTATATAGGTTGTGTTGTACAAAGTAGGTCGTATCATGCGGTGTGTGTCGTGTAGCTTAGATTAGATTAGATTGGCTGGCGATGGTTCGGTAAAGGGGAGGTGGTGTACCGACTAGGTAGGTAGGGCAAAGTTAGTCAGTTAGTGTGTCAGTTAATGAGAAGGCTTTTCAATTAGGCCCGTACCCATGTGACGCCCACAGCAATGTAATTCGATCTACCCTGATAATGAATAATGATACTACTAGAATAGCCTTCTGATGTCGTCTCTGGTCCATCTCTGGTCATCACTGGCGACATATGTATAGATTGGATTTTCAGCAGCGTCGTCGTAACGCAAGATGTTTCATGTAAATAAGGAAAAGTCTCACCTATGTATGACGAGTGATGACTGCGCTTGGCCAATGCTGACCGCAGAGCTTATGTTGTATAAATTCCACATTTAGCTACATTTCAATCTCAGTCTAAACATATGTGTACAAATCAATCAAATCGAAGTACCTATCAGGTCTGCGATTTCGAAACATTCACTTATTAATACAATATGGTTATTTGAATGAATGCTAAGCCTTTAGCTAAGTTTTTGAAATTTTTCTGTCTGTCTATTTGAACATGCTTATCGTCTAGTACTCAACACCGTTATTCGATGTTCACGTATATTTTTAACCGACTTCCAAAAAGGAAGAGGTTCTCAATTCGGCGCGTATGTTTTTTTCCAACGGTTGATCTCTGGTTTCTTTGAAATGTCATCCTATTATGTGAATTGTACCATTATAGGTTCCGGTCCTGCAACTCTCAGTGTCGTGGCCTTACGTGCTAATTCGTCAGCTGCCTCATTGCCCGGGTCATGTCCTTTGGTCCATTAAATGTGATATCATTGAAGACGGAGAGTTCTTCCAGAGCTTTGTGACAGTCTTGTATGAGTTGAGATGTTGACGTGGTATTAGGCACGGCTTTGAGAACTGCTTGGCTGTCCGAGTTGAACTACCTACCGTTATATTCCTCCTATACAGGCTATAGATACCTATAAATAGAATTTGCCTCCCTTTCTATCGTGTAGCTCTTATCCCTTCCGGCTAAGTAAGGGTTATTGAATGGACCCGACCAACCGGAGCGCGCTAGGTACTTGTACGGCGGTACGGTCACCGACGTGGATTTAGGAAGCCAAGTAGTTGGCGAAATTATACGCCTTCTTTTTGTTGGGTGTGGGACAAGTGATAAAAGTTAAACTGTTATCAGCTAGAAAAAGAAAATAGCGATAAAAAGCTTTTGCCGCTTTTACTTCGTCCGCGTTGGTTTAGGTTTTGTAAAATCCCGCGGGAATCCTTTTGTTTTGCCGAGATAAAATAGCTTAAATCTCTCCTCGGTTATACTCTCTACCCGCCCGGATAAATAGACAGATAAACCAATAAAATCATCGTTCAAATCATCATAAGAGCGTAATACCTACTTAACAGGGAAATATTATTTTCTGTGTCTATAATTGTTAGTTTGTGACACCATCTTCCCTTCTTTCTTTTTATTTCGCAACAAGTGAACACCCGCGACTTCGTTCGCGTGGATATATATTGGTTTTTAAAAGTCCCGTAGGAATCATTTTGTTTTTCCTAAGCTCCTTTGAGCTCATATCATGCTAAAAACTGTTAAAAGTTCACAGGCGGATGTTTAGTTAGATCAAAATGTAAACATCCGCCAGTGAAAGTCCCCTCAAAATCGATCCAGCCTTTTAGAGATTTCGAGACTTTCTAACAAAAAAAGAATAAATGAATTCGGACCACGCGTTATTGAATTAAAACTAAATACACGTTTCGACTTTCATCCCCTCTCCCTAGGGAACCGTGCTGAATTTCGGGATAAAAAGTATCCTATATGTTACTCCGTAGTATGAACTTAAATCGTACCAAGTTTCGTTTCAATCCATTCAGTAGTTTTTGCGTGATGCGCGCACAAACATACAGACAAACAGACAAACAGATAAACAGACAAAAATTTCAAAAATAGCTTTTTTACGTTCTATTACTTATCCCTAACATCACCCACTTATTATTTTGCAAAAATCTTCAATGTACAGATACGGCAAGTCTACGATTTTATTATATGTATAGATGTATAGATAGATAGAAGATTACAGACAGACAGTTAAATATTTAATTGTATAGATCATGTATTTGTATACATATAGCTTGTGTTAAACTTATGGCTAGCAGCGTTTTGTTGCACCTAACAACTACAGTCCAGACCAAACTAATCCGCTTATAGACTTAGCCGACATTGACACGGCAGATTTGCTGACACCGCTTAGCGAATTAGTTTTGTTTTGTTCACTCGCCGCGGACTTGTGAGTCATCGTTCGGAGCTATTCCTGGATTATTTATTTTCCCAACAAATAGAACAACAAGATTAATGGAAAATGTTTTCGATAATACGAGTAAGCTATAAGGCTGGGATTTTCATTCTATTATTATAGCTGAGCTCTTATTAATCGGGTCTAAAGTTTGATTCCGGGCAGGGGAAATTAGGACACTTATAATTTCATGATTGTCTCTGGTCGGGTCTGGTGGGAGTCTTCAGCGGTGGAGTTACAACCCTACCGGTAAAGCGATTTAGCGTTCTGATTGATGCCGCTTGATTCAACTGTCTAACTATCACGGTTCATGAGATAGGTACTGCCTGGTGACGGACGGACGGATCCGTCCGTCCGCCCGTCACGGACGGATGTACGGACGGACGGATGGACGGACGGACGGACAGACAGACAGACAGACACAGACAGACAGACAGACAGACAGAGAGACGGACAGACAGACAGAGAGACGGACAGCGGATAGCTATACCTACTTCAGCTAAGCATACTATACTTAGCTTCAGTTTTTTGGAAGTTGGGCAACAATTGGCATCATTGTTTGAGAAGTCGTTACAATTACAATGAATGAAAACAGAACGGTTCGATCAAATACAATAAAGTTATCATAATATTGTGAAAGGGGAGGTTGTAACGTAGCGGCACACGATGCCCTCTCGCGTCCTACCCCCCCGGTTCACCGGCGAGTGCTCCACGATTGGAAATCAATCTTATCCTTCGTACTACCAAAGGTTTTATTGCGGCTTGGCATGAACTTACATGCGATTTACATACCAAATATTTTTTATTGATTTTACTCCCTCATTGGTCTTGTGGTTCGCTTGTTGCATATCATGTGGTTCTGGATTCGAGTCCCGAGCCAGGCCAAAAAATAATGAGTTTCTCCCGGCCTAGGCTCACACAAATTAATTAAAATGAATATGCATTTTCATACATCGGAAATAGAGCCCATGGATAAAAGTAGCCTATATTTGTTTAGCGGTTGGGCCGTGAAAATGTTACCTAGAGTGTATAGAAAAATCCCGCAGAAAAAAGCACTTCGTTCAGTTTTCCCGAATTCCCCAAGTTTCCGGGCAACTTTTTAAATTTTCCTTTCCCTGAAAACTTTAATCGAACTGTTATGAACATTAAAAGACAAGTATAAATTGAAAATTTAAAAAACCCCCGACATTCGCCATTTTGTGGCGGCGGCCATCTTGAATTTGCAATAGTGCTATTCTACTAGTCAAGCCCTTTCATTTGATACCCATATCAAGGGAGTTGTGAAAAAACATGTCATCCGCCATTTTGTAGCGGCGGCCATCTTGAACCGATTTTCATCAAACATAGCTAACAACACTCTCGACTAATTCACCTTTCAAACAAAAAAAACCGCATTCAAATCGGTCCAGCCGTTTGAGCGCCACAGGGGAACAGACAGACACACACACACATACACACACACACACACACACACAGACACGTCAAACTTATAACACCCCGTCGTTTTTGCGTCGGGGGTTAAAAATAGCCAAATGGATCCAGCCATTCTCAAGCCATGCCTTGACCGCAGTTTAGCAATGCGACGCGAGCCGCGACTTTGATTTGTGCGAGACAGGTGGAAATAATAAAATTCACATGCATCAACAATACAAGGGCAATTAGCATAACATCGTTACCCGCAAAATGCTAATAACGGGTAATACCAACAATGGCAAGCGAGGTCGTGATAGGGACGGGGAATCCTGTCACGATTCCAACAAGCGTAACAGAACAAGATTTTAACAAACGCTTTTAGGGTTCCTTACCCAAATGGTACTTCTACACTGGTGTTAAAAATGTTGCATAAACATTATTTAACTTTGCTAACATTTATAACATTTACAACATGTGTGATATTTTATGATCTTCATTAGATGTTTTCAATGCTCCCACACTGGTAAAACACGTTTAACATTGTTGCATGTTGCGTATTCTGCACGTCCCGCAGTCGCCCAGGTTAATGTTGATTAACAAATGTGATAATTTGTTATACTTGTTGCAAAATAAACAATTGTTTAAAATATTTCATAAACATGAAAACATTTAAAACTCTGCTAATATTTGTGACAAAATGTTAACTAGCAAAATGTGTACTAACATTTGTAACTGCGGTATTAGGCAGCACCAAAAGGGTGCCAAACGGGACCTGCTATTACTGCCTCCGCTTTCTGGTAATAGCTTCAGCTGTTATATGTAGAGAGTTACTATGGCCTGTGCGAGTGTCATGGCGAATAATTAAATTTAAAAAAAATGTGGGCCAGGGGACATCCCTATACAAAAAACCACGAAAAATTCATACTCTATATTTTTCAACGTTATTTGTTTCATGGTACCCGTAGAAAAAAGGCTCGAAAAATTGCATTTTTTCAACAAAACATGTATACAAGTTTAAAATTTGAAAATGATATTTCATGCTCAAAGGGTGCCATTTTAGCGCCTTGCTTTTCCTTGCCTTGATGGAACTTATTTTGTTATATTATAATATTTACTAGAAGAATTTATACGTGTGGTGGTACGGAACCATTTGTGCGCGAATCCAACTCGTACTTGAGCGGTTTTTAAATTTCACGGACATTCTGTACAAGATATCAACGTGTGTAAGTAAGCAAATATTTTCGCAGACATTTCTAACACGGCGCCATTTCAAAAGTAATCTTAACAAAATACCTAGCGACAATCACGTTTTTAATTCACAGCAAATAGGATACAATTGATTTAAATATTAAACAAAAAAAAATGGTCATAGTTTGGACATCTGATACTATTTCTTTTAAAATGTACATATAATAGCAGCATACACATGGCTGTGTTTCATTTTGCTTTTTTTTATTTAAATCCATAAAAAATTACAACTTTTCCATTGTTTGCAATGGACCATATTTAAGTCTTTAAATCACAATATTTAAATCTGGTTTTAGCGGATTATAGCAAAATAAGCTTGTTGGTCTTTGACTTTTTATGTATTCAAAAGGTTTTTATCATACTTTATCCTCTAGTTACATAACAATAAATGACTAACTTGGCTTTGAATAAGTTTTAAAGTACATGTCTGAGACCATTATATTTTATAATTTAGCGTTAAAATTCATTTGGTAGATAATCTATACATCTATACATATAATAAAATCGTAGAATTGCCGTATCTGTACATTGAAGATTTTTGCAAAATAATAACTGGGGGATGTTAGGGATAAGTAATAGAACGTAAAAAAGCTATTTTTGAAATTTTTGTCTGTTTGTCTGTTTGTCTGTTTGTCTGTTTATCTGTTTGTCTGTTTATCTGTTTGTCTGTTTGTCTGTATGTTTGTGCGCGCATCACGTAAAAACTACTGAATGGATTGAAATGAAACTCGGCATGATTTAAGAGCAGTTTTACCTTTTCTCTGAAAAATCTAAGATTTCAAGCTCCAAATTTAGCATCGTAGGAGAGACTTTCACATATTTCAATACATATTTTAAATAAACTAATCCTTCATATTGACATTTGTCAGACCATATTTAGAAAAACTATTTTATTTATTTTGTAATGATCAATTTCCCACACCTCGTTTTAATAAAATAAATAACAGACTCAACTTTGAAGCTCTATATCTGTCCTTAAAAGTCATCTGATTTACTTGAAAAAAATACTTAAATATCAGACATATAGTCCTATTGACACATTACAGACCAGAATATAGATTTTTAATCAAATTAATGGTTAAAAAAAAAGAACTTCCGCCAAATTTCCCGAATTATACGGTTACTTTAACACGATTTTTTGTATTGAAAAAAGCATAAATTCAATAAAATTTTTATGTAGAAATAAACTACGTTCTTTAACGAATCTATATATATAGTTTGATTAACAATCCATTTATTTGATCAAACATAAAAACTTATTAAACATCCCCCTAAATTACAATAAATAGCTATGCAATGTCTTCGCTTATTTAGTATGCGCCCGGCGCTCGTTGGGGAAGGACCTGTGCAGTTTTTGCCACCATCCAGATGCACGTACGAGAGTCGTGTAAACACTAATTTATACAACGACTGCAAAGTTTTGAGCATGAATATTTTTCTAAAAAATATGCGTGAGTATTTTTTTAAATAAGTGAAATTACAGCCTATCACCTAGGACAGTCACGGAAATATGATATTATAAACTAATACTAAAGTAGTCTACTACTACTAAGTAGTACTAGATAGCTGTGATAGCCTAGTGGTTAGGACGACCGACTTCTAATCGGAGGTCGTGGGTTCGATCCCGGGGCACGCGCCTCTAACTTTTCGGAGTTATGTGCGTTTTAAGTATTTAAATATCACTTGCTTTAACGGTGAAGGAAAACATCGTGAGGAAACCTGCATGCCTGAGAGTTCTCCATAACGTTCTCAAAGGTGTGTGAAGTCTGCCAATCCGCTTGGCCAGCGTGGTAGACTATGGCCAAAACCCTTCTCACTCTGAGAGGAGACCCGTGCTCTGTAGTGAGGCGGTAATGGGTTGATCATGATGATGATGATGATGACTAAAGTAGTCCATTTTGAAATCCATGATGGCCGTCATATTTTTTTTTTTTGAAGAAATTATCATCTATCTCATATAATAAAATCGTAGATTTGCCGTATCTGTACATTAGAGAATTTTGCGAAATAATAACTGGGAAATGTTACGGTTGAGTAATAGAACGATAAAAGCTATTTTTGAAATTTTTGTCTGTTTGTCTGTTTATCTGTTTGTCTATTTGTCTGTATGTTTGTGCGCGCATCACGCAAAAACTACCAAATGGATTGAAATTAAATTTGGTATGATTTAAGTTCATACTACGGACTAACATATAGGATACTTTTTATCACGAAATTCAGCACGGTTCTCTTGGGGGAGGGGATGAAAGTCAAAATGTGTACTTAGCTGTAATTCATTAACGCGTGGTCCGATTTCATTCATTCTTTTTTTGTTAGAAAGGAGATACTTTAAAGATTACTGGCTAATCTCTGAAAGGCTGGATCGATTTTGATGGGACTTTCACTGGCGGATGTTTACACATTTTGATCTACCGTTTTTAGCAAGTTATGAGCTCAAAGGAGCTTAGGAAAAACAAAATGATTCCCACGGGATTTTATAAAATATCCACACGAACAATGTCGCGGGTATCCACTTGTTTATAATATGGGTGTCATTTCATTTCCGAAGATTTTTGCAAAATAAATACTGGGGGATGTTAGAGATAAGTAATAGAACGTAAAAAAGCTATTTTTAAAATTTTTGTCTGTTTGTCTGTTTATCTGTTTGTCTGTTTGTCTGTATGTTTGTGCGCGCATCACGCAAAAACTACTGAATGGATTGAAACAACGAAACTTGGTACGATTTAAGTTTATACTACGGAGTAATATATAGGATACTTTTTATCCCGAAATTCAGCACGGTTTCCTAAGGAGAGGGGATGAAAGTCAAAACGTGTATTTAGCTATAATTCAATAACGCGTGATCCGATTTCATTCATTCTTTTTTTGTTAGAAAGTAGATACTTTAGAGATTACCGACTATTCTCTAAAAGGCTGGATCGATTTTGATGGGACTTTCACTGGTGGATGTTTACATTTTGATCTACCTAAACATCCGCCAGTTAACTTTTAACAGTTTTTAGCATGATATGAGCTCAAAGGAGCTTAGGAAAAACGAAATGATTCCTACGGGATTTTTAAAAACCAATATATATCCACGCGAACGAAGTCGCGGGTGTCCGCTTGTTACTTTATTAAAAGTCGCACTTGCACTTCTGACTAAACCGACATTTTAGCAGTAAACAAAGATTGCCTACTTTTTATTGTTCTATTGGTAAACTTTAAATAATTGTACCTACTCTTATCAGAAAATGTATTCAAGAACTTCAACAGGTGCAATGCAACAGCTCTGTTATGTTATTTTCAGACAGATGATTTGAAATATAATAATAATAATAATTGGTAGGTAATTGTTAAATAATTAAAAAGGTATTTGTTTCTTTTATTAGTTAGTTTAGAAAAAAATGGCTGAAGGCTAAATATGCGTGACACCTATGATATAAATACGGAACCCTACATGTATTCATAGAGAAGAACATCATATTATACTGGTCGCTTTTGTTTTGTAAGTTGAACGTAGATTCATGAAATACTTATTCGATAAAAATATTTTATAATAAACATTATATATATAATACTACAACATCAAAGAAATAATTCAGAAATTTATATTTAATACAAGTACCAAAACTAAATTCATGGTCGCGCTATATGCAAGTGGTCGTCCGTGCAGCACGCCGCCCGTCTACCTGCCGTTAGATACCTAAACTTCCATAGCGCGAAACCGGGAGAGGGGTCTTAAGTTCATACTGTGGAGTAACATATAGGATACTTTTTATCCCAAAATTCAGCACGGTTCCCTTGGGAGAGGGGATGAAAGGCAAAATGTGTACTTAGCTGTAATTCGTTAACGGGTGGTCCGATTTCATTCATTCTTTTTTTGTTAGAAAGTAGATACTTTAAAGACTACTGGCTAATCTCTGAAAGGCTGGACCGATTTTGATGGGACGTTCACTGGCGGATGTTTACATTTTGATGTACCTAAACATCCGCCAGTGAACTTTTTACAGTTTTAGCAAGGTATAAGCTCAAAGGAGCTTAAGAAAAACAAAATGATTCCCACGGGATTATTAATATCAATATTCACGCGAACGAAGTCGCGGGTATCCGCTCGTTCATAATATCACTGCAATATTATTTTATTTATAGAAATAGAAATCCTTTATATATATGCTTATTGCGTGTAACGAAAGATAATAAGTCTTATTTTTTTATAGGTATATTTATTTTAATATTTATATAAGAAAATTATATGTGAATATATTGCAGAAATACTCTTTAAATACTTATATGTTAATTTATAGCATTTGATGAATAAAAGTAGCATTTAAATAATAATTGCTTCATTAAAAACCTATTATATTTTTAAACTCACATATTACACGCATATAAGAATCGTGTAACCTAATTCAGTATTGTAATTTTTGAGTGCAATTATTATTTCCTCTCACGTATACAATGACGTGCATTTCCCGCTGATAACTTTCTACTCCATTTTGAAGTATTTTATACGTGCAGTTATAATATGTCGTAATTTGTGCATGTATATAAATTTTTTAGGGCTCCGTACCCAAAGGGTGTCCAACGGGGACCGATTTCTTAGCCTCCGCTGTCAGGCCGTCCGTCCGTGTATCACATAGGTTTATACCTTCAGCCGTAAACACGTATCCATTTAAAATGTTATATATACTCTTATATTATACTAGCTGACCCCCGCAACTTCGTTCGCGTAGATATAGGTTTTTATATAGGATCGGATCGGATCCCATAATTCTTTTATGTACTACTAACTAAATGTAGCTTAAGTTACTCCTTATAACATTAAAAGTTCCATTAAAATCGATTCAGCCGTTTCGGAGATTAGCTGGAACAAATAGACAGACCGACAAACATAAAATATAAACGCACACCTGTTTAAAATAAGCCGTACGTTCAAAGATCCGGGTCCCAAGTTATTTGAACCCAATAAATGTGTGTCATTTCTGAACTAAAAAACCTATGACCTTGAAATATTTACGGGACAATATATAAAGTACTACCTTTCTAACAAAAAAAGAATGATTGAAATCGAACAACGCGTTAATGAATTACAGCTAAATACACGTTTTAACTTTCATCCCCTCTCCCAAGGGAACCGTGCTGAATTTCGGGATAAAAAGTATCCTATGTCCTACCTCGGAGTATAAACTCAAATCGTACCAAGTTTCATTTGAATCCATTCAGTAGTTTCGGCGTGATGCGCGGCCAAGATACAGACAGACAGACAGACAGACAGACAGACAGACAGAAAGACAGACAGACAGACAGACAAAAATGAAAAAAATTGCAGTTTTGGCTTCAGTATCGATTATAGAGTGCCCTCCAATAAAAATTTTCAAAATATCTTCAATGTACAGAATTGGATCTGTTACAGTTTTATTATATTATAGATTACTAGCTTTTGTCCGCGGCTTTGCCCGCGTGAATTTCGGTTTTTCACAAATCCCGGGGGAATCATGAATTTCCGGTTCCCGTTCCCACTCCCTTTTCCAACCTTTATACCGACTTTCAAGGAAGTTTGCTATAGTAATCTACCTATAGCTGTAGCTATAGATTTCGGTTTTTTACAAAATCCCGTGGGAACTGTGGAGTTTTGCAGTATAAAAAGCCTATGTGTTAAGTCAGGGCATAATCACATACGCACAAACACACACACACACAAACTTTTGCCTTTATAATATTAGTGTGATGGCACACTCGAAATGTATCAACGTTGTTGAGATATGCAGTCGTCCTGTGTACTTCAGGGTGGAAACTTTAGAAACTTAAGTGCGCTTCGGTAGTAATTATTCGAATTATTCGACTGAATACCGGTAATAAAACAATGTCGACTGGTGAACAAAATTACACATTTTTTTAAAACACAATTCACGCTATCCTTCGATATTTTAATTTGAAGCGCTTCCCATACAAATGACAAAATTAGTTCTGCAGATTAACAAGACTATTTTTTCATTGTATGAAGATGTACAGAGATATGGAAATTTAAAACACTTATACGAGAAGCTAAACCGACGGACAAAATAAATCCTTTTGAATTTGTGCAGCTCGCCGTCTTCTTTTAAACTTCAAACATCTTATACCAACCAAAATAAACACGACGAATAAATATTATACAAATTATATAAACACAACAGGCAGGTCTGGTGTTTGAAGCCCGGCCTGTTTGACGCGGCCCGGGCAATGCCAAGGTTTCCAGGTCGCCGTGTGGCTCTATTGCGAAACTTCGCATGTCATTGCGATCAATGCGATTGTTGCTATTGACCGAGTATTATTGTAATTTGTATCTTATCGTTTGTGTATAGGATGTAAAGTTGATAAAATTGTTTTTACTCAATTTCTAATTAACTACTAAATAAACATATTTATATTAGGGCCTTTTCCACTACCTTCTGATAATACTACGGGAGGTCGATGACCAATTGAAAAAGTCATTTCATACCGACTGGAAATTTTAACAACAATAGTTTAGACCGAACCCATCACAGCTCCGAACGTCAGCTGCCGCACCAGTGGTGGAGTTAAGAGTGAGAGCATGTGAAAGTGCTTGAAAATCAAAGCGCTCCGAGTGATTTTATCCCGGACAAAAATGGTCTTAAATCATTGTTCCGATCATTTTTGATACAGAAACAATCGTCAGCTGCGGCGCCGAGGGTGGGTTATACGTCCGCTACGCGCATGAAGTGCATTAAAATTTTGGCAAAAAAGTTATTTTATACCTTATGAAATTTATGCAGCAGAATTTTCACACTTTTAAAATAATAAAGAAAATCGTCAGCTGCACTTCTGGTGGGGGAAAGACCGTCAGTCAGCGTGATAAACATTTTGCGCGCTCAGTACATTTAGCCTAGTAAATCTAGGAAAAATATCCTATAGTTACAAAAATTAGCCAAATGTATTCTTTGGGCCTTCCTCTTGAATATATCCAAAAACCCCATATGGGGGATGCATAACCAGCCGCAATTTTTAATTTTGTCCTTTTTTTCGGTTTTTTTCTCATATCACGAAAATCTCTACGAATAGCATCATAATTACTTCTGACAAAAGTTTTAACATACAATTTGCCACAAATGTAGTCTCTTGCAGTTTTACTCTAAGTTTATTACTTTAGGAGCTATAAGGTATTTTAGGTCCCTTTTTTAACCCCCGACGCAAAAACGACGGGTGTTATAAGTTTGACGTGTCTGTGTGTGTGTGTGTGTGTGTGTGTGTGTGTCTGTCTGTTCCCCTGTGGCGCTCAAACGGGTGGACCGATTTGAATGCGGTTTTTTTTGTTTGAAAGGTGAATTAGTCGAGAGTGTTCTTAGCTATGTTTGATGAAAATCGGTTCAAGATGGCCGCCGCTACAAAATGGCGGATGATATATTTTTTCACAACTCCCTTGATATGGGTATCAAATGAAAGGGCTTGACTAGTAGAATAGCACTATTGCAAATTCAAGATGGCCGCCGCCACTAAATGGCGAATGTCGGGGGTTTTTTAAATTTTCAATTTACACTTGTCGTTTTTTTTGCTCATATCTCGAAAGTCTCTACGAATAGCATTATAATTACTTCTGATAAAAGTTTTCGTATAAAATTATCTACAAATTGATGAATTCTACAATATGAGCAAAAAACTAAAAAAAGGACCTCAAATATTAACTTAAACATCCTATAGCTCTTAAAATAATAAACTTAGAGTAACAAACTATAATTTAAAAATTAAAAAAACCCGACTGCCATGCTAAAAAACGAACTAAAAAATTAATAAACTACCACCGTACCACTTACAGTGTAGTTGTTATTTATTTTGTTTTTCATGATTTGTCACTCCAAATTGATTTAAAACATATAGATTGTATACATTTTCGTACTCGCCTTTTAAAGCCCTTTATTTTGATACCCCACTCGAGGGTCTTGAAGAAAAAAAATTTTTTCAGCCCGCACATTAAAGTGCATAACATTCGCCATTTTGATTTTTTATGAATTTTATGTACCCAGTAACATTTGCGCCGTCAAGACAAATCTAATGACGTATAATTTATCAAAATAGGTTGAGCCGTTAAGTAGTTACGAACTGACATAGGAAACGGTCATTTTCTACGATTTATCACTCCAAATTGTTTCCAAATATATAAATTTATACATTTTCGTATTTGCCTTTTGAATCCCTTTATTTTGATACCCCACTCGAGGGTCTTGAAGAAAAAATTTTTTTTCAGCTCGCACATTAAAGCGCATAAAGTCCGCCATTTTGATTTTTTTTTAAATTTAGGTACCCTATAACACTCGCGTCATTGAGACAAATCTAATGACGTATCATTTATCAAAATCCGTTGAGCCGTTGATTAGTTACACGCGGACATAGGAATGGACATACATACACACAGGTGAAACACATAACCCAGTCGGGTAATAAAAATGCATGGAACCAAATTTGTAGAAAATTTTATGTAAAAACTTTTATCACAAGTAATTATAATGCTTTTCGTAGAGACTTTCGAGATATGAGCAAAAAAAACGAAAAAGGGACCTAAAATACCCTATAGCTCCTAAAGTAATAAATTAGAGTAAAACTGCAAGAGACTACATTTGTGGCAAATTGTATGTTAAAACTTTTGTCAGAAGTAATTATGATGCTATTCTTAGAGATTTTCGTGATACGAGAAAAAAACCGAAAAAAGGACAAAATTAAAAATGGCGGCTGGTTATGCATCCCCCATATGGGGTTTTTGGATATATTCAAGAGGAAGGCCCAAAGAATACATTTGACCAATTTTTAAAACTATAGGATATTTTTCCTAGATTTACTAGGCTAAATGTACTGAGCACGCAAAATGTTTATCACGCTGACTGACGGTCTTTCCCCCACCAGAAGTGCAGCTGACGATTTTCTTTATTATTTTAAAAGTGTGAAAATTCTGCTGCATAAATTTCATAAGGTATAAAATAACTTTATTTGCCAAAATTTTAATGCACTTCATGCGCGTAGCGGACGTATAACCCACCCTCGGCGCCGCAGCTGACGATTGTTTCTGTATCAAAAATGATCGGAACAATGATTTAAGACCATTTTTGTCCGGGATAAAATCACTCGGAGCGCTTTGATTTTCAAGCACTTTCACATGCTCTCACTCTTAACTCCACCACTGGTGCGGCAGCTGACGTTCGGAGCTGTGATGGGTTCGGTCTAAACTATTGTTGTTAAAGGAGAATGCCCAAAAATCTATGGGCGTGTAACCCAGTCGTTTACAAGCGTATTGTATGCAGCATTTATTGCAGGTTTATTCCTGATAACCAAACACACCATTTTAATACCTCTAGGTCCTGCCGTTTTTGAATAAATCTAAGTTTAAGTTCGAAAATGATTCTAGGTTATGTGTAGTTTATGATTGTTAAACTAGTAAGGAAAGCCGTGTATCGTTCCTGCCGATTTGAATTATTTGTTCCGCGCACTATACTTAACATACCTGTTGCAACGATGTCCATGTTGAGAGTAGTTTGCAATGTAGAATCTAACGAAGACCCATCATGTCTTAGCATCATATCAAAGGCATCATGTTTACATTCAAGTGACAATTAATACACCTCAACATTGTTATCCAAATCACGAGCAAAAATCAGAATCCGTAGAAAGTAGCGTAAAGTCGGCGAGTAGGCGAGATCGAATCCGTATAGTATAGCAAAAGTCGTTGGTAAGGATAAACAATAAACCATAGAATTAATATTGGTCTCCGCTGCGCTATAATAAACATTCAAAATGTAAACAGAGTAGACGTCACTAGCGTCACATACAACTAAAACAATGACATGTCACATTGGCATCTTGAAATATAATAAGTTTCTTTACACAAAATCAAGAAGGTTGTAGTTCTATTCCATTCCATTGCACAAAACGCAATGAAGTTAAAATAATATTATAACAAAATAATATTATTAATTATTACTTATTTACTTTAATCATATTGTACGATTTACAACAAGTAACAAATAAAATAATGTATTAAAAATAAATATCTGTTTTATTTCAAGTGACATGATTTTTTAGTAACAAAACTTTTTGTTTGGGCATGTATGCGTAGAAAGTAATGCAAATGGCCACCAGACATGCCAGAGAACAGGAAGAGACGGTTGAATTCCTTTTTTATTGCATTTTTTTAAAAGCAGCTTTAGCATTAATAATTATTAATTTTCAAATTGTCATATATTCGTAAGATAATTTTTAGTAAATTACATTTTGTGTAAATGTTTGGGTCAGGGATGATCATTCTCCTTTCCAGTCGGTATAAAATGACTTTTTCAATTGGTCATCGAGCTCCCGTAGTATAATTTTATCGGATAGCTGTCTACAATTTTTGTCTTTGTCACTTGACATAAAGTAAGAAAGTGACAAAACTTACGTTCAGGCTATCCGATACTTATAAAAAGGTGGTGAAACAGGCCCTTGATAACATAAAATTTAAAATATACATAAAAATTGAAAATAATGTTAATGCGTTCAAATATAAAATATAATTTTAGTATTAAAATATAGATTCGAAATAATTATATTGAATAAAATTAATTTATATTGCAAAATTAGTTTCAAGAACACGTCTTATTCACTAGCCATTTATGAAGTCTTCTTTCAAAAGCATTGATTTGAAAGGTTTATCCTTGAATTCATCATTCATTTTAAGCATTGAAACATAATTCCTTGAACTCATCATTCATTGTACACTTTAAAAGACATACTATTACATAGCAGTCTTAAGGCTGTGCTATAACCACTTTTTGACGTGATATAAATCGATAAACGCCGGCTACACGTACGAAAAAACATGACTAATGGTCACGTACCGCGTGCAAGCGAGAGCGCGGAAGAAGCAATAGAGAAGGCACGATCGGCCTAAGCCCTCATACGCATTAGCGGTCAACCGCGTACGCGGCTGACCGCGCGGCTAGCCTCTTCATAGAATTTCGTCGCGGTTTAGCGCCTGTTCAGACACGGCGGGAACCGCGCGATTATAGAATCGCATGGGAATCGCGCAGGTCTTATTTATATGAGTTATAAAGTAATCGTTCAGACATAACCGCGCGATTACCGCGCGATAATCGCGCGGTTCCCGCCGTGTCTGAACAGGCACTTAGTGCGTACACAAGTGTAAATTGAAAATTTAAAAAACCCCCGACATTCGCCATTTAGTGGCGGCGGCCATCTTGAATTTGCAATAGTGCTATTCTACTAGTCAAGCCGTTTCATTTGATACCCATATCAAGGGAGTTGTGAAAAAATATATCATCCGCCATTTTGTAGCGGCGGCCATCTTGGACCGATTTTCATCAAACATAGCTAAGAACACTCTTGACTAATTCACCTTTCAAACAAAAAAAACCGCATTCAAATCGGTCCACCCGTTTGAGCGCCACAGGGGAACAGACAGACACACACACACACACACACACACACACACACACACACACACACACACACACACACACACACAGACACGTCAAACTTATAACACCCCGTCGTTTTTGCGTCGGGGGTTAAAAATGAGCGGTTGCATATCTATACTAATAAATATTAACGGATCTATACTAATAATAATAACGGATTTTGACGGGACTTTCACATACAAGTAGAGAATTAACCAGGGAGTAACATTAATTAACAACAGAGTACTTTTTTAACCGACTTTCAAAAAAGGAGGAGTTGTGTTTTTCTACCTATGTACACCGATATCTCCGAGATTTCTGAACCGATTTGCGTAATTTTTTTTTTAATCGATAGAGAAACATTGCGCCCCTGTTCTATAAAAAAATTGGATTCCAAATCCTCAATCCTGATGCTGTAGGGGACCTAATCCCCAAAACTAATGGGTTTTAGAAACTTTCGGTTATTTAAATTGATATTGGGGGTACCAATTAAAGACTTTATCGTTGAATGAACTCGAGTAGGTACATATCCAACTCCTCAACCCTGATGCTGTAAGGAATTGTATTCCGAAATCGTGGGGATCCCACGGGATTTTTTCCGTTTTGGGGACGGGTTTCTACAGATAAGCTACTTTGTGTTCTGGAAAATCAAAAGTTCCCACGGGATTTTTAAAAACCTAAATTCACACGGGCGAAGCCGTGGGCATCATCTAGTAAAAATATAAAAGCGGCTAGCCGCGCGGTCAGCCGCATACGCGGTTGACCGCTATGCCTATGAGGGCTAAGCGTTCGGCTTGTGACGCATCTATCTCTTCTTGTTTTCTTATGACGTTTATCGTCCGTAAACCGACTTTACAGACGACCAATTTTTTTGCTGAAAGATGCAGTTCTAGATAAGGAAATTATGAGTCTATTTTGATGCCTATATAGAAAGAATAGATGATGCCCGCGACGAAGTCGCGGGCATCATCTAGTGTAGATTTGGGTCATATAGTATAGAGTCAGGTCATACAGTATAATATAGAGTTGGATCATCTAGTATTGATTTGAACTAGCGTAGATTTGGGTTTTCCTGTGGGAACTATTTGCTTTTCCGGGATAAAAGTTGCCTATGCCAATTTCCGGGACGCAAGTCGCCTCGTACAAATCGGTTAAACGGATGGACCTTTAAGATTCCCATGGGAACTCAATTTTCCGGAATTAAAAGTAGCTACCTACGCTTCGTTTACTGGTGCGAGGTCGCCATTCAAGCACCTTGGGACCCCAACGTCCATCGGTTCTTCGAGCAAATATACTAATATTATAAATGAGAAAGTGTTGAAAAATTGATTTAGATCATTACTCATACTAATTTTCTTCACAATTTTCGGAATAGGGTCGGTGTACCCAAACCTCGTACCCATAGCGCTCGCGGTGAAGTGGTTCGGTTTTACGCTCAAAGGCGCGTTGCCTAATCTCGATTTCATATCCGGCGCGCGAGGTCGCTCGCCCGGCACTCGGCAGACGCTGTTGCCACACTGCGAGCTCCGATCAATGAATGAATGAAGGAGAGAGTGTAACTCATTTTCGGTTAGGAGTTTAAATTTTCCCATGGCCCGTACTACGTCACGCTTGGCGTTCGACCTTTGTGACGTCGCAGCACGGTTCCAGTACGGTGTTCATAATAATATCGTTATCAAACAATGAAAAATGAATGACCTACGCTAACATGTATACGACGATAAAATGAATAGACATTATTTTCCCGTGGGTCGGCTAGGGTAACTGAATGAAGTACTCATATCATATTTCACTCATTACTATGAACAGTATTCGCCCATCCTCTTTGCCGCCATCCGATTTTAACGAACAGCATAATATGTTTCTGATACTTATACATTGTTTCGTACAAAAAGGGTTCTTGCTAAGCGATAATGACCACCTCGGCTTCGCACGGCTAGTAATTACCCGCTACTATCCCAACATACAATTGTTTTGTTGTATACCTATCTCAATGGGATTAGCGTTTTCGATGAAAGCTCCCAGGCGGCTTGATTTTTTCAAAATTTTCAACAATTATCGTCATATTTTAACCAATTTACACAAAATCTCCACAAATTATAAACCTAAACCTTACTCATGAATCACTCTGTCTATTGGTGAAAGCTGCATGAAAATCCGTTCAGTTATAGTTTTTGAGTTTATCGCGAACAGACAGACGAGGTGGGGGACTTTTTTTATAGCATGTAGTGACGTAAAATATGTTTTGTTTGTCTTCAGGCATACGAGATGCGGTTCCCCAGCTGCCCGCAGATCCCCGTGGTGATCGAGTGCGTGATCACCGAGGACAGCTGGTCGGCGGACGACTCGCAGCGGGACACCATGAGGCGCTGCCAGCTCAACGTTGAGGCGCCTTACTTGCTCAAGAAGGTAATGTCGTCAGGCATACGAGATGCGGTTCGTCAGCTGCCCGCAGATCCCTGTGGTGATCGAGTGCGTGATCACCGAGGACAGCTGGTCGGCGGACGACTCGCAGCGGGACACCATGAGGCGCTGCCAGCTCAACGTTGAGGCGCCTTACTTGCTCAAGAAGGTAATGTCGTCAGGCATACGAGATGCGGTTCGCCAGCTGCCCGCAGATCCCCGTGGTGATCGAGTGTGTGATCACCGAGGACAGCTGGTCGGCGGACGACTCGCAGCGGGACACCATGAGGCGCTGCCAGCTCAACGTTGAGGCGCCTTACTTACACAAGAAGGTAATGTCGTCAGGCATACGAGATGCGGTTCGCCAGCTGCCCGCAGATCCCCGTGGTGATCGAGTGTGTGATCACCGAGGACAGCTGGTCGGCGGACGACTCGCAGCGGGACACCATGAGGCGCTGCCAGCTCAACGTTGAGGCGCCTTACTTGCTCAAGAAGGTAATGTCGTCAGGCATACGAGATGCGGTTCGCCAGCTGCCCGCAGATCCCCGTGGTGATCGAGTGCGTGATCACCGAGGACAGCTGGTCGGCAGACGACTCGCAGCGGGACACCATGAGGCGCCTTACTTGCTCAAGAAGGTGAGCATATTATGAAATTCCATAAGCATTATATGAATGAAATATACATATAATTATGAATGCAGTGCGCATACAAACTGTGATAAATGGTTAAGGCAGGCAGTACACGTCCGATTTTTCCATCATTTAGTAGTATCAGATAGTCTGATCCGGCTATCGGAAGGCATATTTTGTATGAACTTACTGCCTGCCCAATACAATATGTCCGATCTGATAGTCGGATCGGACGTCCAAGTCGGAAACGGGCGCCAGGTGTTTACGATTTTACTGGGACTCAGGCAATGACGAGTATCATGAATTCATGACAAGATTTGGCTTGGGAAGATGTCTGTAAAGAAATCTTTTTGCTCTGTGCATAAGCAATTGAGATGATAGCTCGGGTACGATTGAGTTCAGTAAAAGCCTGACTGCAAGAATAGGAACGTGTATCGAGCCAATCCGATCAGATAGTCTGATCAGGCAGTCGGAAGCAAAAACTGATCTGTATTGCCTGCCTAAGAATTCGTTCTCCCTTTCGGGAGGATCGAGTTAGAACCCCGTTAGGTCTCTTGTTCACAGCACGGCTTCTTAACGGTACGGCGTGCTTACCGCGCCGTAGTGCCGTCGTGCGTGTGAAGAACCTTCCATTGTGTTCCATACAACACTGACGAGCGTGTACTACTTTACGGTGAATAAACCGTAATTTTTCACGGGCAAAAAACGTGTGTAAATAAGAGGCCTTACGCACCTCAACTTTTCGTAGCTATGTGCGTTTTAAGCAATTAAATACCTATCACTTGCTTTACCGGTGAAGGAAAACATCGTGAAGAAACCTGCATGCTTGCTTGAGAGTTCTCCATAATGTTTTCAAAGGCGTGTGAACTGTGAAGTCCGCATTAATCTGTATTAATCCGCACGTGGTCAGCGTGGTGGACTACTGCCTAAATCCTTTTCTTTAAGAGGAGATCCGTGTCTTGTAGTGGACCGTTAATGGGTTGATAATGATGATGATGATATTATGAATTATGCAATTCTATCATAGTGTATACAGAGTAATATGTCTCTATCAAGTCTATAAACCTTTGAAGACTGACGAAGCTCTATGATTCACAAACAGAAACAACTTGGCCTTGCCAACTGACGCCATGGTCAAATTTAGCGGAAAATTGGCTCACGGAACTTCCTCACCAATGTTACATATAATAGTAAATATATATTGCTATTCTAAGGGCCTGTTTCACCGCCTTCTGATAAGTGTCGGATAGTCTAAACGTAAGTTTTGTCACTTTCTTCCTTTATGTCAATTGACAAAGACAAAAGTTGTGAATAAACTATCCGAAACTTATCAGAAGATGGTGAAACAGGCAATAAGTGATGATGAAAAATTTGGTAACGTTCTCCGAATCGGATGTTTCTGAGTTCACAGTATAAAGAGCAACTCTCCAATGACAAATATGCCAGTGTGCCTGCGTTAAGACCTGAGGATAATTTGAGTATGAAACATTAATAAAATTTTGAATTCCTTTCTTTCCTACTGGTACTGGTATTCCTACTACGCGAACTTAGGTAATGTTTTATACTATAGCTGTCCGTTGGGCGTTATTTGATGCTCCTGTTTGTTGCAGATGATCGGCGTCGACTACGTATACTTCATCCAAAAGAACCATTTGGACCTCAAGAACAGAATATTGGAGATCGAAGCCACTAACGAGACCTTCTCCGCGAGGGTCGGAGTCGTCGAGAAGTGTAGATATTTCGTTAGTATCTTTTCTATTCACCAGTTTTTGTTTACTTCTTTTATGTGGTAAGTATTTGGTATGTTTTATGGCAAGGTACAAGTAGCGGCACGAAAGTCTAGCGCTGACCTTCAATGAAAATGAGGTATCTCGGGGTGGTGAGGGGGTCGCGGGGATGGCGTGGGGATCGTTCGTAAGCACTGATTACTGTGACTGATTCATCTCTCTCTCGCGAGGGGCTCTCGCGGATCCCTCGTAAGCGCTGATTGGCTCTCCAGTCGTACTGAGTCCCGCTTACTCGTACGACGCTGCGCGCACTTGAGCGCACTCTCGCTCAGCGCTAGACTTTCGTGCCTTTATTTATAACTAAGGTTATTAATTTTTCAATTTTGTCTTGTTTTATTATTTTATGAAATAGTTTCGTTACCCTATTTCTAAAATAGAAAGAATTTTTAAAGCTCAAAAATATACCGATAAGGATGCCGATAAGTTATGGTAGTCTTTTAAGATGTCTTGTGGTACCTAATAGAATAGAATAGAATAGAATAGAAAAGTTTTTTATTCAAATAAACTTTTACAAGTGCTTTTGAATCGTCGATTGAGTCTACCACAGGTTCGGAATGCAGTTCCAGCCGAGAAGAACCTGTAAGAAACTCGGCGGTTGCTCTTTTTAAAAACAACATTATAACAATTATTATTATTAATGTACATGATTGAAATGCCGTCTCGCGCATTGCTGGAACGAGTTAAATCCAAGCTTTTTTATCGTTTATATAATCTTCAGTTGTATAATAAGCTTTTTTTATGAGCATACTTTTAAGAAAGTTCTTAAACTTGTGTAAAGGCAAGTCTAAGACATATTTTTTATTCGGATAAACTTTTACAAGTGCTTTTGAATCGACAAATGAATCTACCACTGGTTCGGAATGGTGCTTACAATTCTACACGTTAAGAAGGGCAGACAAAAGTAGCCCCATTTCCGACGGCGGCACCCGTTCACGAGCATGACGCATGATCCAGCCATTGCTTCGCTCAACCATATTTGAGGGAACGTAATCTTGTCGTAATACCCCCTGTATTTGACATATTACAGAAAAGGGACATACCAATTAAATAATGACATTACCACCGCGCCATAAAAAAGTGGATATGCGAGGGAAATAGCAAGATGTCTACCAATTGCTAAAAGTTTTTGAAAAGTTTAACAGGTGCGGAGTCTTTTACCGGTTCTTTTTCTGTAAAACTCACAATCGCAAAATCATTCAAAGAATTCCAGCCGCTCGCATTATTCGTGAATGGATAACAAACAAAGTCAGTTTAATGCGTAACACGCGGTTTAGCTCACGATAGCGTTTCGGTAATACGGTGTAGTTTACTGGCCGTAACTTGTAGTGTGGAAGGCCGTGACGCACGGACGCTATATTTACGAACGCTTTTAGCTTTCACAAATAACTTTGTTTTAGGGAATATTGCTTCAGGAGCGCTATTTGATGGATGATAGTAGGTTGAGTAGTTTGGTAATACACATACATACATAAATATACCTGTTGTAGTCCGATCGTAAAGTTGCCCATAACATGATACATCCATCATTACCATGGTTTTCTTGAAATGGTGACATTTCACGAAATGGTCAACTAGTACTGGCCTTATCGTTTAATCGTGAACTTTTGTCGATTTGACCATCCACATTTGGTCATATCATAAATAATTGATGCAGAGTGCCAGTTAAGTTAATTTTAAGTGGTCAATTCGAATTACATATACTAGGTATTTATATTTCTTGAGTATAAAATTAGGTTTAAATACTACGCCACAATATACTTACGCTTTTCTTCGCGCTTTATATTACACTCTATAGCAGAGGTTCCCGAACTTTTTTTCTCATAGACCACTTTCAAAAAGCTAGTTCCGGTAGACCCCCTGCCGCTAGATTTCTACCATATTCCGAAAACTCAACAAAAATGTGCAGATTAGATCTTACTCTGGAAATTTGCGTTGCGGCCGAGTTCCAAGTCTACGAATTAATAGTTCGTTAATAATAGTAGTTAATCGAAAAAAAAGTGAGAATTTATTGTGCTATGAGTGGATGTCAAAAAAGTAACGTTCTGTAAAGTAGGTACTGAATATGGAATATGCAAGTTTTTACAAGTAAGGCCGGGTCCGCACTGCGAAATTTATTCGCGCGATTTTTTTCGCAAAATTCTGTGATATATGGAAATGTATGAAGCTGCACGCACATGCGATTTAAAATTTGCGAGAAAAATATATTAGAATGCGAAATTTATTCGCGCGATTTTTATTCGCGCGGTTTATATTCCGCATTTTAATATATTTATCTCGCAAATTTTAAATCGCATGTGCGTGCAGCTTCATACATTTCCATAATAATTTCCACAGAATTTTGCGAAAAAAATCGCGCGAATAAATTTCGCAGTGCGGCCTAGGCCTAACAGTCGCTGAGCTTCTTATAATATTGTGGCTAATTCTGTTGTACACAATCTCTAAACCTAAACTAAATTGACAGGTTTAAAAATAGTGCTATCCCCTTCAGCAGGGAGGATTGTGAAAGAGACAGGAATATATTTAGACCTGTCATTTTAGTTTAGATTTAGAGATTGTGTACAACAGAATCGGCCACAATTATCTGCCTACATAGTTAGGTGAAGTCAAGCCAATATTTTAGTTCTTCACTATCGAAAGCAGATAAATTTTCGTGGATTCCCTGCTTACGAGTTGTGAACCCCCATTTTTTGTCACGCCAACGTAGACCCTCGTCGAGTCTCCCGTGGACCCTTGGGGGTCCACCTGAACCACTCTGGGAACTACTGCTCTAGACTACCTAGAGGTGGCGCAGAATAGACTACTTGGGGTCGGGTTCGTTTGTTCTACGCGTTTCTTGCATAGACGCATGCGGGGACGGGGGAACGTCGGCGGCCTCCCGCACCTCATACGTCGCCCGCACTCCCGCCTTCTCACGAACTATACATACGCGACTGTAGTCAGTAGTCACTGTGGTAGTCACAAACAATTTTGTTTGTTTGCTCAATCATATTATTAGTGGCGAATTTATGTTGCAAACTTTGTTGTGATTAGTCTATGACCGATGTAAAGCCCTAATGTATCAAGCATTAACGTATAATATTAAAGATTTATTGGCCGTAAACAAAGGCTGTAAATCTTAACATTTTATGCAGTGGCATGACTTTTATCACGCTTATCTGCTTATCGGATAAAATCTGTGACATAAACGTGACTGTTTATATCTACGTACTTATACAAGCACGTGTCATTTTTACATACATCCATCGATCTATGATTAAAGGCTATCGCAGACGTTCCAACACATACAAAAACTGCAGTTAGTTAGTGTGACCAACTCTAACTGACTCTGTAAGATATTAGACGGTGTTTCATACCTATATGAAGTTGAATATTAAGAACTACTTTGACATTACGCGAAGTGATATTATTATAACCTTCTCATCATTTTTCAATGTATGTATGTCGTTTAAAAACAAGTTTTTGGGTAGCCTGAATGTGTTTTTTGAATTGCAGGCTTCGAGATGATCACAAATAACAATTTTAAAAATATTATCAAAGTTTACCTCCCGCGCAAGTGGCGCCAACTAATATCTATATATATCTATATACTAATAAATAAAATTGAAGTGTCTGTCTGTAATATCGAAATAACTACCTCATATTAAGCTCATATGGTTATTTGAACGCTACCATAACCGAATCACACGTTTTTAAAATTTTTGTCTGTCTGTCTATCTGTCTGTCTGTCTGTCTGTCTGTCTGTCTGTTTGAACGGGCTAATCTTCGGAACGGCTGGACCGATTTTGACGGGACTTTCACATACAAGTAGAGAATTAACCAGGGAGTGACATAGGCTACTTTTTAACCGACTTTCAAAAAAAGAGGAGTTGTGTTTTTCTACCTATGTACACCGATATCTCCGAGATTTCTGAACCGATTTGCGTATTTTTTTTTAATCGATAGAGAAACATTGCGACACTGTCCTACAAAAAATTTGGATTCACAACTCCTCAATCCTGATGCTGTAGGGGATCTGATCCCCAAAACTAATGGGATTTAGGCACTGTCGGTTATTTAAATTGATATTGGGGATACCAATTAAAGACTTTATTGTTGAATGACCTACTCGAAGGTACATGTCCAACTCCTCAACGCTGATGCTGTAAGGAATTGCATTCCGAAATCGTGGGGATCTCGCGGGATTTTTCCGTTTTGGGGACGGGTTACTACTTACTACAGAATACAGATAGGCTACTTTTTGTTCTGGAAAATCAAAAGTTTCCACGGGATTTTTGAAAACCTAAATCCACACGGGCGAAGCCGTGGGCATCATCTAGTCCTTTATAAAAGTAGACCCCATTAAGTAGGTTGTTATGTTGGATTGCTTTCAACAGCTGTTGATGTATACACGGGTCTGACGCGCGTAACGTTAATTGATCAAATCGATACGAGTCGTATCGTATCACCTTCATATTGCTACCACTTATCATTATTTTACTTGGGTTTTATCAGTTTTATCATTTGCACTTTGTCTCGTACTTAATTGCATCGAATATGCAAACAACAGAACAACTCTTAATTAACCGACTTCAAAAAAGGAAGGGTTATGATTCTAGCACTCTTTGTATGTATGTATGCATGTTTGTATCCGATTTTGTATCAGATTGTGGGTTCCACCGTAGCGTCTAAACTACTGGGCCGATTTTGAGGAGTGAGGTGTGAATTGATTCGTTGTTATGGCCCGGGTGACATAGGCTACATTTTATATACGAAAAAAATCAAGTGACCTTAGCGGCTTAAATTAGAATATTACGATAGTTTCGGATACACATGACAGATGGCGCTACTAGCTGTTTGCCCCACGCTTATTCCGTTCGAAATCTCATTAATACGCAGTTGAATACACGTTTTTCTGCACACTAAATTTAGGGTAGGGTAGGGTTTTAGTTTACGAACTTTATCTCTTGTAAAGAAATAAGAATACCTCGAGACGAGTAACCCAATATGATCGCTCTTTAAGAAAAGGTTTCTTTTGTTGTTTTTCTCAACAAGAACTACGTCAACTACCGCTGATTTATAGCGGTAGATATTATAACGGACAAAATTACTATGAGATATGAACGAATAAAATTCATCCAAGTTGTTTGACGCTCGAATGCTTAAATATAGGAAAGTAGATGATGCTCACGACTTGGTTTTCGTGGATTTTTAGTACTCATATAGATTCTAACAGCCCCCGCACACTGGGCCACTAGTGGCGACGACTAGAGGCCGGCCACAAGTCGCGGAAGAGATTTTTCATACATTTTATATGGTACCGCGCACTGAGCGCTCGAGTGGCTGCGTTCGAGCCACCACCACCACTACAGCTTTTAAACGTCCCACTGCTGGGCACAGGCCTCCTCTCTCATAGGAGAGAGGGATTTAGAGCTTAGATCCACCACGCTGCTCCAATGCGGGTTGGCGGGCTTTAACGACTATTGTCACATGATAGTGACAACAACCGGGACCGACTGCTTAACGTGCTAACGTGGGTGCAACACCGCCAACTACCAACTCCGGGCTGGCACTGAGAATTTCTTGACAGAAAAACCCAATACCTATTAATTATATGCCCGACCCGGGAATCGAACCCGGAACCTCGTGATCTGCGGTTGACTATGCTAACCACTAGACCAACGAGGCAGTTCGACCCACAAGAAAATATGAAATATCTCTTATGAAAAATCTCTTCCGCGACTTGTGGCGGTCACTAGTCGTCGCCACTTGTGGCCCAGTGTGCGGGGGCTGAAAGAATGATGGTTTACGAAATAATGCTCTACAGTTTTTCAGGTATTGATTAGAGGGCAGTGTTTTGTGATATCCATTTGGATATTGGCCTAAAAGGATTAAAGAATATTCCCTTGTCCATACTTAATTCTTTAATACATAGGTACTTCTAATATTATAAATACGAAAGTGGTTCTGTCTATCAGTCGCTTTTCACGACGTAACCGCTGAAGCAATTTTGACGAAGAGAACGATATTTCGTTGTCTCGTCAAAATGGACCTGATAATCAATAAAAAATCTCCTGCTCCCGGAAATGGACCTATTTTTATGGTATTCAAAATCAAAGAGATATTCCAATCCTTTTGGTTGAAGTTTTTTTTATTAAATAACCATAATTCCATAGTACCGTGTCTTCATAGGTTACATTTCTCCATCAGGTGCACCCGGAGAACCCGGAATGGACGTGTTTTGAGCAGAGCGCGTTGCTCGACGTGAAGAACTTCTTCGGTCTGGAGAACACCGTGGAGAAGATTGCCATGAAACAGTACGCCGCCAATATTGCTAAAGGTAAGTAGAGTTAAAACTATAATAATCCATACTAATATTATAAATGCGAAAGTAACTCTGTATGTCTGTGTGTTACGCTTTCACGCATAAACTGCTGTACCGAATTTCGTCAAAATCGGAGATAGACTAGACATTGGAAAAGGAAATAGTCTACTTTTTTTTTTAAACCTATAACCACGCGAACGAAGTCGCGTGCATCAGCTAGTATAAAATATATTAACAACAAAGACATATTATATCATTTAAAAACTTATTGATGTACTCCCAAATACCCCTGTTCTATATGTGGCGCAGTCGGTAGGATGTCGCTATTGATGGATAAGAGTGCCAATTGTACCTTTTACCTATTATTGTCTTCCTGATCAGCGGAAATGCATAGCTTTATTTCGTGTTGAATCTCTTGTTCTGTGTTTTCTCTCCCTTCTGTACTTGTCATTAACCGACTTCCAAAAAGGAGGAGGTTCTCAATTCGGCGCGTATTTTTTATAGCCCATATCGTTCCCACGCGTTTTCCCCTCTATCGTACTATGGTAGTGTATTTTTAGATTTTTTTCCGTGGTGTACCTACCATGCTGATTTTATTCGTCATCGTCTCAAAGTATAGCCTTCCACTGCTCTGGACCTACCGACCTAGGTCTCTTCTGGGCAATGATTGTCAAAGAACACCATCATAACTATAGCTAAGATTAAATATATGTATTAATTAATTCATTCATTCGTAATCCTAAGTTTGAACTGTTAAAAGTTTTAAAATTCTTCGGAAACTAATCCGAATGAAATCTGAGATTATCTCATCAATATAATATTACAGCTGAGCGAACCCATACCTACGAGTACATTTACATATGATTTACATAAACTTCATGAATACATTCCTAACTTTGCTTCAGCGTCCTTATTACCATAACAAATCTGATGCCAAAAATGAGATTTTTTATGTCCTCTAAGATGAAAAGCTTCAACCCTGGGGAGATATGACTGAAATAGACTTGTACGAGTATATTATAGAAAAACAAAAAGTGTATAGTGTACCAATTTTGAATAAAGTTTATTTGACTTGACTTGACTGGAAATCTTGCCGGAACTTTCGACGGCTTCTTTCGTATATTTATGTAAGTCTCTCCCATTTTTAGAAAGGTCATTTCATAAGTTGACTTAATATTCCATCCCGTAAGTCTTTCATCTTAGGCTACTTCGTGACGATAAGCTCTTCTGAGGAGTTTAAAACTTCAAGAGCTTATAGTCCAAACATGCCTAGGAAGTACCTAAAAAGCATATTCATATTGGATGCTCTAAGCAAAGTATACTAACTGTTACTGATAAAACAAGTGACATACTCATTCATCGCTCGCTGTCGCCCGCAATGTAGAAGAACCCGCTCGTATGAAGTGTGTGCCCTGAATATGCTTCTCTCACATTGCGCCGTGTGTGGATACCTATTTATGATGTAGTTGCCTCAGTTACATAGAGTTTGACCTGTAATTCATCCATGCTCTGATCCGTTCTTAGTTTCCAGTCATCGTTTTTGCGTCTGCTGGGTATTGCCAAATCTTATTCCTCCAGTCCCCACTTTATGTGGGGTCGGCACAATTACATGTCTTCTTCTTCCACTCACATCTTTACATACGCATCATTCAAGTCTTTTGTTATTGCCAAATATCAATAAGCTATCAGATCTTTATTGTCATGAACACAGGCAAGGAGCTGATCGAGGAGTTCATGCAGGAAGTGACCGCGGGTGGTATAACGGACCTGCGGCCGTGGAAGGCGTCGGACCCGGCGCACAACCGCGAGCTGAGGCGGGTGGTGTCGCGCGGCACGGAGCCGCTGTCGCCGCGGCCTGCTGCCGAGGCGAAGAGGCATTCCATACCAGGTCAGCAAGCATGCTTGTATAAGTTGTATCATTCTATAGTTTTCACTTTTAGGGTATATCCGGGGTAAAAGAAAAAAGTTAACGCACTGCTGAGACGACATAAAAATAGCTCTTATATTTTTACCCGACTACGCGGCAAAGCCAAAAGGAAGCGTTATGATTTTAGCAGTCTATGTATGTATGTATGTATGTATGTATGTATGTATGTATGTATGTATGTATGTATGTATGTTTATATCCGATTATTGTATGAGATTCTGTGTGTACTACCGTAGCGCCTAAACTACTGGACCGATTTTGATGAAGATTACGATAGTCAAAAAATCATCAAAATCGGTTCATTGGTTATTGCAATAATTGCGAACATACGTACATATATACGGGTCGAATACAGAACCTCCTTTTTTGAAGTCGGTTAAAAAATTGTGAACTACTTCATCGAAAAGAGAAACACAAGTATAAATTAAAAATTTAAAAACCCCCGACATTCGCCATTTTGTGGCAGCGGCCATCTTGGATTTGCAATATTGCTATTCTACTAGTCAAGCCCTTTCATTTGATACCCATATTGAGGGAGTTGTGAAAAAATATGTAATCCTCCATTTTGTAGCGGCGGCCATCTTGGACATCAAACTTATAACGCTCCGTCGTTTTTGCGTCGGGGGTTAAAAATAAATAACGTACAGTAAAAATATCTTAGATTAAGGACTGGATTGGGGATCAATATATTATTTATCGTTTACGTTTACTTACGTTACTATTTACGTTTTGCTTTTAACTCAAAGATCAGTCATCGATCTGAGTTTAAGGGGAAATATGTCGATCTCATTTAAAGGAATGTCGTTATTTAGACAAATGACTTTCGAAGACACAAATCGACAACCTAAGCGAAGTTTCATTTGCGAAAACTTGCGAGGCTCTCAACGGCTCGAAAAAAAAAACATTTTCTGTAGCGAATCGTAAATATCAAATTGTTTGGAGTGACATTTGCCGACAAACATTTCTCTCGAATCAATATATCTATGTTATTTCCGTAGCCGAAACGGTTCAGGGACAAATGTATCGGAATTTCGCGAGAGGAAAAACGCGGTGAGGTCCGCTCGAATGTGTCGCATGGAAATGTTTGGAGAGTGCCATGAATCTGCGCGGACACATAGCCTACGAGAATTTTGAGCTTTTTGTTCATGGCTTTCGACAGAAGACCACGGAAAGCAATGGGCTGATATCCATTCTCACAGGGGTCGATCAAAATAAGACCAGGAGTTTCACGCTTTTTGTTCACCCAAAAAGTACATATAAATATGTACAGTGTACAGTGTACACAGTACCTACACATATAGCTCATGAAAAGCGTTCGGTGACGATGACGCGAGTTCCACGCTTTTTGTTGACCCAAAAAGTACACATATATACATTATACACAGTATACATATAGCTCATGAAAAGCGTTCGGTGACGATGACGCGAGTTCCACGCTTTTTGTTGACCCAAAAAGTACACATATATACATTATACACAGTATACATATGGCTCATGAAAAGCGTTCGGTGACGATGACGCGAGTTCCACGCTTTTTGTTGACCCAAAAAGTACATATACATATGTACAGTGTACACAGTATACATATAGCTCATGAAAAGCGTTCGGTGACGATGACGCGAGTTCCACGCTTTTTGTTGACCCAAAAAGTACACATATATACATTATACACAGTATACATATAGCTCATGAAAAGCGTTCGGTGACGATGACGCGAGTTCCACGCTTTTTGTTGACCCAAAAAGTACACATATATACATTATACACAGTATACATATGGCTCATGAAAAGCGTTCGGTGACGATGACGCGAGTTCCACGCTTTTTGTTGACCCAAAAAGTACATATACATATGTACAGTGTACACAGTATACATATAGCTCATGAAAAGCGTTCGGTGACGATGACGCGAGTTCCACGCTTTTTGTTGACCCAAAAAGTACACATATATACATTATACACAGTATACATATGGCTCATGAAAAGCGTTCGGTGACGATGACGCGAGTTCCACGCTTTTTGTTGATCCAAAAAGTACATATACATATGTACAGTGTACACAGTATACATATAGCTCATGAAAAGCGTTCGGTGACGATGACGCGAGTTCCACGCTTTTTGTTGACCCCAAAAGTACACATATATACATTATACACAGTATACATATAGCTCATGAAAAGTTTTCGGTGACAATGACGCGAGTTCCACGCTTTTTGTTGATCCAAAAAGTACATATACATATGTACAGTGTACACAGTATGTATATAGCTCATGAAAAGCGTTCGGTGACGATGACGCGAGTTCCACGCTTTTTGTTGACACGAAAAGTAGATATACATATGTACAGTGTACACAGTATACATATAACTCATGAAAAGCAAATTCCACGCTTTTTGTTCACCCAAAAAGTGCTCAACGCCCCTAAAGAAGTTTTCACTTCAAAAAACCAGAAACGCAGCGCGATACATTGCGTCGGTGTTGAAGACCAATTTTCGCGTGGCGAGAATAGGGCATGGCCGTAATTTTATGTGACGTTGACTTTTAAGTCTGCGTAAATTCATTCTACTTTAGTACAAAAACTTTTACAAAAGAAAGAACCTCCGGATAAAGGAAAGGGCAAACATCGTCCCTGATAGGACATAAACTTTGATCGTAGTCTGAAACGTACCTACCGTCCATAAGAAAGTAGGTAACTAACTTTTTCCTCGCTAGCCATAATCCTGAAAGCCATAACACCGTGCTGTTTTATAGTCTTATGGCGACCAGATGTCTGAGTTAAGGTTAATATTTATAAATCGTTAATTTAGCGAATCGATAAATCAGTACGCAGTAACTACTCGTTCTATAATAGTAATGATTATTATCATCATGATTTTACATACTGAAAAATAAGATAAGACTTTCTTATCATAAATAATTACAAACATTAATCATTGTTTATTTATTGTATTTTCGTAACCCAGTGACAAGATATGAGTCGATCGTACACATAAATTGATGTTACATAATATGAACATCTTTGCTAACTCTATTTCGCTCTGAAAATCTCACATTCAATTCATTTAGACAAGGTTCTATCGCACCGAATACCTCAATGGAATGGGTCAATGGTTACAAAACGTTACGTAAACCTTACGGCCTTACATTTCAAAATATGTTTATCTTATACACCCTTTATTTATTTTTTGTATTTGTAGTTTGTCATTTAGGACCTATTTATTTGAAAATTAATATTTAAGAATAAAAAAGCATAGGTTGTAAATGTTTTTTTTTAGCGAATATCGCGATTCGCGACGTGGATAAGACAGATCGAAAGAGTGAAAATCTGAGTATGATACAATTAAAATGTCCTTTTCGCCAAAGGACATCTTTACGCTCTTTGTAATCCGAAGTGTCGAGTGTATCGAACTTTGAAAATCTCATTTCGATTCCATTTCGACAGGGTTCCATCGCACTGAACTACACCAATGATTAACAAAAACTCGACATTTACGTAAACTCGAACACGATAATACAATCTAACGTCGGGGATAAGGGATAATTGATTGTTCTCACAAGCACCCGCTCAAGTCGAGAGGAGAGTAGAGTTAATTTTGCTTCTCTTGTCAGACGCAAATTGCTTTTCGCAGCCGCACTACAAGTTTATTTTACTTGTAAATCTTGTTGTACGTACGTACCTACCTGTTTGTTGAGATAGCGTGTGTTCTCTAGTGTGTGCTTAGTGCCAAAAATGTCATTGTGATCTCTCCTTTAATTGATCTTCACAAAAGGTCTAACCCCCTTTGTGAAGATCATATCAAGGAGAGTTCATAACATTTTTGCGCAAAGCACTAGAGATTACTCTATTCAATTTTCTTTTTGTAGTGAAATTTCTTTGCCCAAATTAAAATGGGCGCACCGCATGAGGTTGAATTTGAGGTAATGGTTAGATACTAAAGGAAACACATTATGGGGTGGAAGTAATTGTAACGGATATGACGTCATCTTTTTAGCTGACTGCTGCTGACTTTTAAATATAGAATTTATTTTAAAATATTCATGGGTCATTTTCTTGGTTTTTCATACGGTCGTGGATTTTTTTAAAAATTGATATGGGTGACATTTCATAGAGAAAATGGCGTCCTTTTTGTTGTTAAAGATTAATTTCTTCGTCTTATTTTCTAAATTGCTCCAACCGGCAGTCGAACACAATTGCAATAAGGCTTTTAAAAAAAAGGCATCACAGACGACACATAGACATGATGGCGTCATTTTGGCCATTAAACAATGTGTGGCATAAAAACATACATTATTATAGTCGTATCTTTTTCTAAGAGGCAGTTAAAAACATAATAACTTGAAACCATCAAGTTAGTGTTTATCAGAAATGCCATAAACTCTCCACATATTGTCCCCTTAATGTTTAGTATGATGTCCCAGATAAATAAAACATTCTGTAAGTACATATTACATCGAAAAAAACTCGGTCCCACCGAAAAGGGCTGCATATTAAAAAATCCTCGCGAAGAATAAAACAGTTGGAACTTGAAACAGGGAATAAAACATAAGGATTGCGATTACGCTTCACAGTATTCAAAATGGCGGGAATTATTTAACAGGGCCAGCGAGGGTCGCCAACTGGAAACAACTTCCTTGTTTAACCGTAGTCTTGTCATGATTGTTAAAATTTTGACTTTTTTTCAGTGTCTTTTTGTTGTGTTTTTTGTGTTCGTGCGATCAGTCGTATGACTGTGAGCAAATGTGTTGATTCTCTGCGTTCCGTTTCCAAAGAACAAAACGGAGCCCTATAAGTTTCACTATGCTGTCTGTTCTAGAATATATGTCTGTCTGAATATCACAGATCTCTATCTTGTAGACGGAATGAGTCCTGAAACCTAAACTTTTTATCTTCAAAAAAAAAAAAAAGAAATGGGGCTCAATATACGGAATGAAAAACAACTCGCACTTGGCCGTTAAAATCGCTGGCAACCGTCACGATCAAGCATCCACACGAGCGACCGTGATCGTTTATTGAGCGTCCAGCGACGCGAATTCCCTTTGATGCGTGCCCAAAAACCGACAAGTCGCCGATCGCCACGATTGCTGACGATTGTGACGACAATGATCGGCGACTACAAGCGATAAGCCCTCCACACGATCGTGCACGCGTGTAATCGTCTACAGTCGTCGATTGTGAAGAGGAAGCTTTAGAATCTGAAGATTCATTTTAGCTCTTTACATTACCTATTTGTATGTTGGTATCACAAGCACAGCCCCAAAGTTGTATCTAAAATGTATAATTTAGTCTAAGGCGAACCGCTAAGGCGTTTTAATCAGTATAAGTTGGTTAGCATAAACAGAGGCATTAGCCCAGTAAAGCTTCTTAACGAAAACGTTCATATTGAAGACCTAGAGCCGACGGCTACATTTCCCGTGGATCGAATACATACCGAATCGTTCTAATCTATACTTTAATAATATAAATGCGAAAGTAACTCTGTCGGTCTGTATGTTACGCTTTCACGTTTAAATCGCTGAACTGATTTTGACGAAATTTGGTAAAGAGATAAACTAGACCTTGGAGAAGAACATAGGCTACTTTTTATAACGGAAAATCATAGAGTTCTAAAGGGATTTTTAAAAAACCTAAATCGAAGTCGTGGGCATCATCTAGTTTTTAAATATAATTAAGCAGACATCAATATAAATGCAGAATCGTGTGCAATAAATCTGTTTTTATTTTATTTCTTAAGAGTTGAATCTATTTTGAAATTTAAATGCAACCAATCTGCTTTCGAATTCATGAATAAATTGATTCATTATGTTCGCGGAGTCTTATGACTTGTTTTCAAATATTATAATACTTTCGTATTTTCATTTTGCATAGCCTTTATAGTCCTGCTTATATTAATTGAACGTACAACGGCATAGCGATAACATATTTTTAATCAACTTCAAAAAAAGGTGGAGGTTCTTATTTTATCGGATTTTTTTAATGTAGGTATGTTCACCAATTAATCATAAACTAATGGACCGATTTGTAAAATTCTTCTTTTGTTTAAAAGGGTATAATATCCCAGATAGTCCCATGGTTATAACACTCATAACGTCAGGATGTGATAATGGGATCCTGGAGAAATCGAGGGAACTCTTCAAATTTTATGATAATATATTGAAGTCCGTTTAATTTTTCCTAAAATATAGCTTGTCATATTGTATTTGATTAATAGATACTCCTTGTATTCTATTGTGCCACCATCTCCTCGCCTATTCTCCGTAGGCCGCCTGAAGGTCGGTGGGCTGTAACATAAATTAGGAATGCTCCTTACAAAATGTGTCACATAATTTTCGTAGGGCTACAGTTAGCGGTAGGAATTACCAACCGACACCACAGAAAATATAATAGTACTACCGACACATCCAAGTGTGGTAGGTGGTAGGTAGGTAGGGTACCTGTTTGACCCAAAAAAATTGTTGGAAAAACAAAACAAAAAAATAATTAATTAATACCATTTTCAAGTAAAAGTAAAAAAATAAAATTTCGGAATTTTATCGAGCAATTTCCTTTCTATGTAGGTAATAGAGAACAAAGTAAAAATATATTATTTAATATTTTTTCGGTGGAAATCTAAATCTTTATTCGCTATTACGTAACATGAAAGTACCAAATTTTCTTTATATTATTTCAAGTTGCGACTTACCAAATTCGCATAAATCCCCTCATCAATAAATAAACTGGCCATCCAGTCTGATCTTCGTTATCGATTTTGTTGTATTTTTAGAGTGGGACAGAACATATAGATACTCTTTCAATTAAATCGTTAACGCACATTGTGGTTTTCTCACGTGGTATTCCTCCGCTCGTGAATAAATAACAGCTCTAAAACCAGTCATATTATGTACCTACACGTAAGTAGGTACACGATTTGTCCTCTTGATCACCAGTCAGTTTGAAGCCGTTTTACGAGACAGCTTGTAGTATGTACTGAAACTCTTTATTAAATATCATTGAGTAATTAAGAAGTGCCTCGTTGGTCTAGTGGTTAGCATATTCGACTGCAGATCACGAGGTCCCGGGTTCGATTCCCGGGTCGGCCAAATGATTTTTAGGTATTGAGGTTTTCTGTCAAGAAAGTCTCAGTGCCAGCCCGGAGTTGGTAGTTGGCGGTGTTTCACCCCCGTGCCTCGGAGAGCACGTTCGCAGTCAGACCCGGTTATTATCACTATCACAATAGTCGTTAAAGCCCGCCAACCTGCATTGGAGCAGCGTAGCGGATTAAAACTCTAAATCCAGTGCAGTGGGACGTTAAAAGTCTGTAGTGGTGGTGGTGGTGGAGTAACTATGCCAATTTTCCCCGTTCCGTTCCGTTAAAAAATACATACGTCGTTTTCGAAATCGTCAACTAGTTGACGTCTAGCTGTGGACTTCGGTCTCGTATCCGCACGCCGCATTCTTGCGTCCAGACTCGTCTGCCACTGCACTCTGACGACAGTGATGTCGTCTGCCACTGCACTCTGACGACAGTGATGTCGTCTGCCACTGCACTCTGACGACAGTGATGTCGTCTGCCACTGCACTCTGACGACAGCGATGTCGTCTGCCACTGCACTCTGACGACAGTGATGTCGTCTGCCACTGCACTCTGACGACAGTGATGTCGTCTGCCACTGCACTCTGACGACAGCGATGTCGTCTGCCACTGCACTCTGACGACAGCGATGTCGTCTGCCACTGCACTCTGACGACAGTGATGTCGTCTGCCACTGCACTCTGACGACAGTGATGTCGTCTGCCACTGCACTCTGACGACAGTGATGTCGTCTGCCACTGCACTCTGACGACAGCGATGTCGTCTGCCACTGCACTCTGACGACAGTGATGTCGTCTGCCACTGCACTCTGACGACAGTGATGTCGTCTGCCACTGCACTCTGACGACAGCGATGTCGTCTGCCACTGCACTCTGACGACAGCGATGTCGTCTGCCACTGCACTCTGACGACAGTGATGTCGTCTGCCACTGCACTCTGACGACAGTGATGTCGTCTGCCACTGCACTCTGACGACAGCGATGTCGTCTGCCACTGCACTCTGACGACAGCGATGTCGTCTGCCACTGCACTCTGACGACAGCGATGTCGTCTGCCACTGCACTCTGACGACAGCGATGTCGTCTGCCACTGCACTCTAACGACAGCGATGTCGTCTGCCACTGCACTCTGACGACAGCGATGTCATCTGCTACTGCACTTGCCGGTGCGAGGTTGCTTTTCCAGTACCTTGCGACCCCAACGTCTAATGGTTCTTCTACTACGTGCCACTTCCTTGTCGACTCGATGTACTATATCGGTTACCTGGTTTTTCTACCCGTTCTTCTTCTGTTTCTACCGCTCTCCTCATATTACGTTCAGCAGGGCGGCGTTCGGGAACTTTTGAGATGTGTCCTCGTCCAAAAACTTTCAGTGTCTGAGTCCAAGGTTCTGGGCAATGCATGCTGCCAATGATGCCATGCGGCTCCGAGACACGGTCGCTAAGGGGCTCATAACAAAGCTCATTGTCCCGCTAAACAATACGATATATTCAGCTACATGTAATATGTATGTTCATATGTTGTACAATGTATACAATATACATGTAACACGCAGCCTGAAACTCCTCGCCGCAGTGATCACAAAGGATTTTTTCATATGTAAATACAGCGTTTTGTAACGTTAATCCATTGCTCGCCCATGTAAATATTGGAATGTAAAATCGCATTTTTCTCTTTTTCCTTTTTGAGTCTCTTGCACCTTCGTTCAATAATACTGACAATAATAATATGTTGTCAGTCGTCAAAAAGTGTCCGCGAAAAATAAGAGTACTCACTCGTATTGCCATGACTTCCAATCCGCGTCTCTTTCAAATAAAATCTATCTGCTCGAGGCCATTGAGGCAAATTATCATACAATTACAATCGCCAGTGATTATATAATGTAATTAGTCATCCGACAAAGGCTTCTGAATTTCAATAATTTGATAATTAGAATATAATGAATACCTAATGTTCATGGCCTCTGACCTTTTCTATTACCCTCCTCTAACGCGCGTTTGTTTTTGCAAATAAAATTTTCAAATTAGACGGTTTTATGTTATTTTACAGAGAGGTATTTGAATATGTTACTGTTACCAACGTAAGGGACCTACCTAAATGTAAAATAGAGCACCCAGATCATTAATATTAATTCTCTCACACGTACGAGTAATGCATCACTCAAGAAGATAATCCTTATGTTATCCTGTCCTAATCCCGAACCCATTAAAAATGTCCTTACCCGTTCTTCCTTTCCTCAGGCCCATCCCATACTGCAACTCAGAGCAACCCAGATGTATCCAGGACAGACAAAACAGTCCCAGATGATTGGAGTAGTCCCACCCTTCAGAAATCCTCCCAGAAGATGTCAAGGTCCCGCAGCAAATCCGATGTAAATAATAGAGAGCTACATGACAAGCATTCACAAGAACAGAACAAATCTGATTCTATGTGCGGCACGAGCCTTCACATATCTAGAAGTAAAAGCAGGCAAAAGATTGACACGAAATCCTCAATAGAGTCAAAGAAGTCTGGCGTCCTCCGTAGTCTAAGTTTAAATAGAATTAAAAGTCAAAAGAATGTGGACGAACGATCGTCATCACCCTCCCTGGGTGAAAAGAAAAGTATAATGAGCAGAATAAATCTGAGAAAGAATAAAGGTAAACAGAAGGTAGAAGATGCGACAAAGATGAATTCAGAAGAAGACACAGAGAAGATGGGAGTGACAATTTCTTTGGCGCGACGACGGAGTTTGCCTGTAAACGACTCCGACCGGATATCCCTGGGTAAGACAGACTTGAATATTGAAGGTTTTGACGCGGACTCTGCAAAGAAAGGGACTGTCAAATCCCTTGGGAAATCTTGTGACTGCGACCCGCCCAGTGCTCAGACCGCGATCGTCGAGTGTATCACTCGATGGGACAATTTAGTGATAGTTTTGTTGTGTGCGATGGTATTAGTCCTGGCTTTCAATTCACCCTCGGCTTTCTTTTGGCGGAGGCCATAGCGAGGAAGTTAAGTGTAATTTATTTTAATTACATATATGTTTTTTGTTTTTTTGCTTTTTCGTTTTATTTATTTTTCTTTAAAATTTCACCAATTATGAATTGGTTTTTTAGAAATTATTCTGAAACAAATTTATCTTGAAGTTATTGACTCTTTAGCTTATTTGTGTAAAATATTGAAATAGATCTTTTTCTCTATAAGAAAATTATAGAAGTAGGTATTTATTTGAAATTGGCAGCTTTTTTTTTTAATTAACTCCACGAAGTTCGTCTGTGTGATAAAAAAATGTGTTTTTCCGTGGGACTGAGATATTTTCCAGAATTAAAAGTAGTCCTTTTCCGTCTCTGAGATGCAAGCTATATCTGTGCCAAATTCCATCAAGATCGACTCAGCGGCCGGGCCATGAAAAGATAACAGACAGACAGATATATTTTCGCATTTATATATAAAAACGGTAACGAGAAAATTATGAACGCAAAAATTATGTAAATAAATGTATTCCTATTCGTCAGAAATACGGAAATTCAATCACTTATCTGGGGAAATGATTCGGAATTCCCCCGATAAGAAATTTCGTGGAATCTGAATGACATTTCCTGAATTTGCTGAAGTCTCGTTGCGAGATCGCCGGGACGCGGCGGGTGGGCGGATCTTACGTCCTCCCACACCTCTGACGTCATACCGCAAAAGTACTGTTAGTAGGTACCTACTAAGTTTTTACACCGATTACATTTTGCGTCCCACTTCTCTACTTCACTTACGAGTATTTGGTGTATAAAACAAAGTCGCAATTCCGCGTTTATCTGCGTATTTGCTTTGTAACTCGTTAACTTCTGTGGATTTCAATGTGGCCACATTATCCTCCCCATTATTTATTAAGAACTGAGATATGTATGTGGGAAATTGAATCCTTTTAACTATATATACCTATCTATCTATACCTATTATTATCACTCCTGAACCGGTCTTGACTTTTGACGCAATTTGACACAGTGATAGCTTACATACTGGGGTATTTATTATCACGAAAAATATCTTACTTGCACGGAAAACAGTAAATTTTAATGTCGCGTGCTTGATTCTACATCGATGCTTGATGCATGCCAGTAGTCATCTAATAATGTATAAATTCTCAATATTCTGGGAATGTCGCGGAATGCAGCCTTGATGTCATTGTGTTGCTGATAGGTGGGTACTAGGTACGAGTATAACCACGCTGCGAAGAATGTGTTTCCTTCTCACCATTTAATATTAATATCACGATCTGTCAATATGAAATAACAGGGTACAATGAAGAAATATATCAAAGGAATCGCTCGCAAACGGAGGTCGAATCGAAACAATACAAGTATAAATTAAAAATTTAAAAAACCCCCGACATTCGCCATTTTGTGGCAGTGGCCGTCTTGGACCGATTTTCTTCAAACATAGCTAACAACACTCGACTAATTTACCTTTCAAACAAAAAACCGCATTCAAATAGGTCCACCCGTTCGAGCGCCACACGGGAACAGACAGACACACACACACAGACACGTCAAACTTATAACACCCCGTCGTTTTTGCGTCGGGAGTTAAAAATAATATTTTTACGGCTCCAGTACACATTCGCCCAAATCGCAATGTTCTAAACCTGGTTGCGAATGGCGTCAACATCTTTTGATGTTTATAAAAAACCCACAAAAATTGGCAAGTCGGCCAGGCGTTCGCCGCACGTGGCAAATATTCACGTGGCAAATTTCACGTGGCAAGTGGCCCTTTTTAATGCGTTGGTGCGTTGTACACATTGGCCTAACGCGCCGTGCTGGGCTAATGTGTTCTGGGCTGGGCTGGGTGAATGGGTTCTTATTCGAAACAAATTATTTAAGCTTATACTGTCACAAAAGATGTGCAAACATACATTACTACTTTATTACTTGGTGTGTTTTTATTTTGGAAAAAATGCGGATACGTCAGTAGCACAAGTAATGCCGCATTGGACGCGCCGAAGAAATGCAGATGACGTATAGAGGTCGGCGAGTCTGATGCGGCCGACTCGTTTTCTCTCGTAGTATATTTCGGTTGTACGGTTTGTTAAAACAACAAAATTTATAAAATGTAAAATTGTAGTGATAACCTTTGCGACCTTAGATAACCTGTCATGTATTTGACCCGTCGCGGCCGACAGAGCGATTAGGGCAATTTTTTTTCTGGCTTGCGCTTTTGTATTCTGTTCTTCAAAAATAATAAAGTCTTTGCTATTGTTGTGTTGCCTAATTAATTAGTTACAAGTATAAATTAAAAATTTAAAAAACCCCCGACATTCGCCATTTTGTGACAGCGGCCATCTTGGATTTGCAATAGTGCTATTCTACTAGTCAAGCCCTTTAATTTGATACTCATATTAAGGGAGTTGTGAATTTTATTTTATTTTATTTTATTTTATTTTATTTTATTTTATTTTATTTTATTTTATTTTATTTTATTTTATTTTATTTTATTTTATTTTATTTTATTTTATTTATTTGGGTTCACAAACAACGCCACAGTATGTCTTAACTAACGAATTTACAAACAAACTTAATCACCGTGGCGTCAACCACGCAAACCACAGATAATTTTGGAGGGACTTACTTCAAGTTATTTAAATTACAGTATTAATACAAAAATTATAAAAAGGAAAGATTAATATGTGACAAAAAAAAAGAAAAAAAAATAAGAAACACTAAAAGAAATTTACAATGAAAGTGAAGTTTTACTTTTCAAAATATCTACAACCGACTTCTTATAGGCACCTATACGCGTAGAAAAGATGTCAATATTATTAAAGTTCTCATTATATGACTGAGTCATTCGATATAATGGAGAACGCTTGCCAGCGTTGGTACGACATTTTGTAGTGGCAAAGAGCTGATGTATTCTATTGCTTCGCATAGGTGTTCTAAATGGTACTCTAAAGCAAAGTTTCCGAGTTAAAGCAGAACAGTCATATTTATTATGACACAGATCATATAGAAGCATAGCTTCAAGTTGCTTTCGCCTAGAATGCAAGTCAAGTAGATTGTATTTATTAAGAAGTTGGTTGTAAGATAAGTAGCTACGAGTAAATTTATAATGAACTAGCTGACCCCCGCAACTTCGTCCGCGTAGATATAGGTTTTTATATATCAGATCGGATCGGATCTCATAATTCTTTTATGTACCTAAACTAAATGTAGCCTAAGTTACTCCTTATAACATTGAAAGTTCCATTAAAATCGATCCAGCCGTTTTGGAGATAAGCTGGAATAAATAGACAGATCGACACACATAAATTTAAACACACACCAGTTTAAAATAAGCCTAACATTTAAAGATCCGGGTCCCAAGTTATTTGAACCCAATACTGAGGCTTGTAATGTCTGTCATTTCTGAACTAAAAAACCTATGACCTTGAAATATTTACGGGACAATACATAAAGTACTACCTTTCTAACAAAAAAAGAATGAGTGAAATCGAACAACGCGTTAATGAATTACAGCTAAATACACATTTTAACTTTTATCCCCTCTCCCAAGGGAACTGTGCTAAATTTCGGGATAAAAAGTACCCTATGTCCTACCTCGGAGTATAAACTCAAATCGTACCAAGTTTCATTCGAATCCATCCAGTAGTTTCGGCGTGATGCGCGGCCAAGATACAGACAGACAGACAGACAGACAGACAGACAGACAGAAAGACAGACAGACAGACAAAAATGAAACAAATTGCATTTTTGGCTTCAGTATCGTTTATAGAGTGCCCTCCAATAAAAATTTCCAAAATATCTTCAATGTACAGAATTGGATCTGTTACAGTTTTATTATATTACTAGCCGACCCCCGCGACTTCGTCCGCCTGGATATAGGTTTTATATAGGATCGGATTGGATCCCATAATCCTTTTTTGTACCTAAACTAAATGTAGCCTAAGTTACTCCTTATAACATCACCTATCTGCCATTGAAAGTTCCATTAAAATCGATCCAGCCGTTTCAGAGATTAGTTGGAACAAATAGACAGAACGACAAACATAAATTTAAACGCACGCCAGTTTAAAATAAGCCGTACGTACAAAGATCCGGGTCCCAAGTTATTGGAACCCACTAAATGCCTGTCATTTCTGAACTAAAAAACCTATGACCTTGAAATATTTACGGGACAATACTTAAAGTACTACCTTTCTAACAAAAAAAGAATGAGTGAAATCGAACAACGCGTTAATGAATTACAGCTAAATACACGTTTTAACTTTCATCCCCTCTCCCAAGGGAACCATGCTGAATTTCGGGATAAAAAGTATCCTATAACCTACCTCGGAGTATAAACTCAAATCGTACCAAGTTTCATTCGAATCCATTCAGTAGTTTCGGCGTGATGCGCGGCCAAGATACAGACAGACAGACAGACAGACAGACAGACAGACAGACAGACAGACAGACAGACAGACAGACAGACAGACAAAAATGAAAAAAATTGCAGTTTTGGTTTCAGTATCGATTATAGAGTGCCCTCCAATAAAAATTTTCAAAATATCTTCAATGTACAGAATTGGATCTGTTACAGTTTTATTATATTACTAGATGATGCCCACGGCTTCGCCCGTGTGGATTTAGGTTTTTAAAAATCCCGTGGGAACTTTTGATTTTCCAGAACAAAAAGTAGCTTATCTGTAGAAAGACACCCGTCCCCAAAACGGAAAAATCCCGTGGGATCCCCACCATTTCGGAATACAATTCCTTACAGCATCAGGGTTGAGGAGTTGGATATGTACCTACTCGAGTTCATTCAACGATAAAGTCTTTAATTGGTACCCCCAATATCAATTTAAATAACCGAAAGTTTCTAAAACCCATTAGTTTTGGGGATTAGGTCCCCTACAGCATCAGGATTGAGGAGTTGGAATCCAATTTTTTTATAGAACAGGGTCACAATGTTTCTCTATCGATTAAAAAAAAAAATACGCAAATCGGTTCAGAAGTCTCGGAGATATCGGTGTACATAGGTAGAAAAACACAACTCCTCCTTTTTTGAAAGTCGGTTAAAAAAGTAGCCTATGTTACTCCCTGGTTAATTCTCTACTTGTATGTGAAGGTCCCGTCAAAATCGGTTCAGCCGTTCCGAAGATTAGCCCGTTCAAACAGACAGACAGACAGACAGACAGACAGACAGACAGACAGACAGACAGACAGACAGACAGACAGACAGACAGACAAAAATTTTAAAAACGTGTGATTCGGTTATAGTAGCGTTCAAATAACCATATGAGCTTAATATGAGGTAGTTATTTCGATATTACAGACAGACACTTCAATTTTATTTATTATATTATATTATAGATTCTGCGCAAAAATTTTTTTTGTACTTTCTCAATGCTCTTAATGTATTTATCATAATAAGGATCCCAGATGCAAACAGCGTATTCTAATTGTGAGCGTATCAATGACTTATACAGGGTTAATTGTAAAATGCCAACAACCATCTAACGGCAACTTCTATGCATCAAAGTAAATAACTTTTGTTTCACGACTTTTTAAAATTCTTAAAAGAAAAAAAATTTTTTTTTCATACAAAAATAAAAATATTTATTTTTCTGATCTAAAATTTTAAAAACTCTACGCGGCACTTGTCAAAGGGAGTCAGGGAACCGTCGCGTCGGGTCGCCCTTGACCCTGCCGTGCGTAGCGGCATGCGGGGCGCGGCGTGCGGGGAACCGAAAACCACACGGCCACGGCACAAAACCAGTAGTTTCCGCTCGGTCGCACGCATAGGTCGCACGCGCCGTTGATATTCGCCATATGTACCTACCTACTGTGTTCGCAACTTCGTAGGTTATGTTCTGTGCCTACTGCCTAGTGCTTAAACGATGGCTTATCATTATTCTAACATTGAATGCATGGAAATGGTTCGAGTGCTCGTGATATGTGGTGATAACGTTTCAGAAGCTTGCAGTACCTAAGTTGGCAAGGTGATTCCCTAACGTACCTACGTCGCGTAGGTCAAGCCACATGCCAGCTGCCTCAGCGATTAAGAGATCAAGGGCAATTCCAGCCTAGTAGATCAGCTAGGGATTGTGGTCGGCCACCTAGGCACACAGTGTGTGAAGAGGCAAACATTACAATTTTTGAAGATAATCCAGCGATGCAGTCCAAAGATGTCGCAGTAGGTACTTTGCTTGGAGCGTCCGCGTCATCCACAATGTATTTCCCATACCTACCCTTTTCATCTTCATCGGGTCAAAGAAATTGTCACTTTTAGGAAGTATGTACCTAGGTAAGTGCTTACCTAGATAAGTACTTAATTAGTTTTACTACACGCGTTTTTTAGGGTTCCGTAGTAAACAAGGAACCCTTATAGTTTCGCCATGTCCGTCCGTCTGTCCGTCTGTCCGTCTGTCCGTCTGTCCGTCTGTCCGTCTGTCCGTCCGTCCTCGGTTAATCTCAGAGACTATTAGTGCTAGAAATCCGTAATTTGGCATGAGTATAAATATTAATCACGCCGACAAAGTGGTGAAATAAAATTTTGATAAATATTTTTTTTTAGGGTAGCTCCCCTACATGTAAAGTGGGGATGAATATTTTTTTTCTCGTCTACCCCATAGTGTGGGGTATCGTTGAATAGGTCTTTTAAAAATACTGTGGGTGTGGGAACATCATTTTTCGATTTCTAGATCCGTTTGTAAAATATGATGTTTTAAAGTGCAAATTTTTATTAGAGTCAAGTGTCCCCCCCCTCTATCAGCCAAATGGCAGTATATAGGAACTTGAAAAAATTCACAGCAGTAGGGTATATAATCAATTTTAAAGGAAAACTATCACGGCTAAGTAGGGTTCACAGGTTAAGGAGTTATATCTGTTTTTCGAGGATTGTGACTACGGAACCCTACACTGCGCGTGGCCCGCCACGCACTTGACCGGTTTTTTTGTTGGCTAGGCATAACTCATAAACCTAGAAAGTAGGTAGGTAAGTAATAATCAGTCCGCTCCAATACAGTGACCAACTCCCAGCTTAATTGAACTCTAATAGGTAGGTAGTAGGTACCTACCTACCTAACTTTTTTACATTTTATAAAATAAATTGATAAATTATTTATTTAACACAGATTACTAGTGAATTTAATTTTAATTGACTGTAGGTAACTAACTACCTTACTTAGGTAATTACTAGCCTCTCATTGCGTACCTGTGTATTGCAATAAATTATTATTATTATGCGGCAGAAATCAAAGAAATGGTAAATTCCAAATATGTAGACGTACCTACCTAGGTAGAAATGTAATCAACCATTTCAATGTTTCAATATCATTTCAATAGTTTTCATTAGCGGCTGCGCGAGGCCGCGGCGCGGCGCGCCGTTTGAAGTCTCAAGGATAGTAAGTAAATACCTAATCAGGTGGTCCATCACGCGGTCCATCATTATTCGAATGCGACACAGAGTAGGTACTTAAGGTACTTACAAGTTAGTTATGACATGGATAATAGGTAGATGTGTAGCCTAGTTTGAACTCCGCATTTTGCATATTAGTTATTTGCGCTGGTCAAGTCACGTTGATTCGGACTGAATCGGAGGGGTAACCGACTTTGGAAGTTTGGAGGTCCGTTTTAAGACCTACCTACTTTTGGTTCTTCCATGCCACCACCACCACTCAGCCTTTTTACGTCCCACTGCTGGGCACAGGCCTCCTCTCTCATAGGAGAGAGGGATTTAGAGCTTAGATCCGCCACGCTGCTCCTATGCGGGTTGGCGGGCTTTAACGACTATTGTTACATGATATTGATAATAACTGGGACCGACTGCTTTACGTGAGGCACGGGGGTTAAGCACCACTAACTAGGTACCAATCCGCAACTGGCACTGAGAATATCTTGACAGAAAAACCCAATACAAAATACCTTACAATAATTTGCCCGACCCAGGAATCGAACCCGGGACCTCGTGATCTGCAGTCGAATATGCTAACCACTAGACCACCGAGGCAGTTGTTTTTCTTTCATGCGTTCTTCCATGCCTCGGATAGCAAATTAAACTGTCCTAATTTTTATCACTAACATCTGATCTGTTAATAATAACATCGCTAGTAAATCGACATCATTTAGGTAGGTATGTTCTACCTTATACTCTTCCTTGAGCCGTATGGGAAAGTAGGTTGGTACCTACCAATTTGAAAGTGGAAACTGGAAATTCGCCGCATGATCCTTAGGAAATCGTTTCGATTTATGGAAATGGTTCACGACCCTCAACAATGAGGAATACGACGCATAGAGAGATGTTTAAAATATTCAAGTCTTGTACCTACAGATAGGTGTTTGTAGGTAGGTTAGGTGGTAAATAGGTGGTAGTTAGGTAATGCGTTAGGTAGGTAGGTTCGATGTTAGGTACCTTCGCAAGTTAGGTGGTGTTTTAAGTGTTAGTTAGATCAAGTTAGATTGATAGGTATCTGAAGCATTATGTAGGTTCGTGTTGAATGTTGAGAGTGCCTTTGAACTCTTTGGTTGAGAGTTTTGTAGGTACCTAGGGTAGGTGTGAAGATGGTAGGTAGGTAAATAAACTAATAAAGGATTGATAGGTAATAATTTTGCCCTTCTGTAAAAAGCGCGGGAAATTGCCAAGTAAACAATCGTGCTTACTTTGTGCGTGTATGTAGGTACCTACCTACTTAATGCCGGTCCGACACTCACGTCTGTCGCCGCGAGAAGTTTTTTTGTTTTTCGCGATAAACGTTAATCTAGGAAGAAATTATTGACCTGCAGACGTTAGCTTAGACTGATGTTAGTAATACACATCACAAAGCATTTGTAAATACGACAGCGGAGCGATAACTTCGGACGGCGGTTATTAGTAGTCGCAGGTGTGGAAGAGGCATTACATAAAATGACCATAGAGTTAAAAAAATTACAGACTCTTCAAGAAAAACTTAGAAATTTTTTTTTGGTGAATTTATTGAGTTACGTGAAAAGTCGTTGAACAAATGTTGTTCAGTATCATGCATAGAAGTTACGTGTAGGAGGTTGTTGGTAAATTACGATTAACCCTGTATAGGTGTATATATGTATCGGCTCTTTTAAAATTATTATTACTGGCTCTCATAACGAAACCATACATTTTATAAGCTTTATTTACAAATATTTTGAACATGTGTATCTAAATGTAATTTGCAATCTAACGTTATTCCTAGATCTCTTATTTCATTAACTTTAACAAGATTAACTCCACATAGTGAATATGTATAGTTGCTAGTAAGTTTTTTTTTAGTAAAAGTGATATGTTTACATTTATTCAAACTTAAACTCAATTTGTTTTCCATACAATAATATGTGAAGTTATTATTTGTGAAAAAATATGTAATCCGCCATTTTGTAGCGGCGGCCATCTTGGACCGATTTTCTTCAAACATAGCTAACAACACTCTCGACTAATTCACCTTTCAAACAAAAAAACCGCATTCAAATCGGACCACCCGTTTGAGCGCCACAGGGGAACAGACAGACACACACACACACACAGACACGTCAAACTTATAACACCCCGTCGTTTTTTCATCGGGGGTTAAAACGAAATGTGGGCGTTGTAACTTGTAACAACTAACACCTACGCTTATGAGACGGCTTGACGTCATAGATTCCATATAAAAGATTAATTAAGTAATCCGACGACCTCCCTGGCGCAGTGGTGAGCGCTGCGGTCTTATAACTGGGAGGTCTCGGGTTCTATTCCTGGCAGGGCAATTCAGGAATTTACAAATCCTAAATTGTGTCTGATCTGTTGCGTTAACATGCGACTCGCGAGAAAATTATGTCTACTCATTTTCTCGTTTATTTCTATTGTCTTCGACGAGAAAATGAGTAGACATAATTAAAGTAGACATAATTAATTATGTCTAATTATTATTAATAGTAGATATAATTTTGTCGTGTATCGCATGCTAGTGCAACTGGTCTGGTGGGAGGCTTCAGTGGTGGCTTGTTACCAGCCTACCGGCAAAGCCGTGCCGCCAAGTGAGTTAATATTCCGATACGAATACGATACACATACCTATTACTGGTAAAAGATAAAAATCAGCCAAGTGCGAGTCGGGCCTCGCTCTTTCAGGGTTCCGTACATAATTATGAACAATATAATATTTTGGGTCTAAGAAATATTTAATTTCCGAGTTAGACATCGCAAGAAATCGTGAAAGAAAAACGCAAAATAAGTTCGTTTATTTTGGTCACAGCTTATAAACTATTTTATGAATCGTTGTTTTCAGTATTTGTTGTACAAATAGAGCATATAGTACATAATATACCGAAATATCATATTCCTAACTAGTTTAGTTTTTTAGATAGCCCCCGTCACAAAAATGGTCTAAAACTGACAAATTTGATGACCCCCCGTCTCCTTCCTTTTTAAGCAAAAAATTAAAAAAATATATATTCGTACTCTACTCAATGAGCTCTAAACAATGATACCCCACAAACTAGGGTAAGAAAAAAATTTTTTTTTCCGGCTCCTTTCTCATGTATGGGAGCCCCCCTGAAAAATAATTTAATTCAATTTTTAATTCAATATTTGATTTTGGGTCAACGTTTTACACCAAATACCAAAATTTCAGGTTTGTAACTCATTTCGTCTGCGAGCTAGAGACCTGTGACCGGCGGACAGACGGACAGACAGACAGACAGACAGCCGAGTGACATTAATAGGGCTCCGTTTTTACCCTTTGGGTACGGAACCCTAAAAATTATCATTATTTAAGTAAAGTAATAAGTATATAAGAGTATCATATTTAATTTTAAATAGTAGCCTAGTTTCTAGGTTCTTCTTGCTGGAACGGCGCGGCGCGGCGCTGCGTTGCGTACTAGACTCACTCAACGATCCGAAAGCACTTAAGTAATAGTTAATTTGAAGTTACAAAAGCATTTCTATTCAATTTCATCTAATAGAGTTCTTTTATGAGGGTTAAACATGCAAACGACAGAAGTTGGCCGGGTCTCTTCAATATTAATAATTGGTTGCCTTTATGCTTAGTCCCGCTTTTTACATAGTGGCAACGATGATCGAAATTCGAGTATCGACACACAATGTCTTCAGAGCAAAATGAACCCAATAACTCTTATTTTAAAGTCGTAATTTAATAGTTCGAATATTTGTTTTAGGTACAACATTTCTGCTTGGGGCGCTGGCTGAACTCAAACCTCAATATAAGCCATTTTAGGTCCATTTTACTCTGAAGTCATTGTGATTCGATCAATAAGTATACTATAAAGTTTTGGAGCGCTGCAAAGTGGAACTAAGCATACTGAAACGCGTGGGGGTTTTGAAGTGTACGCGTTAGCGCGTAGGCAGCCCCCGGGGCGGGTAAGATTGCGATCAAAATACCGTAGGAGTATGAATGAGACTCAACAAAGTTCATGCGAAAGTTATATAATTTGAGACGCCTGTCAATGTCAGATATACACTGCGGTGTTTTAGACAACGATTTATAGCCGCTCAAACGCGAACAATAATTAAAATCATTATAAGTTTAATGCTATCAAACATAATATATAACGTTTATTCAACGGATTTTCTCTTCTTTGAAGTTCTTTGAACATTTTGTCACTACTTCGCCTGCTTATGTCGAGTATTTTGAGCTTTAATGGACTGATTTGAATCAATGTAAGAGCAATCAAGCGTATTTTGGTTTGTGGTCAATCGGCTGGGACGATTAATCAGGCTACCGCTATAACAAGTATAAGTAAAAAATATGTAATCCGCCATTCGCCAATTGACCTTTCAAACAAAAAAACCGCATTCAAATCGGTCCACCCGTTTGAGCGCCACAGGGGAACAGACAGACACACACACACACACACACACACACACACACAAACGTCGTTTTTGCGTCGGGGGTTAAAAAGGTGAGTTTTTAATTTTTTTCCTGGGCTGGGGTATAATAATTCATAGAGCCACCTACTTCACTTGACCTTAAATTTTGCGATACCATAATAAAGTACCTATACGTAATTATATCATGCAGTGGCGATGGTTCTGTAAAATGCTGCAAGTTACATACTTGTTTGAATTGTTGCTTGATATTTAATTTACTTAGTATGGAAAGTGATGATTTAACACCACATTCCTGAATTATGTAAAGTATTATATTGATCCACTTTTATTTTTGTTCGGCTGCATACTTTTATCAGCTTGTAGTTCACATAAGTGTACAGTTCTATTAAGTTTCTGAGAGATATTTGGTTGAATTAATAACACTGAATTTGAGAAAAAAGTAACAGACAGACAAATGTTTGAGTCCATCCGCCGAGTTTGTCTAAGAAACTACTGATAGGGATTTTCATTCGGTCCACACAAATGATTATGAAAAAAAAATCGCACAGTTTTTTTCTGTGATAAAAGTGACACAAGTGACCAAAGTACGAGTAAACGTCGAGTCGGCAAAGCACTTCGCTTACCTACGCATTTCTCTGAAAAGCCATTTTCTGCCATTGGTTTATCTTTATCTTTTAATTTTATTAAATAAGTTATATCTAGCAGCTATCCCGATTATAGGTTTAACATTTTAATATTCTTTTGGGTGCTTAAAATGTAAACATTTCCAAAAAGCAATTTAACTTTTAAAGCCTTTTAAAACTTCTGAAAAGTTATTTATAATCGGTGGCGCTTCTAGCTTCCAGTAACCCCTTTCCCGCAGTCGGCCTTGACCTAGCGTTTGCTTGCGCAAAGTTCTACATAGCCACCCTCCGGGTGACAAATGGGACCTTGTCTCAGTAAGCCAGCACCGCACTCGCAGACAGTGATTTATCAATAAAGGACAATGAAAATAGAGCTTTGCTGCCTGGAACCGAAGTCGTTTTTAGCTTAGCGTAAAACGTTTTCACTGCGGGGAATTGTTTTTGTTTTTATGTGTATGGCAAATATTTTTATAAGCTTTCGCAATGCGCCTGTGGATTTAGCCGGTTTTAGTAATGGTTGGGACTTGGGAGCTCGGCCTTAGGTTGCGATATCCGAGCGTTGAAAAAATGGACTAGATCTAGAAGAATGAAAACTAAGGACATTTTTAGGGTTACGTATTAAAAAAATGTTATAGTGCACCAACTTTGATATTGGTTGCAAAGTTCCCATAAATTTTAATTTCTAATCCTATTGGGTCGAAAGATTTGGATGATAGTCCTGCTGAGTCCTTAAGGAATACTTGGATTTCAATAATAAAGGTCTATAAAATGGCATCTATATGAATATCTATAATATAATAAAACTGTAACAGATCCAATTCTGTACATTGAAGATATTTTGAAAATTTTTATTGGAGGGCACTATATTATAATCGATACTGAAGCCAAAACTGCAATTTTTTTCATTTTTGTCTGTCTGTCTGTCTGTCTGTCTGTCTGTCTGTCTGTCTGTCTGTCTGTCTCTTGGCCGCGCATCACGCCGAAACTACTGAATGGATTCAAATGAAACTTGGTACGATTTGAGTTTATACTCCGAGGTAGGACATAGGATACTTTTTATCCCGAAATTCAGCACGGTTCCCTTGGGAGAGGGGATGAAAGTTAAAACGTGTATTTAGCTGTAATTCATTAATGCGTTGTTCGATTTCACTCATTCTTTTTTGTTAGAAAGGTAATATTTTATGTATTGTTCCGTAAATATTTCAAGGTCATAAGTTTTTTTAGTTTAGAAATGACAGACATTACAATCCTCAGTATTGGGTTCAAATAACTTGGGACCCGGATCTTTGAACGTACGACTTATTTTAAACTGGTGTGCGTTTAAATTTATGTTTGTCGGTCTGTCTATTTATTCCAGCTAATCTCCGAAACGGCTGGATCGATTTTAGTGGAACTTTCAATGTTATAAGGAGTAACTTAGACTACATTTAGTTTAGGTACATAAAAAAATTATGGGATCCGATCCGATCCTATATAAAAACCTATAAACACGCGAACGTAGTCGCGGGGGTCAGCTAGTCTATCTATAATATAATAAAACTGTAACAGATCCAATTCTGTACATTGAAGATATTTTGAAATTTTTTATTGGAGGGCAATCTATAATCGATACTGAAGCCAAAACTGCAATTTTTTTCATTTTTGTCTGTCTGTCTGTCTGTCTGTCTGTCTGTCTGTCTGTCTGTCTGTCTGTATCTTGGCCGCGCATCACGCCGAAACTACTGAATGGATTCGAATGAAACTTGGTACTATTTGAGTTTATACTCCGAGGTAGGACATAGGATACTTTCTATCCCGAAATTCAGCACGGTTCCCTTGGGAGAGGGGATGAAAGTTAAAACGTATATTTAGCTGTAATTCATTAACGCGTTGTTCGATTTCACTCATTCTTTTTTTGTTAGAAAGGTAGTACTTTAAGTATTATCCCGTAAATATTTCAAGGTCATAGGTGTTTTAATTCAGAAATGACAGACATTTATTGGGTTCAAATAACTTGGGACCCGGATCTTTGAACGTACGGCTTATTTTAAACTGGTGTGCGTTTAAATTTATGTTTGTCGATCTGTCTATTTGCTCCAGCTAATTACCGAAACGGCTGGATCAATTTTGATGGAACTTTCAATGGCAGATAGGTGATGTTATAAGGAGTAACTTAAGCTACATTTAGTTTAGATACAAAAATGGATTATGGGATCCAATCCGATCCTATATAAAACCTATATCCAGGCGGACTAAGTCGCGGGGGTCGGCTAGTTTTAAATAAATAAATTTAAGTTTTGATGGCAAAGTTCCCCTAGGTTTTCATTTGTAACCGTGTTGGGTCGGAACTCGGAAGATTTATATTTTGGAGTATAGCCCTGAGACCTTTGTTAAGGAAGACTTGGATTTCATTAATAAAGGTTTATAGCATGGCATTTATGAATATTATAAATTGAAGCTTAGTGATTTGTATCGGATTCTGAGGTCAAACGAACGCTCAGATTAGATAGGTCTCAATCCGGATATGACCTAAATCGCGCCGCGTTCCGGGGCTTTTTGCCGCTTCTGATCATGTTTGTTTGGTGACAGTAAATGGGGATTATATTTATATTCGTGTGGACTAAATTTATTACGCTGATAAGTCTATTTTTTATTGCTATAAAATCACTATAAAATAAGCCAGTGATAGATTTATCTCTTCTCACTGATTCATCTCTGTCTCATTGCAAACAAAATATTAAAAGTATATTTGCTTTGAAAGTTCAAACACCTCTATTTTAGAACAAATCATAAGGAAACTTCGTGCGTAAATAATTTACATATTATGTACCTATATACTCGTGTATAATAAAATACAATCTGGCAAAACAAACAATGAGAAGGTATACTGTAGTTAATTTCATTATTTTGCAAAAAAATCGTGTCAAACGCTGATTTGCGAGGTCAAAACATCGTGCGTGCAATCTCGTTCTTGAATATGTAGGTAAATGTTGATTGAGATAGCGTTCTCTCACTATTACGTGGTACTGAAGAAAACGCTTTTAAGAATTATTTATTTATTTAGGTACGCCAACAGCGAGTACACAAAACTATGCTAACTTACATTCCTAAATACTTACAAAATCTTGTACAATGTGACACGCCGCTTACATGATTGCGTACATACTACATACTCATAGTGATGACCACTATTCTCCACTTACCAAAGAATGCAAAGCTGCTGGACAATGGACATCAGCCTTTCCGAAGCCGTGCCATCACACGATCCATTACCTTTCTCATCCAGCTAGTAACCGTGCTCTTCTTAAGGACGTTAGAGTATCTGCAAAGCATTTGATTTCGTCGTCATCGATATACGTCCACTGCTGGACATAGGTATTCCCTAGCAAGGATCGCCACAGGACACAATCTTGTGCCACTTGTATCATGCGACTGCCAGCGATTTGCTTGAGAAGTTGAGATCCATCCACCTGGATGGGAAGTTTTCCAACTGCATTTGCTTATGCGAGGTCTCAATTCGAGCAAATTAGGACCCCAACGTCTATCGATTCTTCGAGCTATATGCCTCTTCCATTGGCACGTCAGTCTCGTGACTCGATGAAGTATTTCGAAAACACTAATTTCGTCTACGGATGCCCTCAGTTCTACTTCGAGATCATAGTTCTCACCATCGCCCGCTGAGTGTCCCTGAGCCTTCTTATGAGGCCCATAGTTAGCGACCGTGTTTCGCATCCATGCAAGCATATGATTTGCCATATTGAAATGTTGTGGTAAGCTACAAAAAATACAAAGTTCATATGGATACATAGCATTGGAGATTTTGAAACTGGTCCAAAGATAATAAAAAAATGGAAAAATACTATCAGTAGGTACATCCGTGCCAACACGCTTTCAAAATATACACCCACTATTTATAAATCTTCACGAATACAAACGAAATGTAGGATTCGTGTTTCTCTCGGAATGCAATATAAACATTAGAGATTGTCGGCAATAAAAGCGAATTACAAAGAAAATGAAGTCTCACATTGTTCAAAGAATTCTCTGAAACCTCACGCTGAAGGGTGATTATCGATTTTCGTTTTAATTTCGCGGTTTTGAAAAAAAAAAATTTTTTTGCTTTTTATTCTTATTTTTTGTATATACACTTATAGATTACAGTATGAGAAAAAAATACATGTACAAGGCCTCTTCGTAACTCTAGCAGTTTTCCGGAAAATTAATGGAGTGTAATGAACCAGTGGAAAGAAATGAAAATCACTTGGAGTGTAATGACCTATCGTCGGATAAAAATGAATTCAGAAGCTTTTTAGTAGCCCATCTTTGATTATTTCATGAAATAATGAATAATTATATGAAAAAAACGAATAAAATTGAAATAAAATCTAAACCTTGAGTTTAGATTAACAGTAAACAAGCATAATAATTTTAAATAAATTAAATAAATAATTTTAGATTTTACGAGGCTGGTCTTGCAGAAATTTTACGTCTCAATCTTTGTTAAACCGAGTAAAGTAGTCACCTTGTCTGAGGAGATAGGTTTGACAATAATTTGATTGGTTTCTGTAATTTCAGGTGAAATATTTCCAGTTTAATTCTCTTTTTGAGGAACTTCAGGGGTATCGTTGACCAATACTTATCTCTTTAAGGGTGGTTATCGATTTTCGTTCGAAACACCTTGCAAAGGCTAAAATCGCTATGTTTTATCTATTATGGAAAAAATGGTTTTGATTATCTTGTTAGGACACAAACGATACAAGAAGGCATCCTATTACATAAGGGCTGAATGCTCAGGGTAAAAAGAAAATTAGGAAAATCCTGTGAAAAAGTCATTAATCTCCGTGTGCAAATGCCCATCTATTGAATTACATATTTTTTTACTCAATTCGTGTGCATCAAACGAATTAGTTAATTTGTTTTTCAAATTAAACAATGATATAAGATTAGACTGTTTACCCTTTGTAATTTATAAAGCCATTCTAACCCTGAAATAATCCAACTTTTAATTTTGTCAATCGCAAACGGTCATTACGTTCCCTGGTAATGGAATCGCTACTTCACGACGTGTTCAAACGTGTACAGCAACGATTTACCCTCCTGCGTATCCGGCGTCTCAGTTAGTACCGCTGCTGTTCTGTTATAGTATGGTGATCTTTCAATTAACACAAAAAAATTGCATTCGCGAGTAGTCAGAAGTATTTTGTCACGCGGTAGAGTTCATTACGTTCCATCGATTTTCAACGTGAATTAATTTTTTAAATTTTTTCTAGATTTACTACTAGGATTTATGTTTTGTTTCTATTCAGAGTTCTATTTCGGAGATTTTATGCATTCACGTATCTCGAGTATTTTAAATTTAAAATCGATTTGGTCATTTGTTTCCAGTTCATTTATATCCATTCCGTTCCAAAAAAACAAGTGGACATGAGTAAAACAAAGAAAAAACTTACAAAAGAAGAAAAGTTAGCTAAAGATAGAGCCAGAAAACGCCAAAATTAAGAGAAATTAAAAAAACAATTCAGGAATTATTAAAATTAAGAAAGAAAAATAGCGAAAAAATTACCTTTTAAGAAAAGAACAGAAAAAGATTCGCAGCATCATTGAAATGTCCGCTTGAGCACAACATGAACAGAAAAAAACTCTTTGAAATATAAAAAAAAGAGGGGGCAAAATAAAGTTAAAGAGATAAGTATTGGTCAACGATACCCCTGAAGTTCCTCAAAAAGAGAATTAAACTGGAAATATTTCACCTGAAATTACAGAAACCAATCAAATTATTGTCAAACCTATCTCCTCAGACAAGGCGACTACTTAACTCGGTTTAACAAAGATTAAGACGTAAAATTTCTGCAAGACCAGCCTCGTCAAATCTAAAATTTTTAATTCATTTTTTTAATTTATTTAAAATGATTATGCTTGTTTACTGTTAATCTGAACTCAAGGTTTAGATTTTATTTCAATTTTATTCGTTTTTTTCATATAATTGTTCATTATTTCATAAAATAATCAAAGATGGGCTACTAAAAAGCTTCTGAATTCATTTTTATCCGACGATAGGTCATTACATTCCAAGTGATTTTCATTTCTTTCCACTGGTTCATTACACTCCATTAATTTTCCGGAAAACTGCTAGAGTTTCGAAGAGGCCTTGTACATGTAATTTTTTCTCATACTGTAATCTATAAGTGTATATACAAAAAATAATAATAAAAAGAAAAAAAAATTTTTTTTTCAAAACTGCGAAATTAAAACGAAAATCGATAATCACCCTTAACTTTATTTTGCCCCTTCTTTTTTTTCTTATATTTCAAAGAGTTTTTTTCTGTTCATGTTGTGCTCAAGCGGACATTTCAATGATGCTGCGAATCTTTTTCTGTTCTTTTCTTAAAAGGTAATTTTTCGCTATTTTTATTTTTTAATTTTAATAATTCCTGAATCGTTTTTTTAATTTCTCTTAATTTTGGCGTTTTCTGGCTCTATCTTTAGCTAACTTTTCTTCTTTTGTAAGTTTTTTCTTTGTTTTACTCATGTCTACTTGTTTTTTTGGAACGGAATGGATATAAATGAACTGGAAACAAATGACCAAATCGACTTTAAATTTAAAATATTCGAGATACGTGAATGCATAAAATCTCCGAAATAGAACTCTGAATAGAAACAAAACATAAATCCTAGTACTAAATCTAGAAAAAATTAAAAAAATTAAGTCACGTTGAAAATCGATGGAACGTAATGAACTCTACCGCGTGACAAAATACTTCTGACTACTCGCGAATGCAATTTTTTTGTGTTAATTGAAAGATCACCATACTATAACAGAACATCAGCGGCACTAACTGAGACGCCGGATACGCAGGAGGGTAAATCGTTGCTGTACAGTGTACACGTTTGAACACGTCGTGAAGTAGCGATTCCATTACCAGAGAACGTAATGACCGTTTTCGATTGACAAAATTAAAAGTTGGATTATTTCAGGGTTAGAATGGCTTTATAAATTACAAAGGGTAAACAGTCTAATCTTATATCATTGTTTAATTTGAAAAACAAATTAACTAATTCGTTTGATGCACACGAATTGAGTAAAAAAATATGTAATTCAATAGATGGGCATTTGCACATGGAGATAAATGACTTTTTCACAGGTTTTTCCTAATTTTCTTTTTACCCTTAGCATTCAGCCCTTTTGTAATAGGATGCCTTCTTGCATCGTTTGTGTCTTAACAAGATAATCAAAACCATTTTTTCCATAATAGATAAAACATAGCGATTTTAGCCTTTGCAAGGTGTTTCGAACGAAAATCGATAACCACCCTGAATCTGCTTGTGAGGCGAATTTCCTTCCATTTCCTTTTTAAATTTGTAGTTAATAATTTTATATACTTCCGTACTTATACAGAATCTACTTATACAGATCTTTGGCAAGGAATTTTTTCTCCTTCACGATGTTATGCTTGGCCACGTTGGTCTAGTAGTTAGCATATTCGACTGCAAATCACGATGTCCCGGGTTCGATTCCCGGGTCGGGAAAATCGGGTATTGAGTTTCTCTGTCAAGAAATTCTCAGTGCCAGCCCGGAGTTGGAAGCTGGCGCTGTTTCACCCCCGGACTTCGGAGAGCACGTTAATCAGTTGGTCCCGGTTATTGTCATGTGACATTAGTCGTTAAAGCCCGCCAACCCGCATTGGAGCAGCGTGGCGGGTCTAAGCTCTACATCCCTCTCTCCTATGAGAGAGGAGGCCTGTGCCCAAAACATTAACATGCAGGCTTAACATGCTCTCCGAGGCACGGGGATGAAACACCACCACCACCACCCACCACTACAGCTTTTTAACGTCCCACTACTGGGCACAGGCCTCGTCTCGACGCCACGCTGCTCTAATGCGGGTTGGCGGGGTTAATTCATAAAGACGGGAGAAATTCCTGTAAATCTTCTTGATGTTTCTGTTTCCTCTTCGCCAGTACCTACAGCTGCAAGAGATACAGGAAATACATGTTGCATGTTGCATTATTGTTCCAGATCAATATACCCTGGACAGCGAGTACATCAAGCGGTATCTGGGTGAACTGACGCCTGTGCAAGAGTCCCGACTACTGCAGCTGAGGAAATGGATAGCCGACTTACAGAAGGGAAAGGTCAGTACAATAGATCTTTTCTCCAACTTCTTCTTCTTCTTCTTTCTTCTTTTCTCTTCTGCACTCAAAATTTTTTTTTTATTGCGAAATAGGCCTACGCTTGACGACAATCATGCAACAGCAATGATGAGGTCTAAGTTGGAACGCGCTTGCCTAGAAAATGCCTATTCAAGGCAAGGCAAGAGTTTGCCTTGCCTTGAATTGTGGATCCAACTCCCCGGTGGTGTTTCCACCTAACTTCGATATGGGGTTATTCGAGAGGTGAATCAACAAATTCCTCGAAGACCGGCAATGCATTAGTGGTTCCTCTGGGGCTGCGAAACGGACCGACGACGTCAGAAAAATCGCACGGAGCCGTTGGCTACAAGCGGCACAAGACCGTCGGCGTGTGGAAGTCCCTACAAGAAACCTATGTCCAGCTGTAGAAGTCTATTGGCCGATGACGAAGACATTGTGTGTGGACTTCTGTTCTGAAGGTCAAGCAAACTTTACAAGCAACACAATACGCCAGTCAACTCATAATGTCCTTTTAATACAGGTTAAAATGTTTCATAAAAATTAATAAATATCAATAATAATATAAATAATTTTTTTCTTGAATAAATAACATTATAAATACTAAATATAAATACTTAGTAATAGTTTTAATACATATTTCTTGTGGGTGTACATGGTTTTTAGGGTTCCGTACCCGAAGGGTAAAAAACGGAGCCCTATTAATGTCACTCGGCTGTCTGTCTGTCTGTCTGTCCGTCTGTCCGCCGGTCACAGGTCTCTAGCTCACAGACGAAATGAGTTACAAACCTGAAATTTTGGTATTTAGTGTAAAACGTGTACCAAATATTGAACCAACCAAAAACGTACTTGTTGTTTTTAATTTTTACTATTTGTCGTGATTGAAACTATAGTTAACTCGTATCCAGGTATACTCTGTGAAAATTTCAACTGACTATCCATTACTGTTGTAATTGTAAACCCCTGTGACACAGATGGACAGACAGACGGCGGAGGCTTTATAGCAAGGTTCTATTTGGCACCCTTTTTGGGCAAGGAATCCTAAAATGTAAAGATTCGGAGGCTTTGTCCTAATTTAGAAATCGCGTAGCCCACTTTTACCTTAATAATAATCTAATATATTTCGCCGAGGTCAGGTCAACTGGAAAACTGATTTCCATTACGCCACGTCGCGCCGGAAACACCGAACCACAGACCGAACGGCGGACTAAAGCAATTTAGTTATAAATCCAATTAAGTTTGAGTGATGTTAGATAGATTTTTTCCAACATCTAAAACCAATTACTTACCAATCTATCTTGGATTTAGCGTTCATGTACGATACCACGTTGGAACTCATAAGTAGGTATATCATACTCACAGAATTTTATTTCGCCCTAATACTACGGGAGGTCGATGACCAATTGAAAAAGTCATTTCATACCGACTGGAAATTTTAACAACAATAGTTTAGACCGAACCCATCACAGCTCCGAACGTCAGCTGCCGCACCAGTGGTGGAGTTAAGAGTGAGAGCATGTGAAAGCGCTTGAAAATCAAAGCGCTCCGAGTGATTTTATCCCGGACAAAAATGGTCTTAAATCATTGTTCCGATCATTTTTGATACAGAAACAATCGTCAGCTGCGGCGCCGAGGGTGGGTTATACGTCCGCTACGCGCATGAAGTGCATTAAAATTTTGGCAAAAAAAGTTATTTTATAATACCTTATGAAATTTATGCAGCAGAATTTTCACACTTTTAAAATAATAAAAAAAATCGTCAGCTGCACTTCTGGTGGGGGAAAGACCGTCAGTCAGCGTGATAAACATTTTGCGCGCTCAGTACATTTAGCCTGTAAATCTAGGAAGAATATCCTATAGTTTTAAAAATTAGCCAAATGTATTTTTTGGGCCTTCCTCTAGAATATATCCAAAAACCACATATGGGGGGTGCATAACCAGCCGCCATTTTTAATTTTGTTCTTTTTTTCGGTTTTTTTCTCATATCACGAAAATCTCTACGAAAAGCATTATAATTACTTCTGACAAAAGTTTTATTATACAATTTGCCACAAATGTAGTCTCTTGCAGTTTTACTCTAAGTTTATTACTTTAGGAGCTTTAGGGTATTTTAGGTCCCTTTTTCGTTTTTTTTGCTCATATCTCGAAAGTCTCTACGAATAGCATTATAATTACTTCTGATAAAAGTTTTCGTATAAAATTTTCTACAAATTTGGCTCTATGCATTTTTACTCTAAGTTTATTATTTTAAGAGCTATAGGATGTTTAAGTTAATATTTGAGGTCCTTTTTTTAGTTTTTTGCGCATATCTCGAAAATCTCTACGAATAACATTATAATTACTCCTGTAAAAAGTTTTTACATAAAATTTTGTACAAATTTGGTCATGGTAATTTTTACGCTAAGCTTACTACTTTAGGAGTTATAGGTTGTTTAAGTTAATATTTGAGGTCCCTTTTTCAGTTTTTTGCTCATATCTCGAAAATCTCTACGAAAAGCATTTTAATTACTTCTGGCAAAAGCTTTTACATAAAATTTTCTACAAATTTGGTCCTATTTAATTTACGCTGAGCTTATTACTTTAGGAGCTACAGAGTGTTAAATTTAACAGAGAGATAAACTAGTATAGATTAATCCCCTGACATTCGTTATTTTGTGGCGGCAGCTATCTTGGACCAATTTTCATCAAACATAGCTAAGAACACTTCCGACTAATTCACCTTTCATACAAAAAAAACCGCAATGCGGTTTTTTTGTTTGAAATGCGTAAAAATGAACAGGACAAAATTTGTAGAAAATTTTATATTAAAACTTTTGTCAGAAGTAATTTTATTGGTATTCGTAGAGATTTTCGAGATATGAGCAAAAAACTGAAAAAGGGACCTCAAATATAAACTTAAACACCCTATAACTCCTAAAGTAGTAAGCTTAGCGTTAAAATTACCATGACCGAATTTGTACAAAATTTTATGTAAAAACTTTTTACAGGAGTAATTATAATGCTATTCGTAGAGATTTTCGAGATGAGCAAAAAATTAAAAAAAGGACCTCAAATATTAACTTAAACATCCTATAGCTCTTAAAATAATAAACTTAGAGTAAAAATGCATGGAACCAAATTTGTAGAAAATTTTATACGAAAACTTTTATCAGAAATAATTATAATGCTATTCGTAGAGACTTTCGAGATATGAGCAAAAAAAACGAAAAAGGGACCTGAAATACCCTATAGCTCCTAAAGTAATAAACTTAGAGTAAAACTGCAAGAGACTACATTTGTGGCAAATTGTATGTTAAAACTTTTGTCAGAAGTAATTATGATGCTATTCGTAGAGATTTTCGTGATATGAGAAAAAAACCGAAAAAAAGGACAAAATTAAAAATGGCGGCTGGTTATGCATCCCCCATATGGGGTTTTTGGATATATTCAAGAAGAAGGCCCAAAGAATACATTTGGCTAATTTTTGAAACTATAGGATATTTTTCCTAGATTTACTAGGCTAAATGTACTGTGCGCGCAAAATGTTTATCACGCTGACTGACGGTCTTTCCCCCACCAGAAGTGCAGCTGACGATTTTCTTTATTATTTTAAAAGTGTGAAAATTCTGCTGCATAAAGTTCATAAGGTATAAAATAACTTTATTTGCCAAAATTTTAATGCACTTCATGCGCGTAGCGGACGTATAACCCACCCTCGGCGCCGCAGCTGACGATTGTATCTGTATCAAAAATGATCGGAACAATGATTTAAGACCATTTTTGTCCGGGATAAAATCACTCGGAGCGCTTTGATTTTCAAGCACTTTCACATGCTCTCACTCTTAACTCCACCACTGGTGCGGCAGCTGACGTTCGGAGCTGTGATGGGTTCGGTCTAAACTATTGTTGTTAAAATTTCCAGTCGGTATAAAATGACTTTTTCAATTGGTCATCGAGCTCCCGTAGTATAATGTTGCTACGGCATCTATGATCTTTTTATTTACTGTAATAATATTTTTGTGGTGGTACGGAACCCTTTGTGTGCGAGTCGGATGCGCACTTGGCCGGAACCCCCGACCTATCTACTTTGAATTTGATGCTTTGTCAAAACCTTTTTGGATACCTTGTACCTTCTTACTCATTCAAATACAACCTGTAAATAAAATATATAATTTATAAATAACTAGCAGACCCGGCAGACGTCGTCCTGCCCGCTATTAGCGCCACCTACCGGGTCCAATTTTTCTACCTATAAACCTTCCTCTTGAATCACTCTATCTATTAAAAAAAACCGCACCTAAATCCGTTGCGTAGTTTTAAAGATTTAAGCATACATAGGGACATAGGGATATAGGGACAGAGAAAGCGACTTTGTTTTATACTATGTAGTGATAAAATATCAATGTAATAAGAGTATATTTTAAAATATCCAGATAAACTATACATATATTTTAGTCGTGAATTTAAATTTTAAACTGCGAGTAAACAGCGAGTGTCTGTCCTTCTGTCCACGCGAGCACTTCCGCAGTCGGCGCAAGGCTGCTGATGTGTATTTTAATCACTAGCCCGATAGCCTGTCGACTCGCTTCCTAGCTTTTATTTGCACACGGTTTATTGTTTTGCTTCTTTATCGAGCCGACACCATTGTTTCGAAGTTTCTTCTCCACCTCCTCGATTGGTCTCGATCGGCTTCGAAGGTTCTTCTCCACCTCCTCGATCGGTCTCGATCTACTTCAAAGTTTCTTCTCCACCTCCTCGATCGGTCTCGATCGAACTCAAAGTTTCTTCTCCACCTCCTCGATTGGTCTCGATCGACTTCAAAGTTTCTTCTCCACCTCCTCGATCGGTCTCGATCGACCTCAAAGTTTCTTCTCCACCTCCTCGATCGGTCTCGATCGAACTCAAAGTTTCTTCTCCACCTCCTCGATTGGTCTCGATCGACTTCAAAGTTTCTTCTCCACCTCCTCGATCGGTCTCGATCGAAGTCAAAGTTTCTTCTCCACCTCCTCGATCGACCTCAAAGTTTCTTCTTCACCACCTCGATCGGTCTCAATCGACCTCGATGGACCTAAAAGTTTCTTCTCCACCTCCTTGATTGGTCTCAATCGACTTCAAAGTTTATTCTCCACCTCCTCGATCGGTCTCGGTCGACTTTAAAGGTTCCTCTCCACCTCGATTGGCCTCGGTCGTTGACTAGGCGCCATCTTAGCGATACAACTTTATTCAGTTTACCTTATATTTGGGGCGACACTGAATCGATATCTTACAAAGTAGGAAAACCCCAGTTTACACAACAATCTAACGTAGAACAAATAGGGTTCCCCACTTTTTGGTGATTCTAGTTTGATCTATTTTTAATACTAAACAAAGAATAGCTAAATCTACATAATTATTTAATTATAAATAGCGGTGTCTCTTGAACTACAAATGTGCATTGCTAGAGATAATCAATTATCACTCTTGATTGCTCGTTTGCTCGCTTTTCGTTTAAAAATAATTCATAACTATAAAATCAAATTTGTGCTACTTCAGAGCCGACAATCTGAAATATGAATATAATTATGGGTTAAGCAGATAAGTGTGACCTAATAAAAAATTAGGAAAAATGATAATAAAGTTGCAAAGCCAGAGGGCTATCTGAATAAATACGCGTTTGATAATTATGCGTACGCTGTTGCGATAAGGGTGGTGTATATGTCAAACTTCGAGTTAAAAACTAGACGTCTAGAATTCAGTTCAAAATTAAAGAGAGGATGTTTTCGAAAATGATTTAGGATTGGATGAAATTGGATGGGGGCATATTTACATAGAATAACGCCTGTAAAGCTTTTACTTTTAGTCCGTTCCGTTTAAGGAAGATGGTCCAAGTTTCAAATCTCAGTCCTTACGGACGCTTCTTCGTCCATCTGCTCGGTGTGATAGTGTTCTAACGAAATATTTAGCATGTTGAAAATTCAATGTTACCTGCATGTATTTTTAATATACAAGTTTAAATTAAAAAATTGAAAATGAAATCCGCCATTTTGTGGTAGCGGCCATCTTGGATTTGCATAGTGCTATTCTACTAGTCCAGCCCTTTCATTTGATACCCATATTGAGAGAGTTATGAAAAAATATGTAATCCGCCGTTTTGTGGCGGCGGCCATCTTGGACAGATTTTCATCAACCTAAGAACACTCCCGACTAATTCATCTTTCAGACAAAAAAACCGCATTCAAATTGGTTCACCCGTTTGAGCGCTACGGTGGAACAGACAGACACACACACACACACACAGAGAGAGACACGTCAAACTTATAACACCCCGTCGTTTTTGCGTCGGGTGCTAAAAATACACGTATCTCTATTAAACTTGTTACTACTGTGTAAAAAGGAAAACGGATGAAGGATTTTCATAGTGACAATCCTTCATTTACCAGGTGCCGAGCGATACAACGCTGCTCCGTTTTCTGCGGGCGCGGGACTTCAGCGTGGAAAAAGCGAGGGAGATGCTCTCACAGTCTCTACTCTGGCGCAAGAAGCACCAGGTGGACCGCATTCTCGCCGACTACGAGACCCCAGATGTCGTCAAACAGTACTTCCCTGGCGGCTGGCATCATCATGACAAGGGTAAAATGTCTAGTCTAGCCTGATCACTGAACATTGACGTAGCGTTGCTTAAGCGTAGAGAAGGCATGGGAGATGCTCTCGTAGTCTCTACTCTGGCGCAAGAAGCACCAGGTGGACCGCATTCTCGCCGACTACGAGACCCCAGATGTCGTCAAACAGTACTTCTCTGGCGGCTGGCATCATCATGACAAGGGTAAAATGTCTAGTCTAGCCTGATCACTGAACATTGACGTAGCGTTGCTTAAGCGTAGAGAAGGCATGGGAGATGCTCTCGTAGTCTCTACTCTGGCGCAAGAAGCACCAGGTGGACCGCATTCTCGCCGACTACGAGACCCCAGATGTCGTCAAACAGTACTTCCCTGGCGGCTGGCATCATCATGACAAGGGTAAGATGTCTAGTCTAGCCTGATCACTGAACATTGACGTAGCGTTGCTTAAGCGTAGAGAAGGCATGGGAGATGCTCTCGTAGTCTCTACTCTGGCGCAAGAAACACCAGGTGGACCGCATTCTCTCCGAGTACGAGACCCCATATGTCGTCAAACAGTACTTCCCTGGCGGCTGGCATCATCATGACAAGGGTAAGATGTTTGGTCTAGCCTAATCACTGAACGTTGACACAGCGTTGCGTAAGCGTAGAGAAGGCATGGGAGATGCTTTCGTAGTTTCTACTCTAGCGCAAGAAGCACCAGGTGGACCGCATTCTCTCCAAGTACCAGACCCCACATGTCGTCAAACAGTACTTCGCAGGCGGCTGGCATCATGACAAGGGTAAGAAGATATCTAGCCTAGCTCAACCCTAATCACTGAACTACTTTGACACAGCATTTCTTCAGCGTAGAAAAATCTCGCTAGAAGCTTTCACAGTCGCTTCTCTGGTGCAAGAAGCACTCACGAGACCCCAGATGTTCTCTTACTTCCCTGGCAGCTGGCATCATCAGACACAGATAACAGTACAGATACAGAAAGCTCACCTAATGGTAGAAAAATCGATGAGTCGCGGTGATTTATTTAAAGCTCAGGGATTACCAGCAAAAATGTGACAGGTCTGACAAAGATCATTACTACTGAATATACCAGACACGATACTTCCGGAACTAGAAGTTTTGGCATTCCTGAAGAATACTTCTCTGCATTGATTTAAGAAGGATTTTAGTCTAACGACTCTTTAAGTAAAATGGCCATTTATGCCTGTCTTATGCCACTTTACCCCAAGTAGCTCTACCAAAGGCCTGCAAGTCCGGTAGTTTTGTCGTTCAAGCAGTTACATCAATTCAGCTGCTTGAAAGTATGTTTTAATCACGATTCTCTATCCTCTCTAAATTATTATTGTTTTTCTTGTTGTAGACGGACGTCCGCTATACGTTCTTCGACTTGGCCAAATGGACGTCAAAGGATTGTTAAAATCCATTGGAGAAGATGGACTCTTGAAGTTGGTTAGTATTCTACGTCCATTCTTAAGTTCCAACTTACCTCATATATAAAATTTCAGGAAGAACAGTTGTTTGTTCCCATTATCACAAAAGACTAATTTGTTTTTGAACAAGCAAAATAAATAACATACAATTTATGGATACTCATGTTCATAAACAAAAATGAATTATCCAATAAAATTTGGGGCAGAACGTAATAATACTTGTCACGAAATGTTATTACTGTTCACTTAATAGGCGGGACCTTAGATTATAATCGGGGTCATAAACAGAATATAATACTAGTGTAATGGTTTGTTATCGAGACAGGGCGTACTTAATAATATGTTGGTAGAAAAACAATGTAAGCAGTGGTAACTTAGTGGTTAAGATATCGACCTCCCTGTCTGACCTCAACTTTACGGAGCTATGTGCGTTTTAAGCAAATAAATATCACTTGCTTTAACGGCGAAGTAAAACATCGTGAGAACACCAAGGTTCTCAAAAGCGTGTGAAGTCTACCAATCTTCAACGTGACTTCGAGAACTTGACCAGCGTGGTGGACTACGACCTTCTCATTTTGAGATTCTGAGGCCGGTAATCCATAATGCTCTCAAAGACTACCAATCCGCACTTGTCTAGCGTGGTGGATTACGGCCTAAATCCTTCTCATTCTTAGACTCCGGGACTTTGCGAGGCCGGTAATGGGTTGATAATAATGATGATCACATCGTCCAAAATTTTCAGACGCTTCACGTATGTGAAGAGGGTTTGAAACTACTCGAAGAAGCAACTCGGTCTTCGGAGCACGCAATCCAGTCCTGGTGTCTTCTGGTGGATTTGGACGGGCTGAACATGAGGCACCTGTGGAGGCCCGGCGTTAGGGCTCTTCTGAGGATCATACAGATCGTGGAGGCGAACTATCCGGAGACAATGGCGAGGGTGCTCATCGTGAGGGCACCCAGAGTGTTCCCGATTCTGTGGACGATTGTTAGCACTTTCATAGGTAAGAGTCGCTGTTGGGTACACATTTTTCATCTATGTTTATTGTTTTAAATTATATCGAGGGTGAAATAGATATAGCCATATTTGACGATGTGAATTTTTACTTGAAACATTTTTATAATTAGGTACTATGATTTTTTTCAACTTGATTTAAATTTTCAAATATACTTTGTAATATAGGGTGCGTTGAACATCGTGCGGTTAAATTGAGATTACGATTAAATTAGATTCGTTAAATTTTAACAAAAAAATGTCCCTTAATCTTAACTAGGAGGAGGTACAAATACTGCCATACGCAACCCACTTGGTGTTCAAAACCCTTAACCGATACATTAAACACATTTTTAACCCCCGACGCAAAAACGACGGGGTGTTATAAGTTTGACGTATCTGTGAGTGTGAGTGTGAGTGTGAGTGTGAGTGTGAGTGTGAGTGTGAGTGTGAGTGTGAGTGTGAGTGTGTGTGTGTGTGTGTGTGTGTGTGTGTGTGTGTGTGTGTGCGTGTGTGTGTGTGTGTGTCTGTTCCCCTGTAGCGCTCAAACGGGTGAACCGATTTGAATGCAGTTTTTTGTTTCAAAGGTGAATTAGTCGAGAGTATTATGTTATGTTTGATGAAAATCGATCCAAGATGGCCGCCGCTACAAAATGGCAGGTTACATATTTTATCACAAATATGAAATGGAAAGGCTTGACTAGTAGAATAGTATTATACAAATCCAAGATGGCCGGGGTTTTTTAATTTTTTAAGTTGTACGTCTTGTAAACGCCTGTCATGCATGATCTTTAGTTAATGAATTTATTTAACTCATTTTCAGACGAAAACACACGCAGTAAGTTCTTGTTCTATGGCGGCAAGGACTACCTGCAGCCCGGCGGGTTACTCGACTACATACCCAAGGACCTCATCCCAGACTTCCTCGGCGGACCTTGCAAGGTGAGGCGACAGGACCCTAACTGTTTCTTATCTATACAAACTAATGACTTAATTAATTCACAGTCACAGACAGTCCGATTATTCAAATTAATATTGTAAATGGGAAAGTGATTCTATCTGTCCGTTTGTTATCTTCTAACGTCTAAACTGCTATACCGATTTCGACAAAATTAGGCAAGGAGAAAGCTTGCATCCTGACAAATAAAATGTTTATATTCCGGAAAAAAGTACGACGTCCTACATGCATTCGCGTATCGTTCGTCCATTTCAGCTGAAATTTGGCACAGAGGTAGCTTGCATCCTGGAGATGGACATCGGATACTATTCATCCCGGAAAGAAGTTCTCCCTGGAACGTAGTCGCGGGCATCAATTAGTAATCCATGTAATACAAGTAGTCTGGATTTATATTTTGTACTTTTTCTTGTTTTTAATTGAGTTGTTTATCTAGGGCCGGTTGCACATCCAGCTGCGGTCATAATAAGATTACGGTTAAAATTAAATTAGAGCACCAATAAGCAAGCAAAGCGTGTTGTACAATTAAATTTTAAGCTACTTTGGATTGCACTAGTCGAGATTCGTTAAACTTTATACCACGGATAGTCGCAAATACTAACTGGCGCAACCCATTTTCTTTTTTGATATTTAGGCCCTGTTTCGCCACCTTCTGATAAGTGTCGGATAGCTTATATACAACTAACAATGAATATAAAAATCGTCCGTTGTGAAGTCCACATCTCCTGAAGATGCTCCGGTGTCGGAGCGAAACGATCGTCGAGTTTATTTTGTGGTGAATTTGTGTGGTGTTGTGCCTACAAATTTGTCACTGTTAGCGGATTATAGCAAAGTAATTTTATATTCATTGTATATCATGGAATTCCGCAAAGTAACGCCTGCTTCTATTCGACATTTATTTACAACTTTTGTCTTTGTCACTTGACATAAAGTAAGAAGGTGACAAAACCTACGTTTAGGCTCTCCGACACTTATTAGAAGGTGGTGGAACAGGCCCGTTAGTGTTTAAATTTAACCTTAACCGTGAGCTCACTTTGACCGGCCGTCGTGCAACCGGCGCTAAGTGGTACTGTTGTTTGTGACCGCGGCAGTCGGACATAGTAGACGCGTCGCTGAACGTGCCGCAGCGCTATTACAACTCTGTACGACACGTGAGCGATACTTACCGCCTCCTAGCTAACAGTGATCACGCGTTATGTGCTATTGTGACATCGTCAAGGACGCACTTCAAGATTGCAGGAGCTTATAAACTTTGCTGATCAGGAATACCGATAATTTTGTTTCTGACTTTCTGACATTTTCTGAATGAAATAATAATTAATTGCATATCAAAAAAATATATGGCATAAAGGGTGTATTCAGACATGTTTTCCAAAACGCGTCCCACGGATTCAGTACATGATTCTAGGTTCCCCAGTGGTGAAATTTTTCGTCGAATTTTCCATGAAATTTCCGATATTTTTTACCTCTTTTTTAACTGAATACTGTATAAAATCATTATTACTATCTGTCTCAACGCAATTATAAATGAAAAAGTAATTATTTCATTATTTTCACTTAAAACGGTAATGTTATCAAATTTAAGATTGTCGTCGAACAGCTGATTGCTAGTGAAATAGTGTGAATACAGGTCGTTAACCTACATTCGTACTGGCCTTGAATTTATAATGAGGCTCGCGGCACAGTCAAAAGAAGTGCCGGGCGCGCGACGTCAAGGCCACGCTTTAACTCATAAAAGTCTCATATTGTGAATTTTGCGCGGAGCGTTGCGTGCGTTGTGATCGCGTTGTATGCAATACATTGCGCGCTCAAAAATGGCAATATTTGAAACCAATCATTTCTGACATAAATGAATTCCGTATTTTCACATAACACATTAAATGCAACCTTACCTCAAAGTTTTCATTAAGATGTCATTTACACCCTGTATATAATTAATGTGTCCACCGATTAAATTAGTTTAACACCAACTGTATAATGTATAATAAAGCAAATAAAAAAGACGTCAAAAACGGATAGATTGAGATTAAAATTGATTTAATTAATAATAAAATTAAATTTGTATACTAAACGACTTTATAAAAAATTACTAAGGTATTAAATTCCAAGATTACATCTGGGAGATAAGTCTTGGACCTACTGCCAAGGCCAGGGTCTCTCGTAGAGATGTCTAATGAAGTTTTCCTGGTAATAGTAAAATTCACCTAGTATTCATAGTAAAATTATTGAATTCATGATGGGGAATGGTGTATCATATCTTTCCGATTCTGCCGTTATATTCGAAAAAAAAAATTCGCTCTAATCTTTTTTATCTTGCAATTTTGAATAGTCCGATATAGCACATTATAACTATCAATATCTTCACTACTGTTCGTAAGTGTAGCTTATGTCACAAGTACCTCAACAAATACTCCGCAATACTTGTAGAATGTAAGCGCTAATTGCTCACTGATCATTAACATACTGCAGAAAACTCGTGATCCGTCATTTATGTATGTGCTAGAAATACTATGCACAGCCATGTAACTTGTAATAAATCTATCTACTGTACTATTTGCTATATATATGCTATATTTGCAAATACTATGTATTTGCTATACCTAAGCGGTTATGTATGCCCGGAAATGTTAAGTAACTATAACTTATAGATAGAGACTTAAGAAGGCGTTTTTGTAGTTTGAGAATTGAATAATGCAGGCAAATGCTAGTTAAAGTAAATTAGGCTTAGATGAAACTTAGAAACTGCAAAAATAAATATCTACATCGATTTTGCGCTTAGAACGAATTCTATAAAATTATGAAAAGCCCTAACAGAACAAGACCACAAAAGAACAATCTTTGTGTCTGTTATTTTAATGAGGTGAAAAAGAAAAACTTTTTGTTTTTGATGATTAAAAATTGTACATTTGTACTCAAAACAATGACTCATGTTTTTCATGTAATTCCCCTGAAAAAAAATATGTGATTGATTTTCTAATCCAAATGCAAAATATGCATCTTATTCCGTGACGGACAAACAGGGCCTATATTAGCTTAAAAGGGCATAACATAAATAAAAATATTTACTGGGTACACTTTTTTGAAACATCTCTTTTTGTCGCAAAGAATAACTTGTCTACACTTGTCTCGTCCAAGTATAATTGTTTTCACACCCGAGTCTTCGTTACAAATTCAGTTTCCCTGGTGATTATAATTACTGAGTGTGGGCAATGCTTGCAGAGTTTCGTTCACGAGGGGGGCCTGGTGCCGAAGAGCCTGTACGTGAGCGGCGCGTTCACGGAGCGCGACGGGGACCCGCTCAGCGAGGACAGCATCTACCGATCTGTCAGTTTGGGGAAGGCACAGGTTAGTTCTTTCTTTCTTTTGTTGACGATTTAAGATGTCTCACGTGCGCGTGTGCGTGTGAGTGTGAGCTGATGTGAGCGCATGCGCATTTGAGCGTGTGTGCGTGCGTACATGCGTGTGTATGTGCGTGCGTACATGCGTGTGTATGTGCGTGCGTGCTTGCGTGCGTGCGTGCGTGCGTGCGTGCGTGCGTGCGTACGTGCGTGACAAAAGTTGAATCTTTTAGACAAACTTCAATATTGAATTTTTGAATAAGATGAATAAATAAATGAATACATATGCGATTATGCACATATTACGATTGTGTATTAGTTTTGCATCAGGTAGTACAAGTTCCCTTTACATAATAAATGAGATATCTGGGCGTCAAATTGAGTAATATCCACGTGAATATAGCATAATCCGGCGGTTGTTTTTCTCCTCGCCCCTATATTCGGTCGCAATAGTGAACCGGTGAGCTGCGACCGCGTCGTTAGTAACGTCTCACGTCCAAACTACATCCTGAATAGCGTTAGAATAATAAGTTTTGTTTGTATGTTATATTTCAAATAGTTGACTTTACTTTGTATCTTCAAGTCAACTTTATCAAGAAACCTGTCTTTAGATATTCAATCGCGGATCTCAAATGGTCCTTCGATCCGGATTCGCATCCGCAATCTTACTACTTCTTCTATATCATGTGTGTGCGTTTTATCAAGTAATGCAGGTGCTTTATGTTCAGATATGTTGGGTCGCTGATTGTACATTTGAAATATTACTGTTATAGGACCCGGGGGCACGCGGTAATACCGGGGCTAAACGGTAATCATGTGGTGAAACAGGAACTACGATAGTTCCCGTCGTTTCATAATTGGAATAATAAGTTTTGTTTGAATGTTAAGTTCAAATGAGTCAAATTTATTTTGTATCTTCAAGTCAACTTTATCAATTGCATATTCGATCGCTGATTTTACATTTCAAATGGTCCTTCGATCTGGATTTGCATCCGCGATCTTACTACATCTTGCGTATCATGTGTGAATTTATCAAGTCACATGCAGGTGCTTTCTGTTTAGATATGTTCGGTCGCTGATTGTACATCTGAAATGGTCCTTCAATCCGGATTTGCGTCCGCTATTACTCTTGTGTATCATGTGTGCAGGCCAAAGCGCGTTTGGTACTCTCGTCGTTTTAGTTTTAAGTTTTCGTAGTAATTATCACCATTACCTCACTTTCATGTGCTTTATATATTGACGTTCAAAAAGTGTACAGTGTACCTACTTTGAATAAATGAATTTTGAATTTGAATCAGGTGCACGAAGTGATCGTGCAGAACCGCGACCCTCAGAGCGTGCTGACGTGGGACTTCGACGTGCTGCGTCACGACATCTCGTTCAGCGTGTACCGCAGCGACCTCGAGCTCGACCTCCCCGACCACGCGGCCGGTAAGTGATCACCATTTATTTGCAGAAAAAGTGGATAGCGATGCATATTGAAAATGTCAAAAAAAAAACAAAGTCGGACGTGGATATTATATATTATATTTTACTAAAAATGGCGCTAAAATGGTAGCGGTGTTGGATCAATAATTTAGCACATCTAAACATGGAACCCTAATTATTTTGGCTGTCCTGCGGCACCCTCAAAAGGGTATAGGACCTCGGGGCCGTGGTTGGTTCTATGGGGGAAAGTGTTAGGTGGGTGCAATGTGTTTAGTGTATGTATAAAATGTGGTGGAACTAAAAGGGCGGCGCGTGGCACGTAATGGCCACACCTGGGTCTCTCGGTCCAAAGTCCGCACAATGGGGTCACAAACGGGTCCATTGTCCCCTCACAGCACTGGAAACGCGGTCAGTTGCGAAATCACAGTATATTTCACAGGCCAATATATATTCTTTGCAAATAAGTAGTCCGCCATCTTGAAATGGTCAATAGATCGGGCGCGAACACTAATTTTTATTATACGTTGTTTCACTACGATCTGACCGAATTTGAAATTTGTATGTATGACCGCTCTCGTTACCGTTACGGTAGTGGAAAAATGTATGTTGTCAGCGGATTGCGTGGGCGGCGCGGGCGCGGAGGAGCACCGCTCCGTGCTGGAGCGCTGCGGCTGGCGGGAGGGGCAGCACTACCACCGCGTCGAGCCCGCGCTCGTGTGCCACGACGGCGAGAGCATACAGGTACCAAGATATTAGAACTGGTGCACTCTGAGGCCTACGTTGTCCTCTAAATAATAATAATAAAAAAAACTGCGTCACCTTTCGGGTCCAACTATGTCTAAGAACCATCCAGGTGATCCCGTAAGTGACAGGTGATGCATCGGACATGACCCACCCTTCGGATATTGCAACTTTAACTTTCACAACCACCGGACGGAAAAACTCAATTTATACGACGACTGCCCCAAGACTCACGCCAGACCGGCGTGGCCTCAGCTCCGTCTAAAAGGGCTGAAAAAACAGCTCAGGTAGGTTAAGGTAAAGAAAACATCATAAGGAAACCTGCAAGCCGAGAGTTCTCCATAATTTTCTCAAGAGCGTGTGAAGTCTATCAATCCGCACTTGACCAGCGTGGCGGAGTACGGCCTGAACTCTTCTAATTCTAAGAGGAGACCCGTGCCCTGTAGTGAGCCGGTAATGGGTTGATAATTGTCATAATGATGATGATGATGATACATAGATGATATGAATGTTGTCAGGGTTCTCACGTGATGTCGGAGACGGGCAGCTACGTGCTGCAGTGGCGCTGCGAGGCGCTGGACGGCGCGCGCGCCGCGCAGCTCATGTATTTCCACGAGACCCTCGCCAGCCACCACTACAGGTAACTAACCCATATCTTACACTTAACACTTGTATAATGACCAATGATCGGAATAGACGGTGCAATTTCTCATGATATCATACTGTATGTTCATGTTCATAATTTTTTTGAATATTATCCCTGGTTTCCTAACTCAGTTTTTATTAGTACAACATGAAAAAGAGAAATCTCTTTGGTACTGAATATTATAATTATGAGATATCAAAATCGCGCAAGACAGAAATCCCGTAGTCATAGCCATACTATTGATGTTTCAGGTCGCTCACCCCAAATTGCACTACCTATTACGATCTTTGATAGTGACAAATAATATTATTAAGAAAATACTCACGACGAGCTGCAGCGCCCCTGGTGGCCTATAACCATAAAACATATCAAAGAACCAGCTTACAAGAGATGTAGCCCTGTTTTTGATTAATACATTTATATAAAAACATTTAGTTTCTCAATTATTATCTAATACTTAATAAATAAATAAACTTGTAGAACTTCCGAGGAGCCTTTTTAATACAAATTGCAGTTAATTTACGTCATTGCAGGGGCTCAATGTCCAGCCTGCAATCGGCAATCAGCGGGTTCTCGTGCCTCAGCGGCAAGTCAATCTCCAGCTCGTGCCCCTCCAGGTGATCCGCGCGCCCCGCCCCCAAGCCGCTGTCCCCGCCACAGGTGTCCCCAGTGCCCTCGCCCCCGCTGTTATAAGACCCGGGGACAGGCGGTAATACCGGGGCTAAACGGTAATCATGTGGTGAAACATGGACATTAGACATGGCACCTTGTTACAAACAAGGCTTGTTAGTATTTGTTACATACAATAGATGATGTATTTTAACAATGATCAATTCACTATTTTCATAAGATATCCATACTTATCTTATGAAAGTAACTAGTAAAACATAATTATAAATAATGGGGTCCATAAGACGTTATAATATATAATGCTGTGTGTATTATTTAACAAATAGATCATGAAATCGTAATTATAAAATGTTACAATAGGGTATTTGACTAATTTTTGGAAATTGTTTTAAATTATTCTTTATTACTTATTAAAACACACTACATTGATATTTTTCGGAATATCTACAGTATTAAGAATTATATCAATGATAAAGTTTAAGTTTTGAAAACCACGCCAAAAACGATATTTCTGATCACATGATACGCGTGACGTCACGAATCAGTATGAAAGTCACTTCTCTCGCTCGCTCCTTATCGGAACTCGGTGCGTGCGACAGAGACGCTACGCAAGGTGAATGCTATATCGTAATGTTGTAAATTGTTATACCTACTCATTTTAATATCAATCTTATTCTTTCAATTTTAAAGTTTAGTTTCGGTTGACTTGATAAACTTCAATTATAACAACCAAGTCAAGTGCAAATCAAGTGACGTCACAATTAATCCCAGAGCGTTCTGGTTACCGATAAAATTTCAAAAATTATTATGTTTTATTTCGTGCAAAATATCGCGTAAAATTACATAGTTTAGTTTGATTTAGTGAAATATGTCTTTTTTAGGCTATTATCTGATAAGATGACCACAATCAATAGTATATTTTCAATGTTGTCAAATACCCTATTACACAGTTCAATGTAATTTTACTTTTTTTATCATACTGCTTTTTTGCTATTATTATGTCCCTCTGATTTTGGTATAAATGAGATAAATGAATAGATAAAATTTTAGGGTAATAATGAGTTTCTGAATGTATTTCGAATATTAGGTTTATCATGTTTTAAACATATTATTTTATACGTAATGTAACAATTTTATAAAATCGTGTGATTCATAAATATTCGTAATTTGTCCCGGATCTATTACGGGGCAAACTGGTAATCATCTTCCTAAATTTTAGTAAATTTGTAAAAATCCATATAAAAATATGGTACGATAAGTCCGTGAGAATTTGGTCAAAATCACAATTAGATTCAATCTAACTTAGTATTTCCATGATATGGAATTAGGTAGTTTTTCTAGATTCTAGATATTACAATAGATATGGATAATAATCATAGAAACTTTACGTTATTTCAAATAAGTCCTCAATAGTTAAGGATCAAATTATAGCTGCAGTAGCTAGTTCTACACAAAAAAATATGTATTTATTATGTTATGACCACAGCATAGCAATTGTACAGTTAAGAAAAGGACATCGACATCACTTATAATCGCTTTGTTTGTGAAATCAAGCGAGTGGACATCGTGCTTCGTTATTATATATTTTTTTAGTAAAATTTTAATTCAGTAAGAATAATCTTTCTACTTTTAATACTTGGTCTTCTATCTCTCAATCAACTTTTTTTCTTAATCTCACCGTAATCCTCAGTAACCAGTTAGCCAGGATCTGCTACAGATTTTAAACCTATTTGCTAGGCTACTAGTTCATATTTGATTGTAATTAAGCGTTTAAATTCAACAATCATGAGTAGAATAGAAAAGTTTTTTACTCAAATAAACTTTCACAAAGTGCTTTCCAATCGTTAAGTGAAGTTACCAGCTTACTACTGGTTTAGAATGCCTTTCCAAAACTAGTAGACTCAGCAAGAAAATCGGCGATTACTCTTTAAAAAAATTCAAATAACAACATTACATTGTGTACATAAATCATTACCACCTTTCATATTTCTGCAGCGAGTTAAATATACCATTTTTATCTTTTTTCTATATTCTTCTATCCATTTTTATGATTTGTCATTTTCTCATGGCGATATCAGCCCGCGACGTGAGTCCGTTTCGGATCTGTACGATAGCTAAACTGTGATGTAAGTCATAACGTGTGAAAATAACGTAAATAACGTGGATTTTAAACAATGTTATATATCATAATAAAGTAGTAAATTATATCAATGACACTCAGCTCAGCGCCGAGCCGTTCTAATTGTTGTCCTATCGTCAACTAAATAGAGTCTATTTTTGAATAAGTAGAAAATCACTTAGATGTAAGTTTAATGTAAAAATAGTATAATACTGAGTCGCTCGCAACGAATACGACTCTGATTTATATATAAAATATTATGTAATATTGTAATTTGTAGTGGTTTGTATGTAAATATTCGGTTTTGCAATATTTATTTTAATTCCTTTTACAATTTTAATCATCACAATACAAAATAAAACTAGCACTACCTTCGCTCAATTATGTCCTAGATATGCAATCCCATGCAAATTAATTGAAAAAGTTCTTTAAAACTTTAAATACACTTGTATTTTTACAACTTTTAAAACACACTGCGACATCATCAGATGTGTTCTTGTTGGCTTTCTCACTAGCGAACTGACTAAAATAAGTTCCCAATCTTGGGTGAGAATTATTTTTTTGCGGAGACTTTTTTTGATTGACAGCATGTTGACAGCATATATATAGTACATTATTGATCTAAGATTAAGGTGAACAAAGTTATATAAGAAAAAAAAAACAAGAAATAAGGTACAAAGTTGTATATGCAAGGAAATCCCCATCAGAGCAGATATTTTTCTAACGACAGCATAATATATGGGAGTAATAGATAAAATCGGAATGGATATTTTTTTAGTTATTATTTTATTTTTATGAATATTTATTTATATAAAAAAAAAAACACTTTTTCAACTCACTAGCTCAAAAAGCCCGTTTTTCTTGCTTAAAACCAGTGAGCAAGAGACAATTTTGCTTACTCATTGAAAAAAGTTTTTGGACTTCGAACGCTGCGAATCGTCATTGCTAATTTATTTCATTATCTCCCGAAAAGATTTCAGAAACTCCTACTGTAACATTTTATTTCATAAGCAATATTTTTATATGCTATAAATATAAATATAATAGAAAAGAAGTCATTGAATTTTTGATTAATTCGAGTTTTTTGACTGAATTCGTTCGTTAATATAGTTTCGCTAGTGAGGTGAAAGGTTGTATGTGTCACACGAGAGCAAAGTGATTTGTTTCTGGTGTCTTCAAATACTTAAAATCAACGAACTCAAAGACTCAAAGAACTCATAACTCCTGAGACTAAGGGCCTGTTTCACCACCTTCCGATAAGTGTCGGATAGCCTAAACGTAAGTTTTGTCACTTTCTTACTTTAAATCAAGTGACAAAGACAAAACTTGTGAATAGCTATCCAACACTTATCAGAACGTAGTGAACTACATGTTACACTCATAGAACTCAAATTACTAGAATACTACTAATTCATTCATTCATTCATATAATATCTCAATATTTGAGGAAAAATATAGTAATTAATAACTAGGTAAGACTAGGTAACTTTGCCCCTTACTGAGGAATTGAAGGAAATCTCGCATATTTTTACTGAAATACTGTATATAATATGATTAATTAATAGATCTGTAAATTGTGGGACAGCGGTGCCAAATCTGTTACACACAATCTCTTAACTAAATCGACAGCTCTAAATGTAACCCCAGGGCCACACATAGGCAAACATTTGAACAAAAACTTTGAAGGATTTTGCTCAGATATTTGAACACGGGTTTACTTACCGGCCAGACAGACTGTGCAAATATGTTCGCTCCGGATTTGTGTGTTCAAACTTTGAATAAATACTAAAGAGGCAGAGAACATTGGTTAAAAAGATAGCACTATATTTACACCTGTCAATAATTTATTTATGTTAGTTTAAAGATTGTATACAACAAAATTATAAAACACGTTAAAATGACCGTCTAAATGTACTTGCTATCCTTTTAGCACAGTCAAATTAACCGTTTTAAACAATATGCCGTCAAATAAAAAGATCCCTGACTGAACTTGACTGACTACATAAATCGGTAAATCCCCCCCAAGGTCTTGGGGGATTTACCGATCTATTTCGTCTAGTGGCTAGCCAGTTCGGCTGCGTATCACGACTCCCCAAGTTCGAGACCGGGGTCGGGCAAAAAAAGTTATTGGGTTTTATTCTGGTTTTATCTGTCAAGAAATTGGCGCAGTTAGATCTACCCGTGCCTCGGAGAGCATGTAAAACCAGTCCAGCGCCTGATCCCTCTCCGTTCGGGATGCGGACTATGAGAGTGAGGGAACAGAGAATGCACCTGTGTATAAAATCTTCTGAGTAGTTGGCTAGTCTTCGCTGAGATTGGCCACCGCGGCCGAAATCCGGTCGGGAGGACATTACTCATAGGAATATTTTGAATCGCTCAGATCAAATAAAACAGGATTATTTTCTTAAGATTTTATTGAATCAAAACTTTAGTTTTAATTTTGGATATGGTTATAGTTTTAAGTGACATACAATGGACTATAAGCCTTACACAATTGACACACTGTTTAAGATCGGCGCACGTTCAGAATGCGATGCGACCTTTTCGAACTGAGGCACTGTCAGCAAACTCGCGTCTTAGCTCGCGAGATGTAGTGTGTTTTCTCGTGTTTAGTATAATTCAAGTATAATTAGTATTATTATCGGTGTTTTTTTGACGTGATAATCTTATAAATCGATGAAAGCCCGAAAGTGTCACGTTCCGGCTGAGCCGAGCGTGCAAGCGAGAGCGCGGGACAAGTGATAGAGAGGCACAATCGGGCTATATATTATGTGTTCTATGTGTTCTTATGACGTCATCACGTAAAATTATCGTCCGTAAACCGACTTTACAGACAACCAATTTTTTTTAATTTATGTTATTGGAATCTAAATAAGGGTGAAATTAGATACTTCTCGCTACTGTTATTTTGAATTCAGTTGAACAAGGTTCTATCCCACGGTGAACGCGCGCGGATAGTAATAATGAATAGTGCGTAAATAAAGGTTTATTAGTAATTTTATATAGTTAATAAAATAGTAATACATACGTATAATGATACGTGTGTACCTATTGTAAGTCGTATACATTGTTTATCGCTGAATAAGGTTTATGAGTTATTTTTTTATGAAATAAATTCAGTCTTAATTTATTTTTCGTTTGTTTTATTTGATTATTTTTCTTAAAAAGCTACCGTCTCACTTGAAATTAAGTTAAGATGTTATTAATTACTTGACTATTTAATACGTGCATATCAGCAAGCGGCGTTGTTTCCTAATATTACATAACGTACGTAATATACTATATTATGTATTAGTATGATAAAAATAATATATATTATGTAATTTTGTTTTAAATAAACAAAATATTATATTTGTACCTACAAATAATTAAAACAGTAGATACAGACTGCATTAAAACTTATTTACTTGTAACGTAAAAATATACTACTTACACCTACTAATAATAATACTTTTGTAATAATAATTTATGAAAATAGTGCAGTTTGATACACTATCTAAACTCATATCTTAAACCAACAAAAACACAACATAATAAATTAAGTTGTGTCAAAATAATTACGTAAAAATTCAATGTCATTATAATATTATACTTAAAATCACGCTTGAAATAGCAATATTCACTCTTTTTATGCTGGCTTATTCTGTAACTTAGTTAGCAACTGTAAATAGTTGCCAACGAATTAGTTTGATATACATTGCTGCTTTACTGTGGGAAATATAAAGTGTTTTCATAATTTTACACAGTAAAGCAGCAATGTATATCGAACTAATACGTTGGCAACTATTTTCAGTTGCTAACTAAGTTACAGAATAACCCCCCAGGACTTTAAGATATGAGTAGAGATATAATAAATTTTCATACACTGTCCACTGGCTACTACGAATTTTTGTATCCTCTAGTTTTATCTAAACTGCCATTGCAACCAGCCAACCGAATTACGAGTAAGTAGTAAGTAGTATGATATCCCAATATTTGATAGGAATTCTTCAAATGTAGGAAAAACGACTAACTGACTCGTACATAAGCATTTTTTTTTTAATTCGGATTTAAAAAAAGTGTTGTGAGCGTATGAGCAATCTAATTATCTAAATGGGTTATAAAATTAAATAAATAAAAATATGTCAAAAAGCTTAAAAACGAAGTATAAAGAATGCTATTAACTGTTATTTATTAAAAGTCCTATGAACTAAAAGATGTTAGTAGGTTTTAATGTCTATTAAATAGAATGAATAAATACATTAGTTTCGTCACCTTATTGTTTTATTCATCTACCTAATAATAGGTATACATTACTTAAAAAGTGTCAATATTAAATGTTTTCGTTATCCATAGTTATAAGCCCGTCATCCCGCATTGAAGCAGTGTGGCGGGTCCACAGATAGTGGGCGGGTCTAAGCTCTAAATCCCTCTCTCCTATAACTGCTCATCCAGACGTTCGCCAACATGCTGGCCCATCTTATGGCCCAATATGTTGGCCCAACGTGTAGAGCGGGAGTTGGAAGGTATTGGAACGATGGCCCGCAAGTTGGCCCGCAGGTTGGCCCGGAGCATACTGTGGACCTTCCAACGTGTGGACGCGAACACAAACTCCTCGCCCAACACCTTCCAACATATCCGCCATCATGTTGGCCAACGTGTAGAGGCGCCAAGAGAGGAAACCTGTGCCCAGCAGTGTAGTAAAGTAAAGCACGCTTTGAATCGGCACATTCTGTAGCCTCAGCCAGTCCTGCTTACTTTTATTATTAGAAGTTATAGTTAGCTTTTTAATAGAAGTTGGTAGGTATAGTTATTTTTATAGGATGTATAAAACTATTTTAGTTGCATAATAAAATAAAATGTTTTCTCCTTTATCCGAGTAGAATATATACTCGTAACAAGACTTTTATGACCGTTGTATAACACGGCCAGTTACACAGCCGTAACCGATCCAATAAAACCCCAAAGCTCCGATAAGGGACCTCATTCCATTTCTATAGCATTTGATTAAACCATAGGTAGCCGCAACTAGCGGAACGAGAGCTGGTAGGAAGTTAGTAAAGAGGTGCTTGATAAGCATAATTTACCTATAAAGATTACTTAGAAAACTGTTTTTGTTGACCTCTACATTGGTGGTCATAAAACCGGGAGTTCGAGTGCCAGCAGCGGTTTCAGAATTTACAATTTTCTTAATGGCTCTAGTCTGGTCGGGTGAGAGGTTTCTGCCGTAGCTATGCCTAATGCCACCAAAAAACTTGCCAAGCGATTTACTGTATATTAGTAACGTTAGCAATGAAAATATTACCTACATACCTATATGTCGCCTCATTGTGTAAAGTGTATCTTGATTCTTGTGATTCGTAGAAACTGGCTACCAGGTAGCCAGGTTTCTACCTGCCAGAGTGCCAAGTTAACTTAAAGATAAACTTTAAGTTACAGGTGACACAGACACAACCACGGATCAATACAAATGGAGCTAATCTAGCTAAAGTAATCGTAGAAGAAACATATTACAAATCAATGTTTATAAACATTCAGCTTTTATCGAGCACCTTCTCAAAATTTTCCACCAGCTCTTCACCTATATACCTTACTTATATACTGCCTACGGTGTAGTGTATAGGCATTATAATATAGGTACCTATGTTTCCAGTGAGCGGATTTATTGGCCGGCAATCGTTTATTTCTCTAGTTGAAATCTTTTATAGCTCCGATAAGAGCGCGGACAATTTTACGCCATGGAAATTCGCTTTTTTTTTAATGATCGCTCTCAGATTACCTATGTTGCAATGATAGATTTTTTATTGCTTCTTTCTATTTGCCACACAGGTGCAGAGATATTTAAAATAAGGTTTGGGGTGCTTTTATTTCCTCTGATTTAGTACCTACTTCATGAATCATGGTTCTTGGAAAAGAGTTTACGGCACGAGTAAATTAAGATGAAATAACGAACTAGTTGATGCTGCGACTTCGTCCACATGGATTTAGAATTTCTTAAAGTCCCGTGGAAAGTAACAGACTTTCCGGGATAAAAGTGCCTTGAGTTATGCTATCGTTCAAAATATATGATTATGCTGAAGTCAATAAGAGGCAGCCCATTCGAAATCACATTTTATTCATTTGTACATAGATAACGAAAAACTTTTAATTTATTAAAATGTTTTCCTAGTATTTTTACTTTTCAAAAACTTTAAGTAAAATCTATCCAAGTAGGTACTTATGAAACCCGATCCCAGTATGCTTAGTCCCACTTTGCAGCGCTCTAAAACTTTATAGTATTGATCGAATCACAATAACTTCAGAGTAAAATGGACCTAAAATGGCTTATATTGAGGTTTGAGATCGCCTATACATTCAGCATTCGAATTTCGAAAACAGCCAGCGCCCCAAGCAGAAATGCTGTAAAATAAATATTCGAACTATTGAATTACGACTTTAAAATAAGAATGTTTGGGTTCATTTTGCTCTGAAGTCATTGCGTGTCGATACTCGAATTTCGATCATCGTTGCCACTATGTAAAAAGTGGGACTAAGCATGGGAATTAGAGTGCATATCTAAAGCATGGCAATAGTTTGCGTAGATGCGGCCTACGCCATTTTTAGCTGTAGCAAAATCGGTAGCTTCTCGTAGACATAGGATTCAATCTGCCCTCGTAGATCTACTTACATCAGTCTTTTGTTTCATATGGCACTTGTCTTATCCTAACTGTATAATTTTTGGATTTCAAATCCTTAATAATATTATTATTGCATTATTATTATAAACTAGATGATGCCCACGGCTTCGCCCGTGTGGATTTAGGTTTTTGAAAATCCCGTGGGAATTTTTGATTTTCCAGAACAAAAAGTAGCTTATCTGTAGAAACCCGTCCCCAAAACGGAAAAATCCCGTGGGATCCCCACGATTTCGGAAAACAATTCCTTACAGCATCAGGGTTGAGGAGTTGGATATGTACCTACTCGAGTTCATTCAACGATAAAGTCTTTAATTGGTACCCCCGATATCAATTTAAATAACCGAAAGTTTCTAAAACCCATTAGTTTTGGGGATCAGGTCCCCTACAGCATCAGGATTGAGGAGTTGGAATCCAAATTTTTTATAGAACAGGGTCGCAATGTTTCTCTATCGATTAAAAAAAAAAATTACGCAAATCGGTTCAGAAATCTCGGAGATATCGGTGTACATAGGTAGAAAAACACAACTCCTCTTTTTTTGAAAGTCGGTTAAAAAGTAGCCTAAGACAGTGTCGCAATGTTTCTCTATCGATTAAAAAAAAATTACGCAAATCGGTTCAGAAATCTCGGAGATATCGGTGTACATAGGTAGAAAAACACAACTCCTCCTTTTTTGAAAGTCGGTTAAAAAAGTAGCCTATGTTACTCCCTGGTTAATTCTCTACTTGTATGTGAAGGTCCCGTCAAAATCGGTTCAGCCGTTCCGAAGATTAGCCCGTTCAAACAGACAGACAGACAGACAGACAGACAGACAGACAGACAGACAGACAGACAGACAGACAGACAAAAATTTTAAAAACGTGTGATTCGGTTATGGTATCGTTCAAATAACCATATGAGCTTAATATGAGGTAGTTATTTCGATATTACAGACAGACACTTCAATTTTATTTATTAGTATAGAAGATTATATCTATTATAATATATGTCGGAGCGAAGACGTTTTCAGCCTCAATTGGCAGTGTCAAAAAAGACAAGATTAAATAATTCGTCTCAGTCAAACTGCTCAAATCATGAATTAAACATCACTTTGTCAACCAAGTTGTAAATACCCTCAACAACTCTGTAAAGTGACGGCAGCGCCGTCTTGTAGTGTAAACAATCAAGCATGACGTAATTACGTCATTCCCCCACCAACCTTTTATTATAAAAGGAAGGGCACAAGCGTGCAGCGACACATTCCGATTCGGGCTCTCGCCGAATACACTTCCTTCATAAAATGTGCCATGTCCTAGTTTGTTGTACGACGTAGGTCGTGTAGACTAGATTGGTTGGCGATGGCTCGGTTACAAGGGGTGGTGGAGACCGATAGGTAGGTTAGGGTAGTTCCTTAGTGCCTCAGTTAAACAAGAGGCTTCCCAAATAGTCCGGTACCCTTGTTATACCTACAGAAAGGTATTCCAATCTACCCTCATGAATAACAATGACTTCCAGTGACGTCTCTGGCTTCTCCTGCCGTCACTAGTTTAATTACTGTCACCATGAAGTCACCGTAATAATCAAGGGAATAACGTCAGCAATGCTGACGTCATCATTTTTTAAAACTCTTTGGAGCCACGCGCTCCGTCATCAGAAGTGGGATCGAGCACCGTTCCATCAGCTCGATCTCCAGATATGCCCCAGTAAAACAACGTTGGCACCAAACCTCAAAATGAAGTGCCTATTAGTCTATGGGTGAGCTTCCGCCCCAGATTTTCATCTTCAAAACCTTGTGCATAGCACTACTCCATTGTCCAAATCAACGAGTTTATTCAGGAGTTTATCCACGAGTTTATCCACGAAACCCTCCGAGACCCTATGGAAACCATAGCACTACTCATTCTTCCAAACCCACGAATAAATACACGAGTTTATCTAAGAGTTTATCCACGAGTTTATCTAAGAGACTCTCCGAGATCATATGAAACCATAGCACTACTCCTTCCTCCAAACCCACGAGTAAATACTCGAGTTAATCCACGAGAATCCACAAATTTATCTACGAGACCCTCCGAGATTATTTGCACGACTCCTTCCTCCAAACCCACGAGTTTATCCACGAGTTTATTTACGAAAACCTACGAGAATCTACGAGAATCTCCGAGAATCTCCGAGAACCTACGAGAATCTTCGAGAACCGTCGAAAAATCATTACTTTGACTTTATGACTGTGACTTTACGAGAATCTTCGAGAACCTACGAGAACCTCCGAGAACCTTCGAGAAAACATTACTTTGACTGACGAAAACATTACTTTGACTTTGACTTTATGATTGTGACTATACGAGAATCTTCGAGACTCACCGAGAACCTACGAGAAATCTACGAGAAATCTACGAGAAATCTACGAGAAATCTACGAGAAATCTACGAGAAATCTACGAGAAATCTACGAGAAATCTACGAGAAATCTACGAGAAATCTACGAGAAATCTACGAGAAATCTACGAGAAATCCACGAGAAATCCACGAGATCTACGTGTTAACGTAGGTTAACACGTAGACCTCACAATTGTCCACGAGACATTACTAAATCCTTAAAGACCAAAACATGAAAGATGTGCTGGTCCATTAGAAACATGACTGAGCATCATTAGATGCTTACAGATGCCAAGCTCAAAGAAATTTCTTTGCTTCAGAATTAACATCAAATCCTCAGGCTGGTGCAGAGCGCGCACCGCCTATCAGAATGGCCGTGTCGGAGCGAAGACGTTTTCAGCCTCAATTGGCAGTGTCAAAAAAGACAAGATTAAATAATTCGTCTCAGTCAAACTGCTCAAATCATGAATTAAACATCACTTTGTCAACCAAGTTGTAAATACCCTCAACAACTCTGTAAAGTGACGGCAGCGCCGTCTTGTAGTGTAAACAATCAAGCATGACGTAATTACGTCATTCCCCCACCAACCTTTTATTATAAAAGGAAGGGCACAAGCGTGCAGCGACACATTCCGATTCGGGCTCTCGCCGAATACACTTCCTTCATAAAATGTGCCATGTCCTAGTTTGTTGTACGACGTAGGTCGTGTAGACTAGATTGGTTGGCGATGGCTCGGTTACAAGGGGTGGTGGAGACCGATAGGTAGGTTAGGGTAGTTCCTTAGTGCCTCAGTTAAACAAGAGGCTTCCCAAATAGTCCGGTACCCTTGTTATACCTACAGAAAGGTATTCCAATCTACCCTCATGAATAACAATGACTTCCAGTGACGTCTCTGGCTTCTCCTGCCGTCACTAGTTTAATTACTGTCACCATGAAGTCACCGTAATAATCAAGGGAATAACGTCAGCAATGCTGACGTCATCATTTTTTAAAACTCTTTGGAGCCACGCGCTCCGTCATATATTATGTAAGTAAATGTCAGTTATATATTTTTACATACAATTTTTTTTTAACTAAGATAGATACACTTGCACATTGAAAATTAAACTCGGCGCCATTTTGAGCCCTCGCCTGCGGCTCGGGTTAGTTATGCGCCTCATCTGTACTTTTCCAATTACCGCATTGCATAGCGTAAATAACTTCAGAATCTATCTTAATATCATTAATTACATTATTAATTATTATTATTAACCATTTTATCATCACTTGTACACTTTTTTGAACGTCAATTTAGGAACAGGCAATGGTGATAATTACTTACGGAAACTTAAAACTAAAGCTACGAGGGTTCCAAATGCGCCCTGGTCTGAGAAGAGCCCACAACAAACTCAGCCGGGTTTATTATTTTTTTATTATCACCATCTTACAATATGGTATAGCCGTAAAAATTATTTGAACTGTTGGCTTTTAGAGCAATCTATGTCCATGGATTTTTGTAATTAAAAAATCTTTTAAGCTTTAAATCTATCATATAAGTACCTATAGGTACCTATTCCATAATAGATAGGTACATAGGTAATTTTTGCATTAAAATAAAATTCTTACGATATTTGCGTAACTACGACTGATAAGAATTTTTAACGACTGAGCAATTAAGTGCAGTTACTGTATCAGTTACAAGATAGGAAAATATCAATGCACCATAATAATGCCCTAGTTTTTCGTCGACGCGACAGCCCGGGTAAGTCCTATAATAAGCATATGCGACTATAATCAGTTACCTACCTCTTTTCCTTGAATCGAGTTCAGGGGTTTTCTTTTCATTCATCATTAATTCTTTTAATTCATTAATTCATCTGCAAGTTAGCCCTTGACTGCGATCTCATCTGTGGTAAGGGAAGGTGCATAAGGCGGAAGCGGGATAACTTGGAAGAGCTGGTATGGCAGTTTTTATTAAAACCATACCCCTGACCGGTTACTACGTGACATCGTACCGGAACGCTAAATCGCTTGGTGACACAGTTTTGTCGGTTAAACCTTCGACATCATAAAAACTTCAAATGTCGGCTAAAAGATACCTACGTATTTTTCATTTTACCTAAATGGAAAATTCTCTGAAAAACTTCTACCGGGTCAATCTTTCACAGACTAGAAACAATAAAAAAATGTTTTATGTTTTATGTTAACAAAACAGGTTAATATTACTACAAAACTAAATAAGGTTACTTATTGGATAGGTACAATATGAGGCGTTATGAATTCTTAAGAAAACTCCTATTATTATTATTAAAATACTTTTTATGCCATAATCGCCCCTAAGCCATGGGGACAGAAACATTTTTCCTCTGCGAGGACAAATGTAACGGCCTAGTTTATAACAGCAGTTTACGATCGCATTGTTCCTAGGCGGAATTTTCGAAATAACGAACCGATAACGCTCGTAGCGCGCCTGGATTCAAAATCTAGATTTTAGCTTGTTGCACCTTGCAGAAGCGATTTATAGGTTCACACACAACTTAAGATGTTGAGCCCAAATTAGATTGTGGAACCGATGGTATGACGATTATCGAATGCAATACATTAAAAAAAAAACAGCCAAGTGCGAGTCGGGCCTCGCTCTTTTAGGGTACCGTACATATTACCCAGATTGTTAGCTCGCACTAAGAACCTCATACAAAGAGTACAAAATGCCTGTGCTCGCTACTGTTTTGAAATTCCACCTCGTACCCATGTAGCTCCATCTTCTATCTATACTAATAAATAAAATTGAAGTGTCTGTCTGTAATTTCGAAATAACTACCTCATATTAAGCTCATACGGTTATTTGAACTGTACCATAACCGAATCACACGTTTTTAAAATTTTTGTCTGTCTGTCTGTCTGTCTGTCTGTCTGTCTGTCTGTCTGTCTGTCTGTCTGTCTGTTTGAACGGGCTAATCTTCGGAACGGCTGAACCGATTTTGACGGGACTTTCACAAACAAGTAGAGAATTAACCAGGGAGTAACATAGGCTACTTTTTTAACCGACTTTCAAAAAAGGAGGAGTTGTGTTTTTCTACCTATGTACACCGATATCTCCGAGATTTCTGGACCGATTTTAGTAATTCTTTTTTTAATCGATAGAAAAACAAGGCGACCCTGTTCTATAAAAAATTTGGATTCCAACTCCTCAATCCTGATGATGTAGAGGACCTGATCCCCAAAACTAATGGGATTTAGAAACTTTCGGTTATTTGAATTGATATTGCGGTACCAATTAAAGACTTTATCGTTGAATGAACTCGAGTAGGTACATATCCAACTCCTCAACCCTGATGCTGTAAGGAATTGCATTCCGAAATCGTGGGGATCCCACGGGATTTTTCCGTTTTGGGGACGGGTTACTTAACAAATAAGCTACTTTTTGTTCTGGAAAATCAAAAGTTCCCACGGGATTTTTAAAAACCTAAATCCACACGGGCGAAGCCGTGGGCATCATCTAGTTTATAAATAAAACACTTACGAAGTAGATAAAGACAATCCAATACACAAAATAACACCACTACACTTTTGAAACTCACAGATGATAAAACGATTTTAAACGAAAATGAAAAATGAAAAATTGTTTCCGCTTAAATAAAGTATGACGCGGACAAATTGAAACGACGCTTGTTTTGTGAGCTATTGATTGATACGAGCGTACGCCGTGATCCGGCCGGGTTGTAGCAATGAAGATACGTCGAATCTATCGCTTATGCTACGAACAACTGACATGAGGAAAAATGATAAAGTATACAAATAAAGTTGTACCAACAATTTATTTAATGATTTAATGCTTGTCTGAAAATATGTTTTTAAGGTTATAGTTAGTCAATATACGAAGTTCGTCGCTCTTAATCTGACTTTATGAACCAAGTGAATAATATCCTAATTATCCTATCCTTATAATTGCGAAAATGAGTTTGTTTGTTACGCTGTCACGCCTAAAACCCTGAATCGATTTTGACGTTTAGTATAGAAGTAGACTAGACCTTGGAGAAGGACATAGGCTATTTTTTATCCCGGAAAATTATAGAGTTCCCAAGGGATTCTTAAAAAACTTAAATCCCCGCGGACGAAGTCGCAGGCATCAGCTAGTAATATAATAAAACTGTAACAGATCCAATTCTGTACATTGAAGATATTTTGAAAATTTTTATTGGAGGGCACTCTATAATCGATACTGAAGCCAAAACTGCAATTTTTTTCATTTTTGTCTGTCTGTCTGTCTGTCTGTCTGTCTGTCTGTCTGTCTGTCTGTCTGTCTGTATCTTGGCCGCGCATCACGCCGAAACTACTGAATGGATTCGAATGAAACTTGGTACGATTTGAGTTTATACTCCGAGGTAGGTTATAGGATACTTTTTATCCCGAAATTCAGCATGGTTCCCTTGGGAGAGGGGATGAAAGTTAAAACGTGTATTTAGCTGTAATTCATTAACGCGTTGTTCGATTTCACTCATTCTTTTTTTGTTAGAAAGGTAGTACTTTATATATTATCCCGTAAATATTTCAAGGTCATAGGTTTTTCAGTTCAGAAATGACAGGCATTTAGTGGGTTGCAATAACTTGGGACCCGGATCTTTGTACGTACGGCTTATTTTAAACTGACGTGCGTTTAAATTTATGTTTGTCGTTCTGTCTATTTGTTCCAACTAATCTCTGAAACGGCTGGATCGATTTTAATGGAACTTTCAATGGCAGATAGGTGATGTTATAAGGAGTAACTTAGGCTACATTTAGTTTAGGTACAAAAAAGGATTATGGGATCCAATCCGATCCTATATAAAACCTATATCCAGGCGGACGAAGTCGCGGGGGTCGGCTAGTTCTTAAATAAAGCTGGAATTATGAAAATGGAATATCGAAGGCAATTACATTTTGCTACTTTATTATTTGGAGTCATAAAGTAGTTATAAAGTTCCACAGTATCTCTTCCATAAACTCCGCTGGACGAGTGACGTGCATACCACTCACCACACCAGGGCAGCTGCATATCTGATTCTCATGCCACGTCATAAATCTGCCGCATTCGAGGGTAGTTTCAAGTACAATGCCACCAAATGTTGGAACAACCTCCCTCCGCCCTGCAGAAACCTTTTAACTATCAACTGTTTTAAGCATAATTATAAAAAGTTTCTCTTAAACATACAAAAACTAGAATAACATTACCAAATTTAATTAAATTTTTAATGATTTAACTTATTTTAATTTTAAAAAGTAACTTTTATTTTGTTTTTATTTTAATTGTAAAAAATTAAGTTTTAATTTGGTTGATTATTTTTTAATTTAATTTAGACTGACCTCGAGAGCCTATTATTATTATTTAATATTTACTAATTTATCCTTTTACCACCCATCTTTTTATCCATCCTTTTACAACCATAATATTAAGTAAACACACTTTTATACATGTATTTATATTTACTACATTTTACTTTTATTTTTCTTCCATTTATGCTTTGCACTTAGTTTTTGTTGTTGTTGCAGTTTGTTAAAAACACATTACAGTTTATGCCATTGACGTTCGTATAGGCAGTCACTGAAAATCAGCGTTGGGACACCTGGAATCTCAGATGCGTTTCCAAAATGGTCTCCAGTCTGAGAGGCCCTGTGCTCCAACATAAGCTGAGTGACTTACCTGTTTGTGGCATTGCACTGCTGTACAAGACAAATATTACACTAATAATTATATTTTAATTGTTATACCTATCTTATTTTAAGTTTTGTACAAGTGCTCTACTACAAATAAAGATTTTCTATTCTATTCTATAATAATGAACAATATTAATAAATATTTTTGGTCTAAAAATTTTTAAATTCCGAGCTTACTGTGCTTAGACATCGCAATAAACAGTGAAAGAAAAAGTATGACGATTATTTATCGAATGCAATACATTAAAAAAAAAATTAGCATTAGGTACCTAACAGAAAATGTTAGAAAGGTAGAGTAGTAGAAAGGAAAGCTAGAAAGGTTAAGATAAACCTCATATGTCTACATACACACACTTTCTATACACTCAACAAAACTTTTTTGGATGAAAAACGATGAAAATTATTTAAGTTTTGTTAAAATTCCTGCTGCCATTTTATTCTCACATCCTCCGTAGCACAGTGGTGAGTGATGTACATAGTCTTCTTAGTGGGTTCGATTTCAGACAAAGGCAATCTGGGAATTTATGAATTGTCCCTAGATTAGGGACAATTTAGAAATTATAAATGTCCCTATTTGGTTGGGTAAGTGCCGTGCTGCCAAGCGTTTTTTTAAATAATAATTGCGGGAAAACGAGCAAGCGGGTCACCTGATGTTAAGTGATTACCACCGCCCATGAACATTAGCAGCACCTGAGGAACCACTAATGCGTTGCCGGCTTTTGTGCTTACGGCTTGAAGTGTGGTCGCTAGCCAGGCGAATTCGGGGTAGAATCCTACCACAAAGCGGTGATACGATCTGGATTAAGTTGTGTGGTATCAGGCACAACGACCCGTAGAGGGGACTGAGAGCGTCAGGGCCTCGTTAGCATATTGGCAGGGTGCACCGCGCGCAGGTGAGGTTGACTGGAATTTGCGCCACTTATCTGTGTGCTTAGTCTAAGATCGGAGCACTCGAAAACGAACTCGAAAACTATTGATCGAATCACAAGTGAATTCAGAGCAAAATGAACTCAAATACTCGTATTTTAAAGTCGTAATTCCATAGTTCGAATATGTATTTTACAACATTTCTGCTTGGGGCGCTCGTTGTGTTCGAATGCTGAATGTATTGGCGAACTCAAACCTTAATACAAGCCATTTTAGGTCTATTTTACTCTGAAATCGATCAATAGTTTTCGAGTTCGTTTTCGAGTGCTCCGATCTTAGACTAAGCACTCAGTACATCCAATTTAAACTCCGGTTTAACGTTCCGGCAGAAATCAATCTGGTACCTACCCCTAATGGATTTCTACCGGAATTTCTTTTGACCGGATTACCGGATTTTCGGAGGTTTAGTAAAAACTGCAATCCTTCCAGGTTAGTCCGCCCCATATAAAGGCCTGTTTCTTCACCACCTTCTTATAAGTGTCTGATAACCTATATGTAAACGTAAGTTTTGTCACTTTCTTACTTTATGCCAAGTGACAAAGACAAGAGTTGTGGAATACCTAAGCTATCTGACACTTATCAGAAGACGACTTTTACCAGCAACTGGTAGAACTAATTTGTTGATTAAAAAATCCTAGTTACCTCTACAATGAAGACCGACGGAACCAATCGCGCGCCATCACGTGTCCCGCCGCATTATGAACGCCGATATTCTGTGCAACAACGACTCGAGCCGGGGCGAACAAACTAGCCGAAAACACAGTTTGCTCATCCGCTCGGGTCGTCCTCGTCACAAAACACTATACCTTTGCCACAACGAATAGTAAAAAAAATTAAATTACTTTTTTCTTCCACTCGGCAACTTTGACACGCGCAAGGCACGCGCGTGCTAGTAACACTACTTGAACACCAAATGGTGTTTGCACAAGTGTTTTCAGAAACAATATTGTAAAGGACTTTTCTACTATTACGTTTAGTTCTAATGCTGCGGCGGGGATGCGGTATCGATTTTTCCTTAAACTGCCCAGATGTAACCTTTTTTTTATTTATCTACAATTTGTCCGCGATCTCATGCTAGTTAGTATGGCAGTTTTTATTAAACCCTATCTAATCAGTTTCTACACGGAATCGCTTACATCCCTTGGTGGCACGGCTTTGCCGGTAGAGTTATAACAAGCGATGGCTGAAGCCTCCCACCAGAACAAACCAGAGACAATTTAGAAAAATGATGAATTCCCAAATTGTCGCTCACATCTCGTCAATGCGCCAGGGAAGTCGTCTGGTCTGATCTCCTAACTACGAGTACCTATTGAAGTTTCACATTATATTCTTGTCGGGGACAGTTAGGACGAGTCATGTGATGGGCACTGACAAAACTACCAAAGCCATCAACTCGGCTTGGATCAGAAGATCGATAGGAAGCTCTCCTAGGCAGGTAATTTCACATCATTGCAAAGCCGGCGGAGCCTACGAGGCAGAAGTATACGCACGCGTCAATAACTCCCAGACTGGGACTAAAATACGCGTGGGTGATGGAGGAACGCAGCCCTTGTCGATATGTAGGCTACACACTTAATTTAACTACCTTAGCACCTACACAAGAAGTTGGAAATGTTAGACATTTTATGAGATTCCCATTTTCACAAGCAATCAGTAACTCGGTCGTAGGCAAATATAAGAAGTGAGCAGTGGCTTGCGGCGACCCACATAGCTGGTAGTAAAGGCTGGTTACCCACTGTTATGGGTACTGTACCTGCCGGCCAAGTAGGTATCTAACTATACGGTTTATCAGAGTTGGTACAGGTCCAAACGATTTTTTTAATGCTCTCAGCTACGCAGCGAGATCTACAAACCAATAACTAATATTCTAACAGGTCATAACTAGGGTGACGATGTCAGAAATGGAGATATTTCTGGCTTTACAGCTGTACAGAGAGCAACGAGTTGCGAAAAAATATGTAATCCGCCTTTTTGTGGCGGCGGCCATCTTGGATCGATTTTCATCAAGCATAGCTATAACACTCCCGACTAATTCACCTTTCAAACAAAAAAAAACCGCATTTAAATCAGTTCACCCGTTTGAGCGCTACGGTGGAACAGACAGACAGACAGACAGACAGACAGACAGACAGACAGACACACACGCACGCACGCACGCACGCACGCACGCACGCACGCACGCACGCACGCACGCACGCACGCACGCACGCACGCACGCACGCACGCACGCACGCACGCACGCACGCACGCACGCACGCACGCACGCACGCACGCACGCACGCACGCACGCACGCACGCACGCACACACACACACACACACACACACACACACACACACACACACACACACACACAGACACGTCAAACATAAAACACCCCGTCGTTTTTGCGTCGGGGTTAAAAAGTAGATCTTAGTTAAATAGGGCAAGTGACAACCTAGGCATATAAACACCTGCCGCTAGGTACTAAAGTACTCAACCCAACCTACCTAAGCATCTAGGTCTATAGTTAGGTACCTCGGTTTATCAATGTTGATAAACTTAACTGCTACGCCGCGGAGCTTGCGTGAAATCGGAACACGGTAATAATTAGTTTGCGTGTATGTGTGTCTTTACTTTTCAATTTCAGGAGTTATTACAATTGCAGTTCAATTTTACTGCCGATTATGAACGCGTTCTCATTATATTGTTACTAAGTTCTGGATGCGTAGGCACCTTTACTGCGAAAGACCATAGGGTTGCAAATTCGCATGCCTCGGCCATTTCAAATACCTTTTTCTCTTTCTCGTCCATATATAATATCCTCACGACCGAAATTTCGGCCACGACAGCTTATCTCAAAGGAGACTAGCCAACTGCACAGGAGATATTATAGTGCACAACTGTGTGAGCAAGCACAGGGGCACTATCTATTCCCGCACTCTCATAGTCCTACGACACGACCAGAGAAAAATCCAGCGCATGATCGACATATTTACGTGGTTTTCGAGGTCGGGGAGCATCCAACTGGGCTGCTACTTGTCTACTTACTGAGATTTTTTTTTACAGAAAACCCTTTAACATACCTAACCTATCTAAACTTTTTATGTTGGCCCGACCCGGACTTGAACCCAGGAACTAGGAAGTCATAATCCGTAACCGAACAAGCTAGACTAGACACTCACTAGTCTTAGCAATGAGGCATTTTCAAATAATAATTATATTATTATGAATAGGTAGGTTACGTACGTACATTAGAAGACTGATAATATAATCTGAAAATGATAAAATTCAATACAGCGCCTATTTATTTAGCTGAGCAAAGATGTACCTACATCATGATCAACCCATTACCGGCTCACTACAGAGCACGGGTCTCCTCTCAGAGTGAGAAGTGTTTTGGCCATAGTCTACCACGCTGGCCAAGCGGATTGGTAGACTTCATACACCTTTGAGAACGTTATGGAGAACTCTCAGGCATGCAGGTTTCCTCACGATGTTTTCCTTCACCGTTAAAGCGAGTGATATTTAAATATGTACTTTTAAAACGCATATAACTCCGAAAAGTTAGAGGTGCGTGCCCCGACCTCCGATTAGAAGTCGGTTGTCCTAACCACTAGGCTATCACAGTTTTTTTTTGCTCAGCTTAATAAATTGTTAAATATTTTTCTAAATTAAGTAGGTAAGATACCTAAATAGGCGTTGCGAGTATTTAACAAAATTAGACTTATCAAAAACGACGGGGTGTTATAACTTTATAAGTTTTACGTGTCTATGGTCTTTGGCATCGTAGCTCTCAAACAGATGAACCGATTTTTAAGTCGGGAGTGTTCTTAGCTATATTTGATGAAAATTAGCACAGAATGGTGGATTAGATATTTTTTCACGACTCCCTCAATATGGGTATCAAATGAAAGGGCTTGACTAGTACAGTACTATACACTATGATTAATTTCAAAAGCTTCTCACAGTCATGTCGACATATAGTCTACGTATACATATAATTATTGGAACAAAGTAAAAACTAGTGTAAATTAACTAGTGTATTGATACCTACCTATGTATTGATTTTTAATGTGCTAACATTAAAAGACATCGTCAGCTGATGGCTTTCTTTCAATATTAATTTGTTTTTAATGTCACAATCGCTTGTATCTTTGTTTTTAACCCCCGACGCAAAAACGACGGGGTGTTATAAGTTTGACGTGTCTGTGTGTGTGTGTGTGTATGTGTGTGTGTGTGTGTGTGTGTGTGTGTGTGTGTGTGTGTGTCTGTTCCCCTGTGGCGCTCAAACGGGTGGACAGATTTGAATGCGGTTTTTTTTGTTTGAAAGGTGAATTAGTCGACAGTGTTGTTAGCTATGTTTGATGAAAATCGAAGATGGCCGCCACTACAAAATGGCGGATTACATATTTTGTTACAACCCCCTCAATATGGGTATCAAATGAAAGGGCTTGACTAGTAGAATAGCATTATGCAAATCCAAGATTGCTGCCACCACAAAATGGCGAATGTCGGGGGTTTTTAAATTTTTAATTTATGCTTGTTCTTATTATAATTTATCTACTTAATTGAGATAAAAGTAGGTAGGTACAATTAACTGCCTATCTTTGGTTTTCGAGTCCCGTAGGCCGTAGCTCATAACGGAAAAACGGAACCATAATAGGATCACTTTGTTGTCCATCGGTCTATCTGGCCATAAGGCACCTTTTCTCAGAAGAAACTTCAGGTTCAAATTTTGATATTATTTAATAGATACTAATAATACCAAGCAATGACCTTCTCATTGTCACGTTCCGCCTGAGCCGAGCGTTCAAGCGAGAGCGCGGAACAAGCGATAGAGAGGCACGATCGGCCTAAGCGTTCGGCTTGTGACGAATCATCTCTTTGTTTACTTATGACATTATCATCGTAAAATTATCGTCCATAAACTTTACAGACAACCATTTTTTTTTATTTCATGACTTTATTTACCCCGCCCTATCTAATTTAAAATAAATATGCGTTTTCTTCACAGCTACGGAACACTCAGTGCGCAAGTCGGATACACACTTGACCGGTTTTTTTTTTCATATCTACTTATTAGAAATCTTACATATGTAAAGGATGTCATGCATTCAGCCGCCTGGCAGTCTGTCAACTTATTAATTATGCAAATCGATTCTAATACGATGTATTTTCTGATGGCGACAAAAAAAAAACCATTCAATAAAATGCTAATTACATCGGGGTACTAATAATTTTAAATAGTTACTATTTTTTGTAGCACTGATTTGTATAAAAAACTACTTAAAATTATATTAACAAAATAATTCTGAATGAATCTTGATTATAATACTTAATGTACCTAGTAATTTAATTTAGTTAGCAAAACTGCTGGACGTACAAGTCACGGCAAATAAGTCGACCGGTGACCTTCAATGTGCAGAAGTCGAAAATGAGGTATCTCGGGGTGTGAGGGGGTTGCGGGGAGGACGTGGGGATCGTTTGTAAGCAGTAAGCACTGATTAGCTCTCGCGGATCCCTCGTAAGCGCTGATTGGCTCTCCAATCGTATTGTCGCTCATTCGTACGACGCTGCGCGTACTTGAAGGTTACCGGTCGACTTACGTGCCGGGGGTTATACGACAGATCTCACAAAGAACGCCACAGAACGATCTTGTACCGCCTGTATCCATCGGCTGCCACCGACTCTCTTTATATCGTCCGTGGCCCTGGTGGGGGGGTCCCCAACGCTGGATTTCAGTTTTCACGGTGCGAGGTCGCTACTTGAGCGCCTTGGGACCCCAAAGTCTAATGGCGCCCATGTCACTTCAGTTCACACAATAAAAATAATAGTGAATTACAGCTAAGTACATATTTTGACTTTCATCCTCTCTCCCAAGGGAACTCTGCTGAATTTCGGTATAAAAGGTATCCTATATGCTATTATGTAGTATGAACTTAAATCATGCCAAGTTTCATTTCAATCCATTCAGTATTTTTTGCGTAATACATGCACAAACATACAGACAAACAGACAAAATTTTCAAAAACAGCTTTTTTACGTTTTATTACTTATCCCTTACGTCTCTCACTTATTTTTTTGTAAATATCTTTAATGGACAGGCACAGAAAGTCTATGGTTTTAATCTATGTATAGACTAAGCACCTGCCGAGTGCACGCCTGCCTCACTGCATCTTTGTCTGTCAAATGAAATTGCGCGCGCAACACTTTTCTGTCACTTTCAACACTCGCACCGAAAATTTTATATCTTAAAATCCAGACAACCATGATTTAGCACCACTTTTGACCAGGCAACCAAATACGGTTCGATTGGGAATAAAATAATCTTTCATTTGACATATAATTCGTTTAAATAACAGATGAGGGTATAAATTTCTAAGACGGGATCCCAGACCATTATGCCTTTAAATTGTATGAGAAACATTTTCGGACATCCGATGATAGGAGTTGAAATTTTATGTAAGACAATGCGCTCCCGTTACCCGTACATACATGCAATGTAGGTACATAAATCATTTGAAAGTAAACACATCATGCATATTTCCGTAATATCTAGATATATTAAAATTAAAATTATGATACAATAGAAATGGTTTATAAAAATGGTAAAATGGTGATTGGTTTCACAGTAGGTATCCATCCCGAAAGGCACAAAAATGAAACTTTCATTGAGCTTTCCATATTTGGGCCTTTACTTTCATAGTTACTTACATTGATTTTATTAATAAATAAATACTAAAGTAATTAGTATGTTTATATAGTTAATATTGTAGTTAATAATATTTTTGGCTCTTACGATTTAAGTACGATAGTGATATTGTAGCTTGAATTCTGATATTATGTCCTCTAATATATTTTTTTTAAACTGATATCATATTATTTACGAGTTTTAAAAAGTCGGTAAAATATTAAAGGTTTACCCCGCGATGTAGGTCATAGTGATGTAGATTGCTCAATAAAATTTATCGATGAATTAATTTAATTTCTGCGCCCTGCGACACAAAATAGTATCAACCTATTATTTTACATTCGGTACCTAAAATCATTTTATAGTGCTCTGCATTTTTCAAATGATATGATTTACCTAGAATTTATCGATGAATGAAAATTATCACAATTAAAATATTAAATTAATTATTGTGAAGTATTAAAATTACGTGTGGCTTACTTTCAGTTTCATACCTGTAAGTTAACTTATAATTAGTATAGGTAAGCGGTGATAGCCTAGTGGTAAGACTTCGACCGCCCTTTCGGAGGGGCGCAGGTTGATTCTTGGCATGCATAAAACATCGTGGAGACAAACAGGAAACGTGCAAGCCTGACAGTTCCCATAATGTTTACAAAGGCGTGTGAAATCTATAGCCTATTAGTAATCCGCACTTGGCCAGCGTGATGGGCTACGGCCCAAACTCTTCTCATTTTAAGAGGAGACAAGTGTCATGTAGTGAGCCAGTAATGGGAAGATGATGATGACGAAGTAATTAGTTATTTAGTTAACTTGTGATGTTTCAAAGTTACATTTATTTGTACATAGTAAACACTAGATATATGTTTTCATACCAGATATGTGGGTTGTGCACATATGAATGTAGTTTTCCATTCTGATGAAAAATTCTATAGAGTCAAAACAGCATGTTTATAATTACAGATAATCTATAGAGGTCAGCTGCTATTGCTGACCAGTGACCACCACCAGGCGTTATCGCAGCCAGCTACACCTCACAAAACATACATGATACAAATTCTCAAACGGGAATACCGGATACTCTGTACGCAACAGCGAAAAATATATCCTTCCCTTTTTCCCACCACACAAAACCTTCGCCTTTCGCGTTGATAACTCAGTCGCCGTCTTTATCTCGCCTGCAGAGAACCGTCATGTAGCTATAATATACGGTTGTAGCATACGCATCAGTGGTAAACTATTCAGTTTTGTGTTTTGCCAAGTTGGAGTCAGAGGTGAGGATTAAACGTTATAACTTTCAATTTAACGCGTTATTTTTTTTTAATTTTTAACGTTGTTAATAAATCTTGAGATGATCGTTAAAATTATAACAACATCAACAGTCACTCACTAACTAGGTACTAAAGCCAAATGTTTATTTTAATGCTCTCAAATAGCCTCTTGTCATTAGTAATTGTTATCGTGTATGAGTTCAATGATACAATACAAGAAATTATGAGCTCTATTTTAATAGAATTAGCATTGATTATAGAATGTAGGTATAGAAAAATTAAAAACTGTTTACGATATAATACAAGGAATTGTGAGCCTTATTTTAATAGATTTAGCATTTATTATAGAATGTAGGTAGGAAAAAGTTAATTTTAACAGTATAACAAGTTACGATACAATACGAGGAAATGTGAACCTTGTTTGAGTAGTTTTATCATTTATTATAGAATGTAGGTAGGAAAAAATAATTTTAACGGTATAACAAGTTACGATACAATACGAGGAAATGTGAACCTTGTTTTAGTAGTTTTATCATTTATTATAGAATGTAGGTAGGAAAAAATAATTTTAACGGTTTAACAATTTACGATATAATACAAGGAAATGTGAGCCCTATTTTAAATAGATTAAGCATTTATTATACAATGTAGGTAAAAAAATAACATCAATTTTATTTTAATCAAACAATTATTATCATTCTTCAGTTGTGAGTGAATATTGTAAAAGTTATATCTAATACTTTAATGGAAGTTAAGTTAAAAAGTTAAATAGTTAAATAAGATTGTTTTATCGATTTCAAATACCTGAATGTAAATTAATAGTAGTGTGAACTAATAAACTTTAGTTGTGAATTTTAAATATCTGTCAACCTCTACCTATGAGTTATAATTTTAACTTTTAATTTAACATGTTAATTATTTTTAACATTAACGTTTTAACTACTAATCTTTTTTAACATTTAATCACACCTTTAGTTGGAGTCGATCCGAATTAGACTCGCTAGTCGCTAGTCGCTACATGTGTTTAGTGCCGTGAGCGTCCAAAGTGATCGTCAATTTTTACGATAAAGTGCTAGTGACTTACTTACGAACTTTATGACGAAAAGTGAAAAATGATTCCGCCCCAAAGTGAGCGCCGATGTTGGCGCTTATTTATCAGATACAGATAGACTTTCAAAGTTGTGAATACTTTTTGAGTCGAGGCGTGTGTACGAAATATTTGTGCATCGGTGGTTTTTTGCTATCGGTGCAGTGGTGGCATAAATTAAAAAATGATTACGACGCGTGGACGTGTTGTTGATGTGAGTGGTTTTTGTTTACATTGTTTTACAAGCATTTTATTTATTTATTTAAAAATAATAATTTTAAAACATTTCATTATTGAGTATAGGTACCTATCTACCTACCTTATATTATTTTATAGTTTTGATTTGGTATTGTTTTCCTTATAAAACTTGATGTATCACTTCTTAGAAGTAAGTCGTCACTACCTGAGGAATTAATGTAGGTACCTAGGTACCTAGGTATTTATTTATATCAGTAATAGCTAATAGGTGCCTATTGAAAGGAATTCAGTTCAATTGGTAAATACATATCTAATTGAAAACCAATAGTGAACCTATTAGAAAGTAAAGTGGACGTTGGTAGAAAGTTTTTCTGTTTTTCATCGAGTTTGCTAACTTGCTGACAGAGAACTGGCATATACTTACTATGTACCTACCTAGTCAGCTTCTAGTTGTTGCTATGTTGTTAATCAAGTTTTATAAGTAGATGTTTATTTATTTTTTGATTTATTTTCAACAATGAATTAAGTTTTTAGGAAGAGTAGTTTAGTTTATGTTACAAATAAATCTGGAATAGGTACTTAATTAACTTACGATAAAATCAAATCAACTAAGTATTAGGTAGGTAGGTACTTACTACTTACCTAGTTAGCCTAAAAATTCCCAGTTGATAAATGTCTCGTGATTCAAACTAGCAATCCCTTTGTAAAGATCTAACCAGACTAACCACTACGCAATCGTGGCTCGATAGGTAGGTATTTCTTAGTTAAATTAGGTGAGTCGTAGTAAAGTAAACATCACATAGGTAGGTCAACAAAACTATTTTAGGTATATTATGTATTTAAACAAAAACTATTCCATTTAACAGCGATTCCAATTAAAATGGCGTGTAGGTTTATTTTTAAACGAACAAAGCAATGTTTATATCTACTCGGCTGATGACATGTAGGTACCTACCACCTACTTAATAGTGTCGCAATAATATATGTATGCTTAAGCTAAAAATAACTAGGATTAGTAATGCGATCGTAAAAATGTTAAAACTGCTGACATTTTAACATGTTTATATAGACTTAAGTACGTTACTACTGGCTCGAAACTGAAAGTGCCTGCTAATTAAGAGCCTATCGTCCAAATAAATTGAAGCAAAATACATAGGTAAATGAAGGAAGGTAATCACTTTCGAATTTTGTGTACCAAGAGAGAAACGTAAAATTGCTAATCTCAACACGATACCTCTGGGCTCAAAGGGCGTAAAGCCCTTTGTGCCTTAATGTGCTTTACGCCCTTTGAGCCCAGAGGTATCGAACAAATCAAACAACTAGGTAATCTATCTATCTATGTTTTAATTTAAGAATAAATTATTACTAAATCAACATAACGACGCAAGAAAACGTATTTGCTGTAAGTAGCCAAAACCCAACTTTTCAGCAGAGCCAAAAAACTATTTTTAAATTAGAAAAAAATTCATAACTTCTTAATTATCAGTAACAGAAAAATGTTTTTTTGTACACAGTTTTACTAAAGTAATATTCACCAATAGCAATCAAAATATTTTCCCTAAAGTATTACAATACAAGTAGGTTTTTCACTACTTACAGTAATTTGACTTTTAATTTACAGACCTGAAGAACGTCGTAAGTAGTTTATAATTTTAGTAGTTCATATTTTTACAGACGTATAAAATGCTTTACTTGAAATATTTTATCAATTATGCAACATCAAAGAGATGTATGTATAGGCTATCTAAAAAAAATACTAATACCAATGTATGTAGGTATGTATTCTTTTAAATTAAATAAATGTTGCATGTGTTAAAAGTAAAATACTGAAAGTTAATTATTTATTTATAATTTTAAATTATAATTAATTTTAAATAATTATATAGGTAAATTTTCTTTGAAGTAGTTTACAATGTTCAATGGGTTGTCAATCCTACCGTAAATAATGTGTTTTCTCTTATTTTCTACGTTTTAGTGGCTACAAAAAATGTCAGGTGTCGTTTTAGTAAAACGGCAATAGAACAGTGTTGTAATCTCATTTCAAAATTAAATGACACACCAAAAGAATTCTGTAAATAATCTTGTTGTCAAATTTTACACTCCACGAGAATGCTGTAAGTAGAATTGTATCAAAAAAAACGTTTTTTAGGAGACATACAACAATTTTTACATGAAAATTTTTCAAAAATGTTACCATTTTTTAGTTTTTTTTTTTCACCGTAGCGGTATTCAGACCATTCGATGCGGAAAAAAAATCTGATTCTAACCGTGTTTTCAGTCTACTTACGCCATTTTTGCTATTTACAGCAAATACGTTTTCTTGCGTCGATAAGGATAAATACAAACAAGACTTTCATAGAAGTTTTTGATATTTTATTCTATTGTGAAAATTGTTTTTAACATTCATGGCCAGATCTTGAAAAATCAAGAGTCTTCTAACGCGAGGTGATCAAAATAAAATCAGTTCTCAACACCTACACAACATACCTACCTGCTACATCGGGTTGGCACAATAAATACATGTCTCAATGGCGAGACTCACACGGAGCAATTTGCCAAAAACTAGTTTGCAACGGCAATGCAACCAGAAATATTATTTTATATATAGATACCTAGTTACTAGGCTAAGGGTTCAAATTTCAAAATATACTCATTTTAGAAGATAAAATAGCCAAAATTAGTTGATAGGATAGAAAATTATTCTGCATAGAAGTTCCCTTTATACATACCTACTCACAACTTGTGTACATTAACAAGGAATAAGGGCGGATATTTCGAAATTCCCACGATATAGGAAATTTCTAGCTCCCCACGAGAGAAGCCGTGTGCTGTTGCTAGTTTGTGAGTAGGTATGTTTTCATACAACTTTAACATAGCGAAATTTAATGTACCTACTTATTTAAATTAAACTTTATATTTGACTAAACTATCAATCAATGTCATTTAAATTGCAAAATCCAACGCTTTATAGATACCTACTAGTAAACTTGTAAAGCAATCCGAAAACATTAACATTTACTTAGCAGTAGTAAGTAGATAGGTGTTGACTGTTGAGTCAGTCGCACAGCGCACTGCTTGTTAAAAATATCGATAAATTCATTTTCCCACACTAATCATTGAGCATCATTAGTAGATATTTGAATAGCAATTTTTATAATAAAAATAGTTACGTATTACCTACCTACATGTAATTTTAAACCAACTGATAGTTGAACTAACTGAACGGGATTTCATTTCGCCTTCTTCGTGGTAAATTACTTACCTAACTACTTAGTTGCTTTCAGTCAGTTTAATATTAAGTTTAATTTTATTATTATATCCTCATTTTTTAAACGACTAAATGTCAGTAGCCCGCTAAGTAGTTGCGACGGAAGTGTAGTCAATTGCATTAACAATTATATTAAACAGCTTCCGTAACCTCAATAAAACAAAATGAAGTGTCAAGCCTCGTCAATTAATGAGAGGTCCGCGCGCAATCGAGTTATCCGCAGATCTTTGACCGATCTAATTACTCGTTTACTGCACGCACCACTTGCGTCTCGCTAACTCCGACAGTTAGCAGCTATTGGTCCACAGTTCCATACATGATAATTATATACCTACCTAGGAACTAAGTATTTCTGTAATTTTTTTATTAGCAGCTCAGAGCAGAGAAGTTGGCGGTGTGGGTGTACAGTGTACCTCTTGAATGAATGAATGAATGAATGAATGAATATTTAATACACTTTGTACACACCACAGAAGATACAGAAAAAATTAATTGAAGTAAGTAGTTAGTTAGGTAGAATGTATAATTTGGCGGCGTTATCATGTTCATATTATATGCCTCGGAAAACGCATTAAAGTCTTGCGTCCGATTTCTCTCCATAGCAATCGGGCTATTAGAGTGAGGGAAAAGAGAGTGCTGTGGCAGCGCATACACTTGTGAACTATACCTAATAATAAATTATTTCCTGCTTAGTTTTAAAACATCAATGGCATTTGTATTAACAACAATGACCAACAAAAAGTCTAACTTATAGTAAAAGTGACGTAAACACAATGTGAATCACTACGTAGATGTTTTTACCTAATATAATAACAGTGGCTACTGACAAACAGTACTATTAGGAGTAGACATAAGATTACTCTCATTCGATGCAATGGGAATAATGGGATCTACTTCTATATGGGGTCACCAGTGCGGTAAGTAACTTTGGTATTTTTGAAATTGTTATTTCCTTCATAATATTGAACCCTGCAATGAAAAAACAGCATTATAAAACTTCCCTAAATCTTGTTTTCAAGGGGTTATTTTTGAGTAATCCCGATTTTAGCCCCTCTATGACTATATTCGACTATAATCATCCATAATTCGAGGTCTCTTTTTGACCCAATGGTCCAGTAAATTAACGTACACAGAGGAATATTGCGTATAATAAACAGTCTCTCGCCCTCGAAGTTAGGAGCCTCATAGCTTTTTGCTGCCTAACAACAGTTTTTTGTTCAATTAAACGGTACAGGTTAATACTGTTTAGCATGAAAAACACCGGCGAAAAAGTCGCCTGCGAGTATTTTAATAACGGAAACATCGTAAGATCAATTTTATTCGTCTTCCGGCTAAACTGGTCTCTTTAGGGTTCCGTACCCAAAGGGTAAAACGGGACCCTATTACCTCCGCTGTCCGTCTGTCTGTCTGTCCGTCTGTCACCAGACTGTATCTCATGAACCGTGATAGTTAGACAGTTGAAATGTTCACAGATGATGTATTTCTAGTGCCGCTATAACAACAAATACTAAAAAATCAGCCAAGTGCGAGTCGGGCCACGCTCTTTCAGGGTTCCGTACATAATTATGAACAATATAATATTTTGGGTCTAAGAAATATTTAATTTCCGAGCTAGACATCACAACAAACCGTGAAAGAAAAACCCAAAAAAATGTTCGTTTATTTTGGTCACAGCTTATAAACTATTTAATAAATCGTTGTTTTCAGTATTTGTTGTTTAAATAGAGCATCTAGTACATAATATACTGAAATATCATATTCCCAACTAGTTTAGTTTTTGAGATAGCCCCCGTCACAAAAATGTTCTAAAACTGACAACTTTGATGGCCTCCCATTCCCTTATTTTTTGAGATAAAAATTAAAAAAATATATATTTGTACTCTACTTAATGAGCTCTAAACAATGATACCCCACAAGCTAGGGTAAACAAAAATTTTTTTTTTCCGGCTCCTTTTTCATGTATGGGAGCCCCCCTGAAAAATAATTTAATTCAATTTCTAATTCAATATTTGATTTTGGGTTAACGTTTTACACTAAATACCAAAATTTCAGGTTTGTAACTCATTTCGTCTGCGAGCTAGAGACCTGTGACCGGCGGACAGACGGACAGACAGACAGACAGACAGCCGAGTGACATTAATAGGGCTCCGTTTTTACCCTTCGGGTACGGAACCCTAAAAACAGAATAAAAATATAAATATTTTAAGGGGCTCCCATATACAACAAACGTGATTTTTTTGCCGTTTTCATAAATAATAGCTTTTGAAATGTGGGTGTACAGAAGAATTTTGAAAATATCATGGACGGATAACGAAATAATTTTGTCGATGATCAATAAAAAAGTGGAAATATTAAACATCATAAAGAAACACAAATTAGAATACCTGGGCCATATAATGCGCAGCAATAAGTACCAAGTTGCTCCAGCTTATAATGCAGGGGAAGATACAAGGAAGAAGACCCCCTGGAACAAGACGAACCTCATGGCTTAAAAATCTCAGGACGTGGTTCAGATTAAGCGTCAGATCCTTGTTTCGTGCGGCTGTCTGTAAGATCAAAATTGCCAGAATGATAGCCAACCTCCAGTAGGAGATGGCACCATAAGAAGAAGAAGAAGATAGATAATTGACCGGTTTTATTTTAGGTATATAAGTAATATAGATTAATAAAGATCAGACAGTGTTGCCGTGATCGCCAAACAATAATGACTTTGGTTTTCTTAAACAAAATTAAGTTTAGGCTACATAACACATTGGCTAAATACCGGGTAATGTGTATTTAAACATCATCATCATCATCATCATGATCAACCCATTACCGGCTCACTACAGAGCACGGGTCTCCTCTCAGAGTGAGAAGGGTTTTGGCCATAGTCTACCACGCTGGCCAAGCGGATTGGCAGACTTCACACACCTTTGAGAACGTTATGGAAAACTCTCAGGCATGCAGGTTTCCTCACGATGTTTTCCGTCACCGTTAAAGCAAGTGATATTTAAATACTTAAAACGCACATAACTCCGAAAAGTTAGAGGTGCGTGCCCCGGGATCGAACCCACGACCTCCGATTAGAAGTCGGTCGTCCTAACCACTAGGCTATCACAGCTTGTACATCGCAGCTATTTAAACGCTGCAACCGAATTGCTCGCGAAATCCGAATACGAAGTTTGTTTGAAAGCCCACCAAAATCAGCAAGCTAGCCAGCAGCGGCGCTACAAGCCGTATCGGAAACCATAACCAAAACCCAACAAGTCTTCGATTTTGCTAGGTTATTCAAATGGTCAGAGCATCCTTCCAAGTTTTTTTTTGTTATGAAATACCTAGTAGCTATCCTACACTTTCTAGGATTAGTTTAGAGTTATTAGTTTAGTTTAGAATATTTCCATTATATTTGCATGACTGAGTTTACTGCAACATGACGACACTTACACAAGTAAGGATTACAAAGGTAATGTGAAAACCTATGTGAAAAACTATTTTGAAATAAAAACCCCTGCCCACGCTGGGTTTGACCCTTACTGGGTTTGTATGGGGCAGTCGATATATTTTGTCAAACTCGCTGAGTGCACTGGCGTAGAGCGTTGAGCGAATGTGCTCTTTAGATCTTCTCTTAATCATGTTTCATGTTACAAAATTATGCTCGGTACACGTACTGATTACTGTGCATACTCGAAAACCGGCTTCACGTATTGTCGGCGCATTCCACGCCGCCATGCCATGGACGTAGCCAGTAGCCACAGATTATGCAGATTAACTGCTTATGCAATGCAGTTGATTCGCCATCAACCGAGCTAATGTTGTAAACATGCGCGTCGCACGCCGCACTCCCGCGCCCATTTGTTTCTATTTTTAATTTATGTAGGTCTGTGGTGATTGTGTTTTAAAATAGCGCGGAGCTATTTTAACGTTTTATAACCAACGGAATCGGCGTTAATTATTTTCTCAGTTTACTAAGTGTTTATCTTACTAAGTAGCCTGTGTGAGCCTCATGTTGGCACTCGGCGGGCGATGGAGATAGCTATGCTCGCGGAGCATCCTGCATCCCTATGTGGGTCTATAGTTTTTGAGGAGGTCTGAGGAAAACCAGAGTTACAAGTCACAGCAAATAAGTCGACCTCACCGGTCGACTTATTTGCTGTGACTTCTGTGCCGCTTCCACTTTAGACAGCGACAGCAGCACTTACCTTACCAGTAGGAATAACCCCCGGCACGTAAGTCGAGCAGTGACCTTCAATGCGCAGAAGTCGAAAATGAGGTATCTCGGGGTGTGAGGGGGTCGCGGGGAGGGCGTACAATCGTTCGTAAGCACTGATTAGCTCTCGCGGATCCCTCGTAAGCGCTGATTGGCCCTCCAATCGTATCGTGTCCCGCTCACTCGTACGACGTTGCGCGCACTTGAAGGGGACCGGTCGACTTACGTGCCGGGGGTTAAGTATACCGACGTCGTTTCATCGAGTCGAAGAGCTGAAGTGGCAATGGGTGGAGCACGTAGGTAGCTTGAAGAATCGAAGACGTTGGGGTCCTAAAATGCTCGAATGGCAACCACACATTGATAGACCCAGCGTTTCAAGGAATCAAACGAACTCGTTTCTGTTACCTTGCTGTGGTTTCGTGGTGGAGATGTGCTATAGGCCTTAATAAAAACCTAGATACATATAGATGAACTTAATATTCTTTGTAGAAGCTTACATTTAAATGGGGTAAAAAATGTTTGAAAGTTTCTATTTCTACAGAGTACAGGCACAGTTTTCCCCGAATTTTCTTTGAACACAATCAAACTATTTCGAACTAATTTCACGAGGCAGATGAAATTTCAAACTCGTACAAACTGATGATAGTATTTTACTGCACTCAGATTTACCTACTGAGTGTTCAAAACAATGGCTTGTATATTATATCGACCAGAATCTCATGAAAAATAGGGAAATAAAATTCCAAGGTTAGCAACACTACGGCTGCCCTAGCGATAAACAAAGTAACTGTCATTTTTTGTGAAATTGACTTTTTGCATTAACAAAAGTTTTATGTCGAGTAGTTTTTTACCACAGTTTAATATTTCAAATAACTTGAACCGTTTACTGAAATTTAAATTGCCCAAACAAAGTAACTGCACTCACTAACCCGGAATATAAATGCAAAAACCAAGTAAACAACAAGCACAACACAAAAACAAAGTAATTGGATGTTGATTACTTTGTTTTTGTATTTAAAATGCAGTTGCTTGATTTTTCGTTTCGTGAAACGATCCCAGGTAAGGTGTTCTGAATGTAATTACTTTGTCTATCACTAAGGCAGCCGAGTTAACCTAGTGTTGCTTACTACAAAATTTAATTTCCCTATTTTTCATGAGATTCTGGTCGATCATACCTAGGTATTTAATATTTATGCATTCTTATTTATGCGGCACACGAGTATCGACTGTCGAGTATTGGCATCGAGCGAAAGACAATACAATAGAAACTGCCTTTTGCCTGGTTTTGCAGACTGCGTGGAAACTTCGAGAGCCTGTTACATTTTAATGCGAGGTCTCAAGAGAGGTAGGTTGGTAACATATCTCGATTTAACTGAATGTCCAATAAAACAAATTTTAGCTTGCTAGGTATAAATTATAATTATCTATTAATACGTAATATAAAGAAGCTTGTCCTGACTGACTGACTGACTGACTGATCATCAACGCACAGCCTAAACCACTGAAGCTAGAAACTTGAAATTTTCACAGTAGCTTAATTCCTTTTATAATGTAGACATCATCATCATCATGATCAACCCATTACCGGCTCACTACAGAGCACGGGTCTCCTCTCAGAGTGAGAAGGGTTTTGGCCATAGTCTACCACGCTGGCCAAGCGGATTGGTAGACTTCACACACCTTTGAGAACGTTATGGAGAACTCTCAGGCATGCAGGTTTCCTCACGATGTTTTCCTTCACCGTTAAAGCAAGTGATATTTAAATACTTAAAACGCACATAACTCCGAAAAGTTAGAGGTGCGTGCCCCGGGATCGAACCCACGACCTCGATTAGAAGTCGGTCGTCCCAACCACTAGGCTATCACAGCTTTTTTCGTAGCTTTTTTCGTTTCGTTATAACGTAGACGCACACTAAGAAAGGATTATTGCGAATTCCACCCCTAAGGGGAATAAATAGGGGATGAAAGTTTGTATGAAAGTCCGTCATTTTTCAAGTTATATCCATGAAAATTGGTATTTACATTTTCGGTTAAAAATAAAAAATTACGTGTTTAAGGAATTTTGGAAAAACCGCCCCCAAGTGTAATTCATGTTTCTATTATTTCTATTTATAGTAGCGAAGAATGTTATTTACATAAAATAAACTACCTATTTATTTATAGGTAGGTACGTATGACCTTTACTGATTTTGTATGTCTATTTACATAACCAGTTACTCGTTAATGTGTGTTTTTTATATTGTAAACTCGCATTCTTGTGATAATCGCGTATTATTTTTGATACTGATTAATCATCAAAACCTACATTAAAAACATCAGTAACTAATGTTTATGTGCACTGCAAACATAATTTATCGTTTCCGTTTAAAACTAAAAACAATCCACCATTTTGGTGCAGTGTTTGAAGAAGTTACTGCCGAGAAAATTGTATCCATACATTTTTCTATGTCAAAGCAAATTTAGATTAAAAATCGGAAAGATCTTGATTTTGATTTGTAACTGTAAATAACTTTCATCTAAGTATACCTACATATAATAAAATCGTAGAATTGCCGTATCTGTACATTAAAGATTTTTGCAAAATAATAACTGGGGGAAGTTAGGGATAAGTAATGGAACATAAAAAAGATATTTTTGAAATTTTTGTCTGTTTGTCTGTTTGTCTGTTTATCGGTGTGTTTGTGCGCGCATCACGCAAAAACTACTGAATGGATTGAAGTGAAACTTGGCACGATTTAAGTTCATAGTATGGAGTAACATATAGGATACTTTTAATCCCGAAATTCAGCACGGTTCCTTTGGGAGAGGGGATGAAAGTTAAAATGCGTACTTAGCTGTAATTCATTAACGCGTGGTCCGATTTCATTCATTCTTTTTTTGTTAGAAAGGGGATACTTTAAAGATTACCGGCTTATCTCTGAAAAGCAGGATCGATTTTGATGGGACTTTCTCTGGTGGATGTTTACATTTTGATCTACCTAAACATCCGCCAGTGAAATTTTAACAGTTTTAGTAAGGTATGAGCTCAAAGGAGCGTAGGAAAAAAAGGTAGGAGCTGTGCGTTGATATCAGCCAGTCAGTCAGTCAGTCAGTCACCTTTTCCTTTTATATAATACTAGCTGTTGCCCGCGACTTCGTCCGCGGTATTACCTAGATTTTTCAAAGTCCCACGGGAACCCTTTGTTTTCCCTGAATAAAATAGTAGTTATATCGGATAATAATTAATACTGGATCCCTGTTTTATTATATTTAAGTTCATAAACTGATGTCGTAATTTATGTAAATTATTTATTTTACCCCCTTTGGGGTGGATTTTCGTCAATTTTTTCTTAGCTGATGCCTACCCCCTAGAGAGAACCTCTTCTAGAAAGAACAAAATTTAAAGAAGAACGTCCAAATTTTAGGTTGATAAAAATAATTATTATTCAATCTTCCATGTACAAACTTCCAACCCCTATTTTACCACCCTTAAGAAGAGATTTACCAAAATAATTTAAATAGGTTTTTATTATTTAAAACTAATAACTTACATGCCGATTTTCGTAATATGTAACTTCAAAATATAGAACTTTCATATAATCTTCCTACCCCCATTTTACCCCCTTAGGGGAGGATTTTTGTAAAATCTTTTCTAGGCTGATATCTAAGCCCTAGAATGAACCTACCTTCCAAATTTCAAGTTCATATTAACAATAATATAATTAAAACTTCCCATTAAAACTTTCATCCCCTATTTACCCACCCTTAAGGGAAGATATTTCAGAATAAAATATACAGGTTTTTATTGTTTAAAATTAATAATATAAATCCCAATTTTCAGGTCTGTTCTGTTCTGTTTCAGGTCAGTTTCAAACTTTAAAAACATAGGACTTTCATACAAACTTTTTACCCCCATTTTACCCTCTTAGGGGAGGATTTTAGAGATATTAAATAGTCTATAACCTTCCCCGAAAAATGGACTACCAAATGCAAAAAGAATTTTTCAAATCCGACAGGTACTTCCAGAGATTAGCGCGTTCAAACAAACAAACAAACTCTTCCGCTTTATTATATTAGTATAGATGTATTTAGAAAGAAGAAGACTAGACTAGACAAATAAAGGCGATGCAATGCAGTGATGTCTTCCAACGCGATTAGCGATGTTAAGAGACTAAAATTATTTCAGTTTTATATTTTTCTTGGCGCATGTCTGCGTCACCTTTAGTATTTTATAGTGTAGCGTGGGACTGAAAATGATGTGTCTAACTACTTTGTAAAGTGTTTTGATGCACGGTGCACATACCTGATGCAATAGAGTACCTATATAGGTTGGCGTTCAGTTTAGATAAGGAAATTATCTCGATTTTTTTTCATCTTATGGTTGAGTTACTCTTTATACAAGTAAAAATAAAAAAGAAGTAAATCCGCTTTAAAATAAATAAGTTAGAAGTGATGATGAAAAGAGATGCACGAACAGACCAGTGACGTCAATGCCTTTAGGTGCGGTCGTGCGAGTGAGATAGCGAGATGTCTCCATTACGCTCCCAATGGCTCCTTCATGCCTTCATTTAAATCTTAATTTGATTCTGTTATCACAGAAAGGTTTCTTTAAAGGTTTCTTTTAATTAAGTGTAACTATCTGATCATGCGTATATTATAATGATCAAAATGAAACAAAGGCAGATACCCTATCGCTATTGAATAGCGACTCTTATATTAATTACTAGCTGATCCCCGCAACTTCGTCCGCGTAGATATAGGTTTTTATATAGGATCGGATCAGATCCCATAATTCTTTTATGTACCTACCTAAACTAAATGAAGCCTGTTACTCCTTATAATATTGAAAGTTCCATTAAAATCGATCCAGCCGTTTCATAGATTAGCTAGAACAAATAGACAGACCGATAAACATAAATTTAAACGCACACCAGTTTAAACTAAGCCGTACGTTCAAAGATGCGGGTCCCAAGTTATTTGAACCCAATACTTGAGGGTTGTAATGTCTGAACTACAAAACCTACGACCTTGAAATATTTATGGAACAATACTTGAAGTACTACCTTTCTAACAAAAAAAGAATGAGTTAAATCGATTACAGCTAAATACACGTTTTAACTTTCTTCCCCTCTCCCAAGGGAACCGTGCTGAATTTCGGGATAAAAAGTATCCTATGTCCTACCTCGGAGTATAAACTCAAATCGTACCAAGGTTCATTCGAATCCATTCAGTAGTTTCGGCGTGATGCGCGGCCAAGATACAGACAGACAGACAGACAGACAGACAAAAATGAAAAAAATTGCAGTTTTGGCTTCAGTATCGATTATAGAGTGCCCTCCAATAAAAATTTTCAAAATATCTTCAATGTACAGAATTGGATCTGTTACAGTTTTATTATATTATAGATAGACTAGCTTCTGCCCGCGGCTTCGCCCGCGTGAATTTCGGTTTTGAACAAATCCCGAGGGAATCGTGGAGTTCCGGTTCCCGTTCCCGCTCCCTTTTCCTACCTTTATACTTAAAATATCAAGCAAGGTCGCTATAGTAATCTACCTATAGCTGTAGATATAGATTTCGGGTTTTTCAAAATCCCGTGGGAACTGTGCATTTTTCTAGGATAAAAAGTAGCATATGTGTTGCCAATGCATGCTACACAGCAAAGTATTGCAATAATGGGTTATGTGAGCGTGATTTACCTAAGAACAGTCAGCGCCCTCTGTGGCGTTTTGGAGGTCTATATCTATTTTAGTCCTACAGGAATACTTTTCTGGGATAAAAAGTTACTTTATGTGTTAAGTCAGGGCATAAGCTATCTCTATTCAAAATTTCAGCCAAATCGGTTCAGTAGTTGCGGCGGAGAAGAGGAACAAACATACACACAAACTTAATAACTTAATAACGCCTTTATAATATTAGTGTGATTGTTATTTTCCTCGCTAGAAAGCTCCGATACTCGATAGCATACGCGTCCGATCGCTGCTAAATTCAAAATGCTAACTTTACGCATCGCCGCCCCGGCCGGCTGGAACCGCGCGCCGCGCGCAAATTCTATGTCCCGCAATTTTTAAATCTGTAATATCTTCGAAAATATTCATTTAAATCATATGCTGTAAAGGGCCATATAGATCTATAATAAATCAACAATGTACTTAAGGTATTTTATTAGATAAGGATTAATGCTGTATTGGTTAAAATCGCTTCTAAAATTAGCCATTATTTGTCGTAAAAAAGTAAATGACAAAAAATGTTATTGTGGGATATCCATAAGAGATAGACATATACCATCGCGGAGTTTTCTATTGACCTTTTCAATGTGTACAATACTAAGTACATTATATTGATAAATCTCGTAGGGTTCAGCCTGCGTTTGCAATGTAAGCGGAAAAAATGTAATTATTTACGACATCACATTAGAAACCTCAAAAATAACAGTGTTTCTCCACTATTTAATGGATGTTATTATACATATAAACCTTCCTCTTGAATCACTCTATCTATTAAAAAAAACCGCATCAAAATCCGTTGCGTAGTTTTAAAGATTTAAGCGTACAAAGGGACATAGGGACATAGGGATATAGGGACATAGGGACATAGGGACAGAGAAAACGACTTTGTTTTATACTATGTAGTGATATTCTCCTCAACGAGGTTGCCTGGAAGAGATCTTGTTGAGAGAGTTGCCTAAGCGATAAGGTCGCCATTTGTATCTATTTCTCTTAAAATGTATGTTTCTTTCATTTAATGTATGTTTTTGGTGTACAATAAAGTATATTTCATTTCATTCATTTCATTTCACTGTCGCATGTCTGTGCTACCTTTATAGCCTTTTATACGTAGACCGAAAAACATACGATTTTAGAGCGTGGGACCGAGTCAGTGAGTGTTCAATGTTCAAGGATGCTGTATTTATAAAGAGTTTTAATGCGAGATGCACAGAACTGATGTTATATACACATAAAACAGCGAGGTGAACGGCCCCCGCGTTGCTTTGCATTTTCTTTGGTTTGAATGTTCGCTTATTTTGCGAGCTCTTTGCACAGTAGGCACAGTAAATTTAAAATTTATTCGTGCAGGCCAACGAACTCAAAATACATGTAGGTCACCTTCTCACTCTTATGATCTCAACTTATACGTATGAACGATGCCTACAATGCCACCACCACAACCAGTGCAGTCTTTTAACGTCCCATTGCTGGGCATAGGACTCCTCTCTCATGATGGGAGAGAGGGATTTAGAGCTTAAATCCGCCACGCTGCTCCAATGCGAGTTGGCGGGCTTTAACGACTAGGTACTGTCACAAATGATAGTGATAATAACCGGGACCGACTGCTTAACGTGCTCTCCGAGGCACGGGGGTAAAACACCGCCAACTACCGGGACCTCGTGATCTGCAGTCGAATATGCTAACCACTAGACCAACGAGGCTGTAGTTAGTCCTAACCTACTATGCGAATGCAGTAAATTGGGGACTAACATAAGTTGAAAGCTTCGGTCGCGTTTAGGATCATCGATCTATGATAAAATCATCTTTAACCCCTGACGCAAAAACGACGGGGTGTTATAAGTTTGACGTGTCTGTGTGTGTGTGTCTGACTATTCCCCCGTAGCTCTCAAACGGATGAACTGATTTGAATGCGACTTTTTTTTTGTTTGAAAGGTGAATTAGTCGCGAGTGTTCTTAGCTATACCTACTGATGAAAATCGGTCCAACTGGCCGCCGCCACAAAATGGCGGATTACATATTTTTTCACAACACCCTCAATGTGGGTTTCAAATGAAAGGGCTTGATTAGTAGAATAGCACTATGCAAATCCAAGACGGCCGCCACCACAAAATAGCGAATGTCGGGGGTTTATTAAATTTTTAATTTATACTTGTGTCATCGGCATTGATTTGGCTTGTTGACCAAATAATTAAATTGCGGAAAGTTTTGTCGGCTGATTATTTAAATTACGAATCATTTAAGTAATTGCTTTCCTTAAGGCCGCTCTCTTCACGCGCTTCTCCATACAAAGTACAAACGTATTACGCCTATTATTCTAATATTTGTCGCAATAGGTCTAAAGTTAAGCCAGATATCAATTTATATCTCCATTATCTATGCCATAAAATAAAAATATTAGTAAAATTACATATATTTATTTTGAAAGTTATGACGCTTGAAAAATCACTATTTTTGGGCAAATTTTGGGGCAACTTCGTGCGTAAATAAACTATATAAGAAACTAGAAAATTGAAAAACGACCGAAGTCTTATCATAGGTTACTTCATAATAATTACAAATATCTTTAGTTCATGTAAAAAATTGCCAAATATTTGCTAAAATAGGCGAAATACCAAACCTAGATTTGCATCTTTTTACTTTGCCGTTTTTCACTAAAAATCATGATATCTCAAGCAAAATTTATTTATTTAATTAATTAATTATTTATTTATGTATATATTTTTAGTACTCTTCTTTATTGAAGACGTCTCGCTCTCTAAATGCAGAAATCACTGTTTTAGACTCCACCCACCAACGATTTGTCGATGCCATGGAGAGGGCTCTTAATATATTATAAGTACATGTAGGTAGTAGGTACCTACGCACTTAATAAGCCGCTTCTGACTTCTGAGTTCTTGGGTTACGTATAGTTCGTTTCAATAGAGTTGAGCTAAAATGTAAACCAACACACCTTTTTGCTAAAAAACTACAGAATGGATTGAAATGAAACTTAGTATACAACTTAAATCGTGCCAAGTTTCATTTCAATCCATTCTGTAGTTTTTAGGGTTCCGTACCCAAAGGGTAAAAACGGAGCCCTATTAATGTCACTCGGCTGTCTGTCTGTCTGTCTGTCTGTCTGTCTGTCTGTCTGTCCGTCTGTCCGCCGGTCACAGGTCTCTAGCTCGCAGACGAAATGAGTTATTATTATTATTGCCTTATTTTCCATACATTTGTAGTTGCTCTTAAATCTATGGTTTTGTTAATTTTTTTTTTTTTTTTTTTTCTTTGATGTATGGTCCCCTGCGGGTAAAGGCCTCCTCCATTCTTTTCCATTTCTCCTTGTTTGCAGCAACATCCATCCAATCCCTTCCCGCGATGTCTATTATGTCATCAGCCCATTTTTTCCGCTGTCTCCCCACGCGTCTTTTGCCTGTTGGGCCCAACCATTTTGTTGTTTGATGGGTCCACCTCTTGTCTTTGTACCTTGCTATGTGTCCTGCCCATTTCCATTTCTGTCTTAGGCTATACTGAAGAGCATCTGTTAGCTTGGTTTTCTTACGAATTTCTATGTTTCTTATTTTCTGTATTCTTCTCAGCTTCAGTATACTTCTTTCCATTGCGTATTGACAGGACAGGATTTTATTTTTAACTTTTTCCGTGTATACCCATGTTTGACTTGCATAAGTTAAGCTTGGGAGGATGCAAGAATCCATTATTATCTTTTTCAATTTTAAGTTGTAATTTCCTTTAAGAATTTCTTTATGTGTCCAATATTTTTTCCAAGTTATATTTATTCTTCTATCAACTTCATTTTCGTTACTATTTGCATCAAAAGAGACTATTTTACCTAAGTATATATAATCATCGACGTATTCTATTGATTTTCCTTTTATTTTAATTGGTTTCTTGTGGCTATTTGTCATGATTTTAGTTTTGGAAACATGCAGACCAACTTTTTGACTTTCTGAGTCTAAACTCTGCAGCATTTTCTCCAGCTCTATGGCGGATTCGCCAAAAAGAGCTATATCGTCCGCAAACCTTAAATGTGTTAGCCTGTTGTCTATTATCCATATACCTTTATTTTTCCAGTTAATTTTTTTGAAAATGTCTTCAAGAACAGCTATAAATAGTTTGGGAGAGAGAGGGTCTCCCTGTCTTACGCCTCTTCCAATTGTGAACTCTTCTCCTTGGTTTTCTAGTTTTACTCTACTTACACTCTTGGAATAAATGTTCTTTATAATGTTTATGTATTTTCCGTTTATATTGTTACTTCTCAAAGCATTCCATATAGATGAGTGTGTTATGCTATCGAAAGCTTTGGAGTAGTCCACAAATGCTATGTAAAGTGGTTTGTTGAATTCTTTAGATTTTTCAATTATCTGTTCTATGGCATGTATGTGGTCAATTGTGGAATAATGTGGTCGGAAACCTGCCTGTTCTATTGGTTGGTTTTTATCTATTTCTGGTGCTATTCTACTCAGAATGATCGATGAGAAGAGTTTATAAATTGTGGATAATAAGCTGATTGGCCTGTAGTTACCGACATCAAGCGGGTTCCCTTTCTTGTAAAGTAGTATTATGTCTGATTTGCACCATTGTGTTGGTACTTTTTCTTTTTCCATAACTAGGTTGAAAATTTTTACCAGGTATGTTACTAAAATAGGCGCTCCCATTTTTAATGCTTCATTTGTTATTTTATCTGGTCCTGGGCTTCTTTCAGGTTTTAGTTTCTTGATATGTCTCAGTATCTCATTTTCACTTATGGGGTCCACTGTAATTTCTGTTGGTCTTTCTATGTTCCCAGTAGTATTTTGTTTCTCTTGTGCTATTTCTTGTTGTGGTTTTCTGTATAGCTCTGAATAGAAGGCCGTTGCACATTTTATTATGTCTTCCCTGTCTCTAGCCACTTTATTTCCATCAGTTAAACATTGTATCCAATTTTTGTGAGTTGTCAGTTCTCTATAAGCTCTCTTTGAACTTCGGTATGTTAACAGATTTCTTTCAATTGCTGTTCTTCTAAAGTTATCATAATCATATCTGATGGCTCTGTTAGTTTTTTTGAATACCTGTTTGAGTTCTTCTTTTATTTCTTTAGACTTGTTTTTTGTGTTTAACAGTTGAGTTCGCTTGGAAATTAGATTCAGTGTTTGGTCGCTAGTAATTTTGTGTTTTTTGTAACTAGTTTTTATTTTTTCATCTAAATTGAGGCTTTTTATGATTGTTTCTTCTAATGTGTTGCTAAGAATTTGTACATTCTCAGTATTTTCTACAGATTTTTGTATTGTTTCTAAGTTCTCTTTCAAGTTTTGTATATAGTTATTTATTTCATTAGTAGATTTCAGCATGTTGGGTAGGGATTTGAATGTCCTTCGACTAATTTTGGGAGGTTGGATTTTCAGAGAGCATCTTATCATTCTATGGTCCGATGGAAAGTTTAGCCGGTTGAGAACCTCTACATTTATCACAGATCTTGGATTATTGCTCAGTATGAAGTCTATTTCATTCTTTGTTTTGTGATCTGGAGATATCCAGGTCCACCTTCGAGATGCTTTTTTCTTAAAATATGTGTTCATCACTGACAAATTGTACTCTTGTGCATATTGTATCAGACATTCTCCTCTGATGTTCCGCTTCCCGTATCCATACTTGCCCATTATTCTATTTTCATGAAGCTTTGGATGTCCAATTTTTGCGTTAAAGTCACCCATGACTAGCAAGGTTTTATCTGCTGACTCGTGCGCTCTCATTAAGTCTTTGTAAAATTTTGTGATTTCTTCCTCACTTGAGCTCTCGGTAGGTGAATAAACTTGTATTAAAGATAGCAGCACATCCTCAAATTTCAGTTTTAAGAGGGCGACTCTCTCTGATATACCTAAGAAGCTCACTATGTTGGTCTTTAATGTTTTCTTTATTAAGAATCCTACACCATGAAGTCCGACTGTCTCGCCTATGTAGCAAAAGATATAATCATTATGTTCTTCTATGGTGCAACCCATTTTTCTAACTTCTGCGAGCCCTATTATGTCCCAGTTTATTTTTTCTATTGTATTGTTCAGTTCTAATATTCTTGTCGCTGTTGCCAGAGATCTTACGTTATATGTGCAAATTTTTAGTCTTTGTTCTCTTTTTGATTTACTAATGTTATTTTCAGGATTTATATTTATATTTTTCTTTGATGGAGGGTGGTGGTCGTCTTCCCCCACGGTGACCAGCCGGCTTGGGGTGCAATTTATTGTTGTTTTCTTAAACGATGTTGTGAAGTCTGTGTTCCTCTGGTTCCGGTTGCAATGAGTAATTATCAGTTTTTTGCTGACTCCGACATCGATGATGATCTCCCTCGTGCTAGATAGTTCAACATGTTTGGCTTTTGTATTCCCTTCGTTGTATTTGAAGGCAATTCGCTGGATGGGCTTTGACAGCTGTTAGTCATCTGTTTTTTGGTATGGGTTGTTGCAATTGGTGATTCTGTCTTTTCCCTTTTGCGCTTTTCGCGATAATTGTCTTTTGGTTTCACTACTAGCTTGTCGTATTTTAAATATGCTATGTTTCCCTTCTTCTTTTCTTCCTCCAATTTTGGTTGAAGTTTTTTACGCGTTTCGAGTACCTCTTTGGGATAATCTTCTTTGAAATATATGCCTTGTGGAAGGTTTGATTTATTTTGCTGCACAAGGTGTTTTTTCCATGTTGATGCAAAAGACACAACTACTGGTCGGTTTTTGTTAGATTGTTGTCCAATTCTGAATACGTTAATTATTTCTTGGCTTTCCAGGTGAATTCCCATATTCACTATAGTTTCTTTTATGTGATTAACTAATTCGCCTTCGCTTTTCCCCTTCTCTTCTATGCCAAAGAAAACTAAATTATTTTTCCTCTTATCTTTTTCCATAAAATTAATTTTTTGTTCTAAATTTGTTATTCTTGTTTTTAAAGCACTGTTTTCCTGAATGAGAGAGTTCATCTTCTCGTCCAGCGCCTGCATTACGTTTTTAGTAACTTCAGTTGAATTATCAAAGTTTGCTGGTTAAGTTTCTCTTCTAATTTTGAAAGCAACAGTTCCATATCCATGTTGTTGGTGTCTTTACCGTTCTGATTGGACTTTTTATTAGATTGGCAACACTTTTTGAAATAATTGTTGAGTGTAATCAAGTCTTGAACAATGTTGTATCGTATAAACGAGTCTTAAATAATGTCGTATCGTGTAAACGACGCTTAAGCAGAATCGTGTCGTCTATAAGAGTCTTAAAGGATGTCGTTCCGTGTAGACGGATTTTTTGTGTCGTTATATTGGTGGCACTGACGCACTATTTAATGCAGTCTATTGTTTATGTTTCAAATTACACTTTGTGACGACACTATTTTTAACTGCACTATTTGTCCAAAACTTTTCACGTTTGATTCACTGATAGTATTTACGTTCATGCACCGCAAAATACTTACACCCATATTCTAAGTCGTAACTCGAAAAGCCCCTCGACTCCAACTCACTCGAGGAGGCCTCAAGGAATGACTTGAAAGAACCTCAAGATCGGTATTCATAGTTGTCAGGTTGAGGAATTCTCGAGGTTCCTCGAATGAGTGGAGTCAAGGTAAAACTCAAGGATTACGTCATCGTTTGGAGGAATGTTTCGTTTGTTATGACGTCAGCTAACCTTAATAACGGACGATTTTTTTTATGTTCGAGTGCAATTGCGAGTGCGAGTGCGAATGCGAGTGTTAGTGCGAGTGGGAGTTCGAGTGCGAGTGCGACTTTGAGTGCGAGTGCGAGTTCGAGTTCGAGTGCGAGTGCGAGTCCGAGTGCGAGTTCGAGTTCGAGTTCGAGTGCGAGTGCGAGTTCGAGTGCGAGTGCGAGTTCGAGTGCGAGTGCGAGAGCGACTTCGAGTGCGAGTTCGAGTGCGAGTGCGAGTTCGAGTGCGAGTGCGAGTTCGAGTGCGAGTTCGAGTGCGAGTGCGAGTGCGAGTGCGAGTTCGAGTGCGAGTGCGAGAGCGACTTCGAGAGCGAGTTCGAGTGCGAGTGTTAGTGCGAGTGCGAGTTCGAGTTCGAGTGCTAGTGCGAGTTCGAGTGCGAGTGCGAGTGCGCTGCGTGCGATCCGTGCGTTGCGTGCGGTGCATGCGCTGCGTGCGGTCCGGTGCGTACGCTGCGTGCGCTGCGTGCGGTGCGTGCACTGCGTGCGGTGCGTGCGTTGCGCACGGTGCGTGTGCTGCGTGCGCTGCGTGCTGTGCGTGCGCTCCGTACGCTGCATGCGCTGCGTGCGGTCCGTGCGCTGCGTGCACTGCGTCCGGTGCGTGCGCTGCGTGCACTGCGTCCGGTGCGTGCGCTGCGTGCGCTGCGTGCGGTGCGTGCGCTGCGTGCGGTGCGTGCGCTGCGTGCGGTGCGTGCGCTGCGTGCGGTGCGTGCGGTGCGTGCGCTGCGTACGCTGCATGCGCTGCGTGCGGTCCGTGCGCTGCGTGCACTGCGTCCGGTGCGTACGCTGCATGCGCTGCGTGCGGTCCGTGCGCTGCGTGTGGTCCGTGCGCTGCGTGCGGTGCGTGCGCTGCGTCCGGTGCGTGCGCTGCGTGCGGTGCGTGCGCTATGTGCGATGCGTGCGCTGCGTGCGCTGCGTGCGCTGCGTGCGGTGCGTGCGCTGCGTGCGGTGCATGCGCAAACGATAGTCCTTACGACTAATTATCGCGACTATCATACATATATTCAATAAAACTATCAAAAGACATTATAAAAAATTAATAAAATACTTCTTTTGTAGCTAACAATCACATAAAAACATCCTCAAGGTAGATGCCGATCAACCTTACATTTGACTCGACTCAACTCACCTCGAGTGAGGAAAGTGTTTGAGGTAAGGACAAAAATTACAACTATGAATATCAAAACACCTCTGTGAGGTTGAGTCGAGTCGAGTAAATCATGAGTTTAGAATTAAGAATACGGGTGTAAGTCTTGTTGAATGCTGTTATTTTTAGATAAGTACAGTGTTTTTTCCTGATAGATCGCACTTTTTAATAACTTATTCGATTTATTTAGCGGAGACACTTTACAAGACAACTTAGTCACTTGACAGCCGGAACCGGAAACCCGAACGACGAAATGAGTTACAAACCTGAAATTTTGGGTGGGTGTAAAACGTTGACCCAAAATCAAATATTGAATTAAAAATTGAATTAAATTATTTTTCAGGGGGGCTCCCATACATGAGAAAGGGGCCGGAAAAAAAAATTTTTTTCTTACCCTAGCTTGTGGGGTATCATTGTTTAGAGCTCATTGAGTAGAGTACGAATATATATTTTTTTTAATTTTTTGCTTAAAAAGGAAGGAAACGGGGGGTCATCAAATATGTCAGTTTTAGACCATTTTTGTGACGGGGGCTATCTAAAAAACTAAACTAGTTAGGAATATGATATTTCGGTATATTATGTACTATATGCTCTATTTGTGCAACAAATACTGAAAACAACGATTCATAAAATAGTTTATAAGCTGTGACCAAAACAAACGAACTTATTTTGCGTTTTTCTTTCACGATTTCTTGCGATGTCTAACTCGGAAATTAAATATTTCTTAGACCCAAAATATTATATTGTTCATAATTATGTACGGAACCCTGAAAGCGCGAGGCCCGACTCGCACTTGGCTGATTTTTTAGCAATAAGGTGTGTTGGTTTACATTTTAGCTCAACTCTATTGAAACGGACCATAATTACTTCGCCATACTGCAACTGTATTAGTTATAGTAGGTATGTATCTACTTATCTAGGTATAGAACAAGCTTATGTACGACTACCTAAGCAGAAAAACTTGTTAATTTAATTATGTAGACATGTAAGAATGTTTAAAAATAGATAATTATCTATTCTTGGTATTTTATTGCTTTTTTATGCACTATGTATATATATATATATATATATATATATAGCCTAGGTAGGTACTTAAGTATTCAAATGCAATTTATGATATCGATTTATTATGGTAAATTAAAATTTATGTTTTCCGGTGACCAAAATCCCACGTAGATAAATTCGTAACTAGAATAAAAATAGATTGTAATATAAATACATACGTCTACCTATATGTAGGCACTTATTACTTACAAGCGGACACCCGCGACTTCGTTTGCGTGGATATATATTGGTTTTTAAAAATCCCGTAGGAATCATTTTGTTTTTCCTAAGCACTTTTGAGCTCATATCATGCTAAAAACTGTTAAAAGTTCACTGGCGGATGTTAAGGTAGATCAAAATGTAAACATCCGCCAGTGAAAGTCCAATCAAAATCGATCCAGCCTTTTAGAGATTAGTCGGTAATCTTTAAAGTATCTACTTTCTAACAAAAAAAGAATGAATGAAATCGGATCACGCGTTATTGAATTACAGCTAAGTACACATTTTGACTTTCATCCCCTCTCCCCTTTGGGAGGATAGGATACTTTTTATCCCAAAATTCAGCACGGTTCCTTTGAACCGTGCTGAATTTTGGGATAAAAAGTATCCTATATGTTACTCCGTAGTATGAGCTTGAATCATGCCAAGTTTCATTTCAATCTATTCAGTAGTTTTTGCGTGATGCGCGCACAAACATACAGACAAACAGACAAACAGATAAACAGACAAACAGACAAAAATTTCAAAAATAGTTTTTTTACGTTCTATTACTTATCCCTAACATCCCCCAGTTATTATTTTGCAAAAATCTTTAATGTACAGATACAGCAATTCTACGATTTTATTACCTACAAGCGGACACCCGCGACTTCGTTCGCGTGGATATTGGTTTTTAAAAATCCCATGAGAATCATTTTGTTTTTCCTAAGCTCCTTTGAGCTCATACCTTGCTAAAAACGGTTAAAAGTTCACTGGCGGATGTTTAGGTAGATCAAAATGTAACATCCGCGAGTAAAAGTCCCATCAAAATCGGTCCAGCCTTTCAGAGATAAGCCAGTAATCTTTAAAGTATTTTCTTTCTAACAAAAAAAGAATGAATGAAATCGGACCACCCGTTAACGAATTACAGCTAAGTACACATTTTGACTTTCATCCCCTCTCCTAAGGGAACCGTGCTGAATTTCGGGATAAAAAGTATCCTATATGTTATTCCATAGTATGAACTTAAATCATGCCAAGTTTCATTTCAATCCATTCAGTAGTTTTTGCGTGATGCGCGCACAAACATACAGACAAACAGATAAACAGACAAACAGACAAACAGACAAACAGACAAAAATTTCAAAAATAGCTTTTTTACTTTCTATTACTTATCCCTAACGTCCCCCAGTTATTATTTTGCAAAAATCTTTAATGTACAGATACGGCAAGTCTACGATTTTATTATATGTATTGATATGTATATATAATATAGATATATCTAGTCTGACGGTCGGTAACGCAGACAAGACTTGATGGTAGCTACTTGCTGCTAATAAACTCAGTGGGAACTCAATAAATTACTGTTCTAATCGACATCCATGTGGTGTTTAACACGACCCGGCCCGTTTTTATATTGATGGATGGCAAGATGATTATTTTCTCAATATACTTCATCATGATCAACCCATTACCGGCTCACTACAGAGCACGGGTCTCCTCTCAGAGTGAGAAGGGTTTTGGCCATAGTCTACCACGCTGGCCAAGCGGATTGGCAGACTTCACACACCTTTGAGAACGTTATGGAGAACTCTCAGGCGTGCAGGTTTCCTCACGATGTTTTCCTTCACCGTTAAAGCAAGTGATATTTAAATACTTAAAACGCACATAACTCCGAAAAGTTAGAGGTGCGTGCCCGGGATCGAACCCACGACCTCCGATTAGAAGTCGGTAGTCCTAACCACTAGGCTATCACAGCTTATACAATATACTTACCTAGATACATATAATAGCATTTTTCACAGATGAAAATAAACAAGCTATAATTTAAAAATTAAAAAAACCCGACTGCCATACTATAAAACGAACTAAAAAATTAATAACTACCACCGTACCACTTACAGTGTAGTTATAATTTATTTTGTTTTTCATGATTTGTCACTCCAAACTGATTTAAAATATATAGATTGTATACATTTTCGTACTGGCCTTTTAAAGCCCTTTATTTTGATACCCCACTCGAGGGTCTTGAGGAAAAAAAATTTGTGAAAAATGTGTGTGTGTGAAAAAGTGCATAAAATCCGCCATTTTGAATTTTTATTAATTTTATGTACACAGTAACATTTGCGTGGTTAAGACAAATCTAATGACGTATCATTTATCACAAGTGTAAATTGAAAATTTAAAAAACCCCCGACATTCGCCATTTAGTGGCGGCGGCCATCTTGAATTTGCAATAGTGCTATTCTACTAGTCAAGCCCTTTCATTTGATACCCATATCAAGGGAGTTGTGAAAAAATATATCATCCGCCATTTTGTAGCGGCGGCCATCTTGGACCGATTTTCATCAAACATAGCTAAGAACACTCTCGACTAATTCACCTTTCAAACAAAAAAAACCGCATTCAAATCGGTCCACCCGTTTGAGCGCCACAGGGGAACAGACAGTCACACACACACACACACACACACACACACACACACACAGACACGTCAAACTTATAACACCCCGTCGTTTTTGCGTCGGGGGTTAAAAATAGGTTGAGTCGTTGAGTAGTTACGAACTGACATAGGAAACGGTCATTTTCTGTGATTTATCACTCCAATTTATTTTCAAATATATAATTGTGTACATTTTTGTATTTGCCTTTTAAATCCCTTCATTTTGATACCCCACTCGAGGGTCTTGAAGAAAAAAATTTTTTTCAGCTCGCATATTAAAGCGCATAAAGTCCGCCATTTTCATTTTTTTTAAAATTTAGGTACCCTATGACACTCGCGTCATCGAGACAATTCTAATGACGTATCATTTATCAAAATCCGTTGAGCCGTTGAGTAGTTACACGCGGACATAGGAATGGACATACATACACACAGGTGAAACACATAACCCAGTCGGGTAAAAAAAAAAGAAGTGATTCATTAATTAAAGTTAAGTATGTAGATTGTGATAGCAAGCTGTGATAGCCTAGTGGTTAGGACGACCGACTTCTAATCGGAGGTTGTGGGTTCGATCCCGGGCACGCACCTCTAACTTTTCGGAGTTTGTGCGTTTTAAGTATTTAAATATCACTCGCTTTAACGGTGAAGGAAAACATCGTGAGGAAACCTGCATGCCTGAGAGTTCTCCATAACGTTCTCAAAGGTGTGTGAAGTCTGCCAATCCGCTTGGCCAGCGTGGTAGACTATGGCCAAAACCCTTCTCACTCTGAGAAGAGACCCGTGCTCTGTAGTGAGCCGGTAATGGGTTGATCATGATGATGATGATGATGATGATGTACTTAGATTGTAAGTACCTAACTATACTCTGATTTTTAATTCCGTGGAATTCTGACGTTTCGTAATGTTACCAGAGATAAAACAATTCCCACAAAAAAGATAATAAAATTCAAAACTTATGTAAATAAAAATCAACTGCCGCATGTAGATATGACAAATGCCTGACAGACACTTCAATTGGTGAAAATGTCATTCGACTTCCATTTTTGAATAAATTTTTTCAATGTGCTTCTTTTGTTTTCTGTTGCTGTTAGTGTGCACTTTCTAGTTTCCACTCTTAGCGATTTCTATTTTAGGGCGAAACGATTAATATTATTACGCGGCTTAGGGCTTTTTATGTTGACAGGGAATTAAAGTAGTTTGGAGTAAAATCGTACCTATTTTCCATACAAATAACTCATCTGTAAACGATAATAACTCATCTGAAAACGTGTAATGACAGCTGTTAGGATTCCACCGAATTAAAAATCAGAGTAGGTAATATAGTAGAAACTTTGTCATCTCAAAAAATTATTTTCGAAAAACCGACTGCAAAAGTCACTATAAAATAGCATTTATTTGTAGAATGTATACAAATATGTATATATGTACCTATACAAACATATGTACATGTACTTATGTATATGTATATATAAGTACATAATATGTACAAACAAATATTATTTTCATGGTGGCTTTTTGGTTTTTTGATTATTTTTTTTAGAATATAAGTAGATTTAGGTGTAGATACATACTACATTGACATCAGACGTCAATGTATAGGTAGGTAGATAAATATGAACGAAAAACTAAAACGTTCAATTCGTTTACGGATGGACACATCAATCATCATTCATCATCCACATATTTTATGAAAAGGCTTGTCGATACATATAATAACTAGTGTTGCGCTCGGTGCGCGAGCTGCAAGCAGCTCGCGGGCCTTATAGTCTCTTCAATATTCATAAAATAAAGAAATTCCAGAATATTCTGGAGAGTCTCTTGAAAGATAGAAAGAAATATTGCTATCACGTTTCGTATCTTTTCTGAAAGGACACTAATGAGTTCTATGCATGCGTTTAGTGGAAAAAAAGATCTATACAAAAATGTTCTGGAGAGCCACTTGAAAATTAAAAAGAAATTTTGTATGGACACGATTTTTTTTTGTTCCTTAGCTATTTTTTTTACTGGCTCACCAAAGGGCCTAAGGTCTTGAACATTTTTAGTTTCAGGACCATGTCTCTATGATTGATAGTTTTTGAGGGCCGTTAGGGTACTCTGGTAATTTTCCACATTCACTACGTTTTGTATTTTTTGTGAAACAAAATCTTTAAGTTCTATTTACTTATACGTGTATTGGGGGGAAAAGTTTCATACAAAAATGTCTAAGAGAGCCTCTTGAAAAGAACCCAAAAAATTTGTATGGAGAGAATTTTTTTTGTTCGGCGGCCATCTTTTTTTTACCCGTTCACCCAATGGCCCAAGGTCTTTAACAACATTTGTTTGGGACCATGCCTGTATGACTGGTAGTTTTGGAGGACCCATGAGGTACTCTGATAAATTTTCCACATTCATAACGTTTCATAATTTTCTGAAGGAAGACCCATAAGTTCTACACACATAAATAGTAAAGGGAAAAAGTTCCATACAAAATTGTTCTGGAGAGCCTCTTGAAAATTACCCAAAAAATTTGTATGGAGAAAATTTTTTTTTGTTCGGCGGCCATCTTTTTTTTACCGGTTCACCTAATGGCCCAAGGTCTTTAATAACATTTGTTTGGGACCATGTCTGTATGACTGGTAGTTTTGGAGGACCCATGAGGTACTCTGGTAAATTTTCCACATTCATGACGGAACATAATTTTCTGAAGAAAAACCCATAAGTTCTACGCACATAAGTAGTGAAGGGAAAAAAGTTCCATACAAAATTGTTCTGGAGAGCCTCTTGAAAATTAGGAATTTTTTTGTATGGAGACGAAATTTTTTTTGTATGGTGGCCATATTTTTTTTACCGGTTCACCCAATTGCCCAAGGTTTTGAACATTTTTTGTTTCGGGACGGTACCTTTCCGACTGATAGTTTTCGAGATCCCTTAGGGCACCCTAGTCAGTTTTCCACGTCCAGCTCTCTCTATAATTTTGTAGATCTTAAATTTTTGAATTTTACACACACGGAAAATATGGTGAAAAAGTCCCATACAAAATTGTTCAGGAGAGGTGATCAGTACGTAACTTCAAGTAGCTTTATATATATAACTAGTAGGGCGCTTGGCTGCGCGGCCCGCTAAAGCGGACCGCGGGGATTTCAGTATTATTTTTGTTTTAGCAGCCTCCACCTTCTTCTATCATTTTCAGCATCTTTAACCCTGGCCGTGCTCCTCATCCATCTTCCAAACCCTCGATCATCATCACTCTCCAAATTTTTTTCTCCGAATCATTTGCCAGAAGGAGAGTTCTTCCATAAAAACAAATTTTGAAAAGGAACCGTATCACTTGTATAGTTTCCCAACTTATAGTCTCTTCAATATTCGCCATATATTTTGTGTGAAAAAAATAAATTCCGCCATCTTGATTTTTTTCTGTTCATAAAATTGTAGATCTTTAGTTCTTGATCATATTTTTCTAAGAAACCACTCTTCGTTCTTTTAGACTTGGTGAGATCTACACCGACGAAATTTGTATAGCCGCCATCTTGAATCCGCCATTTTGATGTTTTCTTCAGCTCAGTGCCAATTGGATGAGGTTCTGAGTATTTTTTGTTTGAGCAGCCCCCATCCATCTACAATACCCTGCCCGGACTCCTCAACCATCTTCCAAACCTTCAATCATCATGTATTCCCATATTTTTCTTTGAGAGTTTTCCAAAGAACCGCATCAAAGCCTTGCATAATGCAGAACTTGTAGTCTCTTCAATATTCGCCATACATTTTCTATGGAAAAATAAACTCCGCCATTTTGAATTTTTTTTCTATTCATCAATTAAACCTTCGGACCCTGATCATCTTTTGTGAAGAAACCACTCTTCCATCTTTTATACCCTCCGAGATGGACACCGACGAAATTTGTATGGCGGCCATCTTTTTTTCGCCATTTTGAATTTTTTTTCAACTGACAGCCAATTGGATGACGTTTCGAGTGACATTTGCTCGAGCACCCCCCACCTATCTTCAATACCTTAAGCGTGCCCATCGCTCGTCTTTGAAATCCTCAATGATCAGCTCTCTCCATATTTTTGTTCCGAATGAATTTTTGTCCTCTATACGAAACCATTAGTGAAAAAAAAATTTTTCATACAAAATTTTACAGGAGGGGTGATCAATCAGTGAGTCAGTCAATGAATCAGCACGAGCAGCTATATATATATTAACTAGTAGGGCGCTTGGCTGCGCGGCCCGCTAAAGCGGACCGCGGGGATTTCAGTATTGTTTTTCTTTTAACAGCCTCCACCTTCTTCTATCATTTTCAGCATCTTTAACCCTGGCCGTGCTCCTCATCCATCTTCCAAACCCTCGATCATCATCGCTCTCTAATTTTTTTTCTCCGAATCATTTGCCAGAAGGAGAGTTCTTCCATAAAAACAAATTTTGAAAAGGAACCATATCAAAGTCTTGTATAGTTTCCCAACTTATAGTCTTTTCAATATTCGCCATATATTTTGTGTGAAAAAAATAAATTTTGCCATCTTGATTTTTTTCTGTTCATCAAATTGTAGATCGTTAGTTCTTGATTATATTTTTCTAAGAAACTACTCTTCCATCTTTTATGCTTGGTGAGATAGACACTGACGAAATTTGTATAGCCGCCATCTTGAATCCGCCATTTTGTTTTTTTTTTCAGCTCAGTGCCAATTGGATGATGTTTCGAGTAATTTTTGTTTGAGCACCTCCTACCTATCTTCAATACCCTGCCCGGGCTCCTCAACCAACTTCCAAACCCTCAATCATCATGTCTTCCCATATTTTTCTTTGAGAGTTCTCCAAAAAACCGCATTAAAGCCTTGCATAGTTCACAACTTGTAGTCTCTTTAATATTCGCCATACATTTTCTATGGAAAGATAAATTCCGCCATTTTGTTTTTTTTTTCTATTCATCGAGTAGACCTTTGGATGCTGATCATCTTTTACCAAGAAACCACTCTTCCATCTTTTATACTCTCCGAGATAGACACGGACGAAATTTGTATAGCGGCCATCTTTTTTTCGCCATTTTGAATTTTTTTTCGGCTCACTGCCAATTGGATGACGTTTCGAGTGACATTTGCTCGAGCACCCCCCACCTATCTTCAGTACCTTAAGCGTGCCCGTCGCTCGTCTCTGAAATCCTCAATCATCAGCTCTCTCCATATTTTTGTTCCGAATGAATTTTTGTCCTCTATACGAAACCATTAGTGAAAAAAAAATTTTTCATACAAAATTTTACAGGAGGGGTGATCAATCAGTGAGTCAGTCAATGAATCAGCACGAGCAGCTATATATATATTAACTAGTATGGCGCGTGGGTGCGCGGCCCGCTAAAGCGGACCGCGAGGTTTCGCTTTCGGGTATTTTGGTGAGAGCAGCCTCCACCTATCTCTCCCATATTCCTAACCCTCGATAATTATCACTCTCCATATTTTTCTCCGAATCATTTGTCAGAATGAGAGTTTTTCCATAAAAACAAATTTTGAAAAGGAACTGGAGACACCGACGAAATTTGTATGGCCCCCGTCTTTAATCCGCCATTTTGGCCTTTTTTTCAGCTGACTCTCTCACTCACTGACAATTAGATGAGGTTTCAAGTAATTTTTGTTTGAGCACCTCCCACCTATCTTTAATACTCTGACCGTGCTCCTCAATTACGTCTCCAAAATCTTCAATCATCAGCTTTTTCCATATTTTTCCTCCGCATGGAATTTTGTCTTCTATACGAAACCATCAGTGGAAAAGATTTTGTGTGAAAAAAATAAATTCCGCCTTCTTGATTTTTTCTGTTCATCAAGTAGATTTTTAGGTCTTGATCATCTTTTTCCAAGAAACGACTCTTCCATCTTTTATACTTGGTGCGATAGACACCGACGAAATTTGTATAGCCGCCATCTTGAATCCGACAATTTGGGTTTTTTTCGCTCATTGCCAATTGGATGAGGTTCTGAGTATTTTTTGTTTGAGCAGCCCCCGTCTATCTACAATACCCTGCACGGGCTCATCAACCATCTTCCAAACCCTCAACCATCGTATTGTCTTCCCATATTTTTCTTTGAGATTTCTCCAAAGAATCGCATCAAAGCCTTGTATAGTTCACAACTTGTAGTTTCTTCAATATTCGCCATACATTTTCTATGGAAAAATAAATTCCGCCATTTTGAATTTTTGTTCTATTCATCGAGTAGACCTTCCGATCCTGATCATCTTTTGTGAAGAAACCACTCTTCCATCTTTTGTACCCTCCGAGATGGACACCGACGAAATTTTTATGGTCGCCATCTTGAATCCGCCATTTTGGTCCTTTTTTTTAGATCACTGCCAATTGTATGAAGTTTCGAGTAATTTTTGATTGAGCACCTCCCACCCATCTTTAATACTCTGAGCGTGCTCCTCACCTGTGTCCAAAATCTTCAATCATCAGCTCTCTCCATATTTTTCCTCCGCATAAATTTTTGTCTTCTATACGAAACCGTCAGTGAAAAAAACTTTTTTGTGTGAAACAATAAATTCCGCCATCTTGATTTTTTTTTCTGTTCATCAAGTAGATCTTTAGGTTTTGATCATCTTTTTCCCATAAACCACTTTTCCATCTTTTATGCTTGGTGAGATAGACACCGACGAAATTTGTATAGCCGCCATCTTGAATCCGCCATTTTGTTTTTTTTTTCAGCTCAGTGCCAATTGGATGAGGTTTTGAGTAATTTTTGTTTGAGCAGCCCCCATCTATCTACAATACCCTGCCCGGGCTCCTCATCCATCTTCCAAACCCTCAATCATCAAGTCTTCCCATATTTTTCTTTGAGAGTTCTCCAAAGAACCGCATCAAAGCCTTGCATAGTTTACAACTTGTAGTCTCTTCAATATTCGCCATACATTTTCTATGGAAAAATAAATTCCGCCATTTTGAATTTTTTTTCAATTCATCAAGTAGACCTTTGGATTCTCATCATCTTTTGCGAAGAAACCACTCTTCCATCTTTTATACCCTCCGAGATGGAGACCGACGAAATTTGTATGGCGGCCATCTTTTTTTCGCCATTTTGAATTTTTTTTCAGCTCACTGCTAATTGGATGACGTTTCGAGTGACATTTGTTCGAGCACCCCCGACCTATCTTCAATACCTTAAGCGTGCCATTCGCTCGTCTCTGAAATCCTCAATCATCAGCTCTCTCCATATTTTTGTTCCGAATGAATTTTTGTCCTCTATATGAAACCATTAGTGAAAAAAAAATTTTTCATACAAAATTTTACAGGAGGAGTGATCAATCAGTGAGTCAGTCAATGAATCAGCACGAGCAGCTATATATATATTAATATGATAAGTTGCTCTGATAACACTCAGATAAAACTAGGCACTGTCGTGGGTCATTTGAGCCAGTTATCGCGTTCATTGTTCGCTATTATTGATTACCTCACTAGCTAATGCTCGCGACTTCGTCCGCTTGGATTTAGGTTTGTTGAAAGCCTAAGTGATAATATCCTGGTGAAAGTGATAATATACTTACCCTTGTCCTACCGAATTTTGCCGGTACTGCGGCCAATCTCAACTGAAGCGGAGACTACCCAACTACGCACGAGATATTATAGTGCACAAGTGTGTATAGGTGCACTCTCTATTCCCTCACTCTCACAGTCCGATGAGACACCAATGCGACACGACCGGAGAGAGATCATGTGCAGGACCGACGGCTTTACTTGCTCTCCGAGGCACGGGGGTGTATCTAACACCGCCAACTTCCAACTCTGGGCTAGCACTGAGAATTTCTTGACAGAAAAACCCAATGCCTCGTAATTTAGTTTTGGCCCGACCCTGGAATCAAACCCAGGCCCTCGTGATCTATAGTCGAACGTGCTAACACCCCATCGTTTTTGAGTCGGGGCGTTAAATATACCGACAAACTTCTTCGGAAATGACCAAAACTTACACCTACTAAACAGATCAGGGTCAAAACACACACAGCATCCGATACACAAAAATACACGTTAAGGTAATTGTACCAGGGATGGCAATTGCTTGCATTAGTATTCTTTGTTTGGTTCTTACAAGGAAAGGAAGCGGTGTATTGGATAATTGGCGACCGGTAGCTGGCTAACCGGCGGTGACGCGGCGGCTCCGTGGTGCTATCAAGTCTTTATTAACCCCCGACGCAAAAACGACGGGGTGTTATAAGTTTGACGTGTCTGTGTGTGTGTGTGTGTGTGTGTGTGTGTGTGTGTGTGTGTGTATGTGTCTGTCTGTTCCCCTGTGGCGCTCAAACGGGTGAACCGATTTGAATGCGGTTTTTTTTGTTCGAAAGGTGATTTAGTCGAGAGTGTTCTTAGCTATGTTTGATGAAAATTGGTCCAAGATGGCCGCCGCTACAAAATGGCGGATTACATATTTTTTCACAAATCCCTTAATATGGGTATCAAATGAAAGGGCTTGACTAGTAGAATAGCACTATTGCAAATCCAAGATGGTTGCCGCCACAAAATGGCGAATGTCGGGGGTTTTTTAAATTTTCAATTTACACTTGTATGTATACCCGTTGTAGTAACGAACAAACTGTCTTAAGTCTAATGATTTAGGCTTTTTTATTTTATTCATCTACAAGATCACATCTGCAAGATATCATGTACTCATTTATTACACGTAATCCCTGACTAGACACGTGTGTAGCTTCTGTAGGTCGTCGATAGGTACTGCGATCTCAACTGATGGTATAACCCCCGGCACCTAAGTCGAGCGGTGACGTTCAAGTGCGCGCAGCGTCGTACGAGTGAGCGGGACACAATACGATTGGAGAGCCTATCAGCGCTTACGAGGGATCCGCGAGAGCTAATCAGTGCTTACGAACGATCCCCACGCTCTCGCCGCGACCCCCTCACACCCCGAGATACCTCATTTTCGACTTCTGCGCATTGAAGGTCACCGCTCGACTTACGTGCCGGGGGTTATTCCTACTGGTAAGGTAAGTGCTGCTGTCGCTGTCTAAAGTGGAAGCGGGCTAACCTAAAAGAGGTGTGGCATTTTTTATTTGACCCACACTCCCAAGTCCCAGATGAGTTTATTTAAAACCCATATTGAAGGAGTTGTGAAAAAATATGTAATCCGCCATTTTGTGGTGGCGGCCACCTTGGAGCGATTTTCATACATAGCTAAGAACACTCCCGACTAATTCACCTTTCAAACAAAAAATAACACATTCAAATCGGTTCACCCGTTTGAGCTCTACGATGCCACAGACACACACACACACAAACACACACACGTCAAACTTATAACACCCCGTCGTTTTTACGTCGGAGGTTAAAAGTAAAGTCTCCTTAAAATGGTATAATATTATGTATATTATATTATTAAGCTTCTGGTGGGTCTTTGAAAAGAGTTTAAAATATCTAGAGCAATTAGTAGGTACATATTATAATTTATAGGTACTTACCAATAGACTACATAGGATTAGGTAGGTATTTACCTACTCTATATCTTAACATTCATGATAACGACTAACGAGCCCAGATTGTTCTCGGTAAACATTGGAATCCTGTTATCAGTGCCTACTGACAACACAAATAGACCACAAGATGTCACGTACCTAGTCGCGGTCGTCTGACGTCTCATTACAACTTACAAGGTTTCTTGTAGTCAACTTACACAAAACTGTGCAGTGTGAGGGACGCCCTGGCTATAATGTATTGTATTACGTCATGTATAATTCAACATGGCGGAATTTACAACTTTGCTGGAAATTAACGATGAGATCTAGGTTGGAGTGCAATCGTCTAGGCTAGGAGATGCGTATGATCACTCTTGCCTTGAAGAGCTATCTAGGTATACTTAGGTAGGTAGCAGTAAAGACGGATGCTGGGAGAGCATTCTACACACCTTAAGGCGCCTCTACACGTTGGCCAACATGATGGCGGAGCAGGTAGATATTCGTATCATGTCCGCAGTAGGTAGGCAAGTAGGTAGGTATGTCTACAATATCAAGTATGAGTTCTCAACGATTACCTACTGGGTGGAGCGGGTGGATTTGTATCTTACCCATGTTAATCATAAGCCCATCTGTTGAGAAACTCTGCTGAGCTCATTAAGCATTGTATTAAAGACAACGTGTGTACGTTATGCAGTATCTATAGTTTTAAGACCTCTCATATAAAACTCCTAATGTATACTCCATGTTATGCCAGACATGGGCCCACCCACTGTTTTTATTGTAGTAGAATACGTATGCACAGGTATATTAAATTATAGCCGCCATAGCCGCGGGCAGCATGAGCGCTGAGCACACAGGGCGAGTCCTCGAGTCGTAAACATGCCTCCGATTAGCAAATAGAGCACCTTGTTTGCGGAGTGACCGCAGACCGCAGACCAGCGGTCAACAAGACCAACAGTAACATTTTTTACATACCTTATCCTAGTCAGTGATGTTGACAAATCATTGTTCGACTTCCTGCCTACCTCATTAGGTAAAAAAGTTTATGAATGCGCGAAAAATATTTTGAGATACTTTCGATGCCCACAATCCACATGCGCAGTTAAATAATAAACACAAAAATTATGTGTCACTACGACGGAAAACATAAACATCATTAATTAATTATTAAAGCGCGGCAGATATTCCCGGTGCCAAAGTCGCGTTCGTTTTTTAGAATGAAAAAAATTTTTACGTCTTCACACAGTCTCAATGGATTTGGATGAAACTTTAGCAAAGCGATAGGTTATTTCTTTAATACGAATTGCGAGCAAACGAGCAAGCGGGTCACCTGATGTCAAGTGATCACCGCCACCTATGAACATTTGCATCACCAGAGGACTCACTTAATGCGTTGTCGGCCTTTGAGGAATTTGTTAATCCGCCCCTCGGACAACCCCATATCAAAGTTATGTGGAAACTTTGTTTCATTTTCATTTCATTTTTTGTTTCATTTTCATTTAATTTCATTGAACTGTTTGTTGTTTGTCGGCAGGTGGTGCTGTGGTGCCTGCTGGCGTGGTTCGCGGCGCACTTGCAGCTCACGGAGACCAGGATGGAGGAGGTCGACTCTAAATACAAAAGTATGGAGGTATGATACCTATCTATCTAATCTAAATAATTCTTTATTTCGAGCAACCGAGGCCCAATATTATTTGTTGGAAAACACTTAATCAAAATTCCTTTCTTCTTCTTTTGAAAAAAATTCTTTATTTTTATTGTAGGTACTTAGTTAAGTAGATAATGTTTTTAGTATGAGTTTGCATCAATTCACAATCGACAGTTCCTAAGTCCCCACAGTTTTGGTAGGCAATCCTGCAGCATCAGAACTGAGGAGATGGAACCAGACATCTTAAGGAGATCAAACTCGCAAACTTCTTCTGTCAATTAAAAAAATACGCAAATCTCTCCGGAAATCTCAAAAAAATGTAATATTTGTGTACTAAGTAAGTATGTAACTACATAGAAAAAATACTCGATAGCCTCCTAGTTTAGAAGTCAGTTAAAATGATGTCGCATGTGCCAGAAAAGTATTTAAAAGTGATTTCTTTTACAGTGTCTGTCTGTTCCCCTGTGGCGCTCAAACGGCTGGACCGATTTGAATGCGGTTTTTTTTGTTTGAAAGGGGAATTAGTCGAGAGTGTTGTTAGCTATGTTTGAAGAAAATCGGTCCAAGATGGCCGCCGCTACAAAATGGCGGATTACATATTTTATCACAACGCCCTCAATATGGGTATCAAATGAAAGGGCTTGACTAGTAGAATAGCACTATTACAAATTCAAGATGGCCGTCGCCACAAAATGGCGAATGTCGGGGGTTTTTTAAATTTTCAATTTATACTTGTTTATTTAAGGGCACCAACAGTTTTACAGCAAAATATAATATACAAAGTCATATTAAATTTAAATACAGTTTTAAGTATGCTATAAAAACCACTTATAGGTAGCCACAACATGCGAATTAAATTATGTTATTATGTTTTTTTGAACCGAAATAGTTTTAATTTCGGTGCTTATTTTTTTTTCTGTGTGTCATGTCATGATCAACCCATTACCGGCTCACTACAGAGCACGGGTCTCCTCTCAGAGTGAGAAGGGTTTTGGCCATAGTCTACCACGCTGGCCAGGCGGATTGGCAGACTTCACACACCTTTGAGAACGTTATGGAGAACTCTCAGGCATGCAGGTTTCCTCACGATGTTTTCCTTCACCGATAAAGCAAGTGATATTTAAATACTTAAAACGCACATAACTCCGAAAAGTTAGAGGTGCGTGCCCGGGATCGAACCCACGACCTCCGATTAGAAGTCGGTCGTCCTAACCACTAGGCTATCACAGCTTTTTTTTCTGTGTGTGTGTGTACCTATGCAATAAACAAACTTGTTAAGCCCTCATACGCATTAGCGGTCAACCGCGTACGCGGCTGACCGCGCGGCTAGCCTCTTCATAGAATTTCGTCGCGGTTTAGTGCGTACAAAATGAGCGGTTGCATATAAAAATATAAAAGCGGCTAGCCGCGCGGTCAGCCGCGTACGCGGTTGACCGCTAATGCGTATGAGGGCTAACTCTGCCTAATGTTGTCAGTTTCAAAATTTTGCCAGTGAAAACATGTATACCTTCTTATCGATTTTGTATGTTTACCTACCGATAGACTTCATAATTTTGTTACGCTTTACAGCCGGAAGCGCAGTCAACAGAGAAGCCCAAGCCGGAACCGCCGCGGATCGACGTGAGGCTCGGCAAGTGCTTCCACATGTCGCGCGAGGACTGCCCCACGGACGTGAGGTGCAAGCGCGTGGAGCCCGACTCCGTGTTCTGCTGCGACGTCGACAGCTTCCGTCTCAAGGAGGCCTTGGCTATCACTAGTAAGTAGGTACATAGACGGCTCGGCGAGTGCTTCCACATGTCGCGCGAGGACTGCCCCACGGACGTGAGGTGCAAGCGCGTGGAGCCCGACTCCGTGTTCTGCTGCGACGTCGACAGCTTCCGTCTCAAGGAGGCCTTGGCTATCACTAGTAAGTAGGTACATAGACGGCTCGGCGAGTGCTTCCACATGTCGCGCGAGGACTGCCCCACGGACGTGAGGTGCAAGCGCGTGGAGCCCGACTCAGTGTTCTGCTGCGACGTCGACAGCTTCCGTCTCAAGGAGGCCTTGGCTATCACTAGTAAGTAGGCACTTCAACAAATTCATGATCATTGATCACGAATGCGTACCAGTTTCACATTGCATTATACTTACTACTTAGACATCGTTGTGTACGGCATTCAAAAATATCTCAATGCGTAAATAGTACTTACCTCGTACATTGTACTATATAATTTAAATGTTTATTTAATAAAACAATGCGATGCGTGCGAGTTGCGACCGATCGATTGTCTAGGAATGTGAAACGACACGCGCCGGCGCACTCCACGGAACCATCCTAGATAGGTATCTACAACGTTAGTTTTACTTGAAGCAAAACCTGAATGTAATTTGCTCAGAATCGGTAACAGAATCGAATCAAACTATTTTTATATTGTGTTATAATTTTGTCCAAAAATATTTTAAAATCCTGCAAACTTAGGCACAGTAGTTGAAACGCGCATCAGCTGACGATCGGCATACAGCGCGCGGTCATTCAACTCGCGAGTCAAGGTGACGATGGCTTGCGAGTTGGGGTGACCATTTTTTTTGAGGACAATGACGCAACACAAGAAGCTTATAACTTCGTAAGTTTACATTATATGTTTTCGAAATTTTGTAAAACTATTCCAAATGTAAAAATATTTGACACGTGTTTCGGTTTTTCCGCAAAGTAAAACTAACGTTGTATATAAATCACTGATGGACTCTTGGGTATTTAATGTTTTTTATGGCCTTTAAGCAGGAAAAAGCTCATGCTTATTGTGATCATTAGAAGAGTCCTAACTGAAATAAATGATAATAAAAAAGGTGCATATAGAGGTGCATAAGAACTGTGCCATCTGCCAATAGCTACCTACAGTTCTTACTTTTAAACCACACATGTCATAAAAACGTATACCTATATTATGTTCTCATTCCTGATTTTATCAGGCATTTTTCGAGCATAGCTCTCTTCATAGCAAGCTGAGTGATCCTGAGCCTTCTTACCCTCTAATAGTCTAGTACCCTTGCTTTCTCACCAGTTCTTAAATATCTAATAACCTTTCAACGTAATTTTATTTGTACCTACCTATGTTCTAAAAACACAGTTGTATATCTGTGTGTGTGTAAGATAACAGAGTGAGATATAAATTACATAAATGCAAATAGAAATGTAATTATGACGACAATCTCGAGCCTTGATATTAAAAATAACTCGCAATCAGAGCAAGAACAAAGCTATTGTTACGCTGGGATGTGCGTGCGTGTAAATATGTGCATTATGCATAGCGTACCGACTTACGTTAAAAATATGTATACCTATATTGAGATTTCTTAAATAACACAATATATGGTAACGGATTCAACCCAATTTCAGAATAAAACCTACCTCATAAAATCTGGTATCAATAACCTACGAGTAATAACTTTAATAACCTATAAGTGAATTCTTAACACCCCGACTCTATGTAGTTTTGTCTGTCCTACCCGTAGAGCATTTTGAATGAGCGTGACAAAGGTCATACATTGCTAAGTCGGTTCCCCCATTTAAAAAAAAATTAGATGCGTTCAGATACTTATGGCCGTTCAGATACTATACCTATTAGGTATCAGAAATTCTGTCAGAAAAAATTCTGACGCACAACAGAAGGCGCTCTGCTCATACATTTTGTACTCTACCCCACGAGTCATCAGAACTTTGCCGGGTCTGGTCGTACGTTCCGTTCTAACGCCTTCCGGATGCATGAAACAGAAACTTTTCTCACAGAATTCCTGTAAAAAGAAAGCTCCGAGATAGGAATGAGGCAAAAAATGTCACTCGTCCTTGCCCTGTTGTAGAGATCGATCCGACAAGGTCAATGCCAGTGCGCTGCCGATTCAAGAGAACTGGTTCGGAAAACTTGTCTAAAAACAGACTCTATTATTGTATACATATACGATTTATTATTATACCCATAATAGATTTGAAACGTGACCGTTTCGTTCCAGTGACCCAGAACACGACGAACCTGCACGTGCTGAACGCGACGATCGACGTGCTGGACGTCTCGCAGTCCACCTTCCGACGACTCACCTCCATGGCGCTCACGGATGGCAACATCGGCAAGATCACCGGTGAGCATCTTGACGTACTGAATAGGTATAGGGAGACCACTAACCCTCATTGTAGTAGCGTGGCAAGTCTCACCCATTGTCCTAGGGACCTAGGTGAACGACAAAATGCGACGCGACACGATGCGACACGATATGACAAGATGCGACGCGATATGACTCCGTTAGAAAATGACAAATAAGCGACAACGTAGGCCACGTGAAGGCTTAGTAGCTATACTGTTTGATATTTTCGCGACGCGTCGTATTATGGCGCGTTCTCGTTTTTTTTCGTTCACCTAAGACAACGGGTAACCTCTAAATCCTTCGTCCTAACTATAATAGAGAAGACTGCCCACAGGCCACAGAAGTGGAACGTTAAAGGGGACTGTAGTGGTAGTGGTGGATTAGAAGATAATCCCTCTCTCGTATAAGGTCTGTGGCCAGTTGTGGGATGCCAATCGTAGAAGAATGCCTAGCAATATTGGGTGCCAAATGCCAATGTGTTATGGACATTTTTGCTTGACGCTTCGATGAGCTTCGACTCTGTGCTATTATAGTATGCCCCGACCCTAATAGTACGGTAGCCCTGGATCAAATTTTTTAGTGATTAATAACGAGCTGAATTTTCGTGAGTAGGTTCATTTTGACGAGACGAACAAGTTTTTTTATCTATGAAAATTCTTGATGGAGGTAGCTACTCGAGTGGGGAGGTGTTAAAAATTTCGAATCACTCGGGTGGGAAATAGTTTCACTAAATTTGTAGGACTACATGGCCATTTTATTATACAAGTATTTACTAGGCTGCATACGAAAAATCAGCTGGTTATTAATAATATTCTACAGTGTCCTCCACTCCGAATATTTCCAAATAATGAGGTTATAAAAATGATTAAAAATTATTAATAACTAGCTGATTTTTATATGCAGCTTAGTAGATACTTGTATAACAAAATTGCCATGTAGTCCTACAAATTTAGTGGAAGGATTTCCCACCCGAGCGGATCGAAATTTTTAACACCTCCCCACTTCAGTAGCTACCTCCATCGAGAATTTTCATAGATAAAAAAACTTGTTCGTCTCGTCGAAACGAACCTACTCATGAAAATTCAGCTTGTTATTAATCACTAAAAAATTTGTTCCAGGGCTGCTTTACTATAAGATAATATAATACGTTACCTACCTAGTACCTTACCTCGCAATTTTGCAAACCTAATTATTAGATATCCATTAAGTCGATAACACTTTGTATAATATATACCTACCTATAATTTAGTTATCTACGTATAGTAGATATAATTAATTTATTCACGTTTTGCAATTTTGTTTTACGCAAGCTGAGGAATGCGTGGAAATGAAGAGAAATAATGGCAGTAAGTAATAAGTGCTATAAGTAAAATAAATAAATTACCTCGAAATCTCGGTGCGTAGGTAAACCTACTAAAAAAACCTACTGACTGTATTTTTGGAAATTTTTGCACAACTGTGCATCAATTTGACACACCATTTTTTTATTCCACTTCGCTGTTCTATCCTTGATAATATATTTCTATGGTGTCAAATATGTTATAGTCAATCTGCTTGCGTTCGAAACGCTTGCGATGACGGTGCAACGTATAGGTACCTTGTCTTCTTAGTTCTTACAAAAAATATTTTTTAAGTCAACAACAATCCTTTATCCCCAGGCCAGTTCCCCAAGTACTCATCAATCGCGTGTCTCAACATCTCAAACAACAACCTGAGCAGCGCGACCCTGCAGCCGCCGATCCAGCGCCCCTTCGCCTACCTCTTCAACCTGACGCTGCTCGACGCGTCGCAGAACAACCTCACCGAGTTCCCGCTCAGTCTGGTGCAGAGCAACCGGAAGATATCCGTCGATCTGTCGGGTGAGCAGCAAGCGTACTCGAGAAGCGTACAAGAGTCTCCATATACAGCCGTAGTTTTTAGCTTTTATTAATATTAGAAACTAGGTGTCAGATTGGTATATCGAACTTTGCAAATATTATGGTTTTTATATACGTGTCGACCTCCCTGCTCAGTAGTAAGCGCTGTTATAGTCTTTTGAATTGGACGTCTCAGGTTGGATTTCCGGCAGAGACAATTTGGATTCTAATTTCTAAATTGTCACTGGTCTGGTATGGTCTGGTGACTATAGTTACCACCCTATCGGCAAAGCCGTGCCGCCAAGCGATTCGTGTGCCGGTACGTTGTCGCGTAGCAACCGGTCAGGGGTATGGGTCAAATAAAAGCTGCTATACCTCTTCCAGGTTAGCCTGCTTCTACCTTAGACTGCGTCGTCCGTTACCATCAGGTGAGATCAATCGAGAGCTTGTGTAATTTGTAGATGAATAAAAAATTGAAGAAAAATTATTGTATAGATTACCAAATCTTTTGTTTATCAGGTAACAACTATCTGCCGTGCAAGCACTTCCAGAAAGTAATGGAGACGAACAACAGTTCGCTGGTGACGTTCTTGAACTATGACAAGACGTTCTGCGCTCTGGGCCTGCGGTTCAACTGGTTCAAAGACGTGCTCATCGTTCCCATCGACCACTTGAGGGTGCAGAAAGAGGTAGGTGCAGCTCTCTTTCCACTCGTAACAGAGGGTACGATAAAAACTCATAATGCCATCATATACCAAGTTTCCTTTACACCGCTATCAGAAACGAAGACAGGTAATTGGCCCAGCGCATAGCAGAGCATTTTCAGAGTACACTGAAAATGTTCAGCGACGCTCGATCATAATGGTTTATCTCGCGTTTTAAAAGTGATGGAGACGAACAACAGTGTGCTTAGTCTAAAGCGGAGCACTCGAAAACGAACTCGAAAACTATTGATCGATTTCAGAGTAAAATAGACCTAAAATGGCTTGTATTAAGGTTTGAGTTCGCCAATACATTCAGCATTCGAACAATGCTGCGAGTGCTCCGCTTTAGACTAAGCACGCAGTTGGCTGGTGACATTATGGAACGACGACAAGACGTTCTGCGCTCTGGGCTTGCGGTTCAACTGGTTCAAAGACGTACTCATCGTTTCCATCGATCACTTGAGGGTGCAGAAAGAGGTAGGTTCAGATCTCTTCCCAGTCCTATATGAGAGTACGACACACAAAATGTCATCATAATAAGTGGCAAGATGCCGTCTCTCCATTTGATCACCAACTGGTTCAATGTCCTTTTTTTAGGGTTCCGTAGTAAACAAGGAACCCTTATAGTTTCGCCATGTCCGTCCGTCTGTCTGTCCGTCCATCCTCGGTTAATCTCAGAGACTATTAGTGCTAGAAATCTGTTTGGCATGGGTATAGGTTATTATTAGGTATTAATCACGCCGACAAAGTGGTGAAATAAAATTTTGATAAATATTTTTTTTTAGGGTAGCTCCCCTACATGTAAAGCGGGGATGAATAATTTTTTTCTCGTCTACCCCATAGTGTGGGGTATCGTTGAATAGGTCTTTTAAAAATACTGTGGGTGTGGGAACATCATTTTTCAAGCTTGTGTCAAGAGTGGATACGACAATAGTGTAACGGGTGGGGTTTGAGCCGTCGACCTTTCGGTTTTCGATCCGCGCCGAAGACCGTTGCGCTATTGAGGATACCGATGTAGAGAGGCTTAGACGCTCTCCGATCGATCTCATGATTAAAAATTATGTTCGTGCCCTCATGATGAGTCAGTATATCTTGGGGTATATGAAGTCCTTTCAACGATTCCTTTATTTGCCTATAATAGGACCAGCATAGCAGTTAAGTCCTAGTTTCCTTGAGTCCTTGGTTGATTTTGACGCGTAGAACATACATACTTGTCCCCCATTTTTGGAGAGAAGATTTATCCAACCCACTTTGGCGCTTGGCCATTATAACACAAATTAACATATACTTTATAAATTTACTTTTTCATGACTTTTAAAGATTTCTATCCGGTATGCTAACGGTAATTTGTTCATCCCAGCTCAACATCAGCTGCCGCAACATCCGTCCGGTGGGCAGCAACTGCACCTGCGTGCCCGACCGCCTCGAGCTCGTGGACGGCGTCAGCAACGTTGTGGCCGTGCTGGTGGACTGCTCGCAGCGACACCTGAAGGAGATGCCCACCAACCTGCCGCCCAACACCGCCAGGCTCAACGTTTCATACAACAATGTAAGTGCAACAATAATAATCATCACCGCCAGGGATGAAGTGTGGGTGAAGTGGGGTGTAAGTGGCCCAAACTCCACCTATGTGGCCAAAGTCAACCTAACCTGCGCGCAGTGCACCCTGCCAATATGCTAACGAGGCCCTGACGCTCTCAGTCCCCTCTACGGGTCGTTGTGCCTTACTTACACAACTTAGTTTTGATGCAGGTATCTATATACCACACAACTTAGTCTGGATGGTATCACCGCTTTGTGGTAGGATTCTACCCCAAATCCGCCTGGCTAGCGACCACACTTCAGCCGTAATCTGCCGCAAAGCATCGAAGTGTCCCGGCAGCGAGCTGAAGATCCAGTTCCCTTCGTCAAAAGCCGGCAACGCATTAGTGGTTCCTCAGGTGCTGCTAATGTTCATGGGCGGCGGTAATCACTTAACATCAGGTGACCCGCTTGCTCGGTTGCCCGCTATTCCTATAAGAAAAAAAGGGAGGTCGTCTAATGACGACGTCACACCACGTCATGGCGATGGCATGAAATGTGTCTTATGTATATTTATAACTCAGCTTTATATCCATAGCCTGTACAAAACCTTTATAACTCACCTTTATATCTCTAAAGCCATTATCAGTACTACTCAACGGCTATTATAACGGCTCTAGCGGCAAGAATCTCTTTTATACAGGTTAAGAAAGATACAAACTTCCTAAAACCGCTGTTATACTGCAATAAATTGTTCTTGCAGATAACCTCCCTGCAGCCGGTGTCGGACCCGAGCTACGAGCACGTGCGGCAGCTGCTGGTGGACCACAACGACATCGCGAACATCGTGGAGCTGGAGGGCACCAAGTTCATCGACCACTTCATGGTCTTCTCCATCGCACACAACAAGCTCAAGACGGTGAGAACATCGGCTGCTCGCAATAAGTGTCACTGTACTAGGCTCGACTGCCGCGTTGGTCTAGTGGTTAGCGTATTCGACTGCAGATCACGAGGTCCCGGGTTCGATTCCCAGCGTGGGCAATTTATTGTTAAGTATTGGGTTTTTCTGTCAAGAAATTCTTAGTGTCAGTCCGGAGTTGGTAGTTGGCGGTTTTTCACCCACGTGCCTAGGAGAGCACGTTAAGTCGGTCGCGGTTATTATCACTATAATATGACAATAGTCGTTAAAGCCCGCCAACCCGCATTGGAGGAGCGTGGCGGGTCTATGCTCTAAATCCCTCTCTCCTATGAGAGAGGAGGCCTGTGCCCAGCAGTGGGACGTTAAAAAGGCTGTAGTGGTGGTGGTGGTGGAGTATCCACCACCACCACCACTACAGTTACTACTACTATCCAGTTTAGCTCAGTTTGTAGTTTTGTAGGTGAAATTAAAGGAGAAAACCGGTTCCCGTACATACTCGGGCTTGACATCAAAGATGGAAATTGGTCATCAATTAGAGAATGTAGGGAGCATCTAGGGGATTTTATGAGGCCAATTTTTACGGCTGTATTCAATGGCCAAATCAGTAAAAATAAACGCATTTACAAGTTCAGTATGAAAATAATAAAATCAACTTATTTTCTCTGTTAGCCATGCGGCTAAGATTCAAATGGACCACAGTGGGACCACAATTAGAAGGTGATCATACAAGATTTTTGGCATACTTATTTTTCATTTTTGTACAATAAGTAATTTGATGTGTTGGGCCTAAAATCGGGTTTCCTCTTTAATTTTTAATAGAATTATTTTTATTTATTCCTATAGTTTTATTTTTGACTAAATAAGATATTTCGATTTTTTTTAATTTGATGATCTACGTGACCTATAATATTTGTTAGTGACATCTAGTGCACAGTAGATGAATTGTGAACACATTTTAGATACGAACCAAAGGTTGTCGTCGTAGTTTTACTCCTTTACGCTAGGTGTCGCTGCTTGAATTTGATGCTTTTATACATTGCGCTTACGAGATTCGTTTCCGTGGAATGACTACCCCGCGCGTCGCCGGGTAACGCATACTTACCTGGCGTAGGGGACACCGTGATCAAGAAGGCGGTTCCCCCAGAGCGAGGCCCTTCCATTGCACTGCGGCTGGGTTGACCTCTGCGATTATCCCTAATGTGGATAACTCGGACGCGTAATTTTTGGTAGTGGGGACCAGGGTTGTTACGGATGCATAAATTTAGACATCCGCGGATGCAGATGCGGATGCGGATTATTAGAAATTCACATCTGCGGATGCGGATTTGATGCAGATGCGGATGCGATGCGGATGCGGATGCGGATTTTGGGATTAAAAAAATACAATTATTTAAATTTTAAGTGCATAAATAAATGGAAATCAATTTAAAATAACTTTTTATTTATGTAATCATATTTCTGGAATAAAATCACACAAGTTTGTTTTACTTATGAGACAACAGAATTTAAAGCTTTAAGTTTCATAATAAAAAATCTTTGTTTAATAATTAGACTTAAAAATTGGTGAATTATATTTAATAAATAGCAATATTGTAGCCTTCTCAGTTTCCAACCTGTTTCTTAGTGGATTATATATTAACCCGGCTCCACTAAATATCGCTGGGAACACTGGCTGGTGGAGGTGATAAATAACTGCTTTTTATTGGTGGCGACATTTCAATTAATGTTTATAAATCAAAATATGTAATATTCATTAAACACGCAATAAAATACACACTGTGTGTCTGTGTACTACACACACAGTAAACACTCACTGTAACTATAATGTATTGACAATGAGATAAAACACAACAAACAAAACCTGTAAGATCTTGTTACGCGCCTTCCTGCGCGTCCCGAATGAAGTTAGCAATTACCAAAACAAACGCAAAGAACGTGCCACTATGACTCCGCCCATTTTCTTTACGTGTTGTTACTTGTTGATGTGAATCTGCATCCGTAAAAACTCCGCATTGATTGATGCGGATGTGAATGCGGATGCAGATGTCTGAATTAATGCGAATATTCCGCATTTACGGATGCGGATGCGAATATTCGTAACAACACTAGTGGGGACTGCGTACGCGCCGTCCCCCCATTATCACCTGATACCTACTTGAGTTCCGTTCCGTTCCTCCCATGGCCGATTGGTTTTAACTGTGGTTTTAACGTTATGGGCCTGTCCGAATAGCAGCACTATCAAGTTCAACTATCATCGCAGAATTTTAATAATTATTCTTCGTAGTATTTTAACAGTGATCTATCTATCTACATAATATTGTTATAAGTCCCTCGCTGTCTGTCTGTCTGTTCGCGATAAAGTCAAAAGCTACTGAACGGATTTTCATGCGGTTTTCACCAATAGACAGGAAGGTTTAGGTGTATAGTTTGTTAAGATTTTGGTTGAAGTATAACGATAATAGAACAGAATTAGCCACATATAATTGTTGAAAATGTCGTTATGATGTATAAATAAATAAATAATTATATATAAATAAATAAATAATTATAAATTTTAAAAGGAAAATTATGTACTGTTTGTTCCAGTTCCACACATACATTTTGTCAGACCGCTTCGAGACCGTGGGTCCCTCTCTGTTTATCTCCGGAAACTACATTCACTGCGACTGCAACACTGAGAAAGTGCTCAAGGTAACTTTACTTAAAAACAAGTATAAATTAAAAATTTATAAACCCCCGACATACGCAATTTTGTGGCGGCGGCCATCTTGGATTTGCAATAATGCTATTCTACTAGTCAAGCCCTTTCATTTGATACCCATATTAAGGGAGTTGCGAAAAAATATGTAATCCGCCATTTTGTAGCGGCGGCCATCTTGGACCGATTTTCATCAAACATAGCTAACAACACTTTCGACTAATTCACCTTTCAAACAAAGAAAACCGCATTCAAATCGGTTCACCCGTTTGAGCGCTACAGGGGAACAGACAGACACATACACACACACACACACATACATACACACACACAGACACGTCAAACTTATAACACCCCGTCCTTTTTGCGTCGGGGGTTAAAATAACAATACTTCGTGCCTAGTAATAGTTATTCATAATTTGCACATTATAGCAAAACCATTATATACTTGGCTCTCCCATGGTCTGCGGGACGCGGGACGGGAGGAAATTCTCATTGATAAATTAATAATCAATGGATGTGCTCGTACTATAATGTATGACAAGCATTTTTGGCGCGGCTTTGCGCCACTGTGAGTGTGTGTGTGTGTATTGCTACTGTAAGGACATGACACTAAATTAGGGAAAAAGAAATTTTATAATTATAATAATTTTAATTATCATAATTATTCTATTATTTGTGTAATCGCAATTTAGTCTTTCATCTTGATCTCTTTAAGTTTGCTCAATACTTTTCTATAGTTAGTACTATACATTTAAAGTTAAGTAGGTACGTTTCAGGATATGGAAAAAAGATTTTCCATAACCAAGAAAGAAGAAGATACGTTATTAAATATAATTTATACCCCATTTTTTAAATTTTATACATATTATACTCATAATAAAATAATTTATTTAATACATCTACTAAATACAAGTAAAGTTCGTGAACTAAAACCCGACTACGCTTAATAATTTAATAATAATTTAGTGGGCAAAAGCGCGGGGCAAGCAGCTAGTGGTGCCATCTGTTATTCCTATCCGAAACTAATTTTACAAATATAAATTAAAAATTAAAAAAACCCCCGACATTCGCCATTTTGTGGCGGCAGCCATCTTGGATTTGTATAATGCTATTCTACTAGTCAAGCCCTTTCATTTGATACCCATATTAAGGGAGTTGTGAAAAAATATGTATGCCACCATTTTGTAGCGGCGGCCATCTTGGATCGATTTTCATCAAACATAGCTAACAACACTCTCGATTAATTCACCTTTCAAACAAAAAAAACCGCATTCAAATCAGTTCACCCGTTTGAGCTGAGTGCTACAGGGGAACAGACAGACAGACAGACAGACAGACACACACACACACACACCCATACACACACACACACACACACACACACACACACAGACACGTCAAACTTATAACACCCCGTCGTTTTTGCGTCGGGGGTTAAAAATCTAGAAAGCCGCGCAAAGCTGACTTCTCCATTTATTTCGTAAATAAAATGTAGCCTATGTCACCCTGATCATAACAACGAATCAATAGACACCTCATTCATCAAAATGGGTCCAGCAGTTTAGGTGCTACATTAGTATACACAGAATCTCATACAAAAATCGGCCACAAGCATACATACATACATATATAAATTATATATACGTAAATACATAGACTGCTAAAATCATAACCCTTCCTTTTGGCTTTGCCGTAGTCGGGTAAAAAAAAACCAGACGTTTAGATTAGTACGGCATGGAGATGTTAGGAGATGGAATAAAACAAAGATAATAAAACAATTAGAATTGATAGGTTTATTATTCACATCTCGAATAAGAGTGATCTAACAAGACGTGTTCTTGTATATCTTAAAATTTCAATACATTGCTGTCAGATGATGTGTCACTATCGCTATCAATAACAGCTATATTATAATTCACTAATTCATCGTCGTCATTCTGCAATCTCTCAACGTGAACTTACAATGTGATTTCACGTAGCCTCCGTTACAGCTTGAAAAGCATCTTGCACCAGATTTAATATTTTTGTTTCGAAACGCCAACGAAATAATTTAAAATGTTGTCTTGAAATTATTGGTCCACACTATAGTTTTTTTTATAATAATTGAGAGGCCGTTTTAACCAATATCTGACGATGCGTGATGGCTTCAATGGGTATGGAAATTTTTCACATGAAGCTGACAACACTTACTTGACACAGTCGTCAGCCTCATATTTATTATTATGATATTTATTTTAGAGATATTTGTTGTTTTCCCTCACATTCTTGAGCACAAAACGAACGTACTACCATAACAATTTTTCTAGCACTACTTTTTATCACAATAAAGATGATTACTGCTATGTATTTCACAAAATTTTCGTAACGATGTAAACAATGAACTTTGAAGTTTCAAAGTGACTTTTCAATATGACAGATTTCGACTGCCCTAGTGATAAACAAAGTAACTGACATTTTTTGTGAAATTGACTTTTTTGCATTAACAAAAGTTTTATGTCGAGTAGTTTTTTACCACAGTGTCCACAGTTTAATATTTCAAATAACTTGAACCGTTTACTGAAATTTGAATTGCCCAAACAAATAACTGCACACACTAACCCGGAATATAAATGCAAAAACCAAGTAATTAACAAGCACAACACAAAAACAAAGTAATTTGATGTTGATCACTTTGTTTTTGTATTTAAAATGCAGTTGCTTGATTTTTCGTTTCGTGGAACGATCCCAAGTAAAACTTGTCTATGTTTGAGATCACCTTTACTTTCTTTATGTTTAATGTTAACAAATTAAACACTCTGTCATCTGTCAGTTTTGCTGCACGCTTGTGTCAAAAGTTTTCAAACGGTTGACGAAAACATAGATCAAACATAGAAACTGGAATTTAGGGTATTACTTTATGTACTTATAAATAATCGTTTTAATTGTTACCGGCTACTTACTATTTTAAAATATTTCTACTGAAGATAGGTGCAGAATTTTAGATACCTACGTACATAATTAACTAATAGGGACATTACTTTACAGGAATATAACTAAAAATAGACACAGTACTGTAAATTATAACTTTACAAGATCAACATAGTTGATTGATGACCACGACTCCGTCCGCGTGTATTTAGGTTTTTGAAATTCTAGTTTAAGCTCTGTAATTTACCAGGATAAACAAGCTATAATTTAAAAATTAAAAAAACCCGACTGCCATGCTAAAAAACGAACTAAAAAATTAATAAACTACCACCGTACCACTTACAGTGTAGTTGTTATTTATTTTGTTTTTCATGATTTGTCACTCCAAATTGATTGAAAACATATAGATTGTATACATTTTCGTACTCGCCTTTTAAAGCCCTTTATTTTGATACCCCACTCGAGGGTCTTGAAGAAAAAAATTTTTTTCAGCCCGCACATTAAAGTGCATAACATTCGCCATTTTGATTTTTTATGAATTTTATGTACCCAGTAACATTCGCGCCGTCAAGACAAATCTAATGACGTATAATTTATCAAAATAGGTTGAGCCGTTAAGTAGTTACGAACTCACATAGGAAACGGTCATTTTCTACGATTTATCACTCCAAATTGTTTCCAAATATATAAATTTATACATTTTCGTATTTGCCTTTTGAATCCCTTTATTTTGATACCCCACTCGAGGGTCTTGAAGAAAAATTTTTTTTTCAGCTCGCACATTAAAGCGCATTAAGTCCGCCATTTTGATTTTTTTTTAAATTTAGGTACCCTATAACACTCGCGTCATTGAGACAAATCTAATGACGTATCATTTATCAAAATCCGTTGAGCCGTTGATTAGTTACACGCGGACATAGGAATGGACATACATACACACAGGTGAAACACATAACCCAGTCGGGTAAAAAGTAGCTTATGACATTCTCAAAAATACAACTTATCTGTATACCTCGTTAAGATCAGCTGAACAGAATAGACAGACATACTTTCGCATTTATAATATTAGTAGGTAAGTATAGATTCTTGAGTTGTTGTAATAAGCTCTAACTTACCGTCTCTAAGTTAACTAAGTTGGATATGCTTTGTCCGTCTGACTGTCACAGCCTTATAACTTCTGATTTAATTAAAAGAATTACTTCAAATTCACCGATAACATGTAGAATAACGGCCTAATGCCGGTGGTGGGTCCATATTGGCTCACATAAAATTCCAAATCCTATTCGTTGTCTTACTACCGTTCTGTGGTCATAATAAATAATAATCGTTCTTCATAATTTTGTTTTTCATAATTTTTTATTCATACATTTTTTATCCCTACCAACGGATCTCATAACCGTTAGTGATCATATTTAGAAATATTTTCGGACATCCGATGATAGGAGTTGAAATATGTAAGACAATGCGCTCCCGCCGGTGATTACATAAAAAATAATAAAAATAGTTATTTGAGTTATTTGGGAGGGGCGTGGGTGCCCATTAAAGCAAATGGGGGGGAGGGGGCAATATTTTTTTATTCACAATATCACAATCACAATATCACACACACACATGCACACGCACACACACATTTGAACATTAATTTTTGGGGTAACTATTTGTATCTGAATAACAAAGTAAACTCTTTGTAATAAATTGAAAAATATTTTTGGAAGAAATTGACTTGAATTAACATCTTTTTAAAGATAATTAAGTAGGTATTTTGTAGAAAGGTTGCCTTTAAATAAGAGTTTTCAATGTTTATGCTTGTCCTGTAAAATTATTCTGAATGTAGTTACTTTGTTTATCACTAGGGCAGCCGATTTATCAATGAATAATGGACGTAGTTCAGCAAAAGGGATTCAACCCACACAACTTGTCATACAAATATATACCTAAATATTGCTGAAATAAAATTAACTTTGCTATGATGAGTCGTGTGAGTTGAATCCTTTTTGCTTTACCGATGGCAGTAAAATTGACGGCAAGGTGGGGGCCTCGCTTTCCATATGGAATCGCGAGGCCGAAACCAAAGCCGTCAAGCTAAGGTTAAGTGCGCACTGCTCGGTCTACCAGGCTGAGCTTCTTGCCCTGGATAGAGCTGCCTCTCTCGCGACGAAGCGCCCGGAAGCTTCCGTCGGTATATACACCGACTCAAGATCATCCCTTGAGTCGGTGGTCGGGCGCAGATCCCTCCACCCCCTAGCGGCATGCATCATCGCCAATTTAAAAATCTGTCGCACCCAGAACAGGGAAGTTTCCCTGTTCTGGGTGAAAGCGCATGCAGGGTTGGAAGGAAATGAAAGAGCCGACGAGCTCGCGAAAGAGGCGGCTCTAGGGCTAAAGAAGAAACCGGACTATGACCGGTGCCCGGTTTCGTTCGTTAAGCGACTGCTCCGCGAGGAGTCGCTTGACGAATGGAACCGGAGGTATACGTCCGAAGAAACCGCGGGCACCACAAAGATCTTTCTGCCGGATGTGCGGTTCGCACATCGAGTAGTCAAGCACATCGATCTCAATATGGTGCTTTCTCAGGTGCTGACTGGTCATGGAGGGTTTGCGGGTTACCTGCACAGGTTCAAACGCAGGGACGACCCGGGCTGCGTGTGCGATGACAGCCCATCAGAAACGATAGCACATCTACTGATGGACTGTCCTCAGCACGAAGCGGCCCGGGAGGACCTACAGCAGGAACTGCGGATGAGGCTGTGCAGAGAGTCCGTACCCACCATACTGGGCGAAGCCTCTTCTCGAGATGCATTCCTGGAGTACGCAAGCAGAATAGCGAAAATTGCTATTGCCAGGAACAGAACAGCCGATAGAGATGCATAGTGCCTCTTATATCGTTGGCATATATAGATGGCACTTGCATATAAGTCGTGTTGTTCTGCTCCTCGTAAAAGTCAGAACAGTCTCCTATTCTGCGTACCCTGGGCTCCGAGCTTTCAAGCAAGACCACACCTTCACTAGTTTTTAAGAAGTATTAATAAGTTATATAATATAAGGTAATTTTTGGATACGACAAATTGAAAAATGATATAAGCAATAATAATTAAATTAAATAGAATTATAATTAAAAACTAGCGGACATAAAATAAGTAAAAAACGACCCTTTTCATGAAAGGGGACACCCTGACTAAAAAAAAAAAAAAAAAAATCCTTTTTGCTGAACTACGTCAATTTATCAATGAACTTATGAATGAACACATCTTCCCCTCGTACTCCACCAACCTCCGCAGAAGGGCCAACTATATCGCGGTCGGATTATAGTATGTAAGACTTGTCAATAGTAAGGCCTAATGAATCTACCGCTTCGTAATAATGAATCTACCGCTTCGTAAACCTTCTACCAAGAAAAAGCGGCGCAACAAACTTGACACTATTGACTGGACATGACTGGACCCATAACAAAAATTATGTTAACGTTTCCCAGCCATGGCTTCTCGAACACTTCAAGAACATACCGGACTACAAAGGCCTGAACTGCGTCGACAACATGGGCGCCGTGGTCGAGCTGAGGGAGTCGCAAGTGTGTCACACGCCCAGAGACTGGACCGACTACATCTACTACATCATAGGCTTGGAAGTGCTCATACTGGTGCTGCTGGTAAGCAAAGTGTCGTACGACTATTGGGTGTTCAAGACCGCCGGGTACCTGCCCTGGCCGGCGAACAAGATGCCCAGGCTGCCTTGCGATTGGTTATGTGAATAAGAAATTTAAACTATAGTTTTAGTAGATAGGTACAAAAGGGAAGCTTCTACAAGCGGCCCGCTGTAGGTACACTCACACATATGCGCACGTTTGTCACCAACTGTACCGGTTGGAGGACAGAGCAGGCGTCCGTGAACCGTTGGTGTTTGTGTGAGTGTACCTACAGCGGGCCGTTTGTACCTATCTGTACCTATCTACTCGTGTGGCGTCAGGTAAAAAGAACTCTGACCTTGAACTTGCGCAACTGCCTCGTTGGTCTAGTGGATAGCATATTCGACTGCAAATCACGAGGTCCTAGTTTCGATTCCCGGGTCGGACAAATAATTGTCAAGACATTCTCTGTACCAACCTGGATTTGGTAGATGGCGGCGTTTCACACCCGTGCCTCGGAGAGCGCGTTAAGCAGTTGGTCCTGGTTATTATCACTATCATATTGTGGCAATAGTCGTTAAAACCCGCCAACCCGCATTGGAGCAGCGTGGTGGGGCTAAGCTGTAATCCCTCTGTCCTATGAGAGAGAGAGCCTGTGCATGTGTAGTGGTGGCGTAGAGATACTTCCCCTCCATTGTCCTTCAGAGGTCTTTTTACCTGACGCCATATTGTGTAAAAGTAGTTGTGTGATTGAGTGACATGTGACATGAACAAGAGTGAATGCCCCTCCGGCCTCCAGTTACAGAGGGCCTCGATTAGTGAGTAAAACAACAATAAAACTCATGATTGTCTAATCATGAGAGCGACGCACAATTTCGATGACATTGGATGATGACAGATTGTGATCGAGTTACTGTGTTATTGACCTATGGACCTAGACGAATTTAATTTTCAGTAAGCATTAACTATAGTTGAAATAAAATTCGTTTGGCACTAACTTTTGTAGCTATGTGATATCTTTTAAAAATGATGTATTGACCTATGGACCTAGACGAATTTAATTTTCAGTAAGCATTAACTATAGTTGAAATAAAATTCGTTTGGCACTAACTTTTGTAGCTATGTGATATATTTTAAAAATTATGTAAATGATGAATTCCATACGATTTGATCTTCCCCATTACATTATTGTTGAAAAAAATTGCTTACGTCCAGGCCCACTTTTCTGTTTCTTTTGAATAAATAAATAAATGGAAGACATAGGTAATTTGTAAAATATCAAAGATATAGTGTATATAAAGGGTATGTTTTTATATAGTATAATCGACGACAAAGATCTTTAGCTATGACTACAGTAGGTAATTAATTGATACTAATCTTGAATTGGTAAAATATCAAGGCCCTAGTTTCAAAGGGGCCCCAATTCAATAGGTTAATATAAGTATGTAGGTACTGGTTTTGACAGCTTAAAAATATGATTCAATTTCTCAACGATTGTGCAAGTAAAAGTGTTTTATATTTACTTTTAAAAATGATACTTTAGAAAGAATCTCTATTGTAAATCATGGGTGCAAAATGAATTTATCTGTTCATGGCCCGATTCTACAATGGTCAAAGAGGTAAATTGTTTTGTCCTTTTGACGGTTTTTGTATAGAAATTCTGTTAGAATTATTTTTGGTCACTTCGCATCAGGGGCGTAGCTACCGCCGTATATGCCGTATCAATTATACGGGGCCCCCAAGCCACGGGGGCCCCCGACGTGCGTAAGCAAAAATTAATAAAAACTTCCCAAATTTTTGTTTATTTCAGAAATGACAAAAGTCAAAAAATTTTGTCCAAAAAGTTGTCCATAGAGGCAGAATCTTTAGAAAAACTAAAGTCATTATCAGCTATAAATGATTTAGTAAATCAGAAAATCAAAAATTTTAGAAAAAGTGACAGATAAATAATTATGATGAATAAATATTGCTTTTAATTTTATGCAAACATTTTTTTTTCTTTTGTAAGAAATCTTTACCCTTCATAAGGGCCCCCAAACAAATTATACGGGGCCCCGCTAAGGTACGCTACGCCACTGCTTCGCATTTACACATTCGCGATCGAGGCGAGGCGAGCGAGATCGAGGCGAATGTGTTATTGCACGGTAACTGTTAAAAAAGTAACAATTATTTACTGTTAATTTAACTAAAAACAAAAAGGGTAGATACATGACTCGTCAGAGGCTTTTATCGGGTGTGAGGTGACCGCTCTCGGAAACGAAGACAGCTGGTAATAGTAGTGACGACTACTGATAAGATACCCCAAAAAACGCGAAAAGAATAATAATTTCCTGTATATATGTATTTTAAAAGTTCGCAATGTAATGCAATCAGCTGATGCTAGAGTTCAATGAACGTTGTCTAATTACCTAAAGTTGTCACCGGGTTTGAAAACTAGTAAATACTAAACCACTATATAATTAATACTACAAGTACGTACCTATAAGACAAATGGTTAATATGGTATTGGCAGGCCTGTGTCACTCCGCGTTTAGGTATTGAAAACATACCTACAGGCGGCGGCCGTTGCGCAACGGCCAATCTAGTATAGGCTGCCATAGCCCTAGAGTCCCCGGCTCTTTCAAATGTATAACCACGTATAACCTATTATGAACCGTAGTCCAGTGAATTAAGGCCCATATTCCCTCAAAAAAATTTGGTAGGTACGTAAACGAACACGTGCTCGACTGGAACGCGAGCTAAATTAAATCATATTGTTTATCAGATTGAGTACATATTTCTTTGAAAACCATTGCGAAGTAAGGCTTCTGTACCTTTAGGTACTAGTTATTATTCTGTGGTATTGGATTGTGTTTAGGTAGTATAATAATGTGGGCGATTCTGTTGTACACAATCTCTAAATCTAAACTAAAATGACAGGTCTAAATATATTCCTGTCTCTTTCACAATCCTCCCTGCTGAAGGGGATAGCACTATTTTTAAATCTGTCAATTTAGTTTAGGTTTAGAGATTATGTACAACAGAATTAGCCACAATAGCGCCAAGTTTTCGATAGCGGTCCCCTTATGTCCTGTATATTTAATAAGGCTAACTTTAAGGGAATTTAAGTCAAGGTAGGAGGACAGGCTGTCTGTTTCTATCTAAAATGAGCTAATATTTAACATCTGTCTTCGCTTTTGATACCAAAAAAAATTATAACATATATTTTACTTTGAGGCTTAAGCAACGTAAAAAGGTGCCATAGTTAATTGGCTTTTAATACATTATATTATTGTGCAACTAGATTAGGTATGTAGATAGTAGATATATTTTTTGTAATTATTGCCTAGATTTATGGATATTTTTGTATATAAAATGCAATGAAGACTGTATATTTTGTATCTGTTTTCCCAAATGTAAAAATTGTTTTAAGTTAATAATAAATGATTTAAGTTAAAACTGAAGTTTCTTTTTTAAACCGAATTTAACAATGATTGAGTATATAAATCCCTAGTTTATGGGCAGTAAATGTATGTATGTAGTAAATGAAAGTCCGGTTCACGCGAGCAGTCGTTTATTACTGAGTCATTACAAGCTTCGTCGAATGTTCGATGCCTTTACGATGCACACATACATACGATGCACACATGGACATATACATCATTCCTCCGCCTTAATTTTGAAACCTAACAAAATTACAAAAATCATATTAATTTTAGCATATACTTAAATCTAATAAAATTTCCTAACTAGTTTATCTCTGGGGCGTAATGTCATACGAGGTTCGGGTGCGGGCGACGGTGCCCTGGGTGAGGCTGCACGCGCCGCGGGCGAGGCCCCCGCCTCGCTGCTCTCGAGCGGCGCGGGTGCCGGGCTCGAGGGACTGCCTGCGTCCGAAGGCTCGCGAGCCGACCCTCGCTCGCACTCGTCCTCACAGTCATTCCATTCAACATCAGAATCTTCATTATTATCCCCTTCCGTGTCCACCGACTCGTTTACCTCATTGTCAGCACTCGAGTCGTCCATTGACGATCTAAGAGCCGGTGGAGAAACGAGAGAAGGAGACGTTGATATTTCATCACTAGATTCTGATAGGTGAATAGCACCCCCGGTATATCTTATAAGTTGGTCTACATGTCTAATAATACAGCTATAAGAATCATCATTGACCATTTGCAGTTTATACATTCTATTTCCTATTATTTCTGTAACTTTACACAATTTCCAACTTTCCTTCCTCGCCCCGTAGCTTCTAGCCCAAACCAGATCTCCTTCGTTAAAAATTCTTTTCCTTTTGCAATTAGACTCAAAATTATTTTTAATTTTATCGCTCGGTAACATTAAATCTAACCGCGTTCGTAGAGCGCGGCCAAACATTAACTTCGCTGGTGTTTGTCCCGTCGTACAATGCACGGTATTCCTATAGTTGAATAAGTATCCTAATAATTTCTCATGTACAATATGCTGGCAGGAAGACTCGGTCAGAATACATTTTAACATTTTTTTACAAGTGCGTACGGAGTTCTCCGCTTGCCCGTTACTGGCTGGGTGATAAATGGGCGACGTCAAATACTTAATCCCATTGTTGGAACAAAACTCATTGAATTCTTTAGAATTTATTTTGACATCATTATCAGAAATTAAAGCATTTGGAATTCCAAACGTAGAAAAAATATATTTTAATTTAGCAATTAGAGCTTGCGTAGCCGTTCCGTTTTGCATGAACAAACATTCCACCCATTTGCTGTATGCGTCTACAACCACTAGATATACGCGCTGACCTACAGTCATATAATCGATGTGTATGCGCTGCCACGGGCCCGACGCGGCGGGCCACGGCGCCGGCGCCTCGCGCGGCGGCGCGGCCCTCAAACTCGAACACAACTCGCAAGAGCCGATCCAACGCTGCAAGTCCGCGTCCAGATTAGGCCACCAGAAGCGCTCCCTTGCATTATTTTTACTTTTGCTTATTCCGAGATGCGTACTGTGCAACTCTGTCAATACCCGCTCCCTAAGTACCGTCGGAATTACGATCCTATGGCCGCGCAGCAGAATTCCTTGTTCAAATTGAAGGTCCGTTTTGCATAGAAAAAAGGGTAAAATAGATTTACAATTAATTTTTCTCGGCCAACCTACCGACATGTATTTACGCACCGTTTGAATTGTTTTATCGTCTTTAGTTGCATCGATTACGTCATCCAGTTTAACAGCGGGCAAGGCGGTGTCGAGAAATTTTATCGGCACACTATACACGTCATCACCTTCCCTGTCACTCTCGCACGATGACGATGTATCGCTTAGCGGCGCGCGAGAGAAATAATCCGCGACGACGTTATTCTCACAAGGCGTGTACTGTACTATGTAGTTATATGCCGAAAGTATGATCGCATATCTCTGTAGACGTAGCGCGGTAGTTACCGAAATCCCATTTTTATTGTTAAATATCGAGACTAAGGGACGATGATCCGTTTTTAAAATGAACGGTTGGCTGAGGCCGTACAGATACTGGTGAAACTTTTTTACTCCGAATATTATGGCCGTCGCTTCTTTTTGAATTTGGCTGTAATTTCTCTCGCTAGCTCCTAGCGACCGAGACGCGTACGCTATCGGGCGCTCGCGACCCTCGCTATCGCGCTGCGCCAGCACCGCGCCGAGCCCCGCCGGGCCGGCGTCCACGCTGAGCACGAGCTGCGCGCCCGGCTCGAAGTGCGCCAGCACGCGCTCCGACGCCAGCTCGCGCCTCACGCGGCGCACGGCCGCGCGCTGCGCCGCGCCCCACTTCCACTCCGCGTCGGCTCGCAGCAGCTCATGAAGTGGGTTCATCACGGCGGACGCGTTTGGAATGAAATTTCTGTAGTAATTAACAATACCGAGGAATCGTTTCACCTCTGTAACGTTCTTCGGTTCCGGTGCGTTCAAAATGGCCTTCACTTTATCCGCGCTCGTCTGTAACCCTTTACTATTAATCGTGAAGCCGAGATAAGTAACGCTCGGTTTAAAAAATTCGCACTTCTCTTTCCGTAACCGCAGTCCCGCTTCATTTAACCTACTTAAAACTTCCTTCAGTCGTTCTAAATGAATTTTCTTATTCGGTCCCGTTATACAGATATCGTCGAGCCAGCAACTCACACCGTCGATGCCCGAGAGCAGTGCTTCCATCGCTTTTTGGAAAATGGCTGGCGCATTAGCCAAGCCGTAAACTAACCTTGTATATTGGAAAAGCCCTTTCGAAGTATTAATTGTTGTGAGACTTCGCGATGCATCACTAAGCACGAATTGATTGTAAGCATTTTTTAAATCCAATTTAGAGTAATGCTCGCCACCGCCTAGTTTAGCAAACACCTCCTCTATCCGCGGCAAGGGATATTTATCAATTATTAGGTCTTTATTTAAAGTAATTGAAAAGTCACCAGCTATTCTTACCGTTCCGTTTTCTTTCAAAACGGGTACGATAGGCGTCGCGTATTCAGAGTTACTGACGGGAACAAGAATGCCTAAGCCTACTAATCGTTCCAATTCTTTTTCGACCTTTTCCTTAAGAGCGAATGGGACCGTGCGTGCTTTAAAAAATTTAGGAACTGCATTTTCTTTTAAAACTAAATTAACCTTGAAATTCCTGAAGATACCTAATTCATCCTTCCATAAATCGGAGAATTGTTCCAACATTGGTTGCACGTCTGTATCGTTACATAAATTATTTACTTGCACTGTTAAGGCTAAATTAAAGGCGGACATGAAATCTCGGCCTAATAGTGGCGGGCCGCCATCTTTAACAACAAAAAATTTAATCTTTCTAGCTTTGCCTTTATACTTTACAATTGTTTCAAAATAACCTAATGGCGAGATTTTATGTCCGTTATATAAACACATTCTCAGATCACAATGGTTTAATTTAAAAGCTGAAAACTTCTCGTAATATAACCTGTCTGATATTACCGAGGCACCTGATCCAGAATCTAGCTCCATGGCAATCTTAACTTTATCTAATGTAACGTACAATTGAATAGGCTTAACATACCTTATATTAAAGTTTTGACATTCCTCGCAACATCTCACCTCCGATTCATTTTCGGTTTCGATATTATTGACCCGTGAAACTGCACTTTTACACACTTTTTTTAGGTGACCTATGAGTCCGCATTTATTGCACCTATAGTCCTTGAAAAAACACTTTCCAGGGTGTTTAAGTCCACACACGACACACTTGGGAACACTCGATGACCGATCGCTCGACGAAGAAGCCTGGCTCGGCCGACCGCCGACGCCTTCTTTCCGCGAGCCTCCACCGCCGCCATTTTTACTTCTATAAGTCGCCCTATAAATGGGTTCCTCCTTGATGGAAACCGCGTCTACGGTAGTCTGCACATTCTTCGCTTCCCTTGCACTTTCCGCTTTCTGCGCGACCTCCAGCGCTTCTGCCAGTTTCAAATCCGCCGCATCCTTCTCGAATAGCTTGTCGCGCACCGATCCTGCGCCCAAGCCGAGAACGAAACGATCGGTGAGAATCTGCTCCAACGCCGTCCCGAAGCCGCAGTAGGTCGCAAGGCCTCGTAACCGCGCCGCCCAGTCTGGCAGAGTCTCGTCCGGCTGCTTCACCGCTCCGTAGAACTTCGCCCTCTCGGCGAACGGACACTGACGCGGTTTAAAATGAGCATCGAGTAATTCAACTAGCTGCGTGAACGAATATTCTTCCAATTTCTTGGGGTACGCAAGGTCTCGAAGAAGGCGGTATGACTCTTCCGTTAAGTGCGTCAGCAGAACTGCGCTCTTCTTTTCGTCTCCAACATCGTTGACTATAAAAAACTGGTGAAGTTGGCTTTTAAATACGGCCCACTCGCTCGATTTATAATCGAAACACACTAATTTTCCAATATAAGCCATCTTTTGTTCTTTTACGCGAGGGTACCCGCACTCGTCGCCAATGTAGTAAATGAAAGTCCGGTTCACGCGAGCAGTCGTTTATTACTGAGTCATTACAAGCTTCGTCGAATGTTCGATGCCTTTACGATGCACACATACATACGATGCACACATGGACATATACATCAAATTACCTCTGCAATATCAGAGGAGTTGGAGCCAAAAAAAAAATAATTTGCGATTATCTCGTAAACTTCCTCTATCTAAAAAATAAAATCATGCAAATCGGTTCAGAATTTCAGATACCTCTGAGAAATCTGTGTACATACATAGAAATCAACGCGTCTAATATGCAAACTTTCTCCTTTTTGGAAGTCGGTTAAAAATCGCCGAAACATCGTCTTGGTATTAAAGAACAGCAAATATACAATTTCGAATACTTTATTCAGAATTCCGTAGTTTCCTTTTATGCATAAAACTCTTGGTAGTAAAATAATAAGCAATATATAATGTTGAACAAATATTAATTTATTATTTCTTTACAACACAGCTTTTGAGAAATTTTTTTTCTCCTTTTCTTATTTTTACCTAAATTTTTATCATTGGTCTTATTCATATGCTTCTTACTTTGTTTCGCTTTTGTTCCATTTTCTTTCACTCCTTTCTGTTTCTCACTTTTGGAATCTCCGTTCACAACTTTTCTTTGCTTTCTATTTTTGCTGTTTTTAATTACGTCTGTGTCTTTTGTCTTGTCGGTTTCGTTTTTATCTGATTTCTCTTCGAGTTTCCTCCTGAAATAAATAAAAAAAGATTATTAAACTCACGAGTGTAGAAAATGAATGTTTTAAATAAACTAAAATTCAATGATGCTGATTCGGTTGCGCATAATCGAGGCCGTTAGCGCAAAAATGGCCTAAACCTGAGACAGTATTAGTTAGTGGCGGGTTAGGCCATCTTTGCTCAAATAAAAGACGAAAATAATTAAATACAAAAATGGATTTTGTTACGCCATCTATTACATAACAGGATAACTATAGTTAGGCCATTTTTAGGCAAAGAATTATCATCTTTGTAATCAGTTTAGGTCTATAAGTAAGAACTTTAAAAAATTTGGGTTAGGCCGCTTATGCGCTGACGGCTTCAATTATAGTGCACCAATTTTGTTGTACAAAACCTCTAAACTTAACTAGGTAACTTAAGTTCCAAAATTAGTTCAACCTTTTCACAAGAGCTGTCAATTTAGTTTACTTTGGAACTGTTGTAAGGAATTTAGAATAGTTGCAAGGTATTTTGGGGTAGTTGCAAGATATTTTAGAGTAGTTTCAACTAACTTTTCCGGTTTCTCGAGCTTAGTGGAGATCTTGTCGCGATGCGGCGCTTTCTTCAGCAGATTCTTCCTCTTATTCGCGTTCTGTTTCAATTTCAGCATGTACTCCGGCACCTCGCAACCCGACTGCTTCATCACTGATGCGATACTGAAAATACAAATAGAAAATACAACTTTTTCACCTCGAAAAGCGCTCCTTTGCTGCTTAAAATCAGTGGGCAAAAGTTAATTTTGCTCACACTCTGAAAAAAATATTTTGAATTAAGAATCAGCCAATTTTTCTCATTCGGTGAAAAAAAGTTTTTTGAATTTACAACGATCCGAGTTGGCATTTCTAAATTTATTGATTCGCGAAACGTTCAGAAACATCGTATACTCTAACATTTTATTTCATAAAAAACTTAAAAAAAACTATCGCATTTTTGTTTAATTTGTTTTTCTTTCGAAAATATCGTTTCATGAATTTTCTTTAAATCCCAAGCAAGCGAGATTAAACCAAGTTTAAATCCCGGGATTTAAACTTGGCACTCGCAACAAAAACGAACTTTGCTCTCTTGTTGAAAAATAATAATAATAATAACTTTTAATACAATATACTATAACAGTACTAACCTCCTAAGATTGACAACGTCATCCTGTGTGAAGAACGTTATCGCTCGCCCTTTTTGACCCGCGCGTCCCGCCCGCCCTATCCTGGAACACAAAACATAATTGCATAAAGTAGAGTAATAGCACATTTCGATTCTCGTGACTTATGTGGTATATTAATGCGCAGGCGCATTTTATAAGCACTTTGGACCTAAACTAGCAATCTATATAAAATTTCAATTATGTATGTAAGTATGTACATATGTATGTTTGTCCGCATATTTCTCCAAAACTACTAGTCGGATTCAGACCATTCTTTTTTATTGGCTTACATTTTACTTCAACTTAGGGAACAATGCAAGTTCCATCAAAATCGTTTCAGTAGTTTTCAAGTTATGGACGTTTAAGTGTAAATGTGAAGGGCCGGCTAATTTCGGTATAAAGTATATATAATTGAGGTCGTTTTAATTTTTCATAAATTATATATTTTTAATAAATATTAGTTTTTTGTAGTCCGCCTGTTTCGGTTACCAAATAAATAAATAAATAAAAAGCTCGACTCGCCTGTGTATGTAGGAGATGGCGGAGGGCGGGAAGTCGTAGTTGATGACGAGGTTGACGCCGCGGAAGTCGATGCCGCGCCCCATCAGCTCCGTGCAGATCAGCACCCAGATGCGCCCCACGCGGAAGCTGCGCACCACGTTGTCCCGCTGCGGACCGTGTGACGAACGTCTCATTTTTTTAATTTTAATTTTTAAATTTTTAAATGCTGACGGTACATAGTATTCTTGCATCTACTTGATTTTTTACGCTGATAGTACATAACATAGTCTTAACATTTATTTGATTTTTACGCTGACGGTACATAACATAGTAGCACTTATTTAATTTAATACTCTGACGGTACATACTATCGTTACACTTAATTTGATTTTTTACGCTGACGGTACATACCATAGTAGCACTTATTTGACTTTTTACTCTGACGGTACATACAATAAGTTCTAACTTATTTGATTTTTCACGTTGACGGAACATACTATCGTTTCGCTTATTTGGTTTTTTTTTACGCTGACGGTACCTTAATACTGAATTCTTAGTTAAAAACTACGCTAAAACAGTATGTAATATGTAATAAAAACAGTACCTGCGCCTGCGTTCTGTCCGCGTGTATCGCGTCCACGTTGATGCCGTCATATATCAGCTCTTTGAACAACTGCTTAGCGCGGTCCTTGCTCTGAACGAAAACTGACAAAGACAATACAATTTATTGTGCATAAGTATTAAACAAAATTAAAAAAAAAAATTGCAAAGTAAAATTCTTTCAAATGTTGCATTCACCTAACACGGGCGGTTTGAGACCCTTTTGCACTAGTTGTCTGAAGGCGACAAGTTTTCCGTTCTCGTTGCCGCAAAACAGCAGCTCTTGTTCCACGGTAGTCGCCGCGGCATTCCTAAATAAAATGATGATATAGAAATAGTAATAGTACATTATGGTACAAGTGTGTAATGTTGGTGATTACCGCTGAGGCGCCATTGAGACCCGAGCCGTTAGGTGAGGGTCTTAAGATAGCTGAGGACGGTGATCATCAAAAGACACGTGTATCATACGTTTTTTAAAAGCTGTGATAGCCTAGTGGTTAGGACGACCGACTTCTATTCGGAGGTCGTGGGTTCGATCCCGGGCACGCACCTCTAACTTTTCGGAGTTATGTGCGTTTTAAGTATTTAAATATCACTTGCTTTAACGGTGAAGGAAAACATCGTGAGGAAACCTGCATGCCTGAGAGTTCTCCATAACGTTCTCAAAGGTGTGTGAAGTCTGCCAATCCGCACTTGGCACTATGGCCAAAACCCTTCTCACTCTGAGAGGAGACCCGCGCTCTGTAGTGAGCCGGTAATGGGTTGATCATGATGATGATGATCATACGTTTTTCAACACATTTAATAATACTAAAAAATAATTTTATTTAGTAGATCAAAAGTTTATTTAGAGAAACAATTAGTAAATGTGCAGTTAGTAAAAGTATAGTTGACTGTTTTTGATGGCTCTGATGAGACCGCTATGGTCTCATCAGATAGATTAATTATTTACTGAAATACTTTCATGTTCTATTGTTATTTGAGATGGTTCATTATTCGTGTAAGTAGGTGAAATCCAATCATTGGATGTACTTGGTGTTTCGCCAGTGTGTGTGGGTCGCGCTGAACATCGCGCGCTTGGCTCGGCAGCTCAAGCTGCTGTCTGAATGTGCTCACCTCCTCCGTCGAGCCCTCCAACATACCTCAGTCCAACGGTGACATTGACGAGCCCCCGCATGTTGTGGCGCGCCCACTTGGCTATGGCGGGCGTGTGGGTCGCGCTGAACATCGCGCGCTTGGCTCGGCACGCGGCGATGATCACGTCCAGCTGTTGTCTGAACGTGTTCACTTCCTCCGTCGAGCCCTCTAACATACCTCAGTCCAACGGTGACATTGACGAGCCCCCGCATGTTGTGGCGCGCCCACTTGGCTATGGCGGGCGTGTGGGTCGCGCTGAACATCGCGCGCTTGGCTCGGCACGCGGCGATGATCACGTCCAGCTGCTGTCTGAACGTGTTCACTTCCTCCGTCGAGCCCTCTAACATACCTCAGTCCAACGGTGACATTGACGAGCCCCCGCATGTTGTGGCGCGCCCACTTGGCTATGGCGGGCGTGTGGGTCGCGCTGAACATCGCGCGCTTGGCTCGGCACGCGGCGATGATCACGTCCAGCTGCTGTCTGAACGTGTTCACCTCCTCCGTCGAGCCCTCGAACAGTTTGTCCGCCTCGTCTATGATGAGCCATTGCACCCTGACCAGAGATCACAGTTTAGGATATCGTTGGTTCTTGAGTAGTGTCACAGAATTCCTAGGGACTGTTTCACCACCTTCTGGTAAGTGTAGGATAGCTTATTCACAACTTTGTGACTTGACATAAAGTAAGAAAGTGACAAAACTAATGTATAGTAAATAGTTTGTAAATAAATCAGTGAAGTAATGTGGGAATTGCATTTAACGAAGCAAAGTAAATTTTGGTCACAAATACTTCGCCATGATAGACGAGTGTCAGAAATATTTTAAAGTAGTAATAATCAAATAGCATTCAATGCAACATAAATTAAATCTTGACAACTGCTTCTACAATAACGCATACTGATCTACCACTTTTATGTTTACTCTGTATTTTGTGAGTAGCATGGTACCCATGCTTGCTAACTAGACTGCATGCATATTTGCTAACTAGACAAAAAACATATACACTCACTTTTCCAAATTGATGCCTACGTTTTCTTGATTGAGTAGGTAGCATAGACGATTTGGCGTGCTTATTACTAAATCTGTAAAAAATACAAGCATAAATTAAAAAAGTAAATTACCCCTCCTGATACATGGAATCTATGGGTCTATGGATGATACATCCTGTTAACAACCAGAGTTCACTTCCTGTGACAAGGTTGCTGATCCATTACCAGACCCTGGTCAGTTTATAAACCAAATACTCATTGGGACCAAAATAATACCAAACACGAAACATCTATAGATATACAGACATAATGGTCTAATTTATAAAACCTCTCTTTATGCATCTGGGGTCAAAAATTATTGACATTCATAAAATGTAGTATGTATAAAGTATGTATTGAATAAAGTATTTCAGTTTTGCCCTATGGACTTTGAAGCGTGTAAATTCGACTCTTTTAAAAGTTTATTGGTTCGTAAAAGTCTGGCTAAAACAAATCAAAATACTGAATTATATTTTACGTACCACTTTTCCTTATGGTAGTTTCCCGTTCCTTAATCTTGCTTTCTTTAACGCTTTTAATGACAGTGCACCTTAGTTGAGTCGATGCAGATAACCTCAACGCTTCACGGTATATCTGATGTGCCAGTTCTCTCGTGGGGCAGAGCACCAGGGCTCTGGGGCCACCTGAGGGTGCTCCTAGTAAATGTAGTAACGGTACTAGAAATGCTGCTGTTTTACCAGAACCGGTAGGGGCACAACCTACGATTTGGCGTCCCTAAAATTCACACTACAGATAATGGTGCACAATTCGATTTTCAATAATTGACAAAAAGGTAAACGAAATAGAGTGATTATGAAATGCAACACTTTTCACAATGGTCTTTCTTATTTTCGATAGGGTCAACCAAAAAATAAAATTTATCAAAATTAACTTAATCTATACAAATAAATGAAATTGATGAGTCCATCTGTGATTTCGCAATGACTGCCTGTTATTATGTTGATATGATTATTTGAAAGCTAGCAAAATGCCAACACATTTCTAAAAGTTTTGTTGGTCTGTTTGTAAAGACTAATCTTCAGAATGGTTTAATTGTCTTTGAAGATTTTCACAGATACAGATCTACAAGATACAAGAAGTGATCTATGCAACATTTAGTTCTGAAAATATTTAGGGTTCGTCCATTAAAAAAAACTTGATATTAGGGACAATACCATTTAACTACTGAACAACTCTTGGTGAAATTTAGCACAAGACAGCTGGCATCCTGAAGTTGAGATATTATCTTTAAGAGGTTTTAACATTAAACTAATTAATTACATTTTAACATTAAACTAACATTAAACTAATTAGTTATGTTTTAAAATTAAACTAACAAATTACAAAATTCTTTAAACCATTTCTTAAAACTAAAAACAATAATTAATCAATATGGTCAAAAACTTCAATTAAATAAATTTTTCTACCGTGTATTTATTTTTTATTTTGTCGCCTAGGAATATATTCCCTATAATCCCATATAAATTACCATTCCATATTCACAGTTTCAGTATTCTTGGCATATTTACGGAACATATCGCGAATAAAGAGCTTTTACTGTAATTAGCTATTGATGAATGAATGCATCTATTTATTTTTGAGATTTTGTTAATAATTTAATCAGTAATACATCAGTAAGTAAAACTAACCTCTAATATACAAGGAATGGCCTGGCGCTGAATGGGCGTAGGCTCCGAGTATCCACACTGTACCACTGTATCTACCAGAGTTTTCGCTACATTGTACCTGGTCACAAGATCTGTGAAATTTTCTAATGCCCTAGGTACATGTCTTCCCACTGCCTTAATGTCATGTAGATTGCGGAAGTGGTTTTGCTGCACACAAGAAAAATCACACTTAATATTATTATCACACTAATATTATAAAGTCGAAAGTTTGTTTGTGTGTATGTATGTATGTGTGTGTGTTTGTTACTCTTTTACGCCGCAACTAGTGAACTGATTTGGCTGAAATTTTAAATATACATAGCTTATAACCTGGAATAATATAAGCTACTTTTTATCCTGGAAAAATCCATAGTTCCTGCGGGATTTTGAAAATTGTTTGCTATAGCAATCTACAGCTACAGCTATAGGTAGATTACTATAGCAAACTTCCTTGAAAGTAGGTATAAAGGTTGGAAAAGGGAGCGAGGAACGGGAACGGCAATCCATGATTTCCTCAGGATTTGTGAAAACCAAAATTCATGCAGACAAACCACAGGCAATACTTTGTATATACTATAAATATGCACCTGTCCATGTATTCAGTAATTCTGAACTTGTGGAATTCAAATTTTTCTCTATGCGGTTTTCTCCATCATTTTAAAACGGAGTGTGTGCTTGCCATTCAAGAGACCTATGTGTAATAGTGGACAATTCTATCGGTTGAGGGTGGGTTGAGGACAACAAATGGTTAATGACAGTTATGAAATGGATCTCTTAGATCTATATATAAGTATGTATTTTCAATGTTTAGACAAAAACAACTAAATCATTATAAAAACTGAATATTTAGTTTAGTAGCAACAAAGATGAACATACATACAGACAAACATTATATACATAAAATCATAAGCAGATAATAATTCTCTTTATCAAAAAATAACAACAAACCTCTTCAAATTCAAAACTTGTATCATAAATCATAGTCATAAGTATAAACAGAATAAAATTTATCATACCTCTTCCATTTCAAGTTTTTTCTTCAACTCTTCTGGGTCCAGTTTACTTCTTTTTTTCTTTTCCTTCTTATTTCCTATCATAACCCCTTTAACAAACTGTAAGTCGCTGTCCTCTCCCAAGACATTTTTAATACCATCTTTGGACTCAAAGTTATCACTGTCATGTTCATTCTCAGAACCTGAGTCATTTTCGTCATGTTCATTTTCGGATCCTAAGTCATTTTCAGAATCTGAATTATGTTGATCATGATCATCTTTAGACCTCAAGTTATTTTCGTAATGTACATTTATTGATCCTAAATCATTATTTAGAACATTATTTTCATTAAATTCTTGTTTTATTTTATTGTCTTTCTTTACTGTAGATGGAACCATTTGTTCTTTCTAAAAATGCATATGATTTCATATATTAGTTAAGTTCATCAGTTATAATGGTGAGAGGAATTGTAAAACGTCATAGGTCATACTAACTGGTGTTAAATTTATTCAGGACAGATTGTGTTTATTTATGATCACTTAAAGGCTACATTGTTCTAAACAAAACTTAAATAATTTCAGACACTGAGAATTTGGATCACTACGATCCAAATTTTTGCTGGTTGCATGCTTCAGAGAGCTTATTATATTCATAAACTGTCGTTCATTAAAAATTTAATCGGTAAACTTGTATTGAGGTTAAGTTGATACTCACTTGATTTTTTGCACCCAAAACTCGATATTTAAATTTTAGACCCTTCGTCAGCTTTTTGAATATATCGTAAGCATCCATATTTGTAAAAATATTTTATATCTACCATTCAGATTAACTAAAATTCCACGTGCAACTTGCAACTGCAATTTGTAATATTTTCGATATTTTGATTTTTTATTTTCATTTGAGTGATGACAGTGACACTGACACAGTGTGACCACATTTAAATTGGTCAATCTACTTCTGTAGCTTAAAAAAACTACCGAAATATACCACAGTCTTGGTAAAAACTACCACAAATCTACCTCACTAATATGATAAAATAGAGATGAAATAAAACTATATTTCATTACAGTCTGGCCAACTATTTTACGTAGGCGAGTACCTACATACCTTAGGAAGTTAGGTGTTCCAGAAATTATACCCGTATTACTAATTCCCTGGAATTCTGACGTTTCGTAATGTTACCAGAGATAAAACAATTCCCACAAAAAAGATAAAAAATTCAAAACTTATAAATCATATAACCAAATACAAATCAACTGCCGCGGCCGCATGTAGATATGACAAATGCCTGACAGACACTTCAATGTCATTCAACATCCATTTTTGAATGAATTTTTTCAATGTGCTTCTTTTGTTTTCTGTTGCTGTCAGTGTGCACTTTCTAGTTTCCACTCTTGGTATTTTCTATTTTAAGGCGAAACGAGTAATATTATTACGCGGCTTATGGCTTTTTATGATGACAGGGAATTAAAGTAGTTTGGGGTAAAATCGTACTTCGTAGATGTTAACCCTGTTCTCCATACAAATAACTCATCTGTAAATGACAATGACAGCTGTCAGAATTCCGGGGAATTCGTAATACGGGTATACTTTGAAGTTTTTTGGTGTTTAGCTGAATTTTCCTGTTCCTTAAGAGACGCTATCCATGGAAGAATATTTCAATTGCAGGCTTTACAAAAGGCGTTGTCTCCTTCCGATGATTTAGTCAACCACTTTGAAAATAAAGGGTTTTGCTCCCACTCCGTACGATATTACCTTCTGCAGGGGCGTAGCTACCACCGTATCTGCCGTATCAATTACACGGGGCCCCCAAGCCACGGGGGCCCCCGATGTGCGTCATTATTGTCCATAGAGGCAGAATCTTTCGAAAAACTAAAGTCATCATCAGCTATATACCAAACCCCCCAAACAAATTTTTATACGGGGCCCCCGTCAAGGTACGCTACACGCCACTGGCCTTCTGTATTTTCTTTTCATGGTGATAAATTAAATTACAAAACAAAGAAATCGCTCTCGATATGTGCTCTTCAGCTCATAATATTCGTAATCTCGTGTTAAGTCGTATATATAGGTACATCAAGTTAAAAGTTTACGTAGACGTGCCTACTTGCAAACGGGCAAAGAAGATAAACAAAACTAGTTATGGCCTGTTATGGACGGGGAAACCCCGCCCCGAAAATCTTACTAAACAGAAGGTTTCCATATACTTGATCCAAAATCTACCAAATCTACCGGGAAAAAAATCAAAAATGTGTAATTATACCATAATCTACCCAACAATTTTTAACTACCACAACAAGCCTTAAATCTACCAAAAAAGTAGAAATCTACCACATGTGGTCACACTGCACTGACAGTTTGATTATTATTATTATCTCTATGTTATTATCTCTCATATGTTATCTCATGAACCTATAGAAGAGGACTTGGCATAATGTCCTATAGAAAATAGTGGATCGGAAAATAGCTTAAGCTTATCAAAATTTTCATAAGTGTGTAAGAGACAACACTACATTTTTAAACATAACAATAAAACAGATCGTGGCAGAAATTTTATTGCACTTCCCCTAAGATGGCCTCCCTAAAATGTATACATGAACACTCACACACGCACAACTTGAGACATCACAATGAACACGCGCCATTTTAGGTTGGGGGATTGTGCGTGTGTGAGTGTATTTTTGGCACGTTTTTAAGGTAGGTATGCCTACTCTACTTATTATTATTATCTCTATGTGTTATCTCCATGAACCTATAGAAGAGGACTTGGCATAATGTCCTATAGAAAATAGTGGATCGGAAAATAGCTTAAGCTTATCAAAATTTTCATAAGTGTGTAAGAGACAACACTACATTTTTAAACATAACAATAAAACAGATCGTGGCAGAAATTTTATTGAGATGGCCTTAAGATGGCCTCCCTAAAATGTATACATGAACACTCACACACGCACAACTTGAGACATCACAATGAACACGCGCCATTTTATGTTACAGGATTGTGCGTGTGTGAGTGTATTTTTGGCACGTTTTTAAGGTAGGTATGCCTACTCTACTTATTATTATTATCTCTATGGTTATCTCTATGTGTAAATGTCATGTAAATGCATAGAGACATAGAGATAATAATAATAAGTAGAGTAGGCATACCTACCTTAAAAACGTGCCAAAAATACACTCACACACGCACAATCCTACAACTAAAATGGCGCGTGTTCATTGTGATGTCTCAAGTTGTGCGTGTGTGAGTGTTCATGTATACATTTTAGGGAGGCCATCTTAAGGGAAGTGCAATAAAATTTCTGCCACGATCTGTTTTATTGTTATGTTTAAAAATGTAGTGTTGTCTCTTACACACTTATGAAAATTTTGATAAGCTTAAGCTATTTTCCGATCCACTATTTTCTATAGGACATTATGCCAAGTCCACTTCCTATAGGTTCATGCATAGAGATAATACATGTGTAAATGTCATTGTTGTTGTTGTGTTAATAGCATAGAAATAATAATAAAGGTTCATGGTTACATAATAGCAGCATCAAGAGATATTAAAGGCACAGGGTGGCACAGGCAAAGGTAATGTAGGTAATAAAGGTAAAAGGTAATGTAGGTATATCCTAATTATTATTATCAAGGTTATCAGCACCATAGACATTTTTCTATCATAGGTAGGTACGTTCTGAAACGAATTTTTAATAGTTATTATTTACGTCGACTGTAATGATGTTAAACCCGTATCTAATGTTACCCACGTTGACTGTAAATATCAGTACAGTTTGTGTCATGATTTTTAGGCTTTGTTTGAAAACTTTGACCTTTTTTCTGGAGTTCAATAACAATATATGCTTTTTACTGTTAAGTATGTTTTGGACTGTAAAAAAATCGGAGTTTGGTTGTGTCGTGGACATGGCCATGTGTTTTACTTGTAGGTACGTAACGGGTTATATTACGGCAATACTCTAAATAATGTTAAAAAATCTATAATTCATCAAGTTATCTTTAGAAAGCATAAAGAACAATTTTTGTACTATTTAAAGAAAAAAGAAGATACTTAGTATGATCGACTACCCTCACGCACTTTGCATTGTGATAAAGTGCGATACACGCAGCGACAATTATTATACCTACCATGTTAGTACGAAATTATGAAATAAAATTAATAAAATTCTATATATTTATCCCATAACTAAGATATTATTAATAAGTAAAATATGCAAATGCAATGCAAAATGCGTAGTTTTTAAGTGGCTCAAGTCCCTGTTTTAGAATGAAAAATTTAAATTGTGGATGGATTTCCGTAAAGTAACACCTGCTTGTATTCAAATTTCAAGTCCCGATTTTATAATAACAAGCGGACACCCGCGACTTCGTTCGCGTGGATATCGGTTTTTAAGAATCCCCTGGGAACCTTTTGTTTTTCTTAAGCTCTTTTAAGCTCATACCTTGCTAAAAACTGTTAAAAGTTCACTGGTGGATGTTTAGGTAGATAAAATGTAAACATCCACCACTGAAAGTCCCATCAAAATCGATCCAGCCTTTTAGGGATTAGTCAGTAATCTTTAAAGTATCTAATTTCTAACAAAAAAAGAATGAATGAAATCGGACCACGCGTTATTGAATTACAGCTAAATACACGTTTTGAATTTCATCCCCTCTTCCTAGGGAACCGTGCTGAATTTCGGGATAAAAGTATCCTATATGTTACTCCGTAGTATGAACTTAAATCGTACCAAGTTTCGTTTCAATCCATTCAGTAGTTTTTGCGTGATGCGCGCACAAACATACAGACAAACAGACAAACAGATAAACAGACAAAAATTTCAAAAATAGCTTTTTTACGTTCTATTACTTATCCCTAACATCCCCCAGTTATTATTTTGCAAAAATCTTCAATGTACAGATACGGCAAGTCTACGATTTTATTATATGTATAGATTTGGACTATTTTATTAAATGTTAAAATTTTAATAAACAATTCATCATTCTTACTCACGCGCAAAACATACCGCATGATTTATCGTGTATTAAATTATTATTTCTCATATTTCATTCACTGTGTAACAATGTTTATTCATTTAATATCGAATGAATAAACACTTAATATAAATGTTCAGTTATTAGGTACTTACCTTCTACAAAACTTATATAAAGTTTTTTTTTTAATATGTGAAATTGAAACAAAATGAAAATTTCATTTGCCCAAAATATTTTGGAAAATTAGATCCAGTTATCGACATAATTTAGAGAATATTACAGACAGTAGGACATTGGAATATGGAGATGATAAGTATAAAGGCGGAAATAAAAATACGCATCATCAATGGAATCACTGCGAGTTTATTAAATTTTATATTTTTATTACATCCAACTGTAGGGCTATTCTCTAAAATACCATCTCGATATCGAAGCTCACTCAAGTGAGATAACTCGCTTCGAAAGCAAACTCACTTCACCTTGGTTTGATATTCTGTAAACATCTGCTACGCACTTGCGAAGTGAAGTGAGTTTGAGTGAGAAGACCTGTACTATCGAGTTTTACAGAGTACAAATTAGCAAACTCATCTCGAATCCACTCTCGATAATTCGAAAATGGCTTTACAGAATAGCCCTGCTGTTATATTTCCCATTATAATTCAAAATGCAGATTTCGTACAAAACATAAAGGACCGTTTAGTACAACCCAATATAAGAATTAATTCAGATTGTCAGATTCAAAGATACTTAGAGTACTAGGTCACCCAACTTTGATATGTTCTGACTACGCAGCCCGTTTGATTCCTTAATCACATATATCAACAACATCAAAACAATTAAAGACACCCCCATTTAATGGACAAAACATAACAAAAAATTGGTACAATGGATGGCTAAATGTCTTTAAAAAATGGTAGTACCTAATTGACTTCGAAAAATAAGATTTCATCAATTGCCTTGTAAAAAATGCTCTCTTTCTTTAAAATAAAATAATAGTGTTATTTTTTAAAGAAAAATTAAAAGTCATTTAAAGGAACTATACAATCCCATACAACTATATAGAATTAACGGACAAAGTTTAATGAAAAAGCAAAGTTACCCCATTTTACCTCGATTTGTGTCACTAAATTGTTTCTGATCAAGAAATTCCTAAACGGATGCTATTTTATTTTTTTAAATTTTGAAGTTGGCGCTTTAAAGTTGTCAACAAACTATAAAACTTTGCTAATACAAAAGTAAAAGCTTTTTGTTATTTTTAAATTATTATTTAGTATAACTCTTTGGTTTCTTTAAATTATAAAAACCAAATCGAACATTTGTTTTTATAATATTTAAAGAAAGTGTTTTGAGCGCCTTGTGTTTATTGAGCGTGTTGTTTCATCATCAAGAAGGAAAAACTATTACAAGAGGGCAAGTTATCTAAGTGCTTCATTGTATTTTCTTGTAATTTACATTATAGTTAGTACCTAACGTTTGATAGGTGTTCAATGTAACAATTTTTTGTAATTTTAGTGTCCATTAATATACCTATAATCTCATTTCATTACGGCTGGCTGGCCCAGCATTGGCTACTAATATTGGCACAAGATAACGTGAAGCTCAATCCACTGGATAGACACCTAAGCTTCTAATAGAAGTGCTGGTGGCTTCTGAAACATAATTAGCTCAAGTGATAGTAACCAATGTGCAGTCAGCCTATAGCCGACGTTCATACCACCTACAACAAGTACTTTAAGTGTCTTGACTGAAGATGTTCAGCTTACAACAATTTCAAGAGGATCCCTAACTCTCTATGGGCCCGCTAATTCCGGTCCCACACCTATTACATTATCGAGCGATACACAATACTATGAAACATTTTTGTACATCCCGCTCCCTCTCAACTTTCCGAACATGAAAAGTATAACAAAACTCACTAACTAAATGCATTTTATAAAACATTTGTCCTCTTTGATCAACGACGGCAAACTATAACTTTTACAATAGTAACACAATATTTAGGCTTAATGAACGGCCGTAAATGCCACATACGCTCCATTGTAGCATGTGCTGAGTAAAAAATAAAATAAATTAATAAAATGTGTATATCTCCACAAAGACTCGAGGGTACGCATTACTTAAGACGAGAAAATCTTAAAAAAAAAGAAAGAAAAGTTGATATTAATAAAAACGCAGATCGTGCATTACATTAAATTATGAAAAAAAAAAGAAAATCTAAACCTAATCGTGTCAGCAAAAATATAGTGCAGTTTAAATTAGAATTGCCACTTAATTAACATTGACATATAAATTGATTTTCTTAAAAAAATATTTCTGTTTATAAAATGTGTCACCCAAGCATAACAAGTAACAGTCGTGCAATTCTGTTAAAAACTCGACCAGAGTGTCTCTATAACAATTCATTTTCTACGATAGTATATGTAAAGTAGAAAATATTGAATTAAGTAAGATTCAATAATGAATATTCATCTTAATAAATACTACAAGCCTTTACATTACAAGGCTTTTAAACGAAAAAAACAAACGATTACACACTAGCCGAATTTTTAGCGAAATTACACTCCTGCCTCACCTTTATTTCTGTAGATAAAAAGTTACATCTATCAATATATTGTATGTCATAATCATAAGTGGGTATATTGTAAATACTTTTTATATAGTTACTGCAAAGACTGGCTATCAACGATCATTGCTCGCCCGGGGAGGCGTGGGATGAACTACAAATATAATACTTCTTATTTTTATATAAAAGACATAAGTGCACTTTGAATTACGGAACTATGATTGTAACTATAGGTAGTTAGGGGGATCAGCAGATTACATTGCATTTTGGATATCGGCGCCTTCGGTGTTTAGCACCCGACCATACTTCCTTATATTTACATTTATAAATCTTTGTATATTATAAAGACCTCTATCAGTATAAAACCGCTAAATATAGGAACAGCTTTGCAAATGTATGTTGGTAATTTGGGCATTGATTATGAGGATGAAGCATTGAGTAGTTTTTTTTTTGGATTCTAATGTTGTAGCCAATACTGGAAAATTAAAATACCTTCACTTTAGGAAAAAGATTTTCTTAATGAATAAGGGTCTGTGCAGACAATCTGCATTTACACTGCAAGCCAATTGCAGCTGCACTGCAGAATTGCAGTTTGGATGCGGTCCGTCTGTATAAACACTTAAAATTCTGCTAATAATTCTGCTATTGATCACGTTACTTATTGATAAGATAATATAATTATGTATGTGTAAAATTACTGAGGTACTATGGCAGATTGGGAACTATTGCTATATTAACTGCATTATAATAATTATATTAAAGTGGAAGATACTGTATATTTAAAGCTATTGACTTAAGAATATAACGACTTAATTGTAATAATGGTTACTTTCATTCAACTACAGATAGAAACACCAACGACTTACTTATCGAGTCAAAGACAACAACGATCAACTTCGTGATTCGACTGAGATCACTTCGCTTGTTCTCGAAATATCTGCATGTATAAAAATAACTAGAATAAAAAGTATCGTCCAAAGAAAACGAGTCACCCGGTCGATGGTACAACTGCGAACTATAAGTCGATGCGAATGTATCTTAAGCTAGATTTTTTAGATGGTGTCGATTTTTTATATTCTCAATAAACGGCTTTCGCGTCCCCGGTCGAGCAAATCTAAAATTATTTTAAATAATTAACTATTGTGTTCTGGTGGAACCGGTGACTTAATTCTCGGGAACGTCTCCCCAAAATTAAATCGCCGATCGATAAACTATTGCATTTTTTAATATGGATATGGATAACAAAAATAATGTATGTATGGAAATAACTATGTAACAACTGTTATAGTTTAGTTTGACAATATCTATAATTATTGTATTTATAAATATAAATGATCACGTTCATTGACTCGTCCTGTTTAAAGTAAACCCTAGACTCTCCGGTGTACATATACTTGTCCGTTTATATAGTCCTTAAGCAGTTTGTGAAGTCAATCTGTGCGTAACCTTTAGGTATAATTTCCACAGTTTATTAAAAAAAATATGTGCGTGTTACACATAATAAATAAATACTGAGCAAAGATAAAAATCTTGCTAATGTTATCCAGGTTTCTACTAGAAATTGTTCTTTGGCTTATTGTGCAGAAGAGGTGTTTATTCTAGCAATTATATTGTAAAGCTTTTAGCAAATTGAGCAAACATATTATGTATTGTAAACTCTGCATGAGTTTCATCGGATTATCATAAACGTTTCAAGTAGTTTTACACGGAGAGCTTTCTGGGTATATATTAAGAATAAAAATTAAAAGATTTATCAAAGATAATACTTAATATTATTGGAGGTAATACTTAGATTTAAAAAGCAAGATTGTTTTGTGAATCCGATTTGTGAACCATGTCAATTTTAAGTTTACCTATTGTAAATTCAATCTTAAATTACGTGATTATGTATTTACAATTAGCCGATACTAATTTTCTTATGGCTAGAACTGATTGTTGTAAAAAAATGCATCAATTTTCGCTTTCTGATAAGTTTTGTCCATGCTTTAACATCAATGATTCTTTAAGAATTCTATTGGCAGTGTAGTTGGACAGGTTTCGCAAATAAAGTAAAATTGTCTAAATCACAATATGAAAACAGAATCTGCAGATAATAAATTCAAAATAAAACAGTGCTAGCGTGTGAGCATGCCAGTAGATATTTTTAAATCAATTTAACTTTCAGACAGATTTCGTTTACATATTGTCATTTACTCGTAGTATCTTATAATATTTACTTATTGTAGGCTATTGTAATAGTTGTACTGTTACGAAGGCATCCCGTTGTTGATTATTTTGTGCACTACCTACCTTAGTAACACAGTCTGTTTATTTATCGTATTTTATTAGTAAACTTAAAATAAATTATCCGGCTATGAAGCGAAATGAATTAAACGTACTGTTAGTTAAATCGAGACTGAATAATTTATATATATAAAAAAAATTCTCACTTATAAACCTTACTATTTAGAAATGCAGTATTTTGGTATACATTGCAAAAATAATATTTTTTTCTTGTTTCGCTGTTGCGTTCTGTAAATTTTATTGGAATTCTTTTTTTTAATAATTTTTCCGCTGCGATTGCTTTTTAACACTTTTTGCCGACACTTCCAAACTTAACGCGAATAAGACTCTTATGCCTAATAACAATCACCAACGGCTGTCTCCGAAATGATGTAGTGCGCAGCTGTCTACTGAGATCAAAAATTTAGAATTACAAAATATTTTTACGAATAAAATTGGTGGGAAAAACAATCCAAAGTTTTATTTTAACAAAGCAGTCAACAACAAGCGTTCAAACGGCCGAACCAATAAAATAAGTAATTGCACAGCGAAAACAATATAGGCGAACACTAATAAAAACATTATAGAAAGACTAAGTCCTAAGTTTCACTATTAATAAATCCATTAGTAGAATATATAAAAATCCTTTCCATTAATGATTTTATCTATTTACTATTTAGTTAATAATATCACGAGGCTTTATTCCCAAATGATGCCACGATCCTTCAATTATGTATTAAGTAATCGCTAATTTATAACATATTTACAATTCAAACTACCCGCTTGCTTTTTTCTTCTAAGCTCCCTAAGGTGATACTTTGACGATTCATATTTCCGAACCGAATTCGTTCCTTACTTTCGGAGTTTACAGCCAGTTTCTTTAATTAACATTCAAATAAAAAATAATATATAAAAAACAAAATATTTGAGGTATTACAAACATGGAGGTACGCGCGTTATTACCGGGGATAACCACGTTCAAGCATAAAAATGCTTCAAAACAAAATAATTTGTTTTACAAATTAATTTACTGAATATAAAAACCTATAATATATTTGGAAGTATACCAAATAACCATTAAAACTCATATCACAAAGCATGAATATGTAACATTCCGAAAAAGAAAATAAAAAACCTATCTGAAAACATCTAAGCTTAACATTGGAAAATAAATGCAAAAATAATTAAATATTAATTTTAAATAATCTGTATTGATTTAAGAAAAATTGCGATTTATTTTGTGTTTATTCCGTGTGTTTTGTATACTGTTTTAACGTACGATATGAATATTTAATATTTTTAAATTTAAATTACGCAATAATATATTTTTCAATGATTTTGATAAGATATGGCACAGCTAAATTTATTCAATAATCATTTTTCAGAATGTTTTTATTCTACTCGAAATAAATGCACATTGGCAGAAATTATCCCCATTTTATTTTCTTTGGCTTGTGAAATATCACTGCGTAGAAATACTTTCATTTCTGTATCTTTATTCTTTTATAGATATTATATGTGATATGTAGGGTTTTACACTTATATAAATGCAGATTCGCTATTATTTATATCAAAATGAATTCGTCGATTTCACCCTGAAAAGATATGTTACGTCGCAATTTTAGTCAAATGCGGTTCCCAAGCAATTTCCTATAATACAAGTAAATAATATATTTTTACATCTGCAGCCATCTTATGGTCGATCTTAAGACTTTTAAGAATTTCAGAATATAATAATAATAATCTAATAAATTTTCAATAACGAGACGTCCGCTACGTTGGTCGACATTTAAATAAGAAACCACTATACACTCATAGAGAGAAATCCGAAAATGGATACAGATTAAATATAATTATGTTAGTGAATACCTAATAACTACATAATTTATACAGACGAAACGATTTTTGTCTCACGATTTGAAATCGTGCACGTATACGATCGTCGAACAGAGAACTACTTTTCGAAGACCCTCACTTTTTCGACTCTACTGTACCACATCGCTTGCATTGTCTCCCTCCCTGTAACCCTGTATTCGAGGGCCTCGCCAGAACACTCAGAATTTGCTAGAACGAGCTGGCAATCTGGCAACCCCATATAATTTGCTCTTTTCACTTCCACCGTCACGATTCGTTCGCCAACTATTTGCACACTCTTTGTCAGTTCGGAAATTCCCTCAAACCTTTTAAAATCGCATGAAGACGAACGAAGGCACGGCTACTTATACATTGATCAAAAATGTTATTATTATTTGAAGCCAAAACGCACGTAGAATACATATATATTGTTCAATTAGACGTCAACACTTTTGTACTTTCGAAATCTGATTCTCAGTAGTCTTTTATTTTAATCAACATTAACATTTTTTTTCTCTCTTTTATCTAAAAATTTTGGTAATTAACTCCTAAATAATCTGTATTTAAATTTAGATTTGGCGATCCGAAAAAGTTTCATTAAAAAATATTTTCTTTATTTTAATATTTACTGTTTAAAATTTGTACGTTTCTCTTTGTACAGTTACCGATTCTAATTTGACACTAGACATTCATCGAAAAGTGATTCAAAAAAATGTAATCTCTCTAGAAATACAGTTGGCATTATTTTGGCAGTACTAGATATATTAATACTTTAGTATTGCTCTGAATTACATTGTCATATTGAACACTATTTGATCATTTTTACTTTTTACTAAACAAGTCTCGCGACCTTCGTAGTGTCAGTCACAAAGCGAGTCCGATCCTCGAAGCGTTACACTAGACGACTCCTACGAGTCGCGTGCGACAATACTGTTCATTTTTAAAACTAACGTCAATATTTTACTACCATTATAATACACAATTAAGCATTAAAAATGCGGCAGAGTCCTGCATAGTTTTGGCATAGTCCGTATATATTGCACACGTGTGGTCTCCCTAGCGCAGCGTTCAGGCCGTGGGCTGCGGTCATTGCAGGCCGGGCGGCAGCGGCGGCGCCCGCTCGGCGCCCAGGTCGAACAGGTGGTGCGGCGCGGGCGCCAGCGCGCCGTGCAGCGCCGACGTCTTGAGCAGCCGCTTGAGCATGCCGCTGGAGCCGCGGTGCTGCAGGCTCTTGTGCGTCGTGAGCGAGTTCTTGGTGCGGTACCTCCGGTGGCAGAACTCGCACACGTACAGCGTGTCCGACTGCTCGTGCTTGTCTTGGAAGTGTCGTTTCAGGGAATAGTAGCAGGAGAATGTCCGGCGGCAGTACGGACACTCTTGCGGCTCGTTTATTCCGCCGGCTGTCGGCGGGGGCATACGGAGGGGCGGTACAGCTGGAAACGGAAAAGCTCTGTGTATACAGCGCGTCGGCGACTCGCTCGCGAACCTCACACTCGTTACAACTCATGGAAGTAATTATTCGAATGCAGATTTAGAATGGTTAAGGTAGGCTCTTACGATATGTATAAGTTTGAATGTATGAGGTTGTTAAAAAATAATTATAATACTAATAATATGCACTGTACACATTGACTAACTACACAGTAATCACGATTTTTATATATTTAAAATTTTAGGAAATTCTCTCAACCACATCGACACAGAAACACGTGATAACAAAAATGATAGAAGCATGCTCCAAGCAACACAACAACGTCAAAATTGCGAAACCCGTAGGGAGGGGGCCTTTGGCTCGGGGGTTCAATAATAAATTAAAAAGAAAAACAAAATAAACAAAAACAAAAGTAACGTAACGAAAAGATAAAAAGGGCCCTTAAACCTAACTCGTCTATATCGAAAGTGAGTTTTGTTAATGATTCATTAGCGGTCAGTTAATCCTAAGTTGCTGTCTATAATCAGATTCTAACCTTTATAAGTGATGTTAAGTACGGCTGTGGGGTGATTGGCCTCGTGGAGGTTCTCTTTGCTAGATGAATTCTGCCGCACGCCGCGCCAACTCCGTCCAAGTAGTCACTAAAAAAACCGGATTTGATCCGTGTCCCCGGGCCTGGACTTGTGGTAGGTGTATATGTGGGTCATGAGCGAGTTGCGCGAGCAGTACACGCGCTCACAGATCGTGCAGCGGTACTCCTCCTGCCTCTCCGCGTGCTTGTCAGCGATGTGCCGTTTCAAAGATGCCTTTGAGCACAACACTTTCGCGCATAGCGTGCAGGAGAATAATTTTTTACCTGAAAACAAATTGAAAAAACAAAACAAATATGGGGTTGGTCCCCGAACCCGGTAAAATAAAATAACACCTAAGCTGTTATTTGTTCTAAGTTGTGAATTTAATTTGATAAAATAAAAACATTGGAAAACAAGGAGTGAAAAAAGTGATTGAAAATATTCATAAAATAAACAGTAAAATTATAGAAAAAAATAAATATAAATGATTGCGAAGCTACAGTGGCCGATGAAGTGTTAGAACAAACACATGCGGGTAGCGGGGAAGTAGGTATAGTCTCCGAGAACGGGAATAGATCAATAGACAAGCGTTCGACATAAACGAGTGCACTATAACTCTTCGCTACATTTCAAAGCTTTAAACCACAAAACTCGAGCGTACCGGTGTGAGGTCTTCAATAAAACTAACAGCAATAATTTTGTATATTTGTTTTTATTAAAAACGCCATTATCATCAATATTAGGATTTATGAAGTTCGGTTTAACGATTACAATTACATTTTATGAGTAGTTATGTCAAGGTTTAAAAGTAAGGAGAAAGTAACTATTTTTATAATGTAATAAGTGATGTGAAATTATTTAAAAAATAATAATGAAGTCGTAAAACTATTGAGTCGTGCAGCCCATTAACCAGGCGGTGGTCTTCAGTTATTGTCCTCTCGCCAATTATTCTCTTCTAACAGCGTTTAAATGGAAGACAAACGTAAAGTAACAATAATCATTTTTGGCACCATTTCCCTATAACAGTGCGATGTAATGGGCTGCATTACATAGATGCCAATTTAATTATTAACAAAAACACTAAGATCCAAGGAGAGTGGAACAATAATTTAAGAAGAAAAAAATAATAAAATTTCAATATAATAACCAATAAATTAATTTAGATCCCTTATAAAATAAGTAAAAATGCCAACAAGAAGTATAAGAACACATCGAATAAGGTTGTCGCACGCCTGAACGTGCGGTAAGAAAAAAATATACCTTAACACGTTAGAAAGACAAAAAACTTAAACAGGTCACAGAAACAGTCTTAAACTTGCTAAGATCCTAACTAATGTAGTTTTGACAGGGATGTGTTCTGCTCCTTAGAACACGGTGTAGTATTGCCCTTAAAAACCCATAGACCACATGATCTCCTGAGATCCCCAAAACTTAGCTACTACGATAATTAAAACTTAAAAACAAAGATCCTCGAACCTCAAAAAAAATTTTGAATACCAAACCGAAACGAATCACGCTTCTGACTTCTTTTTTTATAAAAATTATCAATTTTAGTAAATAATTGTACATTTTACTCTAGAGAATATGCCTAATAGTGTACAATTGAAATGCGTACTTAGTCTAATCAGTCTATAGCGTTTATTAATTTTGGCATAATTTTGAATAATTTGTCCTAAATAAAATTCACAAGATCTTTAGTCTAGTAGATACTATGTCGACATAGCCAAAGTAACTGCCTCTCCCAGCAGCACATCCCTGTAGACGTAAATTAAACATGTAGATGCTATTACCGCTATGAATTCAGATAAATCTTATATCTATATAGTCAACTAACTTAATTCCCAAACCCAAATTAACAATAAAAACTATCACTAAATTACTACACAAAAACAACAATCCTACTACGTCTTACGTTCACAAGTTTGCAATTGGGTTGCAAAATAAAACTTAACATCTTTTTCACTTTTTCACCGTGCGCGGAATGTTGCGAAATTTAAAACAATTTAGATTCCATTTTTGACGATCCCATTTTTCCCCCCCCTAATATTTTACTAACACGAACATCGTTCCAATTTAGCACCAAATCTCTAGTCTTCCAATTATTTAAAAGTATCGTAATAAAGCTTATTAAATAACTAAACAAATTGTAATGGCTAAGCGTTTATGCAATAGTAATAACAACGTAACCTTATAACGTATAGTATTAAAGTTTACTTTAGGAAGCCTCTCATACTTGTTAATTAACATAGCGGCACCTCATAGGTGATCGAGTGTTCCGAACACTACTCCTAAAATTTAGAAGTTTACGCAAAATATGTCTTTTCCAAATCGAAAACAATGTGTAAAGCAGGCACTAATATAATTACTTAATGTGTATAATGTTACAATAAATTATATGTTTACATTTACACTTAGATAAGATTTCCTTATTGCTATTAAAATGAAATATAACATTGATTTAGCGATCCAACGCTGAAAAATAGTGATGTTTATTGAACTAGAAAAAGTACATTGACGTTAAATAATAAAATTGTGTACAACTATTATGTCTAGATCCAGATAAAAGTTTGCAGATTGTCAATTAATATGATTCTACTATATTTATCGCCTACAATTTAAAGGAGCCGGCACATAAATTCATACAAGGAAATACACTGGCAGCAAATCTATCGTGCCCAAAACTAATTACACCAAATTAACGTAACTTACGCTCGCGCCTAGCTTTTTCAAAGTGCTTAGGAAAAAAATAGGTGGAGTTTCAGTCATGAAAATTTGCAGTTTAGAATTCTGTGCACAACCGGATTGGTACCACTGCGTATTCACGAGCTTACGCCTATACAGTCGAGAGTTTAAAGTTAATTAAGACATCAACAAAGTGACATTGTAGGGTAGTTAGTTCTCTTATGTTATTATTTAGTTATATAGTCGCACTCGTAAAGACTTCCACTACGTTAACAAAAGTTTATAAGATATCAATATCTACACAGTAACTGTCTAATATACACTGATATGATTATTTAGGAAATTACACTTTCAAAAACAAGCCTCTCTGAATCTAGACCGTAATACAAATCGTCTAAAAACTTGTCGCCTAAGTATGTAAACAAAAATAATATTTTTATGACTATGCAATTATGGCAAGCAGAAAAATTTCATTATTAAAAATTCACACTGTTGAAATTTAGGAACATTAACACTGAGAATTATTAAGATTTAATAGTTATTACCTATTAAGTATTTAAATTTTATTAATAATGTGTCGTTTGATTAGTTTACTCCAACGAAATAATTACCTTAACCAGTATAAAAATGAATATAATAATTATTAAAGTTTAAAATGATAAAAAAAAACACGTCGAAAGGAAATGAATAACAACAAAATAATAAGAAACGAACACAAAGGTAGTGATAAAACTTACGATTGAAAACTAAAATCTGACTAAACTAAAAAATATAATATAGCCATAATATTGATTCGCTTAAAATGGCACCTTGCGATTCACTTAATGCTTGTGCATTCTCGAAATAACGCGAAAATAATCGAAAAAGTAAAAGAGAGTGAAACAAACAGTCGACTAGATAGAGTAACAGTAAAATAAAAGTAAAAAAATATATAGTCGACTCTTAGAGTAAGTGATGTGAAATAGTAGTCAGTGTGTGATGCCGTTATCCTATTGTTGTAGTCCTGTTCGGTGGTTGTGTTATGTAACGAAACCTGTGGTTATTGTATTTGCTGAGTTGTACTGTATCGGTGTGGTACGTGCGTCTGCGGGTAGTTGTTTAATCAAAATGTCGGTTCTATTGGTGCTACGTGTTCTCTTTCAGTCTTACAAGTCAATGAACAAAAACACCTAAATAAAATAATAAATTTGAAAAGCCTCATTAGCCAATTATATATTTTTGTATATAATTTGATTTATTTTTAAATAGATTTTTAGTAATCTCGTATAAATATCTAAGTGTGAGATCATGAAGGTAAAAAGTACAGAATAAATAAAATTGCAAAACGCCGAAAAATGAACACAACGTTGAAAACAATATGCCTCTTTTGTTACTTACAACGAACACTGTTCCTTTTATAAATTTAAGCCTAATATATAAATTTACAGCACCAAGATTTTCCTCTTTTTTCTCAAAATATTAATTTTCTCTTCGCCTTATTGTCACACATTTAACAATAGTGTAAAATTCAGGAATCCTCATACCGCAGTATTGCACTCGGCGGGCGTACGATCGATTCTCTAAAAAACTCGGCCGAAAGTCGCCCTCCCTAGGACTGGAATGTTAGAACTTTCCATAGCGTCGAATTAACTTTAAAACGAGTGGGCACCGCGACCGACCCCACGAGATCACCTCCACAAGTTCGAAGATAAACATTTAAAAGAGAAATGTAAATAAAATAAATCGCGACACTAACATGTCAATAATCTCTGCGAGATAAAAATATAAATCATCTACTATACGATAAAAAACAAGGAGTCGCTAGGCTCTAGGTCCAGTGCGGGACGTCGCGCCTAGACGTTGAACTGGTCTTTGAACTTGTAGAAGTCGATGGCGTGCGTCTGGTGCGTCTGCAGCGACTTGTCGGGCGCCGGCAGGGCCGGCAGCGCGGGCGCGTGCGGGAGCGGCGCCTGGGGCGGCTGCGGCAGGCCGCGCTGGCGGCGGTGGTAGATGCTCTTGTGGTTGTTGAGCGAGTTGAGCGTGCGGAACACCTTGTGGCACAGGCCGCAGCGCGCCGAGTGCAGCGGCTGCAGGTGCTGCTGCTCCGTGTGCCGCTTGAGCGTGAGCCGCGTGGACAGCAGCTTGCCGCACACCTCGCATCGGTGACCCGCCCCCAAGGGGCCCACTGCGCCACACATAACAACCAACATTAGCGCATTAGTCAACGGACCCGCACGCAAGGGGCATACCAACACCACAGCGACCGCTCGGATCCAACGGGTCCCATTTAAAAGGAACCAATTGGCACAATTCAGTGCCGCCGAAAATTTTTTCACGGGTGGCAATTTAGCGAACCTGGGTTGTAGAGGCAATTCAAACGTGATTCGATTATGAAAATTTGACTAATGCGCTTTTTTTTGTAAAAAGGAGCGTTGGTGGTTATGCGTGTACCGATCACAGATGTCCCAATTGGTTCCAGAAAGGCGAGTATAAGCGTACCGCCGTGGTGGCCGGAAGGCGACGACGGCCCACGCTTACACGCAAGCGTACAATTTTAGTAACGATAGTCATAGATACATAATAATATAGAGTCTGGCGATGCGCATGCAAGTACACGTAAAACTATGCTATGTACAAATGTTAGGAACATATCGCGTTACATTTTTATTTAAACTTAACAGAGGTCTACGGGCAAGACTATGGCTATGTTTTAGGTGGTCGGGATGGCAGCTTAGATTCCTCGAATGGCAACGTGTATGGCCGCGGGCGGGGTTGCGCCGCGCGTCAATTGACGGGGTAGAAGGGGCCCTGGCCGGCGGGGGGCGGCTGCTGCTTGCGGTGGTAGATGGACTTGTGGTTTCGCAAGCTATTGAGGCTGGAGTAAACCCGTCGGCAAATGTTACACACGGGCTCCCTGGACGGTCGCATGTGAACGTTTTGGATATGCCGTTTGAGCCGCGTCAGGGACGACAGGCTCTTGTTACAGGGCTCGCATCGGTACTCTTCCTGGGGGGTGCGGGCGCCACCTGGTCACAACACAAGCAGTTAGCCCCGTCGAAGCTTCCGAACGCACTTTAATGCACTCACTATCGTAGCCTCTCGTTACTCTCAAGCACCGCCACCCCCCTTTACTGATGATAGCCATCCGACGCGTCGATATAGGCAATGCCAAGCGGTATTAGTAACGCAAATATCTCTTTCCTAACCCGACCTACCTAGGTAAGCTCAGCGGTGATTGTGTGATGAATTAATCGGTTGTTTTCATAACTTGTGGGACGTGGTATCAGCGAGTGCAGTTTCAAATTTCTCGGATAAAAGCGTTAGTAGTCTTCAATGAAATGTTTTTTTTAATAAACTGACACCGCGCAATCGTTACTAAAATTCCATTGTCCAATCTTGTATTTCCGCGGTATGATTCCGAAGACAATAAAGATTAAGTGTCATTTGAGACTGTTTTTAGAAACACGAATGATTCATAGGATCTTTTATTTTGTGAATGTGATTAATATTCGATTGGATTTGTTCCATATTTATATTCTTATTTTATAAGATTTGGTATTCTTGATTTTTTCGGGAGCTAACATTTTAATTTTCTTCAGTCTTCATTTTAACCGGCACGCTTTTTATAATTTAATCAAGCCAATTTAAAATAATGTTTAGTGCTTTTGATATCTAATAAAGAGGAACCAAATGAAACTAAAAAGTTTTATTGAAATAAAAAGGAGAGAGTCGAATATTAAAAGAATCGGAGGAGTCGAAAATAATAAACTAAAGTGGGAGCAATGGGACAAAGGATTTTCCTAGCGTAACTTATCAAGACACATCTAGAAAACAAGCTAGCAATTCTCTGGTATAGAATACATTAAACTAGAGTAACAATACAGTAACATGCACGCCACGTTGCGTTTTGGTTCAATGATCAGTTCTCATTTTCACAGAGCGGTCAAGTCTGACAAATGAAAAAAGATTCTACGTCCGACAGTCCATCGAACCATAACACAAAAGCTAACATTAATATTGAATACAAAACACAGAGCATATAATGAAGACATATATAGGTTAGGAGTAGATATATTAGAATACATATATAACAATATATTATTATGTCACGTGATAATTGCCTCATACATTTTGTAAAAAATATAAAACCTAATAATGATATATAAACCTAATAATGACAGAGCAGAGAGGAAGCGGTGATGGTGGCATACGACAGACAGTGCATTAAAATATCGTTTGTTTCAATATATGTAGGTATGCATAAAATAAACTTGTTGCTAGACAAGCCGCGACTCACCTTGAGATGTGCTCGCCATGCCGTCTGGAGTCAGCGGACTCTGCAGACCTGCAAGTACCGTAGGGTTCTTATTTATTTTTTGATGGAACCAATGGCCTATTCGATTTTCTTCCTATTGCTGAGTTTTAAGATCATCTTAAACTATCGCATAGAAACATTAGAATCTATTGCCACCATATGGAGCCTAAGACAGAAAAATCCTTTAATTTACTTTTCGCCGCAAATACATAATAAGTAATCTCACACCACAACAGTCTACCGGGTGAGGTTCAAATCTACCACAATTCGTATTTCATTTAACTGTTGATCTATTGAAACATTAAAAAGACTATTTACTAAAACTTCATACCTATTTAATATCACTTTCATCTATACTAATAAATAAAATTGAAGTGTCTGTCTGTAATATCGAAATAACTACCTCATATTAAGCTCATATGGTTATTTGAACGCTACCATAACCGAATCACACGTTTTTAAAATTTTTGTCTGTCTGTCTGTCTGTCTGTCTGTCTGTCTGTCTGTTTGAACGGGCTAATCTTCGGAACGGCTGAACCGATTTTGACGGGACCTTCACATACAAGTAGAGAATTAACCAGGGAGTAACATAGGCTACTTTTTTAACCGACTTTCAAAAAAGGAGGAGTTGTGTTTTTCTACCTACATATGTACACCGATATCTCCGAGATTTCTGAACCGATTTGCGTAATTTTTTTTTTAATCGATAGAGAAACATTGCGACACTATCCTACAAAAAATTTAGATTCCAACTCCTCAATCCTGATGCTGTAGGGGATCTGATCCCCAAAACTAATGGGATTTAGGCATTGTCGGTTATTTAAATTGATATTGGGGGTACCAATTAAAGACTTTATCGTTGAATGAACTCGAGTAGGTACATATCGAACTCCTCAACCCTGATGCTGTAAGGAATTGTATTCCGAAATCGTGGGGATCCCACAGGATTTTTCCGTTTCGGGGACGGGTTTCTACAGATAAGCTACTTTTTGTTCTGGAAAATCAAAAGTTCCCACGGGATTTTTAAAAACCTAAATCCACACGGGCGATGCCGTGGGCATCATCTAGTCTACAAAATAAAAAAATAAATATTTTTCACAAAAACACGTCACAAAAAGCAATTACCGGCCAATGGGTGATCAGTGAGCGCCGTCATGCTGTAGTTGTAGTTGTGCTGTGACGACGCAAAGAGCTTGGTATCGGCGGGTGAAAGGAACGGCGAGGTCGGCATTTGTGGTGGTGGCGTGCGGTCGTCTGCGTCGGCTGAGCTTGCGCGTGATGGCGGCCCGCATCCCTGAGGCAATCATAATGTAGGCATTAACTAATATGGATTGAGTTTTAATCTATGATCAAGTAACCGATTTAACTAACGTAAAATTCGTACAGTGACGGAATTAGCGTTAAAATGTGAGGTAAAATGACTAGTGTCCCAAGATCACTATGTTAACTGTTTCACGATGCCTTACTTTAATCAACGAGTTATGCTGAAATAGAAATTTTTACACAAATAAACTTTTTTACCCGACTGGGTATATTATGTGTTTCACCTGTGTGTATGTATGTCCATTCCTATATCCGCTTGTAACTAATCAACGGCTCAACGGATTTTGATAAATTATACGTCATTAGATTTGTTTCAATGACGCGAGTGTTATAGGGTACCTAAATTAAAAAAAAATCAAAATGGCGGACTTTATGCGTTTTAATGTGCGAGCTGAAAAAAAATTTTTTCTTCAAGACCCTCGAGTGGGGTATCAAAATAAAGGGATTCAAAAGGCAAATACGAAAATGTATAAATTTATATATTTGGAAACAATTTTGAGTGATAAATCGTAGAAAATAACCGTTTCCTATGTCAGTTCGTAACTACTTAACGGCTCGACCTATTTTGATAAATTATACGTCATTAGATTTGTCTTAACGGCGCAAATGTTACTGGGTACATAAAATTCATAAAAAAACAAAATGGCGAATGTTATGCACTTTAATGTGCGGGCTGAAAAAATTTTTTTTCTTCAAGACCCTCAAGTGGGGTATCAAAATAAAGGGCTTTAAAAGGCGAGTACGAAAATGTAAACAATCTATATGTTTTAAATCAATTTGGAGTGACAAATCATGAAAAACAAAATAAATAACAACTACACTGTAAGTGATACGGTGCTAGTTTATTAATTTTTTAGTTCGTTTTTTAGCATGGCAGTCGGGTTTTTTAAATTTTTAAATTATAGCTTGTTTACGATTGCTTTTGAATCGTCAAGTGAATCTACCATGTCGTTAAGGAAAATGATTTTATAAATTACCTAAGTTAGGTAGATATGTATGATTTAACTATTAATTACCATTATTTTACACACTCAGATGTAGAGACATAGAGTTTACGTAAAGGAGTTGGCACTTTTTTTTAAACTATTAATTAAATTGGTGCGTGATTTGTGTGTTGAGTTTTAAACAAGTGTGAAATTTTTCACTAAAGTAATACAGAGTTTTCTTAATAAAGTTCTAGCAAAAAGCAAAACTGAAGTCGAAATGGTAGCCCGTTATAAATGAATTAGAACGAACTCGTCAACTATGAAACGGCAATCTAACTTTGTAATAACGTTTCTTTTATCTTCAAATTATTATTTTCTTCGACTAACAACGATGCCTTTGTGTGACAGTGACCTAATGAATGGAAATAAAGTTTTGAAGATGACAAAATATATCTAAGATACCTACCTATTACAATATGATAGTTTAAGAGTCATGGATTATTTTAAATTCATGTAAAATACATGTAAAATGAGTGCAACTTTGGCACTCATTATTTCGTAAACGGAAGTGTTTTTCAAAAAACTGTTTTAGGAAAAACGTCGTTATGAATTTAGAATAACTATTATATGATTTCGATGATACGTACAAAATTTTCATTTGAATATAGTTACGTTTATGTTGTAAACTGTAACAGCGGTTATTCCCAGCAGTTCTGTGCACTGAATAGGCCTATTTAGTGGTTCTGTGGATCAGTTATGTTGACGAATTTTTTACTACTGGGACAAAAATCCCATTAGTTCAGTCAACAGAACTACTACGAATAAATGGACGGTATTACTACATAATATTATAAAATTAAGTCCCCCGTCGCGTCCGTCTGTTTGTCTGTTCGCGATAAACTCAAAAACTACTGAACGGATTTTCATACGGTTTTTACCAATAAACAGAGTGGATTCATAAGTATAATTTGTTAGGTTTTCTGTTTTATTGAAATATGATGATAATTATTGTTGAAAATGTCGGAAAAAGTAAAGCCGCCTGGGAGCTTTCATCGAAAACGCTGCCTAATCCCTTTGAGATATAACAAAACAATGTAACGTGGGATAGTCGCGGGTGCTAACTATCTATGCGAAGCCAGTTACCTACTAATCAAATTATTATTACCCTCAGTTATTATCAGACATGTCGTGTCATTTGACTCATTATGCGATACCGGGTAGACGTTCCAGTTAGAAGTCGTCTCTAATACTCGGTAAATCTCAATGGCATGCCATACGTGACAAGGAAGTACCTTCTCGAGGTTATGTTTCACTGTTTTATTGCTCTACTTTTAATATTTATTTATTATAAAATATTTTTATTTGGTTTCTAATGTATAAGTAGAGATGACCTTTAATTCTTGTGGTTCACGAACGTATTCTTGGTGTATCTACATTGTCCTCGAGTGAAAATGTGGACTCTCCAAAGTTGTTAGTGTAGATTGCATGTTCTTAAATCAAATAAGAATTGCAAACTCGTTAGGAAATAAACTTAGATTTCTGTAACAAAAGTGATGACATACCTATACAGACAAATAATTGTAATAATTTTATTAAACTAGCTGTTCCCAGCATACGTTGCAATGCCACGTAAGGTATGGTTTAGACGCATAGACGACAAATATTATTTTGTATTTTACCATTTTTATATAGATTTTTTGAGCCAGAAACTTTCGCGGGTGTACCCAGAAGAACGCACAAAAGTTTCACCACAATCGGTTCAGTAGTTTAGCAGCATATTAAGGACCTACAGGCAATCTCATGGTGTTTCCATGTGAGCTTTGATTTTAAATTGACTTAATGTGGACAACGCATGACTTTTACCAACTCACAAGCGGACTGTGATGCGAATGTGGTGGCGGGTTAGATTGGCAGATCATGTCCACCGGCTCTCTTTTTATACCATTTGTCCGACTAGTGAGTCCGCCAAAATGAGTACGCTTTCCGGTGCGAGGTCACTTTTTGTGTACCTTGGGACCCCAACGTCTATCGGTTCTTCGAATTATATGCCCCACCCACTTACTATTGCCAATTCAGCTTCATAACCCTTCATAAAGCTATGTCTGTGACTCAGTTTCTCTACGGATCTCATTTCTGATTTACAATCCTGTAGAATCTCTTCCTATTAGTAAGTTAGTAGCAGATGCAACTCCGCCAGCTGTGGAAAAATACGGATGACTTTTACCAACTCACAAGCGCTCTGTGATGGGAATGCGGCGGCGTGTCGTCCGTGCTCCTGTCGATGTCCGGGTTGGACTGGCAGATCATGTCCAATGGCTCGTTCTTGACCTCGTCCATGAGCCGCGGGGACGGCGACGAGCTCGAGTTGGAGATCCCGTTGCCGTTGCCCTGCTCGTGAGCGCGCGTGTTGTTCATCATCGGGTGGCTCTTCGTTGAGAAGTCGTGCGGTGAGGGCTGGTCGTTGTTGTTGTCGTGACGCACGCGCTTGATGACGTCGGGCGAGTTGTCCGCCGAGCGGGAGATGCGGCGCGGCGGCAGCGGGATGCGGCGCATGATGGAGGGCGGGTGCAGCAGCGCCTCCTCGAGCTTCTCGTTGTAGCTCGGCGTGTGGGGGGCGTGGGGGGTGTGCGCGGGGTGGGGGGGCGTGTGCGGCGAGGAAGCGGCCGCTGCGGCCGCGCGGGCGATGCTCTGCACAAGGGGCTGTGAACAAAAGAGCCTGTTAGAAAGTGTTTACTTATAGAAATGCCTTAACACCGGACAGCGTGTGTTCAATTTTTAGCTACTCACGTACTCAGAGTACTCAGTCCGTCTAATAAACATGAATTTTCACGACACATTTGCATGGTGACAAAAATCAACTGGTAAAGGATTAGGTACCAGTTAGATTAAATTCTGTAAATAGGTATAGTTTTGACACCAGTCTCTTGTAGAGACCTACACACGCAGCGGTCTTTCGACGCTTGTATTCAATGACGCCCCGCAACTCGTGTTTCGTGTAATAGTTTTAGATTGAAAGAATTTATTTTATTATCTCAAGCCTTTAGCTCATCTGAGCCTGCTGTAACGCAGACAGCAAAAACTACCTTACAATGCGATGATACGCATTCACAGCGGAGATGTGGTAAAGAACTCAGCAACCTGAGTTCAATGAGATTTGTCACTAGTCATCAATCGATGGATGTCTAGTGACATAGTGAACATAGTGTCTCTTCCACACACCGCGATCATGTGCCGCTCGTAACCAGTGGCTCCTTGCGACTCTTCTTATGCCGTTTATCCAACTAGTGAGCCCGCCAATAGGTACTACGCTTTCTGGTCACCTTTTCAACAGCTCGGGACCCCTTTATCTTTTACTAGCGGTCCGCCCCGGCTTCGCCCGTGGTACATAATATATAGCCTATAGCACTCAGGGATCACGTACATATCCAACGGTGAAAGAATTTTTGGTCGGAAAAATCGGTCCAGTAGTTCCTGAGATTAGCGCGTTCAAACAAACAAACTCTTCTTGCTTTATTATATTAGTATAGATTCTTCGAATTATATATAGTATTATTAATAGCGAATAGAAGTTATTTAATTTTATAGAATAGGATTTTTGTAATTTATTAAAAAAAATACATAAAGCTATATGTCGGTGACTCAGTTTCTCTACGGACTTCCTCATTTCTGATTTATGATCATTCCTATTAGCTACATAGGTATCAGATGATAGTCATATTGTCTCTATTTAAAACAGTTGCAATAACTATATCTAAGTATAATATTTGATGTAACAGTTAAGTTTTGCTTTTTTTAGCTTGTAAGTATTTATAGAACACTGAATAGGTATTTCCAATTTGCATTAACATTTTTTTTGAATAACTATGAATTCATGGTCGTTGCATACTTAAATTCTAATGAAGTTAAGTGTTCAGTGCATGTCTAGACGAAATTATCTATTAATGGCATGTTTCGCAATTTGTTGTATAAATTTTATAAAATCTACCTACTTACTTCTAATATATTAGTTACTACGAGTAGATATAGTATTTAAATTAGGAATATAATGTGGCTAATTCTGTTGATTACAATTCTCTAAACTAAACTAAAATGACAGGTCTAAATCTATTGCTATCCTTTTCCGCAGTGAGCACTGTAAATGAGATAGGAATCATTTAGACCTGTCATTTTAGTTTAGGTTTAGAGATTATGTACAACAGAATTGGCCACAATGTCTATGTATGTAGGTAGTTTATGCAAATAAAAATAAAAATTGAAGTAAGTAAGTATATATATCAAAATAACTTCCTTTTGATCCAAACACACGTTTTTTTTTTCTATTCTTTCTTTCTTTTATCTTTGTTGTCTTTTCTTGTTCCTATGATTAGTCAGGACTAACAAATCTAATCTTCGACACGGCTTAGTCGATTTTGACGCGACTTTCATAGGCAATCACTCAATCAGGGAATTTTTCAACGAGTGACCTAGGCTAATTTTTACCCCGGCAACATTTAGGATTCCTGCATATTAAAAATAAAAACTGGTGTTAAATTAAATGGGGAGCAAGTCGCTGGTAGAAGTAGCGTGTATTCAGGCAAGTGCCACGAGATTGTGTTCTGTGACGATCCTTGAAAGATCCTACATCCAGCAGTGGGCGTTTATCGGTTGAAACGACGACGACGGCGATGATCATCTTGATTATCAACAGTGGCGTAACTATAGGGTGGCATTTCAGCCAAAATGCCACGGGCCCCGAGCCGGAAGGGGCCCCCAACCCGAGAGGGCTGTGAGCATAGAGCATCCTAACATAACACATTTTCAATTTCATCCCCTCTCCTAAGGGAACCGTGCTGAATTTTGGGATAACTTTACGTGTTTACATTGTAAAAACTCTTTGTAATAAAGCTTTGTATTCTTGTATTCTTTAAAAGACAGACAGGCAGACAAAATAAAAAAATTGCAGTTTTAACTTTAGATAAAATAAAAACCTTAACGTTGTTTGAGCTTTAACTTTATGTTGCGGAGAACTTTATATTGGGGAGAGGCCCCATCCGATAAAATTTGCCACGGGCCTCAAGCTGTGCCTCAAGCGGTATAGTTACGCCATTATCAACGATTCCTTCGGGATTTGTGAAAAACCGAAATTGGGAGGGAAAAACCGAAAGGGAATGCCTTACCCCCTGCGCGTCATCGTTCTGCGTGAGGCCCGAGACGCGGAGCACCTCGGCCGTCTTGAGGAAGGAGGAGAGACTGTGCTGGTGCACGTTCACCTCGCCGTGGTAGATGAACTCGACCAGCGCGTTCAGGTCCGTGAACGCGACGTCCTGGAGCACTATCACCGGGTGTTTGCACGGCGTCGACTGTAAGAGAACGCCGAGTTAGTAAAATAATCAATAACTATCACATTAATATTATAAAGGCAAAAGTTTGTGTGTGTGTTTGTTACTCTTGTTACTCTTTAGCGCCGAAACTACTGAACCAATTTGGCTGAAATTTTGAATGGAGATAGATTATGCCCTGACTTAACACAGTCTACTTTTTGTCCTGGAAAATCTACAGTTCTCACGGAATTTTGAAAAAAACCGAAATCCATAGCTACATCTATAGGTAGATTACTATAGCAAACTTCCTTGAAAGTAGGTATAAAGATTGGAAAAGGGAGCGGGAACGGGAACCGGAAATCCACGATTCCCTCATGATTTGTGAAAAACCGGAATTCACGCGGGCAAAGCCGCGGGCAGAAGCTAGTCATTATTATATTCGAAAGAAGGGTTCTGAGATCAATCTACGGTGCATTACAAGTTAAAGGGCAAAGGCGCATTAGATTTTTGAAGTGGAACTTCTTTAGGATTGTTATCCATTTGAAAATTCGATGAAACGAAAAAGCGACACCATTTTAGCCTGCAAAGTCAAAGCCAAAGTTAAAATTAAGGTTAAGTTTAAGGTTACTTTTCTGAAATTTCACCTCTGGCGTGTTTGAATTGCACACACACTTTTTTTATTCATCTACAAGTTACCCTTGTTGACTACGTCACCTGTACGGTTAGTCTAAGATTTTACACATATAAATAGTTTTGCGACTCGTTTGCTCACTCGTTTTAAGAAACTGAAACCAAACACTCTTATTTTAAAGTCGTAATTCCATTGTTCGAATATGTATTTTACAACATTTCTGCTTGGGGCGCTCGCTGTGTTCGAATGCTGAATGTATTGGCGAACTCAAACCTTAATACAAGCCGCTTTAGGTCCATTTTACTCTGAAATCGATCAATAGTATACAAAGTTTTGGAGTGCTTCAAACTTAGACTAAGCACTCTGATGGTAAGTGACGATGCAGTCTAAGCGGGCTAACTTTGAAAAGGTATGGTAGTTTTTATTATGCCCATATGTATATGTACCCCTGATCGGTTTCTACGCGACATAGTACTGGAACGATTATAGATTCCTAATTACTAACCAGTTAAGTATTTGCAATTTCTGTTATCATAAATGTCACTTATAAATAATTTATTATTTAAATAATAAACATTTAAAACATTTAAATTACCTGCAGTACATGTAATTTAACTGTACCCAAACTTCAACATAAAGTTAGGAAAATTAAAATAAAACAACTTAGACATGAATAAATAATCAATCAATTATACATTGTGTATCTATCTATCTACCTATTTGTCTACCTGTCTTTAGGTTAGATTTGATACCTAGGTAAGTATGTGATAATTTGTCGACTTGGACATTTATATAATACTAGCTGACCCCTGCGACTTCGTTCGCGTGTTTATAGGTTTTATATAGGATCGGATCGGATCCCATAATTCTTTTATGTACCTAAACTAAATGTAGCCTGTTACTCCTTATAACATTGAAAGTTCCATTAAAATAGATCCAGCCGTTTCGGAGATTAGCTGGAACAAATAGACAGAACGACAAACATAAATTTAAACGCACGCCAGTTTAAAATAAGCCGTACATACAAAGATCCGGGTCCCAAGTTATTGGAACCCAATAAATGTCTGTCATTTCTAAACTAAAAAACCTATGACCTTGAAATATTTACGGGGCAATACTTAAAGTACTACCTTTCTAACAAAAAAAGAATGAGTTAAATCGAACTACCCGTTAATGAATTACAGCTAAATACACGTTTTAACTTTCTTCCCCTCTCCCAAGGGAACCGTGCTGAATTTCGGGATAAAAGGTATCCTATGTCCTACCTCGGAGTATAAACTCAAATCGTACCAAGTTTCATTCGAATCCATTCAGTAGTTTCGGCGTGATGCGCGGCCAAGATACAGACAGACAGACAGACAGACAGACAGACAGACAGACAGACAGACAAAAATGAAAAAAATTGCAGTTTTGGCTTCAGTATCGATTATAGAGTGCCATCCAATAAAAATTTTCAAAATATCTTCAATGTACAGAATTGGATCTGTTACAGTTTTATTATATTATAGATGAATCACTTAGAATTTTGCAATGCTTCAATGAGCTGACTATGTAGTTCGATTGTTTGTTTGCTTAGAAATGGAAATTGTTATAATGACTTAGTTTGCTTAGATGATGTGGGTGAAATTATTTTTTTTCTTCTCTTCTGGCTGGGTGTAGGTACCTACTTACATATATCAATAAAGTCATACCTACTCTCGGAGTAAGCAGTATGTAGTTATCATACTACTAGCTGATAGTGACGACCTCCCTGGCGCAGTGGTGAGCACTGTGGTCGTGGGGAGGTCCCGGGTTTGATTCACAGCAGGGCAATTCTGGTCTGGTCTGGTGGGGGCTCCAGCCGTGGCTAGTTAGTGGTAACTAACGGCAAAGCCGTGCCACCAAGCGATTTAGCGTTCCGGCACGATGTCACGGCTCAACGCGATACCTTTCAGAGGTATGGGTTTAGTGAAAACTGCCAATCATCTTCCAGGTTAGCCCGCTTCTATCTTAGACTACATCGTCACTTACCATCAGAGATTGCAGTAGAGGGCTATAACTTGTAAATGAATAGGTGAAAAAATGTCCGTGACTTCGTCTTCATCAATCAGCATCAAAATGATAATCAAAATGTTTCAGTAAATAGCCAGTCCAGAGTACCTACTTGTGTTGATAGATAACAGTGAACATCTCTTTACTACATCACTATAGGTACCTATTGGTCAAATAACTATGATATATGTACTCACTTTTAGTAGTTCCCGGAAGTAAGGACTACAGGCCGACAGGACGACCCTGTGTGCTTTCAAACTCTTCCCATCACAGGCGAGAGTGACGTCGACGAAGTCTTCATCATCCCGAAGGTTCTCGAACGCGCTGGTGATGCTGCTCTGGTAGTTGTTCCACCGTAGGCAGAAGTGCTGTGTGTCGACCATCTTGATTTGTTTCGGTTTCTCGCCAATTATCGAGTCATGTGTGTTGTATCTGTAGACGAGAGAGAAGGTTAGGTTTCGTATAGATACGCCCAAAACTTCAAAAATGGAACGGAAGTTTGTCTCTCACAGAAGTTTTAAATACAGAAACTATTGATGCTGACCCTACAACTGAAATTTAGAATTTTAGCCAAATCACTTCCCGTGAACCAAAATAATAATTAGTAGTTAACAAAGTCTATAACTAAACTCTGATAATAGCTACCTACTTGCACCTGCCCGGTGTTACTTAGTATAGATTTAATTACAAATGATTTAGATAGATGGAACTAACTACGGAAGAAAAAAATTCATTTTATCTATGGAACACAACTCTTTATTGAATCACGCTAAGTTCATTCTTAGGGTTCCGTACCCAAAAGATAAAACGAAATCTTATTGATGTCACTTTCCTGTCCGTCTGTATGTCACAGATCTCAAGCTTAGCTCGTAGATAGATTGAGTTATACCTACACATAAAAATTGAATAAATACTTGGTAAAGTTAAATAAAACTACTTATATTCATATACTAGGTACCTAAACTTTTGCAATTCATATAACTACGTCTTTTTTAGGGTTCCGTACCCAAAGGGTAAAAACGGAGCCCTATTAATGTCACTCGGCTGTCTGTCTGTCTGTCTGTCTGTCTGTCTGTCTGTCTGTCCGTCTGTCCGCCGGTCACAGGTCTCTAGCTCGCAGACGAAATGAGTTACAAACCTGAAATTTTGGTATTTTGTATGGTGATGTCTTATGTCTAGCTCAAAAATTAAATATTTCTTAGACCCAAAATATTATATTGTTCATAATTATGTACGGAACCCTGAAAGAGCGAGGCCCGACTCGCACTTGGCTGATTTTTTAAAAGTCGTTACGCTCAGAAAACAAACTCGGCTGTGTCCCCAGCCAACACGTAGAGGCTTCATAGGAAAATTGTTTTAAACTGTTAGATTGAAACAACAGCCACAGGACCTCTTCCTTAATTGAACGATAAATAATCTTCAGTGGGTGCAGGTTATTTCAAGGAATTGTCAATAGTTACTTATTCGGGCTTATTACCTACTTCTACCAAGATATCTATTTTTTTGTTCGTAAACAGAATTAATGGATGGTAGAGATATTAGCTATGCTTAGTACAGTCAAGACTAAAATCAAGCTACTGCGTAGTTACGTGATTCACTACAGTCCAAGAAGTTTTGCAATTATATTCCAGAAGCATATAAGCATGAATTTAACGAGCTTTTATTTTGTAGGCAGCAAAAGAATAGTCACAGTCGTTATAAACATCTCTAAATATAAATGTGCACTGGCGATAGCAATAATAATTCTGCGAAAAAATAGCACAAATGTGCAATAATTCACATCACATAATTGTAATAAACAATCGCTATCACCGTGTCTTATTATCGAGTGACCCGCTTTTTTTTTAATCATTGTTTTTAATTATTGTGTAACTTGCAGATCTAGTAGTCAAGGGTGATAACTTTGACTGATAGCAATTCTTTTTGTCATTTTTCTACATTTTTCTAGAGCTGGTTCTGTATTTGGAGGCTTACCACACGTACCGGCTGATCTTGACAATCGATAACTTTGATGAATTCTCACTCTCTCAATAGTGGCTAAAATGCATAGTTGCAGCAAGAACGCGATAAATTCTCAACAATAGGGTAGTCTTTGTTTAATTTTGATCAGTATTTTAAACGGAAAAACAAATACATTTATTAAAAAATCTGTGAAAATAGAACACATAATACCTAGATATTTCGCGTTTTGAAATGAGTATTTACTGAGTTTCCTGCCGACACTTCTCAGTAGTAGGTACGTATCTTTCTGATCCGGTGGTAGAGACTAAACATCTTTCTTTCCCTTCTATCTTCCATCAACTTGAGTGATAGATACTCCCATTATACTACTATTTTTGTAGAGAAAACGTGATTATAAACTATTTAAATGAACTGAAATAACGTTGCTATGTTTTAAATAGCTTTAACGAAAATGCGAGACTCAAAAACATACAGTATTATTGTTATTAAAACAAAACCTATAACAATAGGCCTAAAAATCTTTCACGACGAAGCACACGTGAATGCCTTTTGGATTTGGCCTACCTCTTATTCCGAAAGGGGTTTCCTTACAATTTCTTTGTAGTCCAGTACGAACAATATCTTTTCAGCCATTTTTCCGCCGTTTTTAGGAAAGCAAAGTGAGCATTGTTTTGTTGCGTTTTAAGGTTTCCGAGTTAATCAGAAGTTAACAACGAGAATTAAAGGGCAAAAAGTTGTAAAGTTCAGGGAGACCTGCCTATTGCAATGTTTTCTCTCTCTTTTGTATGGTTTGTAACAGTAACCAGTGAAAGAAATAATCAAGCGAATTCGAACAGTATTTATTTGAATGGTTAGTTTTTTTGTAACATGCCAAACCATCTGTGCCGGCCAAACTGTAACGTGTTAAAAAAACGTGAATTTTAGACAAATTCTTATTTTTAGAAATTTTTATTTCTTTTCTAAAAACTCGTAGGTAGGTGATATTATGATTGGCATAAAGATAATATAATTTACTGACCTATTACGGTTCCAAAGGCGTTTTTTCTTTGCCAATAATTCTCAACCACCCCTTAACTTTATGTTGGCATTAATCAAGTAGGTAAGTGACAGTTAAAAAGAACAAAAGTTAGTATCAGGCGATTTTGCACGCTAGATCAATAGTTGTAAGAGCTAATACGCTAGATATGACGCTCTTTTTTTCGATTTTACATAACGTAGGTACCTACCTAAGTTGTCACCTAAATCCTTTATAGAAGTGAGAAAAATACAAAAACGTCTTTTGATTCAGTCACAAAGATGGATGGTTGTGTTTTTAAATAAGCCAAAACGGACATTTTAGTTAGGATTCGGTTTTGTCGCATGGTATAAGTTTTAAGAAATAGTTAACTAAGCGGCATTAAGAACATAGATAGACTAATAAAAATATCCACGCTACTTACCAATTACAGTATTTTAAAAAGATTCGCGTAGTTTGATACGTTTACAAAACTATTTTGACAAATATAAAATTGAATATTAAAAAAAAAAAACTGAAAAAATATATATTAGCGTAATTTAGATATATCTCACACTCTTTTGTTATTTTACATTTTTTTCTCAATACTTTTTATTTATTTTAAGGCGCAATCGATCAATTGTTTTCTTCCGGTGAAAATATACCATTAAACTAAGCCAAAAACTGCTAAAATTACTAAACAAGTATTCAACGGAAAGTCCATTATCTGACACATTTTCTCAGATATAATCGGTGCACTCTTCAGACAATCATGATGGGACAATTTGAGGGAAAGAGAAGACAATGTTGCACAATTTTCCATTCGGTGAAGGAAGGGTCATTATATGAGATGAGGAGATGGTGGCTAACGTTTTTATGTGAAGAATCACGACCGCGAAAAGAAAAAGTAAAAAAAATAAATCAAAATCGCTTCTCTTATGAATTGGGCCACCACACTAAGGGAGTGGGTCTTTTCATAAGGATAAAGGCTGAATGTTAAAGAATTTGCCGCGTGGTGTGTCGCGGACTCTTGGCCTCTTGTTCAGAGGTGGGAATTTACAAATGGCGACATTTGTATGATAATTGCTGGAATTGGGGTGTGTACTGTGTTTTTAGACGTACTGTGAATATAGAAGTCGATATTTTATGGAAATCGGTACTAATATTAAAGTTACATTGTCTCTGTCTGTCTGTTACTTTTCGCGGCTCAACCACTGAACAGACGTTTAGCACAGAGATAAAAATTTGCATCCTTGACATAAGCTACCTTTTAGCTTGGAAAATCATAGAGTTCCCTCGGGATTTAAAAAAATTAGGGGAAGGAGGCCTAAAGTGGGCACCAAGTCTATAAAGCGCAAAAGGCTTCAGCTATTTTTTGAGTTTGCAATAAAGATTTCGATAATTGATTTTAATGTGTTTTAATCTAGATATTCCATAACGTTTAGACAATAATTATTTTCATAACGATAATAACTAAATAATACATGCTCGGTTTACCCAATGCGTGCCCATTTTGCCCTTATGCCCATGCTCGCTTTAGGCTCACCCCCCGAGCAAAGCGAGCATTCGAAAGGGTTTCCTATTTGGGTTCCAGTTTCATATTTTTTGACACATGAAAAATTTAAACATTGACTATCAAACTACTGTAGCATCTTAATAGCAATAATAGTTTTTCTTGCCTTCGTATTAATACATACACGTTCTCTCACTTAACTTAAGGTGCCCGCTTTGGGCCCCCTTCCCCTACCGCCGGATTTTGATGAAATTTGACACATAGATCGAATCCCTAAATATCAATGAAGTCCAAGATACTGGCATACCAATATGTAACCCGATCGTCAGTGTCGCAATGCCGGCCACTGGGTTTATTGTCTACGATTGTTTAATAACTTCAATAGCCCACGCTCTTACTGCCTAGGCAATAAGCTTCGTTTTCCTATCCGCATTGTGTGAAACGTAAAGAATTGTGTGATTAGTTTGTGTTACTCGGAATCGAAGACTATTGAATCGTTGGAAAAATGCACCTACTAGTATACCTAACGCCTTGTGTTGGCGATATCGGAAAACTTTTACTACCAATACCGTGGCCCCGCCCTACGCTACGTTGTCAAATATTCACAAGTATAAATTAAAAATTTAAAGAATCCCCGACATTCGCCATTTTTTGGTGGCAGCCAGCTTGGATTTACATAATGCTATTCTACTAGTCAAGCCCTTTCATTTGATACCCATATTATATACAGTTATGAAAAAATATGTAATTCGCCATTTTGTGGCGGCGGCCATCTTGGACCGATTTTTAACCGACTTCAAAAAAAGGAGGTTCTATATTCGACCCGTATGTATGTATGTAAGTATGTATGTATGTACATACATACATACATAACGCCAAACCACATTCAATTCGTCGGAATCGAATTCGGGGAGCATAATTTCGACTTAAAAAGTATGAGTCATTTGGCGCCGACTTCAAAAAATTATATATTATTTGAGTTAGGTAGTTTAATCGTCAATCTAAATGAATAAAAAATTATTTTAAACTTTTTAGTTCGAATGGTTTGAAGTCGGTTCATTTTTCTTTGAAAAAAATTATCATCAAACATAGCTAAGAATACTCCCGACATTCATCTTTAAAAAAAAAACCGCATTCAAATCGGTCTACCCGTTTGAGCGCTACGGTGGAACACACACACACACACACACACACACAGACGCGTCAAACTTATAACACCCCGTGGTTTTTGCGTCAGGGGTTAATAAATAAGAGATTCCCCGATAAAACCCTGCCCTTAACTAAAACCAACTTGAAAAAATCAGCCAAGTGCGAGTCGGGCCTCGCTCTTTCAGGGTTCCGTACATAATTATGAACAATATAATATTTTGGGTCTAAGAAATATTTAATTTCCGAGCTAGACATCGCAACAAACCGTGAAAGAAAAACCCAAAAAAATGTTCGTTTATTTTGGTCACAGCTTCCCAACTAGTTTAGTTTTTGAGATAGCCCCCGTCACAAAAATGGTCTAAAACTGACAACTTTGATGGCCTCCCATTCCCTTATTTTTTGAGATAAAAATTAAAAAAATATATATTTGTACTCTACTTAATGAGCTCTAAACAATGATACCCCACAAGCTAGGGTAAAGAAAAAATTTTTTTTCCGGCTCCTTTTTCATGTATGGGAGCCCCCCTGAAAAATAATTTAATTCAATTTCTAATTCAATATTTGATTTTGGGTTAACGTTTTACACTAAATACGAAAATTTCAGGTTTGTAACTCATTTCGTCTGCGAGCTAGAGACCTGTGACCGGCGGACAGACGGACAGACAGACAGACAGCCGAGTGACATTAATAGGGCTCCGTTTTTTACCCTTAGGGTACGGAACCCTAAAAATCAGCCAAGTGCGAGTCGGGCCTCGCTCTTTCAGGGTTCCGTACATAATTATGAACAATATAATATTTTGGGTCTAAGAAATATTTAATTTCCGAGTTAGACATCGCAAGAAACCGTGAAAGAAAAACGCAAAATAAGTTCGTTTGTTTTGGTCACAGCTTATAAACTATTTTATGAATCGTTGTTTTCAGTATTTGTTGTACAAATAGAGCATATAGTACATAATATACCGAAATATCATATTCCTAACTAGTTTAGTTTTTTAGATAGCCCCCGTCACAAAAATGGTCTAAAATTGACAATTTTGATGACCCCCCATTTCCTTACTTTTTAAGCAAAAAATTAAAAAAATATATATTCATACTCTACTTAATGAGCTCTAAACAATGATATCCCACAAGCTAGGGTAAGAAAAAAAAATTTTTCCGGCTCCTTTCTCATGTATGGGAGCCCCCCTGAAAAATAATTTAATTCAATTTTTAATTCAATATTTGATTTTGGGTCAACGTTTTACACCAAATACCAAAATTTCAGGTTTGTAACTCATTTCGTCTGCGAGCTAGAGACCTGTGACCGGCGGACAGACGGACAGACAGACAGACAGCCGAGTGACATTAATAGGGCTCCGTTTTTACCCTTAGGGTACGGAACCCTAAAAATCAGCCAAGTGCGAGTCGGGCCTCGCTCTTTCAGGGTTCCGTACATAATTATGAACAATATAATATTTTGGGTCTAAGAAATATTTAATTTCCGAGCTAGACATCGCAACAAACCGTGAAAGAAAAACCCAAAAAAATGTTCGTTTATTTTGGTCACAGCTTCCCAACTAGTTTAGTTTTTGAGATAGCCCCCGTCACAAAAATGGTCTAAAACTGACAACTTTGATGGCCTCCCATTCCCTTATTTTTTGAGATAAAAATTAAAAAAAATATATATTTGTACTCTACTTAATGAGCTCTAAACAATGATACCCCACAAGCTAGGGTAAAGAAAAAATTTTTTTTCCGGCTCCTTTTTCATGTATGGGAGCCCCCCTGAAAAATAATTTAATTCAATTTCTAATTCAATATTTGATTTTGGGTTAACGTTTTACACTAAATACGAAAATTTCAGGTTTGTAACTCATTTCGTCTGCGAGCTAGAGACCTGTGACCGGCGGACAGACGGACAGACAGACAGCCGAGTGACATTAATAGGGCTCCGTTTTTTACCCTTAGGGTACGGAACCCTAAAAATCAGCCAAGTGCGAGTCGGGCCTCGCTCTTTCAGGGTTCCGTACATAATTATGAACAATATAATATTTTGGGTCTAAGAAATATTTAATTTCCGAGTTAGACATCGCAAGAAACCGTGAAAGAAAAACGCAAAATAAGTTCGTTTGTTTTGGTCACAGCTTATAAACTATTTTATGAATCGTTGTTTTCAGTATTTGTTGTACAAATAGAGCATATATAGTACATAATATACCGAAATATCATATTCCTAACTAGTTTAGTTTTTTAGATAGCCCCCGTCACAAAAATGGTCTAAAATTGACAATTTTGATGACCCCCCATTTCCTTACTTTTTAAGCAAAAAATTAAAAAAATATATATTCATACTCTACTTAATGAGCTCTAAACAATGATACCCCACAAGCTAGGGTAAGAAAAAAAAAATTTTTCCGGCTCCTTTCTCATGTATGGGAGCCCCCCTGAAAAATAATTTAATTCAATTTTTAATTCAATATTTGATTTTGGGTCAACGTTTTACACCAAATACCAAAATTTCAGGTTTGTAACTCATTTCGTCTGCGAGCTAGAGACCTGTGACCGGCGGACAGACGGACAGACAGACAGACAGCCGAGTGACATTAATAGGGCTCCGTTTTTACCCTTTGGGTTCGGAACCCTAAAAAAGGAAGTGTTTTTAGGTCACATACCTAACTACCTACCTACTCTCTATTTCCTACAATCTTCGGACGAACTTTTGACAAACTTCCTGCTCTGTGGTTTTATAATATCGCTGTGATGCTCCGAGTTCGCTTCCCGGCAGAGGAAATTTGTAAATTAACATTTTTTTTAATTGTCTCTGTTCTGGTGTGACGGAACCCTTCGCGGCCTTATTAGTTAACACACTACCGACTACATCGTCACTTACCATCAGGTGAGATCGCAGGCAAGGTTTAACTAACTTAAGACGAATAAAAAATAGTAATTCCAGTAATTTCTAATAGGTACCTACTTAATTTTCAGTAATTTCCAGTAACAAAATTTAAATTACAATGCAATCGATTATTATTATTTATCTATGATATCTAACTATATTAAGCTGGCATGTCCGTTTGGATAAAAGTCCCTAAAACAAAGAAGAAGATAAAAAATAAGTAAATCTATGATAAGCATAGTTACTGCAATGTGGACTCTACGCTATTATATTAAAGTTTAAACTCAACACCGCCACTATTTTGCATAGACACGATAAGTTATATAACGCATGCATCGTCGTATGCATTATACCTAGTATTTTATTTTATTTTGTTGATAGCGTAATTTTAGAGATCAGTGTAATATATTTTCATTTAAATTGTAAAATCCAAGGCCATTGGTGTAAAGTCGGCATCCATAGACTACAAAAATGTGTATTCAGTTCACAAACTAAAATTCGCAGAACCTAGTAGTTAGTTTATATTCGCCGTAAAGGTGCTGATAAACTTGAGCATTCACTTGTAACAGAACATCGAGCATTCGCCGTTTTTATTTTTCGCGAACTGAGCAACGAGCCGAGCCAAGCATAGAGCCAAATATTGCTACCAACATCTTTGAGCATTCTAGGGAATGCTCTATTCGATGCTCGTCAAAAGCTAGGAACAAGCATACTATGGAAACGACATATTTTAGACGAAATCAAAACATCTCTTGACTCGTTCACTCGTATACCGATTTTAAGCATAAGAAAAAAAGTGAAGAACGATGACGGAAGCTTGGCGCGGCAAAAAGCTCCAAGCAAATCTGCTCGCGCTTGCTTGAATGCTCGCCAGAATGCTCGCTAGAACGCTTGATAGAATGCTCGCTAAAATGTTTTCGTATTTTTCTGTAACGTAACATTCACACGAATACACATTACAAGGTTGTTACGTTCCCTCGAATATGGTTGAACGAAGCAATGGCTGGATCATGCGTCATGCTCGTGAACGGGTGCCACCGTCGGAAATGGGGCTACTTTTGTCTGCCCTTCTTCACATGTGTAGAATTGTAAGCACCATTCCGAACCTGTGGTAGATTCATTTGTCGATTCGTAAACGCTTGTGAAAGTTTATCTGAATAAAATTATGATTACTTATATAAATGATAAAAAGGCGTGGATTTGACTCGTTCCAGCAATGCGCGAGACGGCAATTCAATCATGTACTTAACATAAAATTGTTATATTGATATTGTAAATTTGGAAAAGAGCAACCGCCGAGTTTCTTGCTGGTTCTTCTCGGTTGGAATGGCATTCCGAACCAGTGGTAGATTCATCTGACTATTCAAAAGCACTTGTAAAAGTTTATTTGAATAAAAAACTTTTCTATTCTATTCTATTCTATTCAAGTGAATGCTCAAGTCTATCAGCACCTTAATACTGAATTTTTTATGTCATCAAAATATAGCCTACGATTGTTGCCTGTTGCACTATTGTGTAGTCTTGTGTGTGTTGTGTATTGTGTTGCACAACTGCCTAATTTTAGTACTTATTAGGTATGTACCTTGTGTACCCACATAGTAATACTAAATTTAGGCAGTTGTATTGCTTGCTTCACCACGTGTTCCTCGCCTTTCCTCATCACATGCCCATACGGCACTCAGTTAGCTTTTCTGATATTGGGGCGCCTTTGAAACTCCCACGGATATGTTTGTTTCGGACTTTGTCTAGTCCCGTCACGCCTCCGGACCATCTGAACTTCATTTCCGCTGTGTGAAGCCTTTGTAGATACATGCGTCCACAAGTATAAATTAAAAATTTAAAAAACCCCCAACATTCGCCATTTTGTGGTGGCGGCCATCTTGGATTTACATAGTGCTATTCTACTAGTCAAGCCCTTTCATTTAATACCGATATTGAGGCAGTTGTGAAAAAATATGTAATCCGCCATTTTGTGGCGGCGGCCATCTTGAACCGATTTTCATCAAACATAGCTAAAAACACTCCCGACTAATTCACCTGTCAAACAAAAAAAACACATTTAAATCGGTTCACCCGTATGAGCGCTACGGTGGAACAGACAGACACACACACACAGACACGTCAAACTTATAACACCCCGTCGTTTTTGCGTCGGGGGTTAGATATATACCCAAATTCTATTGAACGCTGAATCCTGAGTACCGGTCCGATTCTCGCTTGACGGAATTGATTCCCTTATCAAAATATCGACGTCGATAAAATTTAGAAACTACGCCGATTAGCGCATTAGTTCCGTTATCAAACGATTGACAGTTGCTATTATCAATCATAACCGAATGAGATTTCTCTGTATATAGTGCCAATTGCATTGATAATATTATATTGAAGAGATAAGTATCATACTTGAGCCTTGGCGTTAATGGAATAGGATAGAAAAGTTTTTTTCTTTTTCAAATAAACTTTCGACTCTGTCAGCGAATATATCACTAAGAACCAGCGAGAAATTTGGCGGTTGCTATATTTACGCAACATAGGAACCAGCTAGAATTGTGTGTCCCGGGGGCGATCTAAAAACTGTTTATAATCAAAAACTGTAACTTAGGTATATCTTTACGACAGTTAATTGCCAAAAATAAATAAAATTAAAACGCATTTTTAACTGACTTCCAAAAAGGAGGAGGTTCTCAATTCGCCGCGAATTTTTTTTTCTTGCTTAAGTTTCCCTTCGTCAAAATTTTACAATTTATTTATAGATGGCGCTAACAACAGCAATCGCATCGTGTCGCATTGGCGAAAATGAGTGGGAAGGAATAGAGGTATACGTAGGTGCGCACACACTTGTGCACTATAATATCTCCTGGGTAGGTGGCTAAACTCCGCCTCGGTTGAGATTGGTTACCATGGTTGAAATTCAGTCAAAATGACACTAAAATGTACCTACGGAATAATAATAATTAATTCGACGTGATTCAACTTAGTTCGGGGCGAACGACAAGTGTTAAAATATAGTTCGAACAATAATTACATAACCAGTGTGCTTAGTCTAAAGCGGAGCACTCGAAAACGAACTCGAAAACTATTGATCGATTTCAGAGTAAAATAGACCTAAAATGGCTTCTATTAAGGTTTGAGTTCGCCAATACATTCAGCATTGTTCGAATGCTGAATGTATTGGCGAACTCAAATCTTAATACAAGCCATTTTAGGTCTATTTTACTCTGAAATCGATCAATAGTTTTCGAGTTCGTTTTCGAGTGCTCCGCTTTAGACTAAGCACACAGTAGGAATGTAAGAGTAGGTATTTGTTAATAAGTGAATTAGAGCTGAGCTGGGCGCATCAGAGCGGCGATAGCCGGCTGTTATCGCGTTTTTTTTTGTAAATTTAGCGTTTTATCACAGACCTAGGCTACCTGGTATCTTATCGGTCGTATAGTTTAGGTTTCAGAATGGTTCTAGTGTTATAAAAATATACGATAGTGTGCTATATTTTGCAACTACTCTTATATTCTTTTAATAACAATAAAATTTATATTGCGAAATATACAGATATATTGCGAATCTAGATGAAATGTAAATGAAGTTATAATATTATTATATTACACTAAAAAGCTAAAATATCTAACTCATTAAAGTGAAGGGATAATTCATTCACCTCCGCACTCAGATACATCCATTAAAATTACGTCTATTGTCTATTATTGGAACGAAGTTCCTTATCGCGTGTTGCGAAAGGGGGCTAGACGGAAAAAATTAAGAGAAAAAGTTGTAACGACACTTTTTGCTATAGTTGTAAGCCGTGCGGCGTGCGCGTGTTTCTCTGTCTGTCTCTCTCTCTCTGTCTCTCTCTCTCTCTTATAGAAAGCAAGCCAGTTATTTTCGTTTCGTCTTTCTATTTCGCATTGAACAGTGTGGTGTCGCGACGATTATTTTTGTTGAATGTATACAGGTTTTTTGTACATAATAAATAACAAACAAAAAATAACTTTATACAATATAACCCTTTAATACAATATAGCCCATGACACCTCGCAAGTTTTTCTATACCTACTTCACATTTCAAGAGCAAATTTTTTATCATATTATTATCTTGAAGTTGTTCCATATTGATTTTTTAATTTTATTAAACAAAGTAAATATAAGTAGAGTAGCTTCTGCCCGCGGCTTCGCCCACGTGAATTTCGGTTTTTCACAAATCCCGAGGGAATCGTGGATTTCCGGTTCCCATTCCCTTTTCCAACCTTTATTTAAACTATTAAAAAGCCTATGTGTTAAGTCAAAGCATAATTTATCTCCATTCAAAATTTCAGCCATATCGGTTCAGTAGTTGCGGCATTAAAGAGTAACAAACATACACACACACACAAACTTTCGCCTTTATAATATTAGTGTGATATTCTATTCACGTGCTACCTAGCGCACCAGAAACGTTGTCTCAAAAAAAATAATGTTATTTCCAAGGTTGTTTCAAATTGCACAGATGGTGGCGGAATAAATAGGTAGATAATAATAATATGTAATATTTGAATAGGTTTTAGTGTATAAATAATAAGAATGTTAGCTTTTGCCAATTCTTCTACAATATACCTACTCGGTGTATGTAGGTTAAAAACATATATTGTCCCTAGTTTTAGATCACTAAGTAGCTATTTTAATTCAAGCATTGACTTTGACTTAACTTTGACTGAACTTTAACACTACACGCAGCGCGTTGGATTGTAACGGCAATGCAATGAGGAAAATTGAAATGTACCTAATAGTCCGGCAGCTCTGGAACAAATTTTTTAGTGATCAATAGCAAGCTGAATTTTCGTGAGTAGGTTCGTTTCGACGAGACGACCAAGTTTTTTATCTATGAAAAAAAAATTCTCGTGTCGTGTGGGAAATTTCGATTCGCTCGGGTGGGAAGTCGTTCCACTAAATTTGTAGGACTATGTAGCCATTTCATTACACAAGTATTTACTAGGCTGCATACAAAAAATCAGGTGGTTATTATTATTATCATCAGATGTCATAGTAATATCTATTCGAAATTGATCAACGTTGTCGAATTATCGATATTTTTCCATAGCTTGTCATTTTTTTTTAATTCTCATTTATAGAGCGAAAGTCACCAATAAAATGACTACGTTGCTCTCGTAGGGCTACAACAGTAAATCATGCTCATATAAACAATTAAACATCCTAAAAACTAATTTACAACCTATTTCTATTACTAGTTATGACGGACTCTCTTATACATCGATTTTGCCGCTTGCTTGTCATATAAATAATACTTAATAAATGTAAATTGAAAATTTAAAAAACCCCCGACATTCGCCATATTGTGGCGGCGGCCATCTTGGATTTGCAATAATATTATTCTACTAGTCAAGCCCTTTCATTTGATACCCATATTAAGGGAGTTGTGAAAAAATATGTAATCCGCCATTTTGTAGCGGCGGCCATCTTAGACCGATTTTCATCAAACATAGCTAACAACACTCTCGAATAAATCACCTTTCAAACAAAAAAAACCGCATTCAAATCGGTCCACCCGTTTGAGCGCCACAGGGGAACAGACAGACACACACACACACACACACAGAAACGTCAAACTTATAACACCCCGTCGTTTTTGCGTCGGGGGTTAAAAAACTTATGAATAGTTATGTCATTGATGTATTATAACATTTAACTGTTTAAAAAATAACGAAACTACATAGTGTAACACAATGCGTCGTTATCTCCGAAAGAACTAAAAACTTAGGCTTTATCTAGCTTAGTGTCAGAGCTCAGTGTCGCGACCTACCTATCCGTTATCAAAAATCGACTTCATTATTGCTTTGTATTATAATACACTAGCTGATGCTAGCTACTTCGTCCGCTTGGATTCTTATAAATCTCATCCGTTATTTAGCCCACTTGGGGGTAGAATTTCCAAAATTCCTGAAATACGTAATTCTTAATTTTTAACCGAAAATACAAATACCGATTTTGATTGATATAACTTTAAAAATGATGGACTTTCATACAAACTTTCATCCACACTTGGTAGTTTTTCCAAAATTCCTTAAAAACGTAACTTTATTTTTAATCGAAAACCTAAATACCAATTTTCATGGATATAACCTGAAAAATTACGGACTTTCATAAAAACTTTCATCCCCTTAGGGGTGGAATTTATAATAATCCTTTCTTAGTGTAGCCTACGTCATAAAAGGAAGCTACTGAAAAAAATTCAAGTTTCTAGCTACAGTGGCTTAGGTTGTGCGTTGATGATCAGTCAGTCAGGACCAGGTTCTTTATATTATTAAGACGTATAGATAGGTTTTTAAAACCATATCTATTGATTGGCGTTGACATTAAAATGTTCACACAAAATATAAATATACCTACTCGAATGCACTAATTAAGACCCAATTAAAATATGTTATGTGATGTCTCTCTGCGTCGTATCGCTCATTGCTGAAGGTGACTTCCTAATTATTCACATAATGGTGGGGGTTGTTTTGGGATAGTATAGTCTGATTTTTAATTCGGTGGAATTCTGACAGTTATCATTTAAAAATAGAATGAGCTGTTATTTGTATGAAAAACAGGGTTACCACCTCAAGTTCGATTTTACCAAGATTTTACCCCAAACTAAATTACCTGAAGTATCTGTCAGGCATTTGCCATATTATTATCTACATGAGGCAATTGATTTTCATTTATGTAAGTTTTGAATTTATTATCTTTTTTGTGGGAACTGTTTAATCTCTGGTAACATTAAGAAACGTCAGAATTCCACGGAATTAAAGATCAGAGTATAGGTAGTCTCAACTAAGAATAAACTACAATTTCGGCTCTTTTATCAGATTTAGGTAAGTGATAAAAGTCGGGACTGGGGGTTTAACGTACTCTCCAAGACACTGTTAGAGTTAGAGGTAGAGTGTATAGAGTGCTGTAGTACACCTCCGCTGCAAAAAAATAGCAGCGAAACGAAAGAGATCGATGCAAAGTCAAGTATAGAATAGCAGTTTCGCTATGGTTTCGAAGCTACCTGTTCTACTGCAGATATTTGAGTTTGACTATGCATCTATATCTCTTTCGTTCCGCTGCTATAATTTTGCAGCGGAGATATGCTACCGGCATGAAGGTCAAATTAATCTTACCTAAGCGATTGCAACTGCCCTCTTAACTGCAACCTTTACGCGTTAAATCTGAAACAAAAATATGGTTTCATGAACACGCGTAAGTACATAACAGTTGCGTAATAATTCTTAATGTTGACTTATTCTTGTCAAATTCGGTTTAGTTAATTCATACCAATATATTATATGAACCGAGTTGGCGAAATTTTGAATGGAGATAAATCATTCCCTAACATAGGCTACTTTTTATTCTGGAAAAAACCACAGTTCCCACGGGATTTTGAATAAAACCGAAATACTATATCTATAGCTACAGCTATAGGTAGATTACCATAGCAAACTTCCTTGAAAGTAGGCATAAAGGTTGGAAAAGGGAATTCCCTCGGGATTTGTGAAAACCGAAAATCACACGAGCGAAGCCGCGGACAGAAGCTAGTATTGCAATATTAGTAGGGATACGTAAAGGCTAATTGAATCCAAGTCGTGGGTAACAACTAGTTGAAAATGAATTTTCCAAATTAACTTTCCATCGGAAACCAAATTGAAATACAACTTTGGACATTCCGTTAAGTCATTTAACTCGCGAACTCGAAAACGGTAGCTTCATTAAGTTACGTAACAAAGCCTCGAAAGCTCCATTCACAACGCACACACGGGCACATCACCTATTTACATACGAGCATACATGGCACACACACATAGAAACTAGACGCGCTATTGGCCCACTTTCACTTTCGCACAGAGCCTACATAGTTCGAATTCCAAACGTGCCGCTCCGGTTGGCTATTCAAAATTTGACCTTCATTCCGATTGGGTGATTCCGGCTCATATACTGGATGTTTACGGAAATAATATACAGAGCCTACGTATTTCCGGGCCTCCAAAGCCTTGGGATCGTATGTATCAACGCCTACGTATTTGAAGCGGATTGGAGATAGTTTTCCGCGGCACGCGTACCTCTTTTCGTATACATTATGTATTTGTTGGAATCGCTAAATGTATATTTTACTGTACATAGGCACCTCATGTATTAATCTGTTTCAACAAATACATACATACTGTGACATATCTATTCTAATATTACAAATGCGAAAGTAACTCTGTCTGTCTGTCTTTCTGTTACGCTCTTTCACGCCTGCACCGATTTTGATGAAAGGTACAGAGATAGGCTTGTAGAAGGGCATACCTTCTACAAGCCTACTTTTTATCCCGGAAAATCATAGAGTTCTCAAGGGATTTTAAAAAAACTTAAATCCACGCCGACAAAATTATTAGGTAAGGAATCTTATGATTGGTATGGCAAATAATGTATTTTTCATAAGTTTTTAATAAAAAAGTACTAAATTATAAATATAAAGTAAGTAGGTATGTCTTAAAAATATAGGAGTGTACTTAGGTACTCACTAGCTATAAAACATTTACTTTTAAAGTCCTACAATATGACATTCCTACTTTATATAGAAAAAATAATAGCACGTGTAGACTGAAAGGAGTTGCTATTCTAATGAAGCTCTAAAATTGATAACATTTGACCTGACGAGGAAAAAATGAATAACCCTTTGTGGGACTAGTGATAATCTTGCGGCAATTTGTTTAATAGATACTCGAGTAATGTGACTGAGTGCTCAGCATGTGAGAGCATCGGCCCTCAACCCCTATTAAGACATCATAAAAACTTCTTATAAGACTAGCCCATGTCTGCGCTTTCATCCCCTTTTATACCCCCATGGGAGGAGAATTTTTGAAAATACTTAAACACATTTATTTATTTTTAATCGATAGCCCAAATACAATTTTACATGGATATAATTTGAAAAGTTACTTAATTTTGTACAAACTGTTATCCTCTTTTTAATCCCCTTGGGACAGACAGACAGAGAATTTTTTTAAAAACGTGTTTGGGACAACTTACAGACAAGACAAGACAGTTATTTCGAAATTACAGACTGACACTTCAATTGTGTATTGTGTATTAAGTATATAAATTATCGATACTGGTTTAATTTTCATAATTAAATAATTCTCTTCGATGATGTTTCCACCAGGTGACACGCTTGCTCATTTGCCCGTTATTCATAATAAAAAAAGTCAAAACAGTCAAGAGTACAGATTGTTGAAGAAAAAATTTGTAATATTATATTAGAGTTTAGTCTATCTCTCTCGAAAAACATTTGTAAAAGGATAGAGCAATTTCCACATTTGTTTAATCTTTCAAAGAGTTGAATCTCCGATAACCATTTCGTTTTTAACTACAATACTAGTGTATTTTGTTTGCTTTATTAATCATAATTGGTCTGATCTGATTCTTTTCAGGCGTCAATTTTCATGTCTCTTGCCTAATCTATGTTGCCTCTATGAGCGCAAAAATATAAATCAATAGCCTTTTCGATTGTTTCATTAAAATAATCCTCCAATAAAAAATAATCCGTGTTAAAATAATCCAGAATTCCTTTGGCAAAAAAGTCCGTGAGTTCCAAAATCAACCTCCTTTCCACACGGACATATTTTGATGTGGCAACTCCCGGAGTGTTGCCAAACCTTGGAGTTACGTGTTATCCAAGACAAAGCAAAAAACGAAGGAATGAGAAGAACGTTCTGGATGAAAAACTTGCGACAAAGCCCGTTGTTTAATAAAAGCACCAGCATTGCTCAGAGCTGCTGTGCCCAACATTCGTCATCATTATCATCTCAACTGATAGGCGTCCATTGCTGGACATAGTTCTCTTGCAAAGATCGCCACAGAACACCTTTCGCCGCTTGTAACCAGCGGCTGCCAGCGACTCGCTTGAGATCGATCCCTTGAAGGTCCAGGTTGCGATAATCGCCAATCTTCAGAAGAGGCCTAATAAGTACCTCTTTGGGAGATTTTATAGTCATAAAGGTTGTAAAATATTTTACAAAAAAATATATATCTCGGAGTTCAAAAAATCAGACGACATAAAATTCTGTCAAAAAGCTATTTTTGAAAATTATTATCTTTAAACTAGATAAAAATACTAAGTTATGTAAAATGAATAGATAAATAAAATATTATTTCCTCCTCATAATGGCGTAGGGTTTTTAACCCGAGCATTGACTTATTGCGAGTTAAGTTCACGATAAAATAAGGGCTCGTGCTAGCTGAAGACATAATATGATTTAAAGTCCTTCGATGCTAATTAATATTTTAGGATGTATCTTTTTAAAGACTAATAATATTTTTAAACCATGTTCAAAACATTTATTTTTATTTTTATTTGAACTAAGCTTTTACGGCTTACTAATATTATAAATGCGAAAGTGTTTGTGTGTCTGTCTGTTACCTTTTCACGGCTCAACCGCCAAATTGTGCTTGTCTTATAATTCCATATCGAGTTTATTGTACTGCAGTGTTTGTATAATTGCTAACCATGATTAACATTCACGGGTACTATCTACTGGAATAAAATTTTTTATTTACATAAAATTTGATTTGATTTTGATTTGATTATAATTGTATATATGTTGTATAGGAAATATAGGAGTAGTAAGTAGCATGTCACGCGGTTAAAGTGAGGTTACTGTCATAGTAAAACTTGTCCACCAAAAAGTAAGCAAATTGGATAGCAAAGGCTTAGCGGCCAAATGGCCAAAGTGGAATTTTTTTGGGATATCAATTTCACGTATCATACGTAGGTAAATGGTAACCTTACTTTAACTGCCTGATATGCAACTGGCTCTTATTTATTTTACTCTGACTATGTATCATGAGAACCGATCGGTCCTTGATAATATTTCGAACTTCTGTCTAAAATATTAATATTAAAAGATTGTTTCGTCTACAGTGTGTGAGAAGCCTTTTTATAAATTTTTCTTTTTGCTCATACATAATTTATAGTCAACTTAAGATAGCAAAAGGTACATTTCGGACCTATGAAGTTTCTTTATTTCATCGAAAACTAAATAATATAGAAATTCGAAGAATAACGAAGAATAAATAATATAAATATTATACCCCCTTTCAGGATGAACTCGTATAATTTAAATATTTTTTTTTCAAAGAAAAAAGAACCGACTTCAATCGATTCCAAGTAAAAAGTTCAACTTCAGCAACAGGTCAGATGGGCTATTCTCTAACTTAGTTACCAGCTGAAAATGGTTGCCAACGAATTAGTTCGATATACATTGCTGCTTTACTGTGTGAAATATAAACAGTGATTTCATTTCCACACATTAAAACAGCAACGTATATCGAACTAATTCGTTGGCAACCATTTTCAGTTGGCAACTAAGTTAAGAATAGCCCCGCTGGCAATCTCAGAGAACATAATTTTATTAGTGGCATATGTGTACATTTATGCTTATAACTTCGTACATAAGAATGATAACTCTATACATTAAAACCTCCCTGAAAGTATGTAAATTACGACAGTGAAAAAATCATCAAAATCGGTTCATTAGTTGCGGAGATAATCGCGAACATGCATACATACATACTTACATACATACATGCATACGGGTCGAATACAGAACCTCATTTTTTTGAAGTCGGTTAATAAACGCATACCTACATGAGTTGGGCTCGTAAATTAAAATTGAACACGTTTAGATTTTGAGCAAATTTTGCGGATAGAGTCGTCTATGTTTGCTGCTAATATTTAGACAACGTATTAAAAACGCGATAACGGCTGCACTGCGGTCTAGGGATTGGATTATTTGTGGTAAACCTAGTTATCGATATTGTATTTTTTTGCATTAAAATTACATAATTAATAATTATTATGATATGTTACGGTTAAAAAATCAGTATGTAGAGATTTTCAATGATTAAAAATAGCGGGCACTCTAGGTTATTTTCTTTCAAATATTTAAGTTATGGTTAATTCCTAAGTTCTGTGATGGTTGTTCAATTATCAAATCTCAATAAATAGAAACCGATTTAACTGTTGTTTTTATTTTACAAAATTTTTGTTATTTTATATTCAACTTGTCAAGGTTCAAATCAACTATTTTCTGCGATTTTATATATAGTTACATACCCGTAGGGTAAAAAATAGTCAAAATTATAATATGTACTTATACTAATATGATTGGTATAAATATTTCTCCACAAATCATAAACATGATACGATTTTTAACGTTTTCTAACAGCTTTGCAACGCTTTGTCGATGCAAAACGGTGAAATTATTGGTGTACTGATTGTGCTACAGCTACGGGGGGATTGTCATACCCTTATCGATATCAGTGTCGACATCGATAAGAGTTAGAGTGCGAGACGTCACACCCCTAACCTAGGGCAGGGCCAGTTATCAACTGCACGAGATTGCGAATATGAAAATATCGCTCTGATAACGTGTGCCGAATTATTGTAGATAATGTGGAATAGAAACTAGTCTAAATTATTTTTTTTTCTATTTGGACAGATGATAGATAAACTCGCGTTTTTAGGCCAACGTACAATGTGATAGTAGAGTCTACTAAGTAGACTATTATAATTGCCATTAAAATTAATTCAAACTCATCACATTAATTGTATTTTTAACCCCCAACGCAAAAACGACGGGGTGTTATAAGTTTGACGTGTCTGTGTGTGTGTGTGTGTGTGTGCGTGTGTGTGTGTGTGTGTGTCTGTCTGTTCCCCCGTAGCGCTCAAACGGGTGAACCGATTTGAATGCATTTTTTTTGTTTGAAAGGTGAATTAGTCGAGAGTGTTGTTAGCTATGTTTGATGAAAATCGGTCTAAGATGGCCGCCGCTATAAAATGGCGGATTACATATTTTATCACAACCCCCTCAATATGGGTATTAAATGAAAGGGCTTGACTAGTAGAATAGCACTATGCAAATCCAACATGGCCGCCACCACAAAATAGCGAATGTCGGGGGTTTTAAAATTTTTAATTTATACTTGTTTACATAGTAACCGTACAGCAAAATATATTTTTTTTTATCATACAACATATACTTAATCACTTATTGCATTTTTCTAACACACTACATTAATCTTTATATTTCCATCGTCTGAGCGTCATCCCTCCTTTGGCTCCACGGAAGACCAGCACTTTGCATGTGGGTTCTCCCACACGCATAGTAAATGCTGAGTGGTAACCACTTTGGGACCACAACATACACATAATTTTTTTTTAAATATTATTTTTAAATTTTGTTGTTTTTTAGCATGTTTTGTCTTTTCTTAAATGGTCCTGAATAAAATTGTTTTCTTTCTTTCTTTCTATTTTTCTTTATTTGTTTTAGTGCATTAGATAATTTCAATAATAATATTAATCAATGTTTGGAAAGGCCTTTAAGATACGGGTTTTCCTAGTTTTGGTTTCAGGATTCCAATGAATACAACTTTGTCATACAACTTTGTCATTGTTAATATTGTGATTTGCGAATGCTATCATCAAATTGTATACCCGAATTACTAATTTCGTGGAATTCTGACAGCTGTCATTGTCATTTACAGATGAGTTATTTGTATGGAGAACAGGGTTAACATCTACGAAGTACGATTTTACCCTAAACTACTTTAATTCCCTGTCATCATAAAAAGCCATATGCCGCGTAATAATATTACTCGTTTCGCCATAAAATAGAAAATACCAAGAGTGGAAACTAGAAAGTGCACACTAACAGCAATAGAAAACAAAAGAAGCATATTGAAAAAATTTATTCAAAAATGGATCTCGAATGACATTATCACCATGAATGACAATGAAAAATGCCTGACAGACACATTTGTCATATCTACATGCGGCAGTTGATTTGTATTTGCATAAGTTTTGAATTTTTTATCCTTTTTGTGGGAATTGTTTTATCTCTGGTAACATTACGAAACGTCAGAATTTCACGGAATTAGTAATTCGCGTAGGTATAGCCGTCAAATTTTACTGTCGATTTGAGAAGAAGCACACAAAAGCACAGCCGGGTAAACTACTTGTATTCATCAAATTAATAATTATGAATGTCAGTTGGACGAGTATTTTCGATATACACTCGTAACATCGAGTAGCCCGGACGACGCGTGTAAACATATTGTATATCAACATATCATCTATGTAACCGAATATGTAAACACCTAAATAAAAACGTTAGGACGTCGCCGGAAACCTATATTTATTATTTGTTTTTTTGAATTACACTAGCTGATGTCCGCGGCGTCGTCCGCGTGGATTATACTTTAATTTTTAAAAATCCCGTGGGAACTCTTTGATTTTCCGGAGTAAAAAGTTGCCTCTATCCGTTCCGTGGGAGCTCTGATTTTCCAGGATAATAAGTAGCCTGTGGCCGTCATTAGGATGCAGGCTATCTCATGCCAATCGACAAGTACCGTTAAACGGTAGGTCTTTAAGAAATCCCTTGGTAGCACTTTGATTTTCCGGGATAATAAGGAGCCTGTCGCCGTCATTAGGATGCAGGCATTCTCGTACCTTTCGACAAGTACCTACCGATTAGCGGTAGGTCTTTAAGAAATCTCGTGGCAAAGGGAAAACCCGTTCAGCTCTAGGTTTCCAAAAATCCCGTGGGAAATTTTTGATTTGTGCGTTCACTTGGATTTGGTTTCCTTGATATTGTAAAAACCCTTCCTATCTGTTTGTTATTGTCTAATGTCTATACCTACTCATGTTTCGCTCGAATGACCAATACTAGACGAGGAAAGTTTTTCTCCCCAATTCTTATCTGTTTGTAAATGTTTATAGCTAAGGCATTCAAGTTTCGTTCGCATGACCAGTAACTATGTATGGAGGAATGTATTTTTTTAACCCCCGACGCAAAATCGACGGTGTTATAAGTTTGAGTGTCTGTGTGTGTGTGTGCGTGTCTGTCTGTTCCCTTGTAGCGCTCAAACGAGTGGACCAGTTAGAATGCGGTTTTTTTGTTTGAAAGATGAATTAGTCGAAATTTGATGAAAATCGATCCAAGATGGCCGCCGCTACAAAATGGCGGATTACATATTTTTTCACAACCCAATATGGGTATCAAATGAAAGGGCTTGACTAGTAGAATAGCACTATTGCAAATCCAAGATGGCCGCCGCCACAAAATGGCGAATGTTGGAGGTTTTTAAAATTTTTAATTTATACTTGTATCCCAAATCCTGTACTGCAATCTCACCGCGTGGTAAGAAAAGGTGCAGTTTAAATTGAAGACAGGCTAACCAGCGGTATGGCAGTTGTTAAACCCATAAGTTACTACGCAATATCGAACCAGAACGCTAAATCGTTTGGCGGCACGTAGTAACTAGTAAGCCTGTAGGGTAGTAAATAGGCAAGGCAAAAGCTTTCCACTAGAGAAATAGGTGTAACCTTTTTCGTGAGTCACTTCCACAATTACCACCACTACAACTTTTTAACTTCCCACTGCTGAGCACAGGCTTCCTCTCTCATATAGGAGAGACGGGTTTAGAGCATAGACCCGCTACACTGTTCGAATGTATGTTGGCGGACTTTAACGATTATTGTCACATAATAGTGATGATAACCGGGACCGACTGCTTAATGTGCTCTCCCAGGCACGAGGGTGAAACACCGCCAACTTCCAACTCCGGGCTGGCACTGAGAATTTCTTGACAGAAAAACCCAGTAGGTACCTAACAATTATTTGCCCGACCCGGGAATCGAACCCAGGACCTTGTGATCTACAGTCAAATATGCTAACTATTACACTAAGGCAATGAGCAAGTGACTCATTGCCTTAGTGTAATCGGGTGAAAAATTGGATCAGTATGTTTTGAACGAAGATACAAGACGTCATGGCGATGCCAAGAAAAAATGCGATTACCCAACCAACCCATATTAATTGTTAAACACTAAACAATACCGTACGGTGATCACGTATGCGCATTCAAAGACCAAACTACCGAAAACTTGACGCTGCAACAATTGTTTTGCTTCCAAAAAATTGCACTTGCGAAATTAATACCATATGCAACATTATTACAAGCTAAACTAAACTATGTAAGTAAATATATAGAGATGAGTTTCGTTCGATAGGTTTATGAACTAGGGTTTTATTGTACGGATAGTGCGAATACAACTTTCCGGTTAGTTAATTGGTTAATTTTAACCGTTCTGGGAAATCAACTTGACCCTATAAACGCATTGCATATATTGTTTTGATTATTGCTACTAAGGAAAACTATTATATTATGTAGCATACGAATAATGCCATACTTTCTATGAATTATTTTTAGCAATTTAATTGTTTTTTTTTTCATTTCATTGAATTCTTTTTAAATGGAATGGAAAGCCAAAATATTTTTTCTTACCATAGCATATGGGTTATCTATTGTCTAGAATTCCTTGAGTAGAGCATAAATATTTTTTTTTATTATTTTCATTTCCAAAAATTAAGAAACTAGGACCGTTTTTAAGTTTTAGACCATTTTTGTCTAAAAAACTAAACTAGTTAGTATCTGTACTATATTATGCACCATATACTGTATTTAAACAACAAATATTGAAATCACCGTTTCATAACGTACTTAGTTTATAACCTGTGACAAAAAAAAATCTAACATGTTTTAGTTGGTTATGTGTACGGAATCCTAATAGAGCGAGATTGCACATGACCGACTTTTATTTCCGAAGTTCGTTATGTTCTTGTTGTTTCCGTAAAAGTTGGTAAGTAACTTGATTTTTCGACCACTTCTAAGTGTCCGATCAAACTGAAAATTTGTACATATTATAGCTACGTATGGTTTGGATGAGAATAGATGAGTATGGTACCTACCGTCAAGCTTGTCTGATGATGGAAATTAGAGCTAGGCACTAGAATACCTTGACGGCTTATGCTAGAAAAGTCATATTTCGACTTATTTGCTATTTGCGGACTTATTAGATTTAATTATTTTTAAGTTTAATTGAAAGTTTTGAGATTTCTTCATTCAGTTTAAATATGTTTGAATTGGCCTCTTCAACTAAATATATTATTAGGTCCCTTCAGCTTAGATTAGGGAGTTAATAGTTTAACGGTATGAGTTTGAGCCTCAGTATGCTTATTCTCGGTTTGCACAGCTCGAAAACTTTACTAAATACTGATTATCAAAACACAATGGCTTCACAGTAAAATATACCTAAATCGGTTTATTTTAAGGTTTGAGTCTGCCAATACATTCAGCATTCGTTTACAGCCAGCGCCTCAAGCAGAAATGTTGTAAAAAAATAATCGAAGTATTGAATTACGACTTTAAAATAAGAGTCTTTGGGTTCATTTTGCATTACATATTACAGTTTTTCGATACGTAGTATTTGGTAAAGTTTTGGAGGTGTTCAAACTGAGACTAAGCATACTGACTATATGGGTTCCACGAACTCAGATAAGGAACATACATATGTATAGTATACTTTAGCGAGATTAGCGGAGAGAGGCTTGCGTCTGACGACAATCACGCTTGATGGAAAGAGCTCTAGGTTGGAGAGCGCTTGCCTAGAAGATTGTCTATTCATTCTTTGCTTGAAGGCAATAAAGTTATGCGTAGGAGTTCCACACTTTAGCGAACTTTACACTCGTATCGGAAATATGGAAGGAAAAGGTTTCGTGCTGAATAGACTCAACCATATAAGGAATTCTGTGGTAGGACGTTGAGGCACAAGCACATGAGTAAATATCCCTACAGAGAGGAAGCTTCATACAAGCGACCCGCAGTAGGTATGTACACTCATACACGCTGCGTCTGTCTGTCTGTTCGCGATACTCAAAACCCATGAACCGATTTTCATGCAGTTTTCACCACTAGATAGAGCGATTTATGAGGAAGGTATAAGTGTATAATTTGTTAAAGTTTTCTGTAACTTGGTTGAAATGTGATGATAATTGTTGAAAATGTCGGGAAAAGTCAAGCCGCCTGGGAGCTTTCATCGAAAACGCTGCCTTATCCCTTTGAGATATAACAAAACAATGTGTGGTCGGATAGCAGCGGGGAATTACTACCCGTGCGAAGCCAGGTCGCTAGTTTGATAAAAAAAACTACTCCACTACTCCACTCAGCCGAATTCCGACACCTATGATAAGCAATTTGTGCTAATCTCTTCCGTCAATGAACACTTCTTGTTTCTTTGAAGTGTCCAGCATTTTTATACGTACCATAGACCACCGGCGGCGGCGTCCTGTTTCATCATTTCTAAGATGCTCGCCGATTCGCCGGCGACCATTTCGCAACTATCGCACCTGAGGTATTTCATTGTTTAGGATTGCGTAACTGTTGTTTAAAGTTGAGAGATTCGCTCGACTTTGAAAAAAATTGCAAAATAAGTACGTAAACATCAGACCACCAAAGTTTTATGAGACTTTATGTCGAATGCTCAAAGGCGTATGTAACTCAACTAAAGAAAGTGATATCTCTGATTTATGGAATTCCCGTAAAATAACGGGATTTTGATAAACCAGAGACATCACTTTCTTGAGCGTGTGCGCAAAATATAATTAGGTAACTTTTTGATCATCTTTGTCATTCATCTCGAATAACGACCAATCTTCGTTTGTATGGTACGCGCTAGGGAGAGAAAACGTGAGTTTCAGCAGTTTTCATATGCGAATATCTCATAATAACTAGTCCTAAAATTTATAAATTTTATGTCCTATTTGCAAGTAATATTCCGGAGTATTTTGCGTTGAATTAACATTGAACACAGTAATCGCTGTGGTTTTTTGTACACTGTATCCTGTTTAGTCACAGAGTTTTGGTCTAGTCCGATAGTGGAGTGGGTACTATGAGGCACACAAGTGTCTACTGCAGTTATTTTTTTATTGCTAGCTTAAGCGCTTCTGTGATAGAAGGTATCCAAATAATTGTTGACCTCAGTTCTTATACTGAGAGATAGACAATAGACATATTATGAACTAAAATGCGTAACATAAGCTCAGTACGTTTTGATAAGATATTTAATTAACAAAAAAATGGTACCTAAAGTCTTGGAAAAGGTTTATTCATATCGTAGATCTTTTTTTCAATCATTGTGCTGTATCGCTTTTCCAAATAAAGTATGTTATTTGTTTTTATTTACTTATTCATATATTTATTTATTTAAGATATGCGTTATTGGCTAAACGTACCTTACTCTATACGTATTTATAAACAATACTAGCGGTCTGCCCCGGCTTCGCCCGTGGTACATAATATATAGTCTATAGCACTCAAGGATCATGTACATATCCAACGGTGAAAGAATTTTTGAAATCGGTCCAGTAGTTTCGAGGTTAGCGCGTTCAAACAAACTCTTCCGCTTTATTATATTAGTACTAGATGATGCCCACGGCTTCGCCCGTGTGGATTTAGGTTTTTAAAAATCCCGTGGGAACTTTTGATTTTCCAGTACAAAAAGTAGCTCTGTATAGTAACCCGTCACCAAAACGGAAAAATTCTGTGGGATCCTTACGATTTCGAAATGTAATCGAAATGTAACAGCATCAGGGTTGAGGAGTTGGGTATGTACTCGAGTTCAATCAACGATAAAGTCTTTAATTGGTACCCCCAATATCAATTTAAATAACTGACAGTTTCTAAATCCCATTAGTTTTGGGGATCAGGTCCCCTACAGCATCAGGATTGAGGAGTTCGAATCCAATTTTTTTGTAGGATAGTGTCGCAATGTTTCTCTATCGATTAAAAAAGAAATTACGCAAATCGGTTCAGAAATCTCTGAGATATCGGTGTACATAGGTAGAAAAACACAACTCCTCTTTTTTTGAAAGTCGGTTAAAAAAGTAGCCTATGTTACTCCCTGGTTAATTCTCTACTTGTATGTGCAAGTCCCGTCAAAATCGGTTCAGCCGTTCCGAAGATTACCCCGTTCAAACAGACAGACAGACAGACAGACAGACAGACAGACAGACAGACAAAAATTTTAAAAAGGTGTGATTCGGTTATGGTACCGTTCAAATAACCATATGAGCTTAATATGAGGTAGTTATTTCGAAATTACAGACAGACACTTCAATTTTATTTATTAGTAGTATTAGTATAGATAGAAATTATAGATTACTATTGACATTAAAATTCTGAAACATATTTTAATCCGAAAATTTACTAAAATGTTTCAGTTTTTTAATTTTTTTATTAACTTGTGTGCCATTGTATGTGCCATAATATGTGTTTCCATTAAACATTTCAGTCTAGTTTCCATTTTAATCAACACTTTTTAATATAGAAATAACTTTTTTTGAATTATTTATAATCTAGGCGCACGAAGTGCGCCAGGCCAAGTTCCTCCGGCCTTGTCGCATGAGTGTGTTATTTACACGATCCATTTCGAGCTGTTTTGACCCCCCTCATAACTCTGGTTCGCGGGATAGTAATCCTACGAAATTTGAAATATAAGTTAAACTCGTGGATGTGATGATAAATTGAAAGTTTCAAATTTTCAAGTTGAACCGTTTCTGAGATACAGAGGTTTGAAAATCACATAAAACAAGACCTACTCACTGACTGATCAAAATTATGACGCACTTCCTGTGTATGTGGAATGTTGAAATTTGGTAAGAAGATGAGTCTTAGTGTGTATATGAAGGAAAAAATCGAAAAATGTCCAAAAGTTGCATCAGACACTGACCAATTCAAAGATATATAAAAATCTGTCTGTTCCCACATCACACAAAAAATACTGAACAAATTTTCATTTTGTTTTAATAAATGTATTTTACTTTATTCGAAGCTATATATGGTTCTTGTTTCATCGAAATCGGTGCACTATTTAGGGAGATGTGACTTTTTAAGTTTTCTAGCAAGGGGTCAATCATGGGTCAATCTTACTGGTCTTGAGTTCTAATAACAAGTGTAAATTGAAAATTTAAAAAACCCCCGACATTCGCCATTTAGTGGCGGCGGCCATCTTGAATTTGCAATAGTGCTATTCTACTAGTCAAGCCCTTTCATTTGATACCCATATCAAGGGAGTCGTGAAAAAATATATCATCCGCCATTTTGTAGCGGCGGCCATCTTGGACCGATTTTCATCAAACATAGCTAAGAACACTCTCGACTAATTCACCTTTCAAACAAAAAAAAACCGCATTCAAATCGGTCCACCCGTTTGAGCGCCACAGGGGAACAGACAGACACACACACACACACACACACACACACACACACACACACACACACACACACACACACACACACACACACACACACACACACAGACACGTCAAACTTATAACACCCCGTCGTTTTTGCGTCGGGGGTTAAAAAGTAAAGTGTAGGTAAATAATAAAACGCCAAGAGGTATATTTTTTTATCGAAGTCGGCGTGGACTACACAAATTTCAAACCCCTATATTACCCCCTAAGGGGTTGAATTTTCAAAAATCCTTTCTTTGCGGATGTCGTACGCCACATTAATAGATATCTGTGTGCCTAAGCCCGTTCCTTCCAGTAGTTTGAGATTCGTGTTTGCCAATAAAACCAGAAGCGCGATTTTCTTAATAATTTTGATAAGCAACCTTGACCCAAGTCAGGAAATGGATGGGTGGCCGACTTTGGAGGTTTGGAGGAGACTTTGGTGTCCTGTTGATTCCGGCTACTAGGTATCACTAATATCTAATACTATTCATTAAACTTAATGAGAGTCAAATACTCAAAATCTTCTCTTAGTTAAGCCGTATGGTTCTAAGTTCTGAAACTGACCACTGAGTGGAAATACTCTGGAGTGGAGTTTCTGTTATCTGTGATTTTGACAGACAGACGAACAAAATAAAAATTCACCCAAATAGAACAGAGAAAGCGACTTTGTTTTATACTATGTATTGAAGATAAAACCACATCTAATCAGACCGTAAAATGTGATAGGGTTCTATTCCTAATTATACTGAAGCGTAAGAGAGAAACAAGACTCGATTATAAGCCATCACAACTTCATTATACTTATTGCATTAACTTTGAAATACTTAGAAAAAAGGAGTGAGATCCAAACAAAAACATTTCATGTGAATAATAAGGCCAACTTCCTATCAAAAAGTTTCGGCCATTAAAAGTACTGATATCAAAAATTATGACCAAGTCCTTTGCTAGGCTCGATAAATGAAACCATACAGTTTTAGAAGGTATATCTTCTTCGATCACCCTCAAGCTGTCATACCATTCCTAATGATCCTGTTAAAATATTTTTAAATAATTTATGTCTTACTAATAACACTATAATATGAAGCTCATTTGGGACTGAGAATAGTTTTATTGTTTTCAACTTGGCAACATTTTTTAAATTAAACAAATTCAAAGGAGTACAAAAATGTTGTCAAGTTGAAAACAATAAAACTATTCTCAGTCCCAAATGAGCTTCATATTATAGTGTTATTAGTAAGACATAAATTATTTAAAAATATTTTAACAGGATCATTAGGAATGGTATGACAGCTTGAGGGTGATCGAAGAAGATATACCTTCTAAAACTGTATGGTTTCATTTATCGAGCCTAGCAAAGGACTTGGTCATAATTTTTGATATCAGTACTTTTAATGGCCGAAACTTTTTGATAGGAAGTTGGCCTTATTATTCACATGAAATGTTTTTGTTTGGATAACTTTTACAAATACAAACTTCAAAATGCCTTTCATCTAATTTTGTATCGGCAGCGAACTCAATGCCATTATAGCGATGCAAATAATATGACAAACACTAGCACCCCCACATGAGCTAATACACGTGAATTGCGGTAATACGCGGATTATGACAAAAATGGACGTAGCGAATGCGATCAGTTAGATAGATGGATAGTTAGATAGATAGATGGATAGTTAGATAGATGGATAGTTAGATAGATGGATAGTTAGACAGATATCTCCGATTTTCTGGGACAAACGATATTTTGTTTGTTGCTAAAATATTTGATACTACAAGTAAGTGCACATGTGAGTAGTTGGAACGAAGTTTCTTATCGCGCGTTGCGAAAGGGGGCTAGACGGAAAAAATTAAGAGAAAAAGTTGTAACTACACTTTTTGCTATAGTTGTAAGCCGTGCGGCGTGCGCGTTTTTCTCTGTCTGTCTCTCTCTCTTATAGAAATCAAGCCAGTTAAATTTTTGTTTCGTCTTTCTATTTCGCATTGAACAGTGTGGTGTCACGACGATTATTTTTGTTGAGTATACAGGTTTTTTGTACATAATAAATAATAAAAAATAATAACTTTATACAATACTTATAATGACATCCCTTGACACCTCTCAAGTTTTTATTTTATTTTAAATTCTTTAATTTATTTGTACAAATAGTGAAATTCTCAATGAACACCTGTGTGGTCTGTCGAAATTTTGGTAACTTCAATAAGACTGCATCCAAATTGCAATTTTGCATTCAACGTTTAGTTCAAATGCAGTTAAAATTCGCGCGACCGCCGCACCTCATCGCATTCGAATTGAGTTCGCTTTCTTAGGACCGACGCCGATTCCTTTTCTTAAAAACTAATAAATATGAACTACTTAATAGAATTATTATAATCTTGTAAACACATTTATTATTCAAAACAATTACATTAATATAATTGAAATGATATAAAAGTAAATTTAGAGAAAAAATAGAAAAAAATAATAAATTAAAATAACTAGAATTAAAAATTAAAAACTAAAATTAAAAATTAATTAAAATTAATCATAATTTTGTGCCCTAGGGAGGGTGCCCATTATGCAGGCAGCATTCCCGCGCTGAATGGCTATTGAAAGCCGTTGCGCGAGAAAGCTGCCCGCGCGAGGGTCGCCTGTTGCCAAATATGTAATATTTTCTGAATCTACAAATATATTGCATTGCATCTGCATCAAACAACTGAAATTCTAAAATGGTCTAAAATTAATAATTTTTTTTTCTCAGTATCAGATTTAGATGTTGAAACAAGGTAGTAAGTATCTCTTTATTTTACAGGTATAAATAACATTTTGTGTCCGCCTGAAGGAAGCTTTAGCTAAGATCAGTTCACAGCGTTTGGATTGTGAATACCTACTTGACAGACAGAATTGCATATTTATGATGTAAATAATACATAATTATAACATGCATGGAAGTACGAATTATATTGCATTATATTATTGTTATCTAATTGTTGTAATATAATTAGACTGTACCTTGGCTCGGTCATTGCCATATTTTTAAGGAAAATAGTATAATTGTAATTTGAACAAATACTTGGTACTTAGGTTCGAAAATAGACTATTAATAATAATATTTTTTATGATCCATACTACTATAATATTACTAACAAGCGGACACCCGCGACTTCGTTCGCGTGGATATATATTGGTTTTTAAAAATCCCGTAGGAATCATTTTGTTATTCCTAAGCTCCTTTGAGCTCATATCGTGCTAAAAACTGTTAAAAGTTCGACTGGCGGATGTTTAGGTAGATCAAAATGTAAACATCCGCCAGTGAAAGTTCTATCAAAATCGATCCAGCCTTTTAGAGATTAGCCGGTAATCTTTAAAGTATCTACTTTCTAACAAAACAAAAATGAATGAAATCGGAACATGCGTTATTGAATTACAGCTAAATACACGTTTTGACTTTCATCCCTTCTCCCTAGGGAACCGTGTTGAATTTCGGGATAAAAAGTATCCTATATATTATGAACGTAGTATGAACTTAAATCGTACCAAGTTTCGTTTCAATCCATTCAGTAGTTTTTGCATGATGCGCGCACAAACATACAGACAAACAGACAAACATACAAACAGACAAACAGACGAATATTTCAAAAATAGCTTTTTTTACGTTCTATTACTTATTCCTAACATCCCCCATTTATTATTATGCAAAAATCTTCAATGTACAGATACCTGCGGCAAGTCTACGATTTTATTATATGTATAGAGATAGATAGAAGATATGTCTGTCTGTCACCTTTTTCATGGTTCTTTTCGAAAGGCACTGAGTCTGTCCTGTGCCCTAGAGACCATGGAGTAAATGGAATCTACTTTCGGGGCTAAACGTATGTGTAATGTATGAACACATAAAATATAATGCGGCTAGTCGGAGGAACTCCGTGAGACGGTCTAGTTTTGTGTGCGCGTCAGTTACCGAGGATTAAACGTTATAGTGAATTGTGAATACATTGTTTTATTTCCGCCAAATATTTCAGTATGGATGTGCAAAAAATATTTTATGGCAATTTTAAGGACATGCGCATTAAAATATGTTCACTGACTAAACAATTATATCTGTCGCTATGGCGGATTATAAAAATAATTCGTACACTTCTACAAATACATAATAATTATAATAATCATTGACCATGAATGTCCTTTATATATAGCCTTTAGCTTTATAGATAGCTGTGATAGCCTAGTGGTTAGGACGACCGACTTCTAAGCGGAGGTCGTGGGTTCGATCCCGGGCACGAACCTCTAACTTTTCGGAGTTATGTGCGTTTTAAGTATTTAAATATCACTTGCTTTAACGTTGAAGGAAAACATCGTGAGGAAACCTGCACGCCTGAGAGTTCTCCATAACGTTCTCAAAGGTGTGTGAAGTCTGCCAATCCGCTTGGCCAGCGTGGTAGACTATGGCCAAAACCCTTCTCACTCTGAGAGGAGACCCGTGCTCTGTAGTGAGCCGGTAATGGGTTGATCATGATGATGAATATCCGCCAGAAATTTCCGTTCCCTAAGGCTTATCTATTTTTGGAACGAAAAACTTTATCTATTTGGTCTACGCTGCAGACGGACAAAGGACACGTCTTCTTATTCCGGAAATTCAAAGAATTTAGCCGGGATTTTTAAAAACCCTACCTCTATACGGACGAAGTCGCGGGCATCAGGGAGTTAATTATAAATATTTGTTTGTACCCACGAATTTATGTCACCTCTACTTTATATTTATTGAAAATCGTTCAAACCCCCACGTTATAATTAACCTAAAATTAATAAACAAGAATAATATTGAACATAATTTTCTCTATACACAAAAGTTAAGACCCCCTTCACTTCACTTACTCCATCCAACCTTCAATAATTTTTTTTAATACATTTTTAGGTAGGTATATAAAAACCATCTTTTCAATGATTTTTTAACCCCCGACGCAAAAACGACGGGGTGTTATAAGTTTGACGTGTCTGTGTGTGTGTGTGTGTGTGTGTGTGTGTGTGTGTGTGTGTGTGTGTGTGTGTGTGTGTGTGTGTGTGTGTGTGTGTGTCTGTCTGTTCCCCTGTGGCGCTCAAACGGGTGGACCGATTTGAATGCAGTTTTTTTTGTTTGAAAGGTGAATTAGTCGAGAGTGTTGTTAGCTATATTTGATGAAAATCGATTCAAGATGGCCGCCGCTACAAAATGGCGGATTACATATTTTTTCACAACTCCCTTAATATGGGTATGAAATGAAAGGGCTTGACTAGTAGAATAGCACTATTGCAAATTCAAGATGGCCACCGCCACAAAATGGCGAATGTCGGGGGTTTTTTAAATTTTCAATTTACACTTGTATTATTTGACATAAGTAGTAACGCGTTTATATTCCGCCAGATTGTTTCCGGTAGAGGCACCTTTTACGAATGCAGGCCGCATAGACTTTTTGGAAATTTTGTTTTTCCATAGGACTAAAATATTTTCCGGGATAAAAAGTATTCTTTGTCCTTCTCCAGGATGTAATTTATCTCCGTGTCAAACGTCAAGATTTCTTCAGCGGATGTGGTGTAAAAAAGTGACAAACAGACAGACAGATAGAGTTTTCTCGTTTATAATATTAGTATGAATGTGGAATGTACCTACCAAAGGCAAGGGAGGAATCATTGCGAGGAAGTTGCCGTTGTGTCTATTGTATAAAGAATCTATTAAAAAGAAGAAGTGTGGTCATTTCTTACCTGTATTTATTTATTAGTAATCAACAGCGATTTTAAACAATGAATGTGCATTAGATAACCACATTATAATGCCACATAGATTAACGTAGTTACTACTAGTATAACAGTGGTATGGTATTCTATGCTACAACGTGCGTGTTAGTGTGTTTTTTTTTAATAACATATTTAATCAAAAATGAAAAAAAAAATGAAAATGAATTATTCATAAAAAAAAAAATTTTTACAAAATATTAATCACATCCTTTTAGGTAAATTTATACCTGTGCCAGGATGTCCCAAAAACAAGATTTGCAAGATTTGTTTATTTTGATAATATTATTAAGACATAAAACATAATTATCTAAATGTACAACTTATGAAATATGTCATGTTTAATTTTTTGGATTTATTGGCAAATCCAAAAAATCCAAAAAATTAAAAAGTTACAGACAAGCTATAGCGGTAGTTAGTGTTTTGAAAGCTCCGGTGTCTCGACGGGCGTCTTTTTATTTCCTTTTGAAACGTTCACGTGTTTTCAGGGCGCCGGTGAGATGTGTTGTTTTTGATTTTTTATCATGTATACCTACTGTGCTGTGTGGAGTGTGCTGCTAGGTGGGTTTTGTTTACGTCTACCCCCTTTGAATGCATACAACTCTATAAATCTCTTATTCTCTCTCTGAGGGTCGGTTGCACGACAGGCGGTTAAAGTAAGATAACGGTAAAGCTTTAATTTGAACACCAAATAAATGCAAGCAAGCAATGCAATCAGTATATTCTTAGCTTCTGATTAAACTTAAGGATCAAATGGTGGCTTTTTTCGTTAATCTAATTTTAGCCTTAACATTACTTTAATTGTGTAATGTTCAACCCAACCTAAGCAGTGTTAACACAAACTCGCCATCTTTTTTTGTCTGTATATTAGATAATTATATCGTATAATAATCTTCTTAGTAAACAATTTCGAAGCAGTTTTAATCATCATTTAGAACATATTTTCACAAAGGTAGGAAATGGTGTATGAAAATAAAACACCTATTCCTGTATTATTATGCTAAGTAAATCTATGGATCAGGAAATCTCATACGTGCGCAGCCGGGATGAGTCAACTGCCTTCCTCACATGGAAAACTAGGTAACTAACTACTAACTAACTAGGTAACTAACTAACTAAAACTAACTAACCCAACTAACAACTTGGTCTGCGTTCATATAAACTAGTTCATCATCATCATCATCATGATCAACCCATTACCGGCTCACTACAGAGCACGGGTCTCCTCTCAGAGTGAGAAGGGTTTCGGCCATAGTCTACCACGCTGGCCAAGCGGATTGGCAGACTTCACACACCTTTGAGAACGTTATGGAGAACTCTCAGGCATGCAGGTTTCCTCACGATGTTTTCCTTCACCGTTAAAGCGAGTGATATTTAAATACTTAAAACGCACGTAACTCCGAAAAGTTAGAGGTGCGTGCCCGGGATCGAACCCACGACCTCCGATTAGAAGTCGGTCGTCCTAACCACTAGGCTATCACATGTCTACTTAACATGAACTAGTTAAACAAGACGTGAAATTAAAAGTTTTAAAAACACACGAAGAATTGCAGCGTCTGCTGTTAACTTAACATACGTACCTAGGAGCCTGCAGTGAGGATACATATATCTGTATAATGCAGAAAACTGCATCACAATCGGCCAAGTGATTTTTCAAATCGGTAACATATTGAAATTAAAAACACGGTTTTCAGCGCCCCTTTGTAACCTATAGCCGTGAAACTTATCAAAGAACATGCTCAGAAGTAACAAGTAGGTACTTATGCAAAAACTGTATTAAACTCGGTTCAGTAGTTTTCAGGAAAATGTTAACGAAAAAAGCACATTCAACCACAAAACGCATAATCGAAAACGCTTTTGTATGCAACAATATTTCCTTAAAACGACTATGTGGGTTTCAGTCTACTCCTACAGTACGGTTAACCTATTGACATCAATTTTTAGGATTCCGTATCAAAATGAAAAAAAAAAAAAAAAAAACGGAACCCTCTATGCGCGAACCCGCCTCGCACTTAGCCGGTTTAATTAAACTCAAGATGACTGAATAGTTCGAGTTGCAGTCGACAGTAAGGTAAACTAGCTCGATTTACTAAAACATTACTCAGTCGGGGAGAAATCATGTGCGTCAAATATTATTCATTTCTACTCAACTGACATGATAATAATATTATGCAGTTGACGCTTGAATAAAAAATAGAATTTAAGAAAAAAAAATCTGACTTCATTCATGAGTCGACTTACTATTGAACTTGTATAAAAGTCGCACACTTTATAATCTATCTATCTATCTATATTAACATAAAGTATAGCTTGTTCTGACTGACTGACTGTGTGCTTAGTCTAAAGCGGAGCACTCGAAAACGAACTCGAAAACTATTGATCGATTTCAGACTGATCATCAACGCACAGCCTAAACGACTGAAGATAGAAACTTGAAAGTTTTACAATTGATTTCTTTTATGACGTAAGCGCACACTAAGAAAGGATTATTGCGAATTCCATTCCTAAGGGGGTTAAATAGGGGATAAAAGTTTGTATGAAAGTCCGTCATTTTTCAAGTTATATCCATGAAAATCGGTATTTGTACTGTCGGTTAAAAATGGAGAATACGTGTTTCAGGAATTTCGGAAAAACTACCCCCAAGTGGGTAAAATAGGAGATGAAAGTTTGTATGAAAGTCCGTCATTTTTAAAAGTTATATCAATGAAAATCGGTATTTGCATTGTTGGTTAAAAATAAAGAATTACGTGTTTCAGGAATTTTGGAAATTCCACCCCCAAGTGACATTTATAAGAATCCACGCGGGCGAAGTCGCGAGCATCAGCTAGTATTGTTATAATTGTGAAATATTAAGTTGATACTATCATACAATTAAGGAAAAGTTGCATGCAAGCAATAATTGGGTTGGCACTTACATGGATACAGCTAAATGTTGTAAGATATTTATGTGTTTTGAAAATAATAACTGCTGAGTTTGTGGTCAGCTCTTCTCAATAGAATCTGCTTTCAGAACCAGTGAGTCTTTACTTAACTTAAGAAATAATTAAGTTAATTTATTTTTTCATCATTACCTATAATAGATTTATGTTTCATTTTAAAAGACAAGATCAAAATCTTAAAGTTAGGTAGGTATACTTAGGTAGAAGTTATATTATCTGGTTACCCGTTTAGAAAATTAGTTTCTAATTTCCAATGAAACTTTGTCACACAAACAAGTTGGTATTAGAAGTTACTATAAAGTTATACTTATTTATAAAGTATCGAATGTATCTAAAAATTTTTTAAATGTAGTTAAGGAAAGTAACTGATTCAAAGTTGGTACTTCAAGTTAAACTTGAATTCCGTTGAAAAATTCAGGACTTTCAGTGATATTAGAAGAAAAAGTTCAAGCTTGTTAGTTTAACTTCAGGATTGAGCATCAAGTATTTACTTAACTCGTTTCGAACAGTTACCAAGTTAAGTAGTTGGCGAATGAAAATAAGTTGGCTTTTTTCACTTTTTTTAAGTTCGTTAAGAAACGGGATGTCTAAGTCTGAGAAACTGACCGGAAGTTGATTAATTGATTTATTTATGTATCTTTGAATTTATTTACTTATGCATATTTCGAATAACAAATACAATTTTTGCTCCCATTTGCTTGCGTTTGTTTCCTTCAAAGATTGTTTAAAAGATTTGGTTTCTTTTTAGTCAGTTAACTTGTGAATAGTGTATCCATTTGAGTTAAAAATTGCAAATACGTAATATATAAATTGTGTAGAGTTTTTATAAAACAGTTATAGTACATACATAGAACAGAAGCGAGTCAAAACACACGAAATCTCACAACGGCGCGCGTTGTCCTAAAATGAGGTTATCCATAGCACTAACTAAATTTTTTGTGCAAATAATATTATCACTGTGCCACGACCTTGCTCCCAGCTATCGCGCGAATTAGCGAGCGTCACTCGATAAATGCAAAAATTCACTCACCGAAAAAAAAATTTTTTTTTCCAAAAAAATTCGATGCACACACAGCACTGCACACGTTTCAGAAAAGTTTGTCCATAGCGCAGCCGAGTCGGACCCGCGTGGTTTCGGTGGGCGCTGTGCTCATCGCGCGTTCGCCGGCGCTCGCCGACTGCGCGGCGCTTACGCACGTCCCCTCCCCGCCGAAAATGTCCCGCGAAAAATGGCGCGCTAAAAACTGTAGAGCACCCCTGCTGAGGCTGTATGCTAATCCGCAGAAACTCGGGCCCTTTTCCGGGGGGGCGGGAGGGGGCGCAATTAAAAGGCGCGCGTGCGTGGCCCGCGATTAGGAGACGGAATGACAGTCGCTGCGTTTTGTTTTTTGCTTTTTCCTAGTCTGCGAGGCTATGTTTTGTAGATAGATGCGAATCGATGATCGTCTGGATGAATTAGCGGGGACGGCGTCCGTTTTGCAATTGCGTTCCTTCAAATGACGATTTCGTGTTCGTAGCTACCTATGTACTTTGATCGCTGTGCAGCGAAATTTTACCTTCTTACCTAACTTGCGTCATTATCACTTATTCATGTTTTTTCTAGTTTGCGAAATGATAATGTTTTAGTTGCCAAAATGCAGTTTTCTTATCTGATAAAATTATCATTGATCCAGAATTGAATTCGGCGTTGTTTAGATAATGATAATGCAAAATTTACAATTGTAATAAGTACATAGGTATATAACTTATTGTTTCTTTTGGTATTCAAAGTATTAGTATAGGTAACCTCTAACAAACGGAAGGACTTTTTACCCGACTGCGGGAGGGTTATAAGTTAAGCTATTATATTGTATGTGTTTGTCGATTCATGCTTTCTTTATAATTGCCAAACTACTTATTACATTTTGATAGATGAAGTGTGTTACTTTTGTCTCAAAATAATCATAGCGTAGATATCTCAAAAAATCCTACTAATATTATAAATGTGAATGTGTGGATGTTTGGATGTTTGGATGTTTGGATGTTTAGATGTTTGGATGTTTGAATGTTTGTTACTCAATCATGCCGCAACTACTGAACCGATTTGGTTGAAATTTTGAATGGAGATAGATTATGCCCTGACTTAAAACATAGGCTACTTTTTATCCTGGAAAAATGCACAGTTCCCACGGGATTTTGAAAAACCCAAAATCTATAGCTACAGCTATAGGCAGATTACTATAGCGAACTTCCTTGATAGTAGGTATAAAGGTTGAAAAAGGGAGCGGAAACGGGAACCGGAAATCCACGATTCCTTCGGAATTTGTTTAAAACCGAAATTCACGCAGGCGAAGCCGCGGGCATCCCCTAGTATATAATAACTACTTATGCCTGTGATGTCGTGAATTAAGTTTTTCAAAAACTTTTTTATGCAGGAAACTAAAATATTTATATTTTCAGGAAAAAGTAGCCTATCCTCTAGTTGCCTGTAAAAGTCGCGTCAAAATCGGTTGTGAAAAAGCCGGTACAGACACATAGACAAACATTTTAAAAGGTGTCTTTGAGTTATTCTGGCGTTCAAATAATCGTATGAGTCTGCGGACTGCGGTGGCATTCTTAAGAGTAAATGTTGTATTTTTGTTCCCGACTGTACGACAGCAAAGGATACCTATGTTTATCATGTGTATCTGGGTATGTATACATGTATGTATGTTGGATTCAGTATACCCTCGAAGCATCCCAATGGCTGGATGGATTTTAATCAATGAGGTATCTATCGATTCGTCTAAAACGTACGATGTTTATGAGCTAGCTTTTGTTCTTCTTTTTCTTTCGCTCTTAACGCAGTTGTGTTTTGATTTTGTTTTTCAATGCTACGCTCGTTCCTAGTCTGCAATGTTGATCACTGATCGTCGGGGTGATGATAGAATCGATGGGAATGTTTTGCGATAGCTCTTCTTATTGGTTGAGATTTTTGTTGATTATTTTTTTCGAGTTCATGATAGAATTTTTGCCGAGAATGATCTGAATGAAACATTTTTTTCAATCAATGATCATGAATTTATGGAAGTGTGCGTGAATTGTTTATGTATTCTGGTGTAGTGACTCATGATGTCTCCGTCAGTGTACGTATTAAATAATTGCGGATATGTACATTGTACATAGTACATGGGTCGCGTTGGGCTTTAAAATTCGAATGACCATACTTTATATTTTATTCTATGCCAAATTACTATCTTTAAAGTTAGGTACAGAAATGAAAATTAATGTTGTTATATATATGGTCTTTATACACAATCCTGACTAATATTATAAATGCAAAGTAACTCTGTCTGTATCTCTCTGTCTGTTGCCTTCTCACGGCTCTACCATTGAACAGATTTTGATGAAATCTGGCACAGAGATAGTTTACATCCTCGAAACGGATACAAACTACTTTTATATCGGCTAATCAAAGAGGATGTATAAAAACTCCATCTTATAATGCACCTTTAGGATACTTAAGAAATATTTCCTCCAAAATCTTTATAAGTCCATCGGTATAAATAGATGTCTGTCATTCAGCCAGTCCCGATTTTTTAACTGACTTCGAATATGGAGGAAGTTCCCAATTCAGCAAGAATTTTTTGAGGCATAGATGTTATATTTTTTTTTTTAAAAATTCACAAAAGAAGGTTATTTTACAGGTATATAAATTGTCTCTAAGTGACTATTTAAATGATAAGTAGTTATTTGTAGACTTGAATACTTTATTGTGTATAACATTATAAAAAAATTCTATAAATATTGATCCACTTAATACCTTTAAGGTACTTATAATACCTGAAAAAATCCTAAAACCACTACAGCTATCTTAACTAATAAGAATAAAATCCACGATGACACTGAGCTGGAGTGTTCGTGTTTGCGCGAAAAAAAATTGTTCAACCGCCAAAAATTACCATCAAAAAAGGTCAAGTCGATGTGTAAACTAGTTAACCTGTCTACGGAGCACGCCGTAGCACACAATGGCGGTGAGGGGTGCAAGCGACGCTGCAGGCGCGCTGCGACCTCGCACTGCAGAACTGTAACGACTAGTTTCAACGAGTGTGTGTCACGTATACAACATTATGGACCTGTTTCACCACCTTCTGATAAGTCTTGGATAGCTTACTCGCAAGCTTTGTCTTTGCCATGTGATTTATCGTAAGAAAGTCACAAAACTTACGAGTAGGCTATCCGACACTTATCAGAAGGTGGTGAAACAGGCCCTTAACGGAGCTTTCTAACACAAGAGGTGATTCGTATACCTTAAGTGCCACACATCTAAAAGCGGTGCTAGCCTAGTGGTTAAGAAATCAGCCTCTCTTTCGGAAAGACTGAGTTCGATCCCCGGCAAACCTGAGAAGCAAAATTTTGTGAGAAAACATGCACGCCTGAGACTATATAATGTTTTTAAAGGCGTTCAGCGTGGTGGACTACGGCCTAAACCCTGAGTGGAGACCCGTGCCATGTAGTGGGCCAGTAATGGGTTGATAATGATGATGACGATGAAAGTATCATACTTTCAAAGTAATGAAAGTATCATACCTGCATATCAGAATCTTGTAGGATATTTATCTAATGATGTAAAATAACATTATTTAGGACAATTTAAGGGTGGATTTGTCTTACACAGAGACCTTGCCTGGGGCATTCAAATAAATCGTTCAAAGTATAATAACATTATGTGAGGTACTTCATGTTTCCAACTTTCACTTAAAAACGTTTACGTTTTATTATAAAAGTGGATTTGTTTTACAGGAGACCATAATTATTATGCCTGAGGCATTCAAATAAGTTTACAATTCAACTTCATGTATTCAACTAAATTCATTTGAAAATATGTTTTATTTTAAACATTTTATATGACTAATTCTTGTATGTAACCAAATAAATAAAAGTGTCTATCTGTGATTTCAAAACGCATAACTCTTCTTATGTTCATACAAGCGGACACCCGCGACTTCGTTCGCGTGGATATATATTGGTTTTTAAAAATCCCGTAGGAATCATTTTGTTTTTCCTAAGCTCCATTGAGCTCATATCATGCTAAAAACTGTAAAAAGTTGGCTGGCGGATGTTTAGGTAGATCAAAATGTATACATCCGCCAGTGAAAGTCCCATCAAAATCGATCCAGCCTTTTAGAGATTAGTCGGTAATCTTTAAAGTATCTCCTTTCTTACAAAAAAAGAATGAATGAAATCGGACCACGCGTTATTGAATACACGTTTTGACTTTCATCCCCTCTCCCTAAAGAACCGTGCTGAATTGCGGGATAAAAAGTATCCTATATGTTACTCCGTAGTACAAACTTAAATCGTACCAAGTTTCGTTTCAATCCATTCAGTAGTTTTTGCGTAATTCGCGCACAAACACACAGACAAACAGACAAACAGATAAACAGACAAACAGATAAACAGATAAACAGACAAACAGACAAAAATTGCAAAAATAGCTTTTTTACGTTCTATTACTTATCCCTAACATTCCCCAGTTATTATTTTGCAAAAATCTTCAATGTACAGATACGGCAAGTTTACGATTTTATTATATGTAAGGTACTGGCACATACGAAGGCCCGGCCTCTACGAAAGCCCACATTGAAAAAACGCACTTGCCACTGCCTAAAGCATTCGAAATTTCGGGCCCATATTCACCTTGACCCCACATTGAATGTTGAATGGCGCCAAATCATTTCCGCGCCGCCATTTTGTTACATTTCGTTAATTTCTCTCTGAACGCTGTCGATATCGCGTGATTATAATCTCGCTGTGATTGTTTTTGCCAATTTTTTCACAAATAGCGTCAGATTTCGAGTGATTCTATCATCATATTGTAAAATAATCATTGGAGACTAGAATTCGATGCTAAGTTTACCGATTATTTAGATATTTGTGATTATAAGTTAATTTTTCCGCCACTACGAAAAATCCGTAGTATGGCCCGGGCCTACGTAGAGACTTATGGGCTTTACTACATCTATGAAAATGTCAAATGCACTTGGATTGTAAATACTTATGTATTAAAGTATAAATAAAACGAATTTAGTTTGTTTAGTTTACAAATTTTTTACGATTTTTTTAGCAGTTAATCATAATTTTCATTGATAATTTGTTAAATTATTGATAGTTCTCAATATGGATAGGTACTTTATTTTTGTAATATTTGTACTGATTTTTGTATGTTTGCATACATTTTCAATTTATTAGTTTTTTTTTATTAAAAAGTTGTTGATAAAGCTGTAAAGCTTGTGAAAATAAAATAAAAAGTATTCAATAGCCCTAGTAAGGCCCACTTAAAATTTAAGTGGAAAATGAGAACTGAATATTTTGATTCTTAAATTAATACGGTCTAGAGTTACGAATTTGTCATTAGAAATAATTGTTTTTTTATTGATTTAAAGTAGAATTTTACTTTTATGACTATTTTTGTTTTTCATACATGGGTCAAGGCCCACTGTGCAATTTTTCCATTATATCTCTAAAGTATAGGTTAAATAACTTATATCTTAAACTGTTAAACGTGATTTGTGAATTATTTTGTAGAAATATTAAGTTGATGTTAAGTAACAGTTAGTTATAAACGGACCTTAGTAAGGGACAGTGCCTTTAACAAGGCCCACTATAGTGTTTTTTTAAAAACACTCTTTAATATAACTTTGAGTAATTGAATTATAGTTTTTTGATTATTTTTAGAAGGGCAACAAAACATTGCAATATTACACATAGTTGTTTTTGTCAAATCTTTAAAACATTATTTTTATTGAGATTTTAAATAAGGTGGGCCTTCCTATGTGCCAGTACCTTACAGCTATAGAATAGATATAGATGGATGTATAGATATAGATGAATATTTGAACGATAGAAAAACCCAAAAACGTGTTTTTTTTTAATTTGTCTGTTTTTCTGTCCGGGCTTATCTTCGGATTTTGTGACGGGACTTTTACAAGCATGTTGAGAATTATACAAGAACTGGTCTAGTCCCAGAAATATTTAGGGATCCCGCGTAAAAAATAAAAACTGTTTATTATATAGGACAGTATAAAGGGCAATCCATTTTTAGGACCTAACTGCTGAACCGATTTTAACGTGGCACAAAGACAGCTTGTCTCCTAGAAATAGATATAGGACCTTTTTATGCCGACAAATCAAAGTGATTCTACGGAATCTAAAAAACCTTAATCAACGCAAATAATCGAGGGCATCAGCTAGTCAATTATTTAATAGTTTAGTAATTTAGTCCATATAATAAAGCCCCATTTAAAAATTAAAGTTAAAGCTAAAGCTATAAAAATATTTAGAAATTAGGTACGTTCAATTTACGCGTTTTAAACGAAACTATTCATTTGAATCGAATCAGTATAACTATTTAAAGTCAAAATAAGCTATTTTTACAAATAATCACGCAAATAAGTATATAAAATGTACCACATTTCTTTACAAACTCGAAAACATTGTATTCAAATAATAATTTATAAGAACCACTTTCGTATCGTCAAAATTTAGCCGTCCGATTAAAATTCTACCATTGGTACGGAAATGTTTCTAATTTCCGCTTGTATTGTGCACATAAATCAAGTCATTTGTTAGTTTGTCCATGCGCATCTCTAATAAAAATGTCTAGTTGAAAAACATTTCTTCTATTCACATTCAAATTTTATATATATAAAGCTACTTGAAGTCAGGTACTGATCACCTCTCCTGAACAATTTTGTATGGGACTTTTTCACCATAATTTTCATGTGTGTAAAATTCAAAAATATAAGGTCTACAAAATTATAGAGAGAGCTGAACGTGGAAAACTGACTAGGGTGCCCTAAGGGATCTCGAAAACTATCAGTCGGAAAGGTACCGTCCCGAAACAAAAAATGTTCAAAACCTTGGGCCATTGGGTGAACCGGTGAAAAAAATATGGCCACCAAACAAAAAAAAATTTCGTCTCCATACAAAAATTTTGCTAATTTTCAAGAGGCTCTCCAGAACAATTTTGTATGGAACTTTTTTCGCCTCACTATTTATGTGCGTAGAACTTATGGGTCTTCCTTCAGGAAAAATATGAAACGTCATGAATGTGGAAAATTTACCAGAGTACCCCAAAGGCTCTCAAAAACTATCAGTCATAGAGACATGGTCCTGAAACTGAAAATGTTTAAAACCTTGGGCCCTTTGGTGAGCCAGTAAAAAAAAGATAGGCACCAAACAAAAAAAATTTTCGCGTCCATACAAATTTTTTTTTTTAATTTTCAAGAGGCTCTCCAGAACATTTTTGTATAGAACTTTTTTTACCTCACTAAACGCATGCATAGAGCTCATGAGTGTCCTTTCAGGAAAAATACGAAACGTTATGAATGTGGAATATTTACCAGAGTACCTCATGGGTCCTCCAAAACTACCAGTCATACAGACATGGTCCCAAACAAATGTTATTAAAGACCTTGGGCCATTGGGTGAACCGGTAAAAAAAAGATGGCCGCCGAACAAAAAAAAATTTTCTCCATACAAATATTTTGGGTTCTTTTCAAGAGGCTCTCCAGAACAATTTTGTTTGGAACTTTCTCCTTTCAATATTTATGTGCGTAGAACTTATGGGTCTTCCTTCAGGAAAATTATGAAACGTCATGAATGTGGAAAATTTACCAGAGTACCCTATGGGTCTTCGAAAACTACCAATCATACAGACATGGTCCCAAACAAATGTTATTAAAGACCTTGGGCCATTGGGTGAACCGGTAAAAAAAGATGGCCGCCGAACAAAAAAAAAATTTCTCCATACAAATTTTTTGGGTTCTTTTCAAGAGGCTCTCCAGAACAATTTTGTATGAAACTTTTTCCCTTCACTATTTATGTGCGTAGAACTTATGGGTCTTCCTTCAGGAAAATTATGAAACGTCATGAATGTGGAAAATTTACCAGAGTACCTCATGGGTCCTCCAAAACTACCAGTCATACAGGCATGGTCCCAAACAAATGTTGCTAAAGACCTTGGGCCATTGGGTGAACCGGTAAAAAAAGATGGCCGCCGAACAAAAAAAAAAATTTCTCCATACAAATTTTTTGGGTTCTTTTCAAGAGGCTCTCCAGAACAATTTTGTATGAAACTTTTTCCCTTCACTATTTATGTGCGTAGAACTTATGGGTCTTCCTTCAGGAAAATTATGAAACGTCATGAATGTGGAAAATTTACCAGAGTACCTCATGGGTCCTCCAAAACTACCAGTCATACAGACATGGTCCCAAACAAATGTTATTAAAAACCTTGGGCCATTGGGTGAACCGATAAAAAAAAGATAGCCGCCGAACAAAAAAAATTCTCTCCATACAAGTTTTTTGGGTTCTTTTCAAGAGGCTCTCTTAGACATTTTTATATGAAAAATTTTCCCCCTACTACACTTATAAATAGAACTTAAAGATTTTTTTTCACAAAAATCACAAAACGTAGTGAATGTGGAAAAATTACCAGAGTACCCTAACGGCCCTCAAAAACTATCAATCATAGAGGCATGGTCCTGAAACTAAAAATGTTCAAGACCTTAGGCCCTTTGGTGAGCCAGTAAAAAAAAAGATAGCTACGGAACAAAAAAATTCGTGTCCATACAAAATTTCTTTTTAATTTTCAAGTGGCTCTCCAGAACATTTTTGTATAGATCCTTTTTTTCCACTAAACGCATGCATAGAACTGTTTTCAGAAAAGATACGAAACGTGATACCAATATTTCTTCCTATCTTTCAAGAGACTCACCAGAATATTCTGGTATACGGTATGGCCTCCCATTTCTTTATTTTACGAATATTGAAGAGACTACAAGGCACGCGAGCTGCTTGCAGCTCGCGCACCGAGCGCAACACTAGTTTATTATAAGATCAACGGCTCTGGTGCATCGGTTAATGCTCTCAAAAATTAATTACTTATGCAAGGACGTACAACACCGAGCTCTGGACGCACTTGCAGCTTAGCTAGACCCTCGCTGTCTGTCTGTCCGTCAAGATACATTTACATCATAATAGTTGAGCTCACAAAAGGGTCAACTAATTGTTCGTGATAGATAAAAATCAAGTTCAACGGAGAGCAATTGAATTCCGATTCAAACTGAAAAGGGTGAAAAGACAAAGAATGTTGTTTTTTTTAGTTTTAATAAAAGTTTGAGAAACTTTTTCGTCAATTAAAAAAAATTGTAGTTGGGTTTTTAGGTTGAAGTGTGGTGCTAAAAAATTGCACTTACCTGGAGAGCCGGCCGGCGCCGCATCAAACGCAGTTCAACAAAAACAATCAACAAAACATCAACAAAGTCACTGCGAGTCAATGTCCGGTAGCGAACGGAACACGGCAAATAAACAAACTTACGAAATTAACGTAGTGTTGACAAAATATTCACAAAATTGAGACCGGGACGTTAGGTAGAGGAATTCCGAATTGGGAGTTTGCAGTGTCCAATGAAATCGAGCGCGGGCCGAGCGGCCAATCCGTCACGCCCGCTCGCCGCCACACACGCACGTGAGAAACTTCGCAAACTTCGGGAAACTTTCCCGAGCCGACTCGCGACCTGCGACCCGCGCACCTAACTTAACCCGATATGCGACCGACTCTACTCTACCTCGATACCAAAATTATAATTGCCGCTAATATAATAATTTTTTTTTAAATTTTTAATTTGTTTTATTTTTTTTCGGAAGCGTCCACCCGTCCGGTCCGGTCCGGCCGGTCTGCAATATTAACGCGAGCCGCGTCCACCTTTTGTAATGAAACGTTCACACATGCTTCCGCATTACCGTCCCGATGCCATCAATAATGAAGCCGGGCGGGAAAAAACAAAACGGGGCACCTCTCCCGTCGAGGCGCCCGCCGACACTACAGCCTCCTCGTCAAAGATCAGAATTGCATATCTGGGTTGCGTTAATGAGCGGGGGGGGTGGGTCGGCGGGGGGGTCGAAAAAGTGGCACCGCTCGCGCGCGAATATAAATTCATCGCCAAAAAATCATTACGCGGGGGGTGGTATTACGGCTCTCGCTGCGCGAGTTCGTTCGTATAGTTTTTAAATCGGGCGCTCACTCGTCGGCGGGGCGCCGCGGCGCTCGGCCGCGCACTACTGCGCCCCGCGGGCCCGGCCGCACTAACTCGCCCCAACTATCACGCATGCACCTCGACACGAACTTCTTTTGCAGCGCACATGCTCTCCGCTCGCCGCTAGCGACCCGCAACACCGCCGACTTCGATTGCACTTCGAAAGCTCGCTCTCGCAACGATGTCTTTAGATGAAATTAAAAAAAAAAAGAACTTGTTTAGAAAAAAACGATTATTCGACTATTCGGAATTCGTCTTTTCAGCGACGATCACAATCAATTTGTGCGGAGGAAGGCATACTTCCGTGCAGGAGGCGCCTCGCGGCTGTGTGGGTGAGAGCAAATTAAATCTAATACAAAATTGCGTTTTATGCTCACGCTAGTGCGTGCGCGTGTGCGTGCAGGGGCACAATGCGAGCTCGCGTCGAGTACACTCGACCTCATTATTCTGTATTAGGCCTACTTATCTATTAATTAACATAAACTTGAAAACTTATAACAATGACGTCGATACAATAGAATAGAATAGAATAGATTTTCATTGCTTGATTGTACAATGCGTAAATCATATCGCTAATAATAATTCAATAACATAGAGATCACTCTAAGCAAACCACTTATTATATTATGATAATGTTAGTTAAAACAATAAATTATTAATGTTCTAATAAATAAAACAGCAATCTCGAAATACCGTCGCGTAGGATCGTGGAAATGCGTCTACGCAAGTTGACTACGCGCGTAGGCCTCTACGAAACGGTCATGTTTTGATGCAGAAATTGGGGACTCTTTCTACCATACACGTGATATTCGTAACGTCGTAGCTTTCTGCGTAGGTACTTAATACGTACATTTAACGTTAATTTGGAAAGTTACACTAGAATGTAGTGTAATTTGTATGGAGACATCATAATATCATAAGCATGATCTTTTCCCAAAAGTTTGTAAAAATTGACGTTCAAAATGTGTACAGTGTACCAATTTTGAAAAAATATGATTTGGTTTAAAAGATAATTTCCATACTAAATAACTGATTTATTTACACACAGTTAAAGTTAAGTAAAAGTGTCACACTTAGGACTCCTTAAACTATTATTCGGATGTAATTAATCCGGAGATACGTGGTAAGGCAAGTCAATTTTCAAATACTGTCCCACACTATATATTTCAAATAAAACTATAGCCAAGCATCTGGCTAGTCATTTCTGCTGGAAAAATGAAGTTTAAGAATTATTGGGCTTCTATAGCACATTGATTTGCAAAAATAACTAACTACTAAATTTTTACAAAATAATAATTTATTATAAAAAAAAAGAAATTTATGTCGAAAATTAGACAACTTTTTAGTAAAATAACAGCTAATTATTTTTCAAATGGTAATTAAGACACACTGAACGTTAACATTTGCAGCAGAAAAAATAAAACTGAAGAGAGATACGTTTCCGAGCCTAGTTCAAAGCTAATTAATAATTAATTAACCCCCACCTCTGAAGGTGCACTAAATGCACTAAAAACAACAGCAGTCGAGACAAAACACAATACCTCAACTACACATTAGCATAATGCGATCGACTGTACTTTAAAAACCCACACAAACTTAATGTTAAAAATGAATTACCAACACAGACTCCCTGCCTCCCTGCTACACTCATTTTCATTTCGATGTTTTTGGGTTTTTGCGCAGATGGGGGTGCCCTACCCCGCGGGGGGAGGGGGGGCGCCACCCTCGCCCTATGAAAATAGGATATATTTTTATGTTTTATTTGCCGGAAGCTCGAAGCTTAGTTGCATGTTTATTAGAAGTTTTTATTAGTAGAAACAATACGAAAGGTTATTTTGTAGGTTTTTTTTCGTTTTTCCTCAGTACAGTTGGCGGATGATTTGCGATGACAACCGTATCGGTTAAGTCACGGAATGTTTGTTTTTGATTAGGCTGCAAGTTGTAGTGTACTCGGGGCTACCAGCGGACCGTAAAACCCAAATTAGACGGTGCCCCGTTCATTGTTCATTTTTGCGATGAACGATGCACGATACGATGTTTGCTATGGCACAGTGCCTGTGAACGATGAACGGTCGGTGTTTAGATGGTTCGTGTTCGATGAATCATCGATGAAGCCACGAAAATGAAAGCAAAAATCCCGAAAAATGAACCGTTTAATTAGGGCTTTATAGTTGACTACGACGCTGCAAGTACCTACTACCTACCTACTACTGGTATCTACTCGCACAATATCAAGTTGAAAAAAAAATATGTACCTATACAATAACCCTCGATATGTGGAATGAACTATTCCCAATCTTTCACTAAATCCTGATAATTTTGTCTAATCTCTACCACCAATGTATTTATTTATTTTTAAAATTTATTTACAAAAGAAATGCACATTTGTATAACAATTTCTCGCCAACAAACTGGCGAACCTGTTTTTGGGCAGTTAACGCTCTTAAATTTACCGTATCCTATCATACTTTAAGTAGGTATATAAAAAGCCTAGTAAAAATATGTATCCCTAAATAATTTACTAACTAATATTTTATGAAACTACAGATTAAATAAAATAACACAAACAGATTAAAACCAGACGAATTTACGTTTACTAATGCTAGGTTTTTGAGACCGAATTCCTACTTAATCATCAGACATTATCTATTAGCTAACTACTCTTCAAGACAAACACGCTATCAGACATAAATAGAAAGGTAAATCTAATAGTAACCCTATATTCGCGTTGGGGCTTAAAAATATGGATTAGCGAATTGCATTCAGCAAACGTTCAATTACAACAGCCCTGCAAACTGCAATTCAATTTTACTTTCCTCTTACTCGATCTAAACAGATAGATAAAATGAAATTGTCTGTGTATGATTACAAAGAGTAACTAAGAAGAAGAAATCTTCCAGGCATAATATTATTTAGGGTTTCTGTGTAAATTAATGATCTTATGTACTAAGGGCCTGTTTCACGACCTTCTGATAAGTGTTGAATAGCTTCACAACTTTTGTCGTTGTCACTTGACATAAAGTAAGAAAGTGACATAACTTACGTTTAGACTATCCAACATTTATCAGAAGGTGGTGAAACGGACTCTTAGTTAAAAAAAAAACGAAACTATAAGGTCCATTGTACTTAAAATGAAAATGGAACTTATCAAAATAAACCAAAATAAGCCCAAACTCGAGGGCTTATTTACTAGTAGCCATATGGAGTGCCTCTATGCCTCTAAGTGTGATGTATAGTTCGTTACAACAAACCATTAAAGATTACCACTATTCACCATTAGGATGCATCATCAGATTTTCATCACCAAGTGTAATGGAATGGAATATTGGAATCGTCAAAACAAACTAAATGAATTCAAACTCGAGCCTGAGTTTTTTATGACAAGATTTTCAAGAGTTCCACTTTCCACCTCCTAGTTCCATCAGATCACGGAACTAAATTATTGTATTGTCATCGATAAACAGATTTTTATGCAGTTTTTACTAATACATAGAGTATAATAATTTGTTAAAGTTTTGTGTAAATTGATTGAAATATGACGATAATTTTTGAAAATGTCAGAAAATCTTTCGAGATATAACAAAAAAATGTATGGTGAGATGGTAGCGGGCAATTACTACCCGTGCGAAGTCAGGGCGGATCGCTTGTAAAAATCAATACATTTTCAAGGCCTACTAAACCAATCTTGACGAAGGTAGACACTAGACACAATCACAGAGGTAGACACTTTTTATCCCGGAAAATCGAAAAGTATTAAAGGTATTAAATAATACAGTGTAGTTAATTCTGTTGCACACAATCTCTAAACTAAACTAAATTGACTAGTACTATTAAAATGAATAGGTTTTAAAAATTGTGCTATTTTTTTCCACAGGGAGCATTGTGAGAGAGATAAGGAATAGATTAGAGCTGAGAGCTGTCATTTTAGTTTAATGAGATTGTAATATTAGTTTTACAGTAACGTACCGCTAAGCGATTTAGTGTTCTGGTACCTCCTTAGACCGCCTCGTCACTTACAATCAGGTGAGATGAATAAAAAAAAAAAAACTGTCGTGAACTGCAATAGAACTGCATCCAAACTCCAGTTTTTTAGCGTGCAGCGTGCAGTTCAAGTACAGCCTGTCCGTCTAGTACAGGTTCAGTTTGCTCGCGTAGAACTAGGCTTTATGGATTCCGTGAAAATATAGGAAAAATTGAGTCAAAATAAATGAACACTGTAAGGGCATTTTCAGATTGGGCTTATTTTCGGCGCGTAAAAGCTCTTAATTATTACGATCGTGTAACAGTGATTCAAATTTTTTAAATTAAAATAATCTTTATTCAAAATTGGTACCTACACTATACACTTTTTGAACGTCAATTTAAGAACAGGTGATAATACTTACAGAAACTTAAAACTTAAACTATGAGGGTTCCAAACGCGCCCTGGTTTGACCGTCTGGTCTGATTATAACCGGGATTGATGGCTTAACGTACACTCCGAGTCACGGAAGTAAGGTAAAGGTCTAATCAGACTTTAATACTTGGTTAGCTATTTGGTTATCGACTTCAATACGCTGCCACAACTAGGCCACGCAACCCTCAAATATAGCATATGGTATTGGTATAGAATACGAGATTGGTTTGAAGCTCGTGACGCTATGGCGTGAATTCACGAGTTAAAAACTAACTAACTATCTAAAACCAATTTAGATTTAATGCTCAAGGCTTACCAACAGAATAGAGTGTTGCCTAGGTGCATAATATCTTTTAATAATAACAACTAAATCTCAACTTTATTTACTGTCGTTCCGTGTTTTGTTTTCGACCTGTACCTATGTCAAATACAGGTCGAAAACAAATCACGGAACTGTGCCTTGGCTCGCACGGGCGTGCCGGATCGTGATTTATGTTTTGTGTTTTGTTTTCAATAAACAAATTTCAACCGTATTTTAAAATGAATTAAGAAATAAAACTGTTTGAGTAGTTATGATAATAAACACGTGTGTACGGCAGTACGCGCTGGCCTTTACGCGCCCAAGATAAGCCCAATCTGAAAACGCCCTTACAGGTAGGCAGGCAGCATAAAACCGTTCACTTGATCGCTCGACTTCAAAGCAAAGTTTATATAACCTCCCCGCTCAAAGCCGTTCACTCGAGCAATTTGCTATTACATCATTCACACAAATTATAATGTTATTATGGTTAAATGTTCGAAAATAGTGTCAAATAAAGAGATTAAGTTACTCGATCTTTAGCGTTTGTCTGTAATTTCATCACGGAGTTAGGTTTTCTAATAAACCCGCGGGAATCCATTGTTTTATCGGGATCAAAGTTCTAGGTCTTTAACTGTAAGTATCTATGTAAAAAATCACATCGAGCATCAAAATGCTGCGTGATTGAAGGAAAAATTCGTGAAAAATAACGTGCTATCGCGGGATGAAAGGTATCCTAGTGATATGCACTGTAATTGTTTTGTTGAAATCAGGCGGACATAAAAAGAAACGACGAAACAGATGCACGACGCTCGCTCAACATCAGATTGAGAACTTGGAACTCACAAGTATAAATTAAAAATTTAAAAACCCCCGACATTCGCCATTTTGTGGCAGTGGCCATCTTGGATTTGCTTAGTGCTATTCTACTAGTCAAGCCCTTTCATTTGATACCCATATTAAAGGAGTTGTGAAAAAATATGTAATCCGCCATTTTGTATAGCGGCGGCCATCTTGGACCGATTTTCATAAAACATAGCTAACAACACTCTCGACTAATTCTCCTTTTAAACAAAAAAACCGCATTCAAATCGGTCCACCCGTTTGAGCGCCACAGGGGAACAGACAGACGCACACACACACACACACACATAGACACACACACACACACACACACACACACACACACACACACACACACACACACACACACACACACACACACACACACACACACACACACACACACACACACACACACACACACACACACACAGACACGTCAAACTTATAACACCCCGTCGTTTTTGCATCGGGGGTTAAAAATTTAAAATTATGAGTCCATCTTGCAAACTTCCTCTATCGATTAAAAAGAACATGCAAATCCGTCCAGAAATCGCGGAGAATTAGTTTACATACTAATTGCTCCGAGAACAAGTAAAAATAACTAGGTACGCGCCGAATTTTAGAATTCGGTCCAAAATAGAAGTATTCTACCCATAGGTACCTATCCATCTGGATAGTAGTAAAACCCCCAGAGTACCTCAATCAATCGGCCAACTTGACTACACTTCCAATCGAGTCACAGTCAAAACCATTCATCGACAAAAAAAAATATATAATTAAAAAAAACAAAAAAACAAAAAAAAACAAAAATGAGAAGAGCTTTAAAAATACACGCAAGAACTTCCTTATTGTTGTTAAAAAAATGGCTTAACCCTTGCCATATCCGTAATGAGCGCACCGCAGGGTGAGGGGGGGGTCCGGGCGGCGTCCTCGGTGGGCATAATAAATTCATTTGCTAGTTTTTCCAATAATTCCCCCGATTGGTGGAAAAATGCGCTGCTTTTCATATTGAATTGGCCGGCCATCGTTTTATCTCTTTTTATCGCGCGGGAGAGAGGTGCTTGTACATATTTATTTGGCCATATATAAACTTTGATGACATTACGGACGATTAAAAAAAACTATGTAGTCACCATTTATGTACGCCCGCTAGGGTAGACGAGTTAAGGGTCCTGGTTCTTCCTACTCGTATTTATTATCTTTATCTTAAAACTGTAAAATTAGCGACGTCCGAGACTTGTCACGCATAGCTACTTTTTATACTGAAAAAATCCACAGTTCTTAGGCATTTTTAAAGAATCGTAATTTGCTATAGCAATCTACAGCTGCAGCTATAGGTAACTAAAGCAAACTTCCTTGAAATTAGTTATAAAGGTTGGAAAAGGGAGCGGGAACGGGAACAGGAAATCCACGATTCCCTCGGGATTCGTGAAAAACCGAAATTCACGTGGGCGAAGTCGCGGGAAAAAGCTTGTTAATATACCCTTATGACTCAATCCAAGAGAGCTGCAGTCAAAAGCCAAACTAACGCTATTTCGCACAGTTGACTTAGGGCCGGTAACATATAATAGGTGGTCATAATAATGTTAACTACCGTCAAAGTTAACAAGAAACAAGCAAACTGGGTCGCCACAGTCAGTATTTGTACATCCATTGTAACATCCAGAAGAACCTTAGTTTGCGCAACCCAAAGTGGTTATAAGAACAACTAAGCATACCTAGTCGAAGGTACTGTCGGAGGTACTGATCTCGATAGCTGGAAATAGGTACTTAGATGTTTTAAAAGGTTTTACTTAGCTTGCCCTGTTTGTTATAAACTACAGAAACCAACCGTCGCCGTCGACTGGTTGACATATCACAATGGCTCTAGGTCTTAGATACTTACCTTGCTAGAGGCGAAGGAGATGCTCCCAAATTACTTTTTTCAAATCTCTCAGTCTCGCAAACTCTGAAACCAAAGAAAACAAAATTAAAATGTTTTCTTATTGAAAATGACATTAACCATTTATTTCTATAATAATGGGTTACAATATTAAACGTGTGTAAAAAAAAAAAATTAAATCCCCCACGAGATATGGAATCTATGGGTATATGTATGTTATACCCGATATCCTGTTAACCACCTTCCTGTTTCAATATTGACATTAACTGATTGTCTACCAACTAGAAGTCGTAACTTATCCAACTAGTAAAAACTCGGTGAGCCTATGTTTAGTAGAGTTCAGTTCCTCCCTGTACCATCATTAGATGCTGGCCACAGTCTATAAGCTAAATGCAGAACAGATTTTCATCAAACGTAGCTAAGAATCATTTCACACACAGACAGACATCACGCAGACTCAAAGACGGTTCAACTTATAGCACCCATCTTTTTAACCCCCGACGCAAAAACGACGGGGTGTTATAAGTTTGACGTGTCTGTGTGTGTGTGTGTGTGTGTCTGTCTATTCCCCTGTGGCGCTCAAATGGGTGAACCGATTTGAGTGCGGTTTTTTATTGTTTGAAAGGTGAATTAGTCGAGAGTGTTGTTAGCTATGTTTGATGAAAATCGATCCAAGATAGCCGCCGCTACAAAATGGCGGATTGCATATTTTTTCACAACTCCCTTAATATGGGTATCAAATGAAAGGGCTTGACTAGTATAATAGCACTATGCAAATCCAAGATGGCCGCCGCCACAAAATGGCGAATGTCGGGGGTTTTTTAAATTTTAAATTTATACTTGTTACATTGAATTAAAGCTGTACCGCACAGTATTTTACCTCGGCGTCTATAAGTACTGATAGGTACCTTAATGCTACTGCAGCCTTAATGACTCTTAAATGACAAATTTACTTGGCATCCCTCCCTAAATCAGTTTGATTGCGTAGAAATAGAGCGAGCTTGTCTAGAAGGTGCCAATTCGCTCTTGCTTTGTAAATTCTCGAAGAATCGATAATTAAAGCACACGCCCGACACGTCATACAAGCGAACTGATTTAAGTACCCAATACTACATCGCTATACGTAATGCTAAGTGTGCATTAGCAATTTTTGCAGAAGTCAGCTCTGCCAGTGGATTGGTACTGTTAGCGCAATGGAAGTCACTTCCACTGTTTAAATACTCGCAGTCAGTCAATTTCTGCAACTTTTACCTTCTCTGACAAATTACTTCTGCAAGTAATTTACAAGTGTGCATTAGCACTAAACTTGTAGGAGTCAGCTCTGCCAGTGGACTGGCACTGTAGCACATTGGAAGTCACTTGCACTGTGTATAAGCACTTGCAGCAAGTAAATTTCTGCAAGTTTTACCTAATCTGACTTCTGCAAGTAATTGCGTAAGTTACTTGTCAGTGGACACTCGATGATTTAATAAGCTTCTTCGTTGCGGGCGAAGATAAATTGAAGTGAGTGTCGCTTCTATACGTATCTAGTAACAGTTAGGTGGGTGGTGACTGGTGGTATGCAATTTAAATTAAGAACAGATGTGTTCTTTGTATTTTTCCTTTTGTGTTCAAAAAATAAACAGTATTCTAGCCTATTCTTTTTTTCTCATAGTATAGTTAGCGCGGAAATTAGAACAACGTTCGTGGCATCTCGTTTTTAATTGGAGTAACACTAACGCAAGAATACGTCCGCATTTGTGATGCAAGCTCTCGATTCCACCCTCAGCCTCCCAGATTGAACATCGGATTTGAAAGGATACAGAATGTTTACACCTAACGCCATTTGACCTTCAAACAGCTAATGACAACCGAGAAAGCTTAGAAAAATTCCATTTAAGGTAGGTAAACGCTTACCGAGGCATTGAGAGACAAGTATAAATTAAAAAAATTTAAAAACCCCCGACATCCGCCATTTTGTGGTGGAGGCCATCTTGAATTTGCAGTGTTATTCTACTTGTAAAGCCCTTTCATTTGATACCCATATTGAAGGAGTTGTGAAAAAGTATGTAATCCGCCATTTTGTGGCGGCGGCCATCTTGGACCGATTTTCATCAAACATAGCTAAGAACACTCCCGACTAATTCACCTTTCAAACAACACGCACACACACACACACACACACACACACTTTTACAAATAATCTAGTACAGTAATAATTATTATCGTTCCTGATTCAACTGGTAAACGTCCACTGCTGGACGTAGGTCTCTTGCAAGAAATGGTAAAGGACGCACGAATCTTGTGCCATCTGTATTGTGCGGTTGGCAGCAACCCGCTTGGTCAATCCATCTGTGGTGTCTCTCCTATGTGTTTCTTTTTTAGTAGTTTTTTGCGTAGCTTCTGCTCTGAGCATAGCTCTCTCTATCGCCCCGTGACCCTGAGTCTTCTCACATTAATAGTATATAACTAATAATTTTATCATAATCCTACTATATCTATCTATAATATAATAAGACTGTAACAGATCCAATTCTGTACATTGAAGATATTTTGAAAATTTTTATTGGAGGGCACTATATAATCGATACTGAAGCCAAAACTGCAATTTTTTTCATTTTTGTCTGTCTGTCTGTCTGTCTGTCTGTCTGTCTGTCTGTCTGTATCTTGGCCGCGCATCACGCCGAAACTACTGAACGGATTCGAATGAAACTTGGTACGATTTGAGTTTATACTCCGAGGTAGGACATAGGATACTTTTTATCCCGAAATTCAGCACGGTTCCCTTGGGAGAGGGGATGAAAGTTAAAACGTGTATTTAGCTGTAATTCATTAACGCGTTGTTCGATTTTACTCATTCTTTTTTTGTTAGAAAGGCAATATTTTATATATTGTCCCGTAAATATTTCAAGGTCATAGGTTTTTTAGTTCAGAAATGACAGACATTACAACCCTGAGTATTGGGTTCAAATAACTTGGGACCCGGATCTTTGAACGTACGTCTTATTTTAAACTGGTATGCTCTTAAATTTATGTTTGTTGGTCTGTCTATTTGTTTCAGCTAATCTCCGAAACGGCTGGATCGATTTTAATGGAAGTTTCAATGTTATAAGGAGTAACTTAGGCTACATTTAGTTTAGGTACATAAAAGAATTATGGGATCCGATCCGATCCTATATAAAAACCTATATCCACGCGAACGAAGTTGCGGGGGTCAGCTAGTATTATATAATATTATAAAATGTGAAAGTGTGCATGTTTGGATGTTTGGATGTTTAGATGTTTGGATGTTTGTTACTCAATCACGCCGCAACTACTGAACCGATTTGGCTGAAATTTTGAATGAAGATAGACTTAAAACATAGGCTACTTTTTATCCTGGAAAAATGCACAGTTCCCACGGGATTTTGAAAAACGCGAAATCTATACCCACAGCTATAGGTAGATTACTATAGCGAACTTCCTTGATAGTAGTAGTAGGTTGAAAAAACCGGCCAAGTGCGTGGCGGGCCACGCGTAGTGTAGGGTTCCGTAGTCACAATCCTCGAAAAAGAGATATAACTCCTTAACCTGTGAACCCTACTTAGCCGTGATAGTTTTCCTTTAAAATTGATTATATACCCTACTGCTGTGAATTTTTTCAAGTTCCTATATACTGCCATTTGGCTGATAGAGGGGGGGGGGGACACTTGACTCTAATAAAAATTTGCACTTTAAAACATCATATTTTACAAACGGATCTAGAAATCGAAAAATGATGTTCCCACACCCACAGTATTTTTAAAAGACCTATTTAACGATACCCCACACTATGGGGTAGACGAGAAAAAAATATTCATCCCCACTTTACATGTAGGGGAGCTACCCTAAAAAAAAGTATTTATCAAAATTTTATTTCACCACTTTGTCGGCGTGATTAATATTGATACTCATGCCAAATTACAGATTTCTAGAATTAAAAGTCTCTGAGATTAACCGAGGACGGACGGACAGACAGACGGACGGACATGGCAAAACTATAAGGGTTCCTTGTTTACTACGGAACCCTAAAAAGGGAGCGGGAATGGGAACCGGAAATCCACGATTCCCTCGGGATTTGTTTAAAACCGAAATTCACACGGGCGAAGCCGCGGGCATTCTCTAGTAGTTTTATACAAATACCCTAATTAAACATATATTATGGCACTTGAACAAACCTACATAAAATATAGTGTGCAATGTCATTAGAAATAACAACTGTTTCAACACAGACGGGAGAGGGGTTGGTTTATATTTTACATGTGTTGTAACTTGTAAATAATAAGTTTTGCACTAAACTACGAATCGAAGGTCACGAAATAGTTATACAGCCTAAATTGGCAGCATACTTAGCTAACCGAGAGTCGCTTGTGCTACTTTTAGACTGCTGAGCGACCATTAATTTATTTTTATTACCCGACTACGGCAAAGCCAAAAGGAAGGGTTACGATTTTAGCAGTCTATGTATGTATATGTATTCGATTTTTGTATGAGATTCTGTGTCTAGGTACCACCGTAGCGCCTAAACTACTGGACCGATTTTGATGAATGTGGTGTCAATTGATTCGTTTTATGGTCCGAGTGACATAGGCTACATTTTATTTACGAAAAAAATCGAAAAGTGACCTTCACGCGGCTTCCTAGATTACTTTGGAATTAGTTTCGGATGGACAGAACAGATGGCGCCACTAGCTGCATGCCCCGCGCTTTCTGCACACTAAATTATTATTTCATATTAAATTAAATTATTAAGCGTAGTCGGGTTTTAGTTTACGAACTTTTTCTTGGTCCTATAAGTGATTTGAAATGCTCATGTCAAGAAGTCTTTTTTTTGCCGAGGTTAAACGTTCTGAGTTTTCAAAGTTTGGTTGTGCACAAGTGTCCCCAAAATCACAACGAGTTGACTCAGCTGTAAGCTGTAGCTGAATATGATAAGAATGTTCTTTACCCAGCAGTATGAGATGAAAAAGTAGCTAAAACGATTCTTTAACCCAAAAAAAATTAGCTCATTTATACTTACTACCCCTCAACTTATATCTCCCACTCAAATTATCTTATTAAGGCAAACTTTCCACTCTTCCCGATGTATTTTTCCATTGATCGCGTTTCCCCTGAGTATCTATACATTTTCTTATTCTTAGTTGGCGGCAGCACACATTAGCGCGCGCGAGTGTGTGTAACCCCCTAAATTATTTCGACATATGCAAATTTGTACTCACCTACAGATGTTGGCAAAGATTATGTGTTACCCCAGAGATGGGAATAGGCATTCAATGTTGACAACACTAAACTAAATCATTCTATTAAACTGACCTTAATTAAAACTAGTAGGTTGAACAGGCTGTGGCCATACAAAATTAGTTGATTGTTGTGACGATTCAAAGATTATTTTATTAAAGGATAAGACTAAGCCATAAAATTTAATCCTTTGAAAAATATACATTGAAAAATAAAAAGAAATACGCCGAATTGAGAATCTCGTCATTTTGTTGGACGTGGGTTGAAAATTAAAAATAAACGTCATACACCACCTACACTCCGTTTCCAAGGCTAACGGACTGTAGGTGGTGTATGATGTCCAAATCCTAAGACTGAATGGAACAGATCGTCACTAAGGCCAAGCGATAAATGCAGGCTTTTGTATTCCAAATCTTTTTTTAGTATATTTTATGTTGTTATCGTTTTTGACCTTAAATTTACTGTAGAGTAAAAAGAATTTCAGAAATCTGCTCGTTACTCTCCCGTTTTACTTTTTATTTATACATTTCCTGCACTAATCTCTACTAGAACGAATAGTTGACGTAATAATGAAGCAATTTGATTATCGCCACTTTGGCGCTGATTGCTAACAAAAGTAAGAGCGAAAGTGCTCAGAACTAAATGTGATTTAATATATATTTTATAGGTAATTTCTCAAATTTAGTTCCCAGTACCCACGGTGTGGGAATGGCACAGCCTCTCCAGTTTACTTGGTGATTTCCTGATTAACTAATTGTACGAGTAGATAATGCCATCACGCGTCTGCCAATTGCTTAATCTTCTTGAACACACCTAGCGACGCGAATCTCCCAAAAAACGGAGCGGCGCAGTTGTAAAATTGTCTAACTACCCCCCTCCCTCCCGCGCACTCATTACAGCGCGTGCGTGGGCTGCACACCGCGTTATAGGTCGCGGGATATTCCTTAAGATTTGAACTTAAAGATGCTGACGTCATAAACGGTTAAATATTTTTACTACCGACCTCTATAAAACGCATGAAATAAGAGCCATTTTCAGAGTATCTATGCGGGATCAGGATTAGATATCTCAGAGGAGACTCGTAGGAGAATCAGAGTTACTGCCATTGTTCATCGAGTCCTATAGACGTTGGGATCAAAGGCGCGTCGAGTGGCGACCTCGCACCGGAAAACGTTGCGTTTAAGACCGCCTACTAGATGGATAGATCTCAAGCGAATCACTAGCAGCTGCGATACAAACGGCAAATGTCGTGTTCTATAGCGATCTTTGTAAGAGATCCTATGTCCAGCTGTAGACGTTTTTTGGTTAAGACGATGACGCCAATATTTTACGAACACTTTCAAAGCAAAATTGAACTACGGGCATTGCAAGACAATCACGAAACGTAAAACATTGTATTGACTAACATTTATTTAAAGCATCCCAATGGCTGGACCTTTGAGATGCTTCGAGGGTATAAAGAATCCCACGTACATGTATGCCCAAATATGCGTTAAAAATAAACTTATACATATTATGCTGTCGTGCAGACGGGAAAAAATAATTCTTTCAAAGCAAAGGAAATATCTTTAGACGTGTCCGTCTAACTCAATCCCATTGCCAAAAAAACCATACGCGACTCGGATCGCGATACTAAGCGTGTTCATCTCTTTCTAGTTTTGAAAAAAACCCACCCGCCTCCCACCTGCCCCCCTTGGGCGCCCCCTCTCCTAATTCCTTACATATTTAAATTCCACTTTCAACGTTCGTTGGAGACTCTACATTGTCTCATATGCCTTTTTGGCATTTTTTTCCGTTTCAACGAAGCATGGAAAAATTAACCAGTATGATTTGTGACGCAGATGGAAAATATTCTTCATTTTTGTTTCTTGATTAAAATCTAGATTTGAAAATAGATATATAAGTAATTCAGTGTAAATTATTAGTTGAGATCCTATCATTGTAGTCTCAAAGGCATCTAAATATATAAAAAGAAAAGTTGACTAACTCACTGACTGACTGATTTATTGACGCACAGTTCAACCCACTGGACGAAACGAGCTGAAATGGTATGCATATATGTACCTAGCTATTGTGATGTAGGCATCCGCTAAGAAAGGATTTTTGAAAATTCGACCCCTAAGGGGGTTAAATAGGGGTTGAGAGTTTGTATGAGATTTATATGAATCCATGCGCATGGTCGCGGGCATCAGCTAGTTCATCTATAATGTCGAGTACCGAGTTTTCAACCCCCAATAAACCCCCAACAAACGTTGGGGTCCCAATATGCTTGCATGACGATCCTGCACCGGTAAACGCAGCGTTGGAAGACCCCCACTAGAAGGAATAGACGATCTCAAAGGAATCGCTGGAAGCAGCTGGATACTAGTGGCGCAAGATCGAACCGTGAACGAGTGAACGAGAACCGTCACCAAATAATATTAGGAAACTAGTAAAGCAGTCATGTCGTCTGTTATAAAATACAGAAATCCATTGTTGGGTTGACTAAACGTTTCTTTAACATGATTCTGGGAAAAATTTTAGATTTGCACACAATTATGTAAAGATAAAGTTAATTCGATAACATACGGCACCATACGACAACATAACGACATAGATAAATAATAAACGTTATTATTAAATTTCTTACTTAATGAAAAAGTTGCATCGGTTTTCTAATTAGCTAGGTGCCCACAAACTAACATTTAGCTTTTTGAAATCAGATAAGTTTATTTTCGGCTCTACTTAATAGAATCTAACTTTCCGAACCGATGGTAGAGTCTTGACTTATCATTATCTAGCTTTTGCCCGCGGCTTCGCCCGCGTGAATTTCGATTTTTCACAAATCCTGAAGGAATCGTGGATATCTGGTTTCCGTTTCCGCTCCCTTTTCTGACCTTTATACCTACTTTCAAGGAAGTTTGCTATAGTAATCTACCTATAGCTGTAGATATTAAGATTTCGGGTTTTTCAAAATCCCGCGGGAACTGTGGAAAAGTAGCCTATATTTTAAGTCAGGGAATAATCTATCTTCATTCAAAATTTTAGCCAAATCCACTCAGTAGTTGCGACGTTATAGAGTAACAGACATCCAAACATCCACACTTTCATATTTATAATATTAAGTAGTAGGATTAGTAGAATAAAAGCTAAAAGTTGGCCTCATTGAAATAAATATTTTTGAATTTGGAATCTGAAACTGAAAGCATCCTCGGTATTCTACACAGTGTGGTCTGAATCTAAAATACTCAAATGAAAAACCATACGAAAAAGCACAGCTTAAAGTGCTCAGGCTTAGAACTCTTTACGACTAGGCTTCGCGAGCTTATTAAGCTAAGCTTCAACTCACATAATGAATACACTCGTATGTTAGGAGGCGAATGAGTTTAAGAGAGCAAGAGGGCATTAATGCAACTTTAAACAGCCGCGTTAACTAAGTATTGTTTTACTACGAGCATTTACCCGTGCCTTTTTTTTCTCTTCTGTGCTCTGAATCCATACTAAGTAATATTATTAATGCGATAGTTTGTTTGTCTGTTACGTTTTAACGATCAAACTAACATTTACCTATATCTATGTAAAAAAATATTGCACTATTCTGTGTGTAGGAGAATGTAAAACCGATTGTTTCCATGTTCGTGACGCTGTCGTTAATTTTGTAATACCACCACCACCACTAGAGCCTTTTAACGTCCCACTGCTGGGCACAGGCCTCTTCTCTCATAGCAGAGAGGAATTTAGAGCTTAGATCTACCACGCTGCTCCAGTGCGGATTGGCGAGATTTAACGATTATTGTCACATGAGTGATAATAACCGGGACCGACTGCTTAACGTGCTCTCCGAGGCACGGGGGTGAAACGCCGCCACCTACCAACTCCGGCCTGCCATTGGGAATTTCTTGACAGATAAGCCCAATACCTAACAATTATTTGCCCGACCCGGGAATCGAACCCAGGACTTCGTGATCTGCAGTCGAATATGCTAACCGCTAGACCAACGAGACAATTTTTTTTTTTTGTAATAACATCGACTTATCGTGTTTTTACACATTATAATCTAGGTTCATTTCGGGAACCTGTAAAAATATTCGTGAACCTTTCGCGTAGTGAATACCTTCGCCCTACATATGCACGATGGACGACCTTGGAAAAAATCATGCGTCGAAATAGATTTAAAAAACATGTCCATGGGATATTTTTATTTGAGCGACACGCGAAAAGCGAGAGTGGCAAGAATTTGAGCACTTTTTTATGCCGCGCACAAATGAATGGAAATATTTTTAGGCTACGCGTCCGTTCGCAATTTTTAGAGAGATCGGATCCTAAAAAAAATACAAAAAAAAAATTCACCCGACCGCCACTTTTTTTTGCTTTATTCCTCCCACTGTATGGAAAGTGAAAGGGATTTGAATATTTCCGGAGCGTTTTTATTCTAAAATTCAGTTATTTTCCATCGTTGTTTGTAAACAAACATGTTCGGGAAATTCGGTGTTCGTTTATGGGCGTTAACAATTTGTTTTGAGACTTGTACCTTGCTACGTTTAGGTCATAATTGCGTGTTGTTCGGCGTTGTCCGTTACATTGTCAATACAGTTTCGCATTTTCGTTACGAAATTCACTCATCGCATTTTCTATTTTCTACAATGGGATTGGTTTCAACTATTTCACGGTTTAATAGATTTTTCGAAACTAACTTAATTAGCTTATTAGAAACCAGTATTTACAAAATGTAACCATTAAAAATGTTACGATATAAAATGTGTCATTCTAAAAAACAGGAATAACTAATTTATTTTCAAAAAAGGAATAATCTATTATTATACTAGCTGATCCAGCAGACGATAACCTCTCTAGATAATACTATATTCTATCTTCATATACAAAAGCACTTTCAGTTTTTCCCCGAATGTTAAAATATGAGAAGTTTTCAAAATTTTCTTTCCTTAAAAATCTTTTTCAGACTATTATGAACATTTAAAAAATAAATAGCCAAATCGATCATTGAGTAGCATTTATTTTTTATTTATATAGATAATGCATATTCATATCATTATCAGCCTCATTAGATGACGCTGTAGGTGAACAGTTACACGCTGTTTTCCTTCTCCGTCTGTGTAATTTGACATTTGAAAGAAGAAGACAAAACATTTTAATGTTTAAAACGTGAACTCTCTATTCCTTCTCTCTCATAATCCGAAGCGATCTCAATGCGATACGACCAAAGAGAAATCAGGCGTAGAACCAAATTCAGTATTATAGTTAATACAACTTTCCTACTGAGAATTTCTTGATAGAAAACTTTTCTTTTTTTTTCTAGTCCGATCCGGGACTCGAACTCAAGACTTCATGACTTGCAGTAGAATAAGCATGTCACTAGACCAATGAGATACTCGTTAGAGTATGGTCCAGTTATTGAGGCTACAATATGACGCCGTGCTACACAGAACGGAGCATCCAATACGAGGCGCCATAACCAAAAGTGCTAACTAAGATACATTCTGTATCACATTTTGACAACTCCAACGGTCTCGTACGACAGGGCCGTAATAAAAATTATATGCTTCAATTTACGATGGCACGGGAGGGGGAGGGGGGGAGGCCAAAAAATGCCCCCCCGCGCCCCCTGATTGCGGGATCGAATCTCGCTAAACGAGGGAGGGTGAAAAATTTCGCGGTAGGGTGAGAGGGTGCGATACAGTTTTTTTTTTCCCCAACATTATCCGGGCACACCAACTATGAGTTGGGTTGTGTAATTATTAAATTTTTATTTTCCCCGGTGCGCTTTTGTTGCCGCGCTGCCGGTGTCGACGCTTTTTTGGCTCGGCGCGGGTCCGGGCGTGCGATTTGCGTTTCGTGAAGATGCGGACACATTGGCGCGCCGCGGCGTGCTACAGCACCATCTGACGCGACAAAAATGTGCCGGAGTACGCCAGGTTTATATTAAGAAACTAGCTTTTGCTCGCGGCTTTAACCTTGCGGAGTTAGCTGAAGTTTTAATTAAAGACTCTTTGACTTACTGATGTAGACAATGTGATGTGATAGGTTTTTAATTTTTTTATAAGATAGTTTAAGTTTTTTTTTCTTTTATAATAATAAATAATAATAAATATTCACACATACACACACGGTCGGCTGTTCCTAAAGTAGGCAACTTAATGCCTGTGTTATAGGTAACAGCCGACTGATATACATATTTACATATATACAATATAGATATATATATATTTTTATTCAATGTATAGTATATACATAATACATACTTATATACTTACATAAATACACCCAGACTCAGGGCGGGAATCGAACCCGCAACCCCGGAGCGGAAAGCAGGGTCACTGCCAACCGCGCCAACGGGTCAGTCGACGTTATGTAGTACGTAGTATAATTACATAGTGTTTAAGTAGTGAATGCATGGTAAAATTTAATTTTTCTTAAGAGCGTGAACTCGCCTACAAACTGCACGACGAGTTTGGAGGTATGACTGCTTAATGTATCTTGTAAATAAATGAAAAAAAAAAAAACGGTTTTTCAAAATTCACGCAGGAACCCTGTCTTTTTCCTTAGATAAAAAGTCTCCTTTCCTCGTCCTCAAATCACCCCGATCAGTAGCTCCGTTGCGGTGTCATTGAAGGACAAATCAACAAACGAACACACTTTCAAATATTAGTAGGGAAGACCGAAAGAAGTCCCGATAGTATCGCACATAGAGTATATAGAATGGCCAATCGACGTTTTATGTAGAAATGTGCGAGAAATATTTTCTGACAAATTTTGAAGTCCCCTGATACTGAAGGAAAAAATTGTGTGTTGACAACGGAATATAACAATCCTACTTATATAAATTCATGAACATTGATTATGAATGCATAAGCCAGACATTTTCAGTAAATGTAAGAAAAGCAAAATTCGGTCCAAGCGTAAAATTTCTAATCATTACATTTGCCGCTCTACATTGAATTATTTAGCATGTATTCTAAACGAGTACCTATGTTCAAAGACAACGAAAAATAAACATCATGACGATATTTGCAAGAGAGAAAAAGATAATTCAAAACGAGTCATTGGCTGCTGCATTCAAATCGCTGACGGCAGCTCGAGATGAACCGTATGCAATGCGAGTTACGTAGTTTTTTTTTTCTTTTATTTTCCTTCTGTTTTTTTTTTTTTAATTTACTTAATTAATTAATAAATACAAAAAAGTTGCTTAATAAATTATCTCGCCAAACTGGTGGGTCAGTTTGTTGGCGAGGTGGCGCTCTTAATAATATTTACATAATTACTTAACGCTAACTTACTTACTAACAAGCATGATTATCTAACTAACTTACGTACGTAACAAGAAATTAAAAAAAAATGTAAATTAACAAGGACAATTTAGTCAGTTAGGGAATCCTTAAGTAAGTGTTCCTTTGTTTGTAAGTGTAACTTGGTTGTTCTGGTCGGTCTTTCGGTCCAGAGGACGATTAGTTCACTGAGACGGTTGCATAACCGTGTTCCGTAACCTACATAGAGTATTTATGAAGCTTCATACAGTATGATGTAGCTGCAAATGGAACATTTTCAGTAATAGTATAGGATCCCGCCATACAACGACCTTCACCGAGATGCTTATTTGATGAAACGTATTTTATATTTAATTTAATACGTCAATAAATATATTGCATATGGGTTGCCTAACAAATTTCAGTCCAGGATATGATTAATTAATAATTGAAAAAAAAAAAAAAAAATTTAATATTTCACTGGTTTGATTATTAGACAAATTCATAATGAAATCATCTTTATTTTCATTTAATTTTAATTCAATAATCAGACCAGTGGTAGTGGACTTTCGATTGGTATAGAATTTGTCTAATAACCAAACCGGTGAAATGTTGGAATTTTTTTTTATTTTTTATTTATTAATTAATCATATCCTGGACTGAAATTTGTTAGGCAACCCATATGCAATATATTTATTGACATGTTAAATTAAATATCAAATACGTTTCATCAAATAAACATCTCGGTGAAGGTCGTTGTATAGCGGGATCTTAGACCATAATAGGAAACGAAATAATTGATTGTCCCTTCACTTGAGCTTTTTGTGCTTATGTCACAGCGTAGTCCTATTTTATATCCGTCTAATTAGCAACAGTTTCCGTACAAATTTTCATGAACATAAAAAATTATTCAAATAGGTATAAGTCAACCAGAATCTCATGAAAAATACGGAAATGAAATTCCAAAGTTAGCAACACTACGGCTGCCCTAGCGATAAACAAAGTAACTGACATTTTTTTGTGAAATTGACTTTTTTGCATTAACAAAAGTTTTATGTCGAGTAGTTTTTTAGCACAGTTTAATATTTCAAATAACTTGACCCGTTTACTGAAATTTGAATTGCCCAAACAAAGTAACTGCACACACTAACCCGGAATATAAATGCAAAAACCAAGTAAACAACAAGCACAACACAAAAACAAAGTAGTTGGATGTTGATTACTTCGTTTTTGTATTTAAAATGCAGTTGCTTGATTTTTCGTTTCGTGAAACGATCCTAGGTAAGGTGTTCTGAATGTAATTACTTTGTTTATAACTAGGGCAGCCGAGTTAACCTAGTGTTGCTTACTACAAAATTTAATTTTCCTATTTTCCATGAGATTCTGGTCTACCTATACCTATAAATAGGCATGAAAATGACAACTTTTTCTCGAGGAGCGTCGACGTACGTCAACCTTATTATAAATGGATCTTACTTCGTTTCGTAGTACTACGGCTACGGCGTAGCGCGCCTACGCGAAAGTAAATAATTTAGACGAACCCTCTAATTACGTACTACAAAGGATGATTCATGAAAATCTCCTCCAGAAGAATATTACCTTCAAAAACACAGCGTCGATTATTTGAAAATTATTAGTTCTTAGCTAAACTTTTTTCAGTGGATGTTTTTCGATTACGTCATTACTATTAGCGGGAAATAAGATATGTTTAGGCCATCCGGGCCACATTATAGAGAACATAATATTTGTGGCATAAGTAAAAATATTAACTGTATAATATAAATAAGTGGAACAAGTGACTTATTTCTCAATACATTGAGAAATAAGTCACTTGTTCCACTTATTTATATTTTAATAGTCCATAGAAATGCAAATACAAAATATTGCCACCGGAGAGAGGAAACTTGAATATTATTCCGCATAGCATTTGGAATTCAATGCAAAGCCGCAGGCATATAGTTGTTCCTAACATATTCGCAGTCGCCCGCGTTACATTCCAATAGAAAAATACAAAATATGGCTTTTATACCGTTGATATACGAAAATTTATATGGAGATATACACTCGTATGTAATAAACATTGTAATCATAAATCATTTATATTAAGAAAAAAAAACATCACAATACATAGTAAAAAAAAATACGCGCCAAATTGAGAACCTCCTCCTTTTTGGAAGTCGGTTAAAAATAAAGTAAAATGAAAAATAATATCCTAAAACTCTACTTTTCCTGCCTTTTTTTACACGTTTGTTTTTCGCTTTGTCATAACAATTTTAGGGTATCTAATAGTTTACTAACTTTTCACCCGCTTCTAATTGTAATGTCAATTTAAAAGTTTGTCAATTACAATGACAACACATTAATATGGTATCAATGATAAGACCATAGAGTTTGTGGTCGTTTGACTTGTTTTTGTCAGTCCTTTGGTAACATGTTGTGATAGTAAAGGTCTTATGATGGAGGAAGATAGAATCTTCTCAGCTATTCATGAAAGCGTGTTTTATTAAAATAATAATTTATAAGCGATTTAAGAAACTTGCGACCTGCTGAGTGCTTAGTCTAAGATCGGAGCACTCGAAAACGAACTCGAAAACTATTGATCGATTTCAGAGTAAAATAGACCTAAAATGGCTTGTATTAAGGTTTGAGTTCGCCAATACATTCAGCATTCGAACACAACGAGCGCCCCAAGCAGAAATGTTGTAAAATACATATTCGAACTATGGAATTACGACTTTAAAATACGAGTATTTGAGTTCATTTTGCTCTGAATTCACTTGTGATTTGATCAATAGTTTTCGAGTTCGTTTTCGAGTGCTCCGATCTTAGACTAAGCACACTGGTGGACGACTGTATGTGTATCTTTGATACTTCATATCAATGAATCGATGCCATTAAATATTAATGAGAAATCAAAAATGGAGGCCGTTGCGTAGTGTAGGCTGCGCTAGTGTATTTATAATGAAAATGAAAATACGGAAATATTACAGCCTCCGTTTTCCTTCCGTAATAAGAAATTAGGCCATCTGTAACTCGGTCAAGGATTTCGTGAATATTTGCCGCTGATTTAAATTAACGTATAATTGGTGTGTTTAAAAAGCAATATTTTCCGTCAAGGTGCTTGTCTAGAAGTCTATGCTTGTTCGCTATCTATTTCACTATCTTAAAATAATCTACCAAAACAGAGAGTAAAAGAGCAACCGCAGAGTTTCTTGCTGGTTCTTCTCGGTAGGAACGGCATTCCGAACCAGTGGTAGATTCAATTGACGATTCAATAGTACTTGTAAAAGTTTATTTGGATAAAAAACTTTTCTATTTTATTCTATTAACTTTTTTTTAGGTTGCATAAAGTTGGCAATTCATTTTAGTAGTTGTAGCAAGGTTTTATAGTAAACTGCTCGAATAACTCGAGAACGGCTGGACCAATTATCATGATTTTTGATTAGTTGTATTCGTTTCCGTCTCGAATAGCAGAATAACTATTAAATACATTGGAAAATTGACGAAAAAATAAAATAATAGGAAAAACATTTTCCCATAGAAAATGTACATGGGTTTCGTAACTGTCAAACATTTAACGTTCATCCCGTCGATATTTGTAAATATTATAATTCTTCTGTACATGCATTTGTTCCCTTACTCCTCCTAAATGGATGAACCAATTTCGAAGAAATTTTGTATGTATATTTCAATGAGTTCCTGGATGGTTTGAAACCAAAGTTAGAAAAGAGTGGAGGTGCTGCTGTCAAATAATTCTTCTGTACGTGTGTTTATCACCTAACTCCTCCTAAACGGCTGGACCAATTCGGATTACATTTTGTGTGTATATTTCAATGGGATGGCGCTGATGTCAGTTTTTCATCGGGCAGGACGACGTCTGGGTAACACTTTTCTGTACAGCAGTGCAATACACATGGCCTCTTAGACAGGAGACCAGTGATGGCGCCAGGATGTACGTTCGAGACACCAGGTGTTTCAGCGCTGATTTTCTAGTCTTTATATCATGAAGTAATGTACCTAGTACCTACTGATAATACTTTATTAGAAAATTTTAATATATTTTTAATTCAATCGATAAAATAATTGTACTAAATGATGATGAGGTAAAAGAAAATGTAAAAATGTGAGTCAATGTGAAAATTGGAAATATTGGAACGTAATTTCTCAAAGCACACTTAAAGATTTATTTTTATAAAACGTGACGGCTGAGACAACTTCCTCGTTGTTTTAAGTTTTTTTAGAATTTTCCAGGATAGAGAGAGTATCTAGAATACATAGGGAATATTTCTATGTCGAATTTCGTCAAAATCCATTTAGTAAAAAGGTAACAGACATAAATGTGAAAGACAAAGTTACTTTCACATTTATAGGATTCTAGGATTCTTCTGTAGAGCAAACATATTATTATGTTAAAATATTTTGAAAAAAAAATGCACATAATTAAACTTGAAAACGAAAGCTTTACGATATGAACACAGACTCTATTAGTTTATGCTGTAATTATTTATTATAGGAAACTCAAAATATCCCTTTAATATCGAAACGGTATCAGAGATATAAAAAAAACTGAAGCAACTTCCATACACACGAGAGCAGCTCACACACTCAAGCCCTCACTCAGCATCTCATTACGCCGAAAACAGAATCAAAAAACAACCCTCACAACAAAAGAACTTTCTAATGACAAATTTCCGTCCGAAAAATGTATAAAAAAAAAGTTCTAATTCACGCACGAGAGCAGCCCGCCCGCCCACCGGCCCCCCCCGCGCGATGGTGGTGGGTACATATACGCAATTTTTGATCAATACTTAAAAATTAACCCAGCCTCCGGTAGTTTTTAAATTACTCTGCGCATGTCATGATTTTTAATCAGCCACCCTGTGTGACGCCTCCATGAGGCAACATACATACTTTTGTATATGTTTAAATGTGATCAGGTTATTATACAATTGGTTTTTTACATACACCCCCTCTCCCCTCTCGCATTGGACACGGTTTTTTGCGATGAAAATTTTTGGGTGGGGGGTGTCGATATTTATTTATATTATGTATCGCTCATCGATTTTTCGCTGCTTAATTATTATCTTTAATGAAGGTATTCGGTAGTCAGACATATACAAGGCGCTCTGTGGTTATATGTTACTTGTTATATCATAAAGATAATGTTTTCAAGGAAAGTATGCTTATTCAATGTAAAACAGTGGCGCGAAATTCGTTTCACGGACAGATCTAAAACCATTTAATTAGTGTGGGCATATCGATGGTGAATTAGTAGAAGTCATCTCTCTTTCTGCGTCTTTTACCTTATTATTGAGGGTTGTAGTCTTTCCATTATCACGTAATGGTAGGGGATTTCTTGGTATGACAATGCGATGAGTTCCCAGATCCTTCCGCATATGATTCAAGTAATGATGATGATCATAATGATTTTAAGAGTGCAGGATTTCGATTCTTGTATTTGACGATTCATATCATCGCGCGTCGGTGATGCGCGTATGTACATATCTATGTGTGTATATGTGTATGTTTGTTAGTCTATAACGCCGCAACTACTGAACCGAATTGGCTGAAATATGCCCTGAATTAACACATAGACTACTTTTTGATTACTGGAAAAATTCACAGTTCCCGCAGGATTTTGAAAGAACCGAAATCTACAGTTGCAGATATAGGTAGATTACTATAGCAAACTTCCTTGAAAGTACGACTAGCTTAAAAGACTCTGCGCCACGGCATAACTCCACTCTGTTGGTCTACCTCGTACCCTAGGTTTTAAACAGCCTCCAGAGCAAAGTTCAATATCTCTGTTTACGTAGAAAAAAGAAACAATAAAAAATTAGAGCACTGAACTCCGAGCAATTTGCTTTTTCAGTTAAGGGCCTTATAACAACTTTGTTTATTAGATTTAATAAAAAAAAAAACAAAAAAATAGAAAAACATGTTAAAATTAAATTTCACATTCCGATTTTAAAATTCTAAATCAAAAAGGGAAACGCCAACGTAGCTTCGTATTTTTTGTTCTAAGTAATATTTACCACACCCGAATTATTTTTATCTGAACGATTTATAACCGAAATGATATAATAACAGAGGCTAACTTTTGGAAAAAATAATATCTCGAATAGACTCGAATCTTACGACTTCGTTATCGATAGACTCGACAGGATGATGACAACATTGTTAAGGAAACGATAAATGTTTGACAGCTGGGTGACTGATCTCTCAACTAAGGGACCTTTCAGACAGACCGGCGCGGAGAGCAGAGCAAATTTTAATCGCATTTAAAATAGAATCTTAAGACATTGAAATAGGCTTTATTTTTACATGTTAACTCTTTTATGATAAGAGGATGCTCGAGCATGCTCCCAATACGCTCTGTGTGAAATATATGAGAGCAGCCGGTCGGCTACTCGTCGAGCCGGTCGGCTGCTCCATGCCCGTGCCCTTTCGCGCTCGAGCATCCGACCGGCTCCGTTCGCGTGCTCTTTCATGCTCGCACAGCCGACCGTAGGCCGAATTGCTCTGCCGTCCGGCCCAAGAGCGTACGCTCGGCTCCGAGCGCATCCGCGTGTCCGTTCACACAGACCGGCGCGGAGAGCAGAGCAAATTTGAACGGCCGGTCTGTGTGAAAAAAAAAATGCTCTCCGACGCTCTCCGCGCCGGTCTGTCTGAAAGGTCCCTAACTGGCTTCCCCGTCAAGAATGCGTGTGATATTGACGTAAATATCATTGACTGCCGTAAATCAGTAGTAGTACGGAACAAAATTTTTAGTGATTAATAACAAGCTGAATTTTCGTGAGTAGGTTCGTTTCGACGAGACGACCATCTTTTTTATCTATGAAAATTCTCGATGGAGGTAGCTTCTCGAGTGGGGAGGTGTAAAAAATTTCGATTCACTCGGGTGGGAAATCGTTCCACTAAATTTGTATGACTATATGGCCATTTCATTATACAAGTATTTATTAGGCTGCATACAAAAAATCAGGTGGGTATTAATAATAATCTACAGCGTTCTCCACTCCGAATATTTCCAAATAATGAGGTTATAAAAATTATTAAATTAATAACTAGCTGATTTTTGTATGCAGCTTAGTAAACACTTGTATAATGAAATGGTTACATAGTCCTACAAATTTAGTGGAACGATTTCCCACCCGAGCAATAAGCTAACGATAAAAAAGATGGTCGTCTCGTCGAAGCGAACCTACTCACGAAAATTCAGCTTGTTTTTTTCCAGGGCTGCCGTACTAAGCTAAATAGCTTTTCCTAGCAAGTAGAAAGTAACCTAACCTTTATAGTTTTTAACCCCCGACTTAACGACTTAAGAACGTGTTTACTTTTCATTTCTATGACGTAAGAGAAGGATTAAAAAAATCCAATGCATCATTTATGAAGATAACATAATATTTACATGTCCAATTTCTATTTTCAGTGTATCCATTACTAGCGGACCCACCAGACATCGTCCTGCCCGGTGACATACCGACATCAGCGCCACCTACCGTGTACGCCACACCCACAGACCCAGCGACTAACCCAGTAGGTTACCTGTACCTACCCGGTAATTGGGTTTTCAAACTATCCAGGAACCCATTGAAATATACACACAAAATGTCATCCAAATTGATCCAGCCGTTTAGGAGAAGCTAATTAATTAGACACAAAATATGACCCTTATTCTGAGGAGGCGCGAAATCGAGTCAATGAGGAAGTGACGATGTCAGTGTACCGATGTTGTTTCCGCCCTACTGACTTCCGGTAGGAAGTAGGGCTCTACTGTGTGCTTAGTCTAAAGCGGAGCACTCGAAAACGAACTCGAAAACTATTGATCGATTTCAGAGTAAAATAGACCTAAAATGTCTTGTATTAAGGTTTGAGTTCGCCAATACATTCAGCATTGGAATGTATTGGCGAACTCAAACCTTAATACAAGACATTTTAGGTCTATTTTACTCTGAAATCGATCAATAGTTTTCGAGTTCGTTTTCGAGTGCTCCGCTTTAGACTAAGCACACTGAAGTAGTTGATGTCTACCATCATAAAATTGTTATAGTTTGTCGGTAATTCTACCTGTTTATTCATTTGTGCTCGTATACATTCTGGTCATAATCAGCACATCGTCTCACAAGTATAAATTAAAAATTAAAAAAAACCCCGACATTCGCCATTTTGTGGCGGCAGCCATCTTGGATTTGCATAGTACTATTTTACTAGTCAAGCCCTTTCATTTGATACCCATATTAAGGAAGTTGTGACAAAATATGTAATCCGCCATTGTGTAGCGGCGGCCATCTTGGATCGATTTTCATCAAACATAGCTAACAACACTCTCGACTAATTCACCTTTCAAACAAAAAAAACCGCATTCAAATTGGTCCACCCGTTTGAGCGCTACAGGGGAACAAACAGACACACACACACACACACACAGACACGTCAAACTTATAACACCCCGTCGGTTTTGCGTCGGGGGTTAAAAATCAAACAATCTAAAGATAGCTACATTGAAATATCAGTATACAACGCCGTAGAAAATTAAACTAAGTACTTAAATTGACTGATTTAAGATTAGTGCTATCTGGTCACGTTATATTTAGAAATGTCAATTATTGTGCACAACAGAATTATCACATTTGTTCTTACGTATTCAGCAAAATATTATACAGAAGAATATTTTATCAACTATGAACTACATATATCTAACTACAACTAACTAAAATGATAATCAACTAATGCAATGTACTCTTAAAAGCATTCCCACTTTCTCCGCCTCTCGTTTTTCTTTTCTTCTCTTCTTTTTCTTCGCCTCGTAGATTATGTACAAAGGCAAATCTTCTTCTATATTCTATACATATAATAAAATCGTAGACTTGCCGTACCTATCTGTACATTAAAGATTTTTGCAAAATAATAACTGGGGGATGTTAGGGATAAGTTATAGAACGTAAAAGAGAACGTAACGTTTTTGAAATTTTTGTCTGTTTGTCTGTTTAACTGTATGTTTGTGCGCGCATCACGCAAAAACTACTGAATGGATTGAAATGAAACTTGGCATGATTTAAGGTCATACTACGGAGTAACATATAGGATACTTTTTAACCGACTTCAAAAAAAGGAGGTTCTGTATTCGACCCGTATGTATGTATGTATGTATGTATGTATGTATGTAAGTATGTTCGCGATTATCTCCGCAACTAATGAACCGATTTTGATGATTGTTTCACTATAATCGTTATCTACATACTTTCAAGAAGGTTTTAGTATATAACACATCGAGTTATCATTCATACGTACGAAGTTATAAGCATAAATGTACACATATGTCACTAATATGTTATCTGAGATTGCCAGGCCTATTGCTGAAGTCTGATATAGCTATTCTGTCCAAAGACTTCACTCTGCTACGCCTACGTAACATTGACCTTTTGCAAAAAGTTTTGGGCCGAAGTCAGTACAGCTGCATATAGAGTGATTCCTTGGAGTTTGTGCACGGTTACGTGTATTTCTATTCTATACAAAGCCAAACCGCAAGGGTGTGAAACTAGTCGCGTATAGATTGTAAATTACGGTCTATCCAAATTATACAAGAGTAGTACGCATACAAACTAATCTTGTAGGTATAGATCAGAAGTTAGGTTAGGTTGGGTTAGAACATTATAAAACCACTTACCTATAGTATGACACATAAAATGTATATGTCACGTGATATTTAATAATAATTAATAATATATAGGTCATAATCTATTTTGCATAGTTCTCATTTATATTATTATTATTGCCTAATATAAAGAAAACAAATCACTAAAAAGCATAAAATAATTTTTTTCAAAGAAAAATGAACCGACTTCAAACGAATCGAACTAAAAAGTTTAAAATAATTTTTTATTCATTTAGATTGACGATTAAAGTACCTAACTCAAATGATATATAATTTTTTGGAGTCGGCGCCAAACCACATTCAATTCGTGTAAGTAAAATCAGAATATCCACTTTTGAATGCGAGCGCGGTGAACCATAATAGTCGCGGAGGGTGAGGCTGTCCGGGACGCGGGGGGCACATTTTCGACTTGAGGTGAACTTGAAGTCATTTGGCGCCGACTTCAAAAAATTATATATCATTTGAGTTAGGTTCTTTAATCGTCAATCTAAATGAATAAAAAATTATTTTAAACTTTTTAGTTCGATTCGTTTGAAGTCGGTTCATTTTTCTTTGAAAAAAATTATTATCCCAAAATTCAGCACGGTTTCACTGGCGGATGTTTACATTTTTATCTACCTAAACATACGCCAGTGAACTTTTAATAGTTTTTAGCAAGGTATGAGCTCAAAAGAGCTTAGGATAGACAAAATGATTCCCACGGGATGTTTAAAAACCAATATCCACGCGAACGAAGTCGCAGGATTCCGCTTGTAGTTACTAATATTCGTACAGAGACGAATGAGGAACGAAAAATAAAATTATTGCTAATTTTTTTCACCGTAAAAATTACAACATTATTACAAATCTACTAATAGGCATTACCAGCGTAGGCACAGCGACGGGTAATGGCAATACCACTTAGCAATAATGAGTTGCGAATGGAAAAAATGAAATAAAATATCTTAATCTCGTGAACAGTTCGGGATGAAATTAGAAAACGCTCGGAGCGGGGAAATTTCCGAACTAAACATCCCGACACCCGCATGTGGGGAATAATTTAAAAATACGCAAAATACGGCCACTTCTAACCGGTGGGGGTGCCGAATGCCCCACACCCCCCGTTTTGCGTATTTTTCGGTATGCGTGGCAGGTGGAGACCCCTCGCGGGGGGTTCGTTAAAAAGCGCCCGAGTACGTAGTATTATAAAAGTTGCGCCTACCGCGTGTAAGTAGTGGCGTGGGGAAGGGGGCGCGGGAGGCCCCCACCCACCTAGTTAGACAGTTAAAAGTATGCGGTATTAACGGAACGGAAATGAATATAGGAGTAGGTAGGTACGGGTTTTCGGGAGGCTGTGACGCCGCGGGTTAGATTACGGGCATACTTGTGCCTTTATTTTGTGTTTTTTTTTTGTACGGGTCTTTTTGTGCCGGCTCGCGAGGGTTAGGGTTTGTTTAGAGCTATCTACTTCGTTATGCGTTGATACGCTTCAGTGTGAGAGGATTGTGATTCTGTACGATTTGATGATATTAAAAATAATTTACATTTCGGGAAATCAAATCTGTACGAATGTGAATTGTTCAAATTCACAAAAACTTATTTAAATCTTAACAAATTTTAACTATGGAATTTTAGCTATATAATCCCTTACATAGCTGAAACAGACTGAAATATCAAGATGCTTGCAGTTTAAACCACAGGGTTAGAAACTTAAGAATACGCATAGGTTTTCACTACAACGTAGACCCCCACAAATGAAGGATTTTTAGAAATTTCACCTGAGCGAAACTGGGGTGAGACATATGTTTTATCTACTATATAAAAATAAGTCGGGTTTTCCTTCCTGACGCTATAACTCCAGAACGCACGAACCGATTTCCATGGTTTTGCATTAGTTGGAAAGGTCTCGGGCTCCGTGAGGTTTATAGCAAAGAAAAACACGCGAACGAAGTCGCGGGGGTCAGCTAGTACATTAATAAATAAATAAATAAATAAACTACTAAATTTTGAATCCAATAAATGATATAATCGGATAAATGTAGGTAGGTACCCAGTATGTCCATCTATAGGTATAGTAATTAGATAATTACTCATACCCTATATCGCATCCTAATATATTGTGTACGAGCGGATACCCGCGACTTCGTTCGCGTGGATATTGATTTTAATAATCCCGTGGGAATCATTTTGTTTTTCCTATGCTCCTTTGAGCTTAAACCTTGCTAAAAACTGTTAAAAGTTCACTGGCGGATGTTTAGGTACATCAAAATGTAAACATCCGCCAGTGAAAGTCCCATCAAAATCGGTCCAGCCTTTCGGAGATAAGCCAGTAGTCTTTAAAGTACCTACTTTCTAACAAAAAAAGAATGAATGAAATCGGACCACCCGTTAACGAATTACAGCTAAGTACACATTTTGCCTTTCATCCCCTGTCCCAAGGGAACCGTGCTGAATTTCGGGATAAAAAGTATCCTATATGTTACTCCATAGTATGAACTTAAATCATGCCGAGTTTCATTTCAATCCATTCAGTAGTTTTTACGTGATGCGCGCACAAACATACAGACAAACAGACAAACAGATAAACAGACAAACAGACAAACAGATAAACAGACAAACAGACAAACAGACAAAAATTTCATAAATAGCTTTTTTACGTTCTATTACTTATCCCTAACATCCCCCAGTTATTATTTTGCAAAAATCTTCAATGTACGGATACGGCAATTCTACGATTTTATTATATGTATAGATAGATTAGGTAGATACTACTATACTAAACCTATATCTACTAAGTTTGTGGTCTTAGGAACAATACAAGACAACAGGTTTGATAATTTCGTGCGTATGTCCTAATAGTGGACCTATAAACAAATATCCAGGATTATGAACTCTTATCATTAGTAGATACAGAATAGATACCTAGGTATAAAACGGAAATGTACCATTTCATTCCTATTTTAATTTTTCACAACATGCAACATATATGTAGTTACCTAATTATTTTGAATAAAATCTCAGAAATGTTATCCGTGTACCTAATTGTTTATTATACATGAAATCTGATAATTTTTCACGATAAATAAGTACTTATTAAACTTAATTGTATCAAACGGCTATTTAAGTTATAACTTTTCCCTAAATACGTAGGTTTTGACAAAATTTATGTCGAGTTTTTTTTTTGTAATCTATCTATCTATAATATAATAAAACTGTAACAGATCCAATTCTGTACATTGAAGTTATTTTGAAAATTTTTATCGGAGGGCACTCTATAATCGATACTGAAGCCAAAACTGCAATTTTTTTCATTTTTGTCTGTCTGTCTGTCTGTCTGTCTGTCTGTCTGTCTGTCTGTCTGTCTGTCTGTATCTTGGCCGCGCATCACGCCGAAACTACTGAATGGATTCGAATGAAACTTGGTACGATTTGAGTTTATACTTCGAGGTAGGTTATAGGATACTTTTTATCCCGAAATTCAGCACGGTTCCCTAGGGAGAGGGGAAGAAAGTTAAAACGTGTATTTAGCTGTAATTCATTAACGCGTTGTTCGATTTCACTCATTCTTTTTTTGTTAGAAAGGTAGTACTTTAAGTATTGTCCCGTAAATTTTTCAAGGTCATAGGTTTATTAGTTTAGAAATGACAGACATTACAATCCTCAGTATTGGGTTCAAATAACTTGGGACCCGGATCTTTGAACGTACGGCTTATTTTAAGCTGGTGTGCGTTTAAATTTATGTTTGTCGGTCTTTCTATTTGTTCCAGCTAATCTCCGAAACGGCTGGATCGATTTTAATGGAACTTTCAATGTTATAAGGAGTAACAGGCTACATTTAGTTTAGGTACATAAAAGAATTAAGGGATCCGATCCGATCCTATATAAAAACCTATATCTACGCGAACGAAGTTGCGGGGATCGGCTAGTAATATAATAAAACTGTAACAGATCCAATTCTGTACATTGAAGATATTTTGGAATTTTTTATTGCAGGGCACTCTATAATCGATACTGAAGCCAAAACTGCAATTTGTTTCATTTTTGTCTGTCTGTCTGTCTTTCTGTCTGTCTGTCTGTCTGTCTGTCTGTCTGTCTGTCTGTATCTTGGCCGCGCATCACGCCGAAACTACTGAATGGATTCGAATGAAACTTGGTACGATTTGAGTTTATACTCCGAGGTAGGACATAGGATACTTTTTATCCCGAAATTCAGCACGGTTCCCTCGGGAGAGGGGATGAAAGTTAAAACGTGTATTTAGCTGTAATTCATTAACGCATTATTCGATTTCACTCATTTTTTTTTTGTTCGAAAGGTAGTACTTTAAGTATTGTCCCGTAAATATTTCAAGGTCATAGGTTTTTTAGTTCAGAAATGACAGACATTTATTGGGTTCAAATAATTTGGGACCTGGATCTTTGAACGTACGGCTTATTTTAAACTGGTGTGTGTTTTTATGTTTGTCGATCTGTCTTTTTGTTCCAGCTAATTTCCGAAACGGCTGGATTGATTTTGACGGAACTTTCCATGGCAGATAGGTGATGTTATAAGGAGTAACTTAGGCTACAATTAGTTTAGGTACAAAAAAGAATTATGGGATCCGATCCGATCCTATATAAAAACCTATATCTACGCGAACGAAGTTGCGGGGATCAGCTAGTCTATAATATAATAAAACTGTAACGGATCCAATTCTGTACATTGAAGATATTTTGAAAATTTTTATTGGAGGGCACTCTATAATCGATACTGAAACCAAAACTGCAATTTTTTTCATTTTTGTCTGTCTGTCTGTCTGTCTGTCTGTCTGTCTGTCTGTCTGTCTGTCTGTATCTTGGCCGCGCATCACGCCGAAACTACTGAATGGATTCGAATGAAACTTGGTACGATTTGAGTTTATACTCCGAGGTAGGTTATAGGATACTTTTTATCCCGAAATTCAGCATGGTTCCCTTGGGAGAGGGGATGAAAGTTAAAACGTGTATTTAGCTGTAATTCATTAACGCGTTGTTCGATTTCACTCATTCTTTTTTTGTTAGAAAGGTAGTACTTTATATATTGTCCCGTAAATATTTCAAGGTCATAGGTTTTTTAGTTCAGAAATGACAGGCATTTAGTGGGTTCCAATAACTTGGGACCCGGATCTTTGTACGTACGGCTTATTTTAAACTGGCGTGCGTTTAAATTTATGTTTGTCGTTCTGTCTATTTGTTCCAACTAATCTCTGAAACGGCTGGATCGATTTTAATGGAACTTTCAATGGCAGATAGGTGATGTTATAAGGAGTAACTTAGGCTACATTTAGTTTAGGTATAAAAAAGGATTATGGGATCCAATCCGATCCTATATAAAACCTATATCCAGGCGGACGAAGTCGCGGGGGTCGGCTAGTATAATAATATTATTATTCACGTGAAATATCTAATTATTTCGTCGGATAAAAGTAGAAAACTAATAATTTTAAGAGAAAATGTCTCAAACAAAAATCGTTCATCTAGCAACAGGATTAAAAATAGCCTGGTATTTTTATTGACGCAACGTGTTCGGCGCGCATAAAGGGGTTTGCTGTGAGATTTTTGTAAGGCGTTTAGCGGTCAAGTCAAGACATCGATACGCGATCGACCCAGTGCCCTCGTATCGTCGGGGTTACACATGTACAGTGACTGAATTAAGACATTTTGAACGTAAAAACGTGTTTTTTTTGTGAATGTTAAGCAGGAATACTGAATGATTTCTATAACGCAATATTTAATTAAATTCTGTAAGAATATGAATACCTACATTTATGAAGCTAACTATAAAGACGCGTTTATTATTATTTTATCTTCCTAAATAATAAAATCGGTATTTTCTCTTGTTTTATACGATCAAGTACAGCCAGTAAGTTAAGTGCACTATAAAAAAATTTAAATCGTTTCTTCCAATTTTTGAAATTGCGACACGTCTTTCAATATTTTAAAATGGACTTTAAAATATCTATAGATACCTGTGTATCTATAGATACCTGATATGTTTGAAGTTATTTTTAATAAAATATTGTTTTTTTTTCTCTGCCCCTTTGAACAAATTGGCTGATAAAAGTTAACCAAATTTAACTAAATTAAGTTGAGTAATCTTAAAGCTAACGAAAGCAAGTCTTCGCAGAAAAAACAATCGTAGAAATAAAATTGAGTAGGTTACAGTACAGTAGTATAGGTATTACGTAGTTTTTTTTATTACAACCTATGTTGACTATCGAATTCTTTGCACGCAATGCTATTTGAGGATATAATCGACCTGAACATGAAAGTAAGACATCTATCTGTATCTGTTCGCATAAGTATCTAGCAACCCGTAAGGCTTAGCGCACATCGAAGTTTTTTCTTAGACTCTGAGCTCAAGCTGTACAACAAGTATGAAATGCTCAAATGCGTCCGTTTTAACGCCCGATGGAAGCCTACACTGTTAAATGTATTCTAAGTTTTCTAATGTAGTAATGTATAGTAATATATTATAGTAAGTTTATTATATTTTAAGTAGCTGACAAGAAAGATCGCAGGTGATAGGGAGAAAATCTTACGACCGTATTTACAAACTTTACATTGATGTCTTAGTACGCATAGTGTTGCCGGGCACTGTAAACTGCATAGAATTAGTACCCTATGCATCCGGATGCACTGTGATACGTCATAGCAATTTATCGATATGGGTGTAAGAGGTCCATTAGAACATGATTGCTTATGACATTAACAAAAGGACAAGTATAAATTAAAATTTAAAAAAACCCCCGAAATTCGCCATTTTGTGGCGGCGGCCATCTTGGATTTGCATAGTGCTATTTTACTAGTCAAGCCCTTTCATTTGATACCCATATTAGGGGACTTGTGAGTAAATATGTAATCCGCCATTTTGTAGCGGCGGCCATCTTGGATCGATTTTCATCAAACATAGCTAACAACACTCTCGCCTTATTCACCTTTCAAACAAAAAAACCGCATTCAAATCGATTCAACCGTTTGAGCGCTACAGGGTAACAGACAGACACACACACAGACACGTCAAAAGTATAACACCCCGTCGTTTTTGCGTCGGGGTTAAAACAGTTTGGTGCCAAAACCAATTTAACCCTAAGGTCGCCTTAAACTTTAAGACGCTTTTCATTATTGCGGGGGTAAAATTAGCGTAGCAGAGGAGGGCGTGCGCATAAAAATGAAAACGGTTAATATTTTTTTGTTTTACGACGCGCCCGCACTAGATCGGATAGTAAACCGAATTTACGGTCCAGCCGCACCCGCCGCGCCGAATCGTTATCTATCCTAAATAATAAATGCGAGATTTCCTTCCACCAGTACTAACATCGGAGTAAAACAATTTATTACAAAATGTAAACAGGAAGAGCCGTATTTTCATTAAGAATACGAATCCAATAGCCGCCCCCCCCCCTTCCCCCCACACCCTCAGGAATAGACCGAAAATACCCAGTTATGATTAATTCCGAATGCGCGGCGCATTGATCAAGGAACCAAGGCTTTTTACTTCAAACTACCCATCTCTTGCCTCCCCCCTACGGGAGCGAGCGAGACTAATGCAAAGTCCGCCGTCTCTGTCTAAAACAAAGATGCTAAAACTTCTTTCGCTAGTATGAAGATTTTAATTTCATATTTTTGACGAAACGGTTCTAATTTTAGAGCGACGCCCAACCGAAAACCAACCCTGAAACGAATGCAATACGGTGTATAATATTTCGAGTTTGCAGCGCACTTGTTTCCATTTTCTAATTCCGAATTAGTTTTCGAAGTGAAAAGATACAGTCCCAAGACTGTGTGCGTTACTTTTACTATTTTGGACTCTAAATTGTTGGAAATTAAGGTGCGTTTTACTTTGGGTGAGACTCTCAAGAAATAATTCTCGAGTCGTACCCCGAAATTAGTCGAATAAGGGGAAAGGGGTTCATACGATGGGTGGTTTTAAAAGAAGAAGGCAAAAAGGTGGGGGATAGAAAGATGCGCAAAGACTTAGTTTGCGAGGGGGGTCGGGGGGTGTTATAAAATATATAATTCTATACTTACAATACTTGTAAATACGCCACGCGGAAGTACCGCGCCGGAAACGTCTTGAGCTTTTCATTCTTAGCGTTTAGTCTACAAGGTTATGACAATAATGTGATGGTAAAATGTCTCCGCGAAGGGCCATTTGCACTTCACTTCAGGCGGTACAACGAAAGTTACTGGCAAAATTAACTTGTCCAACAATAAACAAGCAAAGTGAGCTGCACAAGTGAGTATTCGTACCTCTACGCTTATGGTCAAATGTTTAGAGAATGACCCTATGAGCAGGGTCAAATTTTGATTAAAAGTTGAAGAATCCTAACTTCTGCAATCAGAAGAGACTTTTTTGGTCATTAAATTTAACTTTTTAATGTTAACAGTAATATTAATTTAACCAACTGCTTCTAAGATGTATAGTTTCTTTACTTCATTAGACAATTTAAATGTATTGTTTTGTTAATTTTGAACCCTAAATTTAATAAAGTCTTCCTCGAATGTTCCCGAGCGTATTCCGTACAAAAGAAGTAAGATTCTTATTTGAATACAAACGGATACCCGCGACTTCGTTCACGTGGATATTGGTTTTTCAAAATCCCGTGAGAACCATTTTGTTTTTCCTAAGCTCCTTTGAGCTCATACCTTGCTAAAAACTGTTAAAAGGTCACTGGCGGATGTTTAGGTAGATCAAAATGTAAAAATCCGCCAGTGAAAGTCTCATCAAAATCGATCCAGCCTTTCAGAGATTAGCCAGTAATCTTTAAAGTATTTCCTTTCTAACAAAATAATAATGAATGAAATCGGACCACGCGTTAACGAACTACAGCTAAGTACACATTTTAACTTTCATCCCCTCTCCCAAGGGAACCGTGCTGAATTTCGGGATAAAAAGTACCCTGTATGTCACTCCGTAGTATGAACTTAAATCATACCAAGTTTCATTTCAATCCATTTAGTAGTTTTTACGTGATGCGTGCACAAACATACAGACAAACAGATAAACAGACAAACAGCCATACAGATAAACAGACAAAAATGTCAAAAATAGCTGTTTTACGTTCTATTACTTATCCCTAACATTCCCCAGTTATTATTTTGCAAAAATCTTACAATAAATTTTGCAAAAACGTACAGATACGGCAAATCTATTATTTTATTATATGTATAGAAGATAGATATAGATTAACATATCAAACTTAATTAAGTAGTCACGCTCTCAAAACTCATATATGTTTCTGTGGTTTGTCAGATTTACACAAAATATGGAGTTTAAAAATTACACGGACTCAAAGAACTGTATGTAATTATGCGATGTCTAAACTTATCTTATATGCAGATAAAAAAATATACAGTTATTTTAAATACTTAGTCTGCGAAAGTTAAATCTGATTTATGATTTCAGTCTCAAGAAATCTCGATCACAGTACACCGCTACATTCGCTGATATTTAGTCGCGAAACGGGATGTATTATAAGGCGTAGTTGTTTAAAATAAGAACGGGGCGCGGCCCCGCAGGCTCAGATGTTCGTTGCACGGTTGGAATGAATTCGATTCCGGGTGAGGTAAGTGGCAGAAAATGTAATTAGACATGTATTTTCATTGGAGGAATGAGAACTTTTGTCTGGTAACCAGACGAAGAGAAAAAGATGAATATGAGGTCGTAAATCTTGTGGCTATAGGTCATTATACTTTTTTAAGGACAAAGGGCTTTTTAAGAACAAGGTCGTTTCAAATACGTAAAAATGCGTCAAAAGTAGGAACAATAAATTATTATTGTATAGGTATTTACATACCAGAAACAAAACAGAAGTTATTTTGTTGTGGTTCAAATACGAAAGTAATTAATTTTTACATAAATAATTTCTAATTAATTAATTAATTATTACATAATTCATTTCATTTCTACAAAAAGAAAAAAATAGTGCTTTTGGCTAATTTTAATGACTATCCTAATTCTTTATTTTTGATGGGCTTTTTTTCTTTCTTTCACTTAATGTGTTGCTATAAATTAAAATGATATTTATAAACATAAGTATAAACAGAAATAGGTATTAAATAGCTTATTTTATATTATTATATTACAGAAGAGGACAAAATATCCAATTATATTTCAATTGTTAATATAATAAATGTTAGAAATAAAAATGAAGCTACCAATATTTTATCCGCTCATTTCGCTCGGTCGGTAAAAAGTTGTATAGGGGGGATGCACTAGCGCCTACGCGGGCTACGGGCTACGGCGTAGGCTGGCAGGGCTGCCAACTACGGCACTCTACTAGCAATTAAACTATGAAAACCGCTACGAAAATGCGACGCTTCTAACTAGTCTATCTATACTAATAAATAAAATTGAAGTGTCTGTCTGTAATATCGAAATAACTACCTCATATTAAGCTCATATGGTTATTTGAACGATACCATAACCGAATCACACGTTTTTAAAATTTTTGTCTGTCTGTCTGTCTGTCTGTCTGTCTGTCTGTCTGTCTGTCTGTCTGTTTGAACGGGCTAATCTTCGGAACGGCTGAACCGATTTTGACGGGACCTTCACATACAAGTAGAGTATTAACCAGGGAGTAACATAGGCTACTTTTTTAACCGACTTTCAAAAAAGGAGGAGTTGTGTTTTTCTACCTATGTACACCGATATCTCCGAGATTTCTGAACCGATTTGCGTAATTTTTTTTTTAATCGATAGAGAAACATTGCGACCCTGTTCTATAAAAAAAATTGGATTCCAACTCCTCAATCCTGATGCTGTAGGGGACCTAATCCCCAAAACTAATGGGTTTTAGAAACTTTCGGTTATTTAAATTGATATTGGGGGTACCAATTAAAGACTTTATCGTTGAATGAACTCGAGTAGGTACATATCCAACTCCTCAACCCTGATGCTGTAAGGAATCGTATTCCGAAATCGTGGGGATCCCACGGGATTTTTCCGTTTTGGGGACGGGTTTCTACAGATAAGCTACATTTTGTTCTGGAAAATCAAAAGTTCCCACGGGATTTTTAAAAACCTAAATCCACACGGGCGAAGCCGTGGGCATCATCTAGTTTTTAATAGAGCGTGATTCTGGAAGATCTTTACTAGGAAAAAATATTGCATAATAGAGAACCTCATTTACGGAGCTACTTTAGTGTGGAACGGCGGATACGTACTACATGAATTCTAAAATATACTTAGTACTTTGAGTTTAATGTTTCTGAGTAATTTTGAGGAAATCTAAACGTTAGGGAGGTACCCCGAAATATTTTTTCTTTTAAAATTTAAATACACTTTGTAGGGTTTACATGTTTTTATGTCTGTATCAAATTTCAACTTTGCAGCTCTAATATTCTAGTTTGAGAATAAAGTGGCTATATTCACAAACTATTTATAACTAAAATTACTATAAGAATATACGAAATACAGTTAAGGCATAATATGGAACCCTAAAAATATCTGTCAAAAAACCTTCCCCGTTTTAGGTAGCCGGGTAGAAATGGCTTTACATGACCTTTTTTCACAAAATCAAAATTGAGAGTACATTCATTTTCTAAACATCACGAAAATACGGGGCTTTCATCTTTTCAATAGAGAGTAGAGACTATACCTACACTATTCCAAAACACCCCTCGTTTATTACATACATACTACTTACCTACCCTTTGATCGTCACTTCCCCATCGGAATTAAAATAAAACCAAGAAGTCACACACACATACATACATATACCTACATTACAGCATCTTATAAGATCACCCTAAAAACTCCAAAGTTCATTACCCCAGCCCTGGCACTATCTCCTAAGACGAGGGGGGGTCGCCACCCCCCCGGGGGGTAGGAAATATGAAGGGGCCCTCATTTATCAATATATGAAGACTGTTTCTTTCGCGGCATTGATTATTTTCTAAGAATTCGCGGGGGGTAGATTAGTCTTGTACTCGAGTTTTAGGCGGTATTCCAAGAGTTATGCATTCGTAGAATTTGGTAAGATAAGCTTAGAGTTTTTAATTGCTTATAAAATTTCTGCTTGTGATTAATCAATTTAAATCATAAAAATCACAGTTACTCCGAATACCTTCAATATTAATTTGATGTTTGTCGTATTTTCAACGTTTTATATTATGCTATTAAATATTAGGTAACTACGTTTCTAAAGCAGTATAAAGTCAGCATTTTACTGCAATGCAATCCAAAACTACAAATTCAAATAAAAAAATTGGTTGTCTGTTCAATTGATTTACGGACGATAATTTTATGTGATAACGTCATTCGCGAGTAAGCGAGAGCGCGGAACGCGCACGGTAAGTCATGCTTTTCCGCGCGTGTAGCCTGCGTTCATCAATTTATTATAGACGTTATCACGTAAATAAATACTTAACTAAAAATGTTAACGACAAAACAGATGATTAGAAACAATGATTGAGAGAAGTTGTGCAGTATGCCTCCATATTTAATCAATTCTTTTTTTGACTTTTTTTTATGCCCCATACAGACTCCCGCGAGGCGTCTAGAGGCTCTCGGCACGAGTCTTGGCGAGTGGAGGCTGCAGGAGTGCTAGCCATCCACACTCTCGATCCTCGCGTCTTTTGACTCGCGCCTGAAAAACCTCGCCTCGCCTCGCTGTCGCTACATACAAAGTAGAGCGACAGCGAGGCGAGGCGAAGGAAGACGAGGGGATACGAGCGTACCGTCCTCATTCTCGCATTTGCGTTGCCTCGTGTAGCCTCGTGTAGAGTATGGATGGGGCATTAGACTTTAGAGCTATTTCGTGGTTTAACAATCATCATTTTACGACATAACAATCATCATATAGTGCACAAAACGGATAATTACATAAAATATATTTATGATGGTATGTAGCTGTTTTGTACACTATATTTCATCCTGAAAACTGAGCCAAAGGTTTGAGACAAATCTGTGAACCTGTCTGGTGTGAAGAACAACGATAATTGTTAACAATGTACCTTTCGGTAATAAGCTCTATGGTTTCCGAGTTAAAATTATCCTATGGACGTCTCCAGAATGCAAGCTTTCTGTGTGTCAAATATTAACGGTTGAGCTTTGAAGAGATGAAATGTCACAGATGACAGACTGACACTTTTGCATTTATGATATTACCATATCATCATCATCATCAGCCTATTTCCGTCCACTGCTGGACGTAGGCCTCTCCCAGGGTGCGCCATATACTATGTATGAATCTAATATTTAAATTATGCACATAATTGTTATAATTTGTTCTGGTAAAAAATTTAACTCTATTTTACTTAGTTGTCTATTGCCTATTGTCTTTATATTTTATTTCCTTTACTAGTTTATTGTCGCAGGCTACAAAACGGATCGTAAGTCAAACGAAAGCTTGTCAACGACAAATAATACTCTTTTTATAAGGGATCAAAAGGTCTAGGGGTAAGTATGTGAAAGTTATTCGGCGGTTACGAAAACATATTGAGGAAAACTTAAACATACTCTCAGGCCAATAAGGAGGGGTGCCGCCTGGAAAATATATCCAATTCAGATGTATATTTACTTTTAGTTTTGTTGTTTATATAGTTTCCTACTTTTAAATTATCTGGTTCCGTGTCGGACCTGTGTTTGCGGTCACACTTAGGCACTATAACTAATGTCGCCTGCGTAGTTAGCTAATCTCTGTTGAATTTGCTTCCGTGGGCTGACACACGTTCAATAGAACATTATAATAAGGTTTTTTAAAGTTTTTATTATGGAAAATGGAAATCTGTTCTCTCACTGTTTTCTAACAATCAAGTGAAAAACGTTAAAAGCTTTGCTAAATCCGTTTTCAAGTTGAGATTTGCGTTATCCGGGCCGTGATGATAAGTGTTATTTATTTGCGTACAAATAAAACATCTCAGGTTCCCTAACAATACATTTTTGTGGCCCTGAGACAATTCTCAGTGCATTCTGTAAATTCATTTAGGTACTCAAAAAAATGAAGTTGCTAATTCGGTTGCGTAAAAACTCGAAACTAAATTGACAGCTCTTTTAATGCTATCCTTTTCAACAAGGAACATTGTGAAAAGGATAGCATTACTGAAAATTCAAAATTTAAAATTATTTATTTCATGTAGGCTAACGTTAGGTAACTTATGACTCCTACAACAAGACGTCTATACTCTATCTTCGGTTCAGAAAGAGAGAGAGAGAGACAAGCCAGCAAGAAACTCAGCAGTTGTATTTTTCAAAACAGATGTTACGATATAAATACGATAAAAATAAAAATAAAAAAATAAATAAAAAGATATGTAGCAATAATAATATAACAAATTAAGTATGGCAATCCACTATCTTGTGGACAGCTGAATAAGCCCATTGCTTTCATGCAACTTTGTCAGTAAGAAATTCTATAATTGTGTTACACACAAACACATCGACTAAATTAATTTTACACATTGTTTAAAACTGTGTAATGGCAAGTCTAAAAAAATTCAGAGTCAAAAAAGGAGTTATAGAAGCATAACGGACTGTTTAGACAAAACAGAATTTCTGTTTTCGTTTCGCATTCCTAGATATTTCCCAATTCAATATCCATTTTGCAATCATAAAAGAAATAAATTGCAGCCGTCTATGCCCCGTTAAAGTATTACTCCGATGCGAAACGTAAAAAAACCCTCCGTAAACTGAAACTAGCACGCTCGTCAAAAAATCAGGCCCTAATCTTAAAAAAGTAATGGCGGACTCTAAAACAAATCTATAAAACGTGCCATCGGGTACTTCATAAAACATCTGCATAGATACACACACTAACACAAATAAGCAATAAAGCAAACGGTAATATAAAACTAAGAAACATCAACATCTTGCCCCCCCAGCTCCTACCACCCCCTAGGGGGTAATTTCCCCCCGAACTTACTAAAATACTAAAAACGGAGATACGGAGGGTGCCACCCCAACATTTTCTTATGCAAGATGCTTATATTTTAACCTAAATGTTTGGAGATTTGGAGTGTTTAAGTTACGCGATTTCTTCCTCAATTTACGCGTTGCGAATGTTTTTTCATGTTTAGAAAAGTACTTTGTATAAAAACCATATACTTATCCATATAAATGCGAAAGTGTGTCTGTCTGTCCGTCTGATAGCTTTTCATGGCTCAACTGTTTAACCGATTTGGATGTAATTCGGTTCAAAGTTAGCTTACATCCCAGGGACAAAAATATGCTACATTTTATCCGAGATTTTTAAAAATCCTAAATCCACGCGGACGAAGTCGTGGACATTATCTGGTTTATTATAAATCTGAAAATATATGTGTTTGTATAGTTGTTTGTAAACATTTGACACAAATCATTAATCTGGATAGCTTAAAGAAGCCTTTTCGTATGGAGTAAATATAAGATTCCAGCTGGATGTAAAACTCCAAACTGACGATTTCCTGGTCAAAAGCTAGTAAATAATAATGATACAGAGAAACTCTAAAATATATCTATGTTAGAGATAATAAACGGGACTGACGGTTTAACGTACTCTCCGCAAGAGGAGGCCTGTGTCCACTGTCCAGCAGTGGGACGTAAAAGGTTTGTATAAGTGACATTGCTATCTAATCTGGTGGTAGAAGTACTACACTACACAGCGATATATGTATTTTATTTTTATTATTTGAGACAGCCCGTAAAATAGGCCTAATAGTAATGCACACTATGCGCTGTCGTTATAAGCGGTATATAAGTGGAAGGTTTTGATTTTCTGGTAGGGTATTTAGGAATTTATAATTTCTTAATGGTTCAAGCGTAGTTCAAAGGTACTTGTAGGCTTCGGCCGTGGTAAGTTACCACTCCATCGGTAAAGGCGTTGCGGTACGATGCCGCAAAAACTGTAATACCCCTTAGCTGTAATGCACAACGCTGAGAGATCGCCCCACTATGTGGACAGACGTTCTTGGTGAGTCGTTGAGAGCTTCTGGACACAAGCGGCACAAGATCGACTTCTTCGCCCTTGCAGGAGACCTATGTATGATGACATCTTCCAGGGTAGCCCGCTTCCATCTTAAACTACACCTTTAAATAACTACCAGTTTAGATCTTAGTCAATATCTAACTTGTCGTCGAATAAAACAATACTGATGCATATTCGTCGATGAGTCGATTTTGTTAACCATCTTACGGACACCCATTACTACTGTCGCCTGAGAGATCTCTTCTTGTCAGCAACTGAGTGGCTTAGCTTGGCTTACACTGAGATGCCCCGAGGCGGCCGAACGGAAACACACGAGCATTAACTGGTGCAGAGAAATGTGTAGGTTTCTAGGGTAAGTATAGCTTACCTTCTGGTGATGATAGACAATTTATGCCTAACCATAAGATACACGCTATCTCTTAGTTACTACATGTTAGATAGATTAATTGAAAATTAAGACATTCAAGAGCTTTATTGGAGGAGTAGAATTTATGTGAAATTTAAAAAAGTGTGACGAACATTTTAAATTGTACTCAACACGATTGTTACCACAGTTGTACCAAAAATAACAGCGGAGCATTTTTTTAATCTGTTAGTGTATTGTAAACTACACTTTTTTTTAGAATAAAACTCCCGTTCAAAAATCGAGCAGGACACGTGAAAATTGGCACAAAGCGCTCCCGGTCACGATAAAAACATTCGGTCGCTAACACACGTATGAAATTAAAAAAAAAATCAATAAACCTACCAAAACATCGAGCGAAAAAATCCAACCGAGTTTTTTCCAATCTTTATTTGCTTTTGCGAGAACTAGTGAAAGCGAAAGCCCGGAAAAAAATACGTCACTATTTCTATCGTACGGACCGTGGAAATAAAAAAGCAAAAAAAAAAGGCAAACGGCCGTCGAGAGCGAGAGTTCTATTTTCAAATTGCCCGCGCGCCGACACCGTTTATTTTTTTAAATGCATTTTCGGACACATGTTCGGCAATGGAATTGCGACATGTTTATTTCACGACGCGATTTTGGGTCTTCTTTCGCGTGAACGGCAGAAATATGAGTGCGGTGTTTATAAATGGCATCATAAAGAACTACTTTTGAATTCGCATTAAAAATGGGTCATTTCGTTGGAAGAAAACATCCTAAAATACAACTTCTCAGCGTGGGAAGTCACCAATTTTCTAAGTAAATCTGCTTAATTACCTCAGATTACCAATTCAATTCATTAACATTAACCTTAATTTTAATTAATAATTAAAATTCTCGGTCTCTTCTTCTATCTATATCTATCTATTCTATACATATAATAATATCGTAGACTTGCCGTATCTGTACATTAAAGATTTTTGCAAAATAATAACTGGGAGATGTTAGGGATAAGTAATAGAACGTAAAAAAGCTATTTTTGAAATTTTTGTCTGTTTGTCTGTATGTTTGTGCGCGCATCACGCAAAAACTACTGAATGGATTGAAATGAAACTTGGTATGATTTAAGTTTATACTACGAAGTAACATATAGAATACTTTTTATCCCGAAATTCAGCACGGTTCCCTTGGGAGAGGGGATGAAAGTTAAAATGTGTACTTAGCTGTAATTCATTAACGCATGGTCCGATTTCATTCATTCTTTTTTTTGTTAGAAAGGAGATACTTTAAAGATTACCAGCTAATCTCAGAATGGCTGGATCGATTTTGATGGGACTTTTACTGGCAGATGTTTACATTTTGATCTACCTAAACATCCGCCAGTGAACTATTAACTGTTTTTAGTAAGGTATGAGCCTAGAGAGGTCAAAGGAGCTTAGGAAAACAAAATGATTCCCACGGGTTTTCAAAAACCAATATACACGCGAACGAAATCGCGGGTGTCCGCTTGTAGTCAATAAATTTCTCGATCTAAAAATGAGTTATTTGGTTTTCTGTCAAGGAATTATTCCTGTGCCTCAGAGAGCATGTTAAGCCATCGATATTGTGCCTGTCTCGTCTCCGGTCGTGTCGCATTAGCGTCCTATCGGACTATGAGAGTGAAGGAATAGAGACCTATGTTTGCGTATACATTTGTGCATTATAGTATCTCCTACGTAGTTGGCTAGCCCCGTTTCGGTTGAGATTGTTATGGAGTAATTCGGTTTGGAGGTAGCAGTTACATTCTAGATACCTACTTATTTTCACTTTTCCTTTGAATTTTAGTTTTAAGTAGGTACTATTAGCGTACGACTTATCTTAATTAATATGCTGTAACTGTCTTTGAATTATTATGTGAATTTACTAACTTAAGACTATTTAAACTTACTTTTGGCGATAACAAAATAAAATACACCATCTTGGACGCATTACGCAATCGCCTAACATAGAGAACCACGCCCATAATATTTATAAGAGATATTTCTACTTGCTTATAAAAAAACATAATATAAATAATAAAAAAGCGTGGATTTGACTCGTTCCAGCAATGCGCGAGACGGCAATTCAATCATGTACTTAACATAAAATTGTTATATTGATATTGTTATTTAAAAACTAGAGCAACCGCCGAGTTTCTTGCTGGTTCTTCTCGGTTGGAACAGCATTCCAAACCAGTGGTAGATTCAATTTGACGATTCAAAAGTACTTGTAAAAGTTTATTTGAATAAAAAACTTTTCTATTCTATTGTATTTTATTCTATTCTATTCTTGCTTCACTTCGAAATTGTCTAAATGAAATCGTTTAATAAGCAATAACTCCCTCATTGCTGCAGCGGACGAGACTGGTCCGTCTGGCCGAAAGAAATGCCGAATTTGGCCCAATTTCCCGTTCAATAAGCGCATGAGTGTGCACCTTTGCGAAGGCTACCACCTTTCATTGGCGTTTGCCTCTATTTTTAGATATTTCAACTTTCTCGTTCCACTTTCCTCAGAAAAATAAATACGTTCCACACATATACGTACACACGCGTGTGTATTATAATTATGTTAAGCTGTCGGATAAGGGGAATAATAGTAGTTTAAGCTAGCTCAATATATTATTAACAAGTTGTGATAGCCTAGTGGTTAGGACGACCGACTTCTAATCGGAGGTCGTGGGTTCGATCCCGGGGCACGCACCTCTAACTTTTCGGACTTATGCGCGTTTTAAGTATTTAAATATCACTTGCTTTAACGGTGAAGGAAAACATCGTGAGGAAACCTGCATGCCTGAGAGTTCTCCTTATCGTTCTCAAAGGTGTGTGAAGTCTGCCAATCCGCTTGGCCAGCGTGGTAGACTATGGCCAAAACCCTTCTCACTCTTAGAGGAGACCCGTGCTCTGTAGTGAGCCGGTAATGGGTTGATCATGATGAAGCTAGCTCAAAGCTAGCTAGAGTAAAGTCAAAGTACGCTGTATAGCAAGACGCGCATTCACAAAGACTCTTATGCAATAAATAATCAAAAATTGACACACTAATTAGTGTGTAACTCTTCATTCGTGTAAAAAAAATTATGGCTGCGATCATTCTTTGATACAGGCATCAAGAAAATGATAATAATCGTGTCATTTAATTTAACGATTAGGTACATTACACCGATGACACCTGCTCGGTGCACCTTTTGCGAATTTTAAAACATTTCGACCAACGTTTTCGGTGGAACAGCAAGGGTCACGACTTTGTAGTCACCTGAAAGGAGTACCTTTCTAAACGAGTTTATTCTTCTTTTTCTATGTAAGAGTAATTTTCTGTACATAGGTCTCTGTCTTGTTCTATGTAAGAATAATGTTTAACCCCCGACGAAAAAACGACGGGGTGTTATAAGTTTGACGTGTCTCTGTGTGTGTGTGTGTGTGTGTGTGTCTGTGTGTCTGTTCCCCTGTGGCGCTCAAACGGGTGAACCGATTTGAATGCGGTTTTTTTTGTTTGAAAGGTGAATTAGTCGAGAGTGTTGTTAGCTATGTTTGATGAAAATCAATCCAAGATGGCCGCCGCTACAAAATGGCGCATTACATATTTTTCACAACTCCCGTAATATGGGTATCAAATGATAGGGCTTGACTAGTAGAATAGTACTATGCAAATTCAAGATGGCCGCCACCACAAAATGGCGAACGTTGGGGGTTTTTTAAATTTTTAATTTATACTTGTTCTATGTAAGAGTAATTTTCTGTAGGTACATAGGCCTCTGTCTTGTTCTATGTAAGAATAATTTTAAAACATTTCGATCATCGGATCGACATGACATCATCGGCGGTACAGCCAGGGTCACGACTATGCAGTCGGCTGAAAGGATAGTATCTACCCATCTAAACGAGTTTACCTGTTCTATGTGACTAATTTTCTGTTGGCAATGTGGTACGTTCATAAGAGATTAGGTACAGACTTTCGATTTGAAAGATTGCAAAAGTTAATAGTGCAAAATAAACTGGTCAAGTGCGAGTCGGACTCGTGCACAAATTGTTCCGTACCAACGTGCAATATCAATTTTTCTAGTAGGTAACAATAATAAAAATAACAATAGACGCCATAACAACATCAAGGCAACAAAAATGAAATTTCCACCCCTCATGAAATGCATGGCATATCCTAATAATTAATGTCAAAAAACAGTCCTTAATATTTTAAAAGCTCTTAAGCAGTTTACTGTTAGTTAACTCTGTGTCTATGATGAGCATACCAAAAGAAAAAAACAAGTGCCTAATATATATCCGAGCATTGTCTGACTCCGATATCAATTCTATTTGAAGGCGACAAAACAAAAATAGAGAAGCCATCAGCTAAAAGCAATTTATAATTGATTCCAGCGGCGTCACACAACTAAAACGATTTTGCCGTTCCAATTAACCGATCAATCAGAAAAAAGGGTAAATTAGCGACGCACAAACAGGGCCGCCGCAAAACTATGTGAATATATAATGTCGGTCCAAAATGGCGGGGCAAAAAACGGACGGAAGCTCACTAGCTACGGTGCGTTGGTTTGTTCCTTATTAAAATAAAATTAATCAATTATAGACCTTGTTTCATTATTAAGTAACTTTAAGTTATATGAAGACTCTTAGGCTGAGATCTATATAGCGTACTCTGACTTGAGACGGAGTACATTTTAGCTTGAGTACATTTTAACTCTATCATAAGTCTGAGTAGAGTCGGAGTACGCTCTCTAGATCTCGCCCTAAGACTGAGCCATATGACTCAGTAGGTAATAATATAAAGCTCGCTTTTGAGTTAGCCCGCCAACCCGCATTGGAGCAGCGTGGCGGATCTAAGCTCTAATCCTATGAGAGAGGAAGCCTGTGTGCAGAAGCGGGACTTTAAAAAAAGGATGCTGGTGGTAAAGGCGAGCTAATACAAATATGTTAAGCTCGATACAAATATGCTCGAAAGATTCTGAAGACAATTAAAAAGCTTCAAAAGTTGATTACTTTCTGAAATAATTAGAATATATTTTAAATATTTAGAAATTATCTCAAATACAACTTTTGAAACATTAATTTACTCATTTTTTTAATATTTAGTAACATAAATTTTACTAAATATATTTTAGTAAAATTAATAATTACTATTATTATTCACTTTTAGAATAAGTTTTGAAGTATTTGGAGTTTAAAGTTTTTGGAGTATTTATGTCTTGGTTTTTTTTTACCAGAAGGTACTTTTTTATGAGCGATCAAAGGTCTGATGACTGTACCGTACGTATTGAATCTACCAGTCGTCCTTTTTAACGGACAAACGAAAACACAGGCCCCGCAGTTATTACGTAGTCAAATGAGAGGCGGTCTATGTACAGTACATAGGAGATTTAAGCGAGTAAGTACATAGAAAAAAGTAAATAGTGATAAAAAAGCCACATTTTATTATGAGCCGATCAGATGGGAAATTTCGTGTTTGTTTGTATTGGTGACGCGCTGTATACAGAGTGTTCCGAATTTTATCACATTTTCTCTTATCATCAAAATTATTTTACACTCATGACTCATTTTATTGTATTTGGAATTTTGGATTGTTAAAAGTTCTTATAATAAATTTTTAAATCATTTTTATATTAATAATAACCATTTTTAAGTCCCATTTAAACTAAATCGAATTGTCTTAATGCGCCCTGATTAGACTAGAAGCCCTATATGATATGGTAGATTCAATTTGACAATTCAAAAGTACTTGCAAAAGTTTACTTGAATAAAAAACTTTTCTATTTCTATTAATACTTACTCAGCCTATACGATTCGTTTCGAGGGATTTTTTTCTAGAATGAAAAGTAGGAATGAACCGTCGCCAGGATGCAAGCTATATTGAAGCTAAGGCTTCATCTCAATCGAATGAACGATACACGAACGCATAAAGACAAATATTTATCTTTATATAACTCTGTTTCTGTATAATTTGATTTTTCAATATACTTTGAATGTATCCTAGAACTAGGCCATACAAGTTATTTCGTTTTAAAATCAATTTAGTTTATAATATTAAAATTGGTATGTTTAAAATTTAAAAGAAAAATTGAACATCCTGTAACCGCTCCAATGTGTTAGTGAATTCGAACGCATCGATTACGAACACACGGAGACCGATGTGTGACCGCACGCACACACGCACACATCGAGGTCACATCGGCTTTTGTGATGCAACGTCGAAAAAATAAATTACCCACCGACTTTGGAAAGTTTAATATCTTGATTCATTTTAGGGCCATCGAAGGCTCTTGTCAATTATTCAGATAATACTATAATTAGGGATGGCGACACAGTGTCTTCTTCTTTTTTCAATTTTTTTTTGACTGATTTTTTTTTTCAGTTCGCTGAAGCTAGGTTATTATGGAAACGGACAATAATTTCTAAATTTATAGATTAGAGACAAACATGTAAAATTTTTTCTGAAAAGAAACAGAATTTTCTTTAACTTAGAAAAGATAACTAACTTCCTCTTCTTCATTTGCCTCTTCTCTACCTTACTGAAGGTCAGCTTTTTGAACCTCTCCTTTTTCATGGCTAGGTGGACTAGATCTGCAACTATCTCGATGCCAGTTCATTCCCTCATGCTTTTTAGCCATGACTTCTTTAGCCTTCCAACCACTCTTTTTCCTACAATTTCCGCTGCGATATAACTAACTTGCGAGGGTAAAATTGTTAGAAATCTTAAACAATTATTAAAATAAATATTCGATCTGTATAATAATTAATAAATTTAACATTTTTAAACATACTCTATTTTTAATGTAAAATAGTCCAATCATTCTTAATAGAAAAATTTTGTCCGAAAAATTGAAAATTTTGTTGAAAAATTCAAACCAACTGAAATATTAATTGTGACCCGATATGTATAAGACTCGATACCTACACATAATAAAGGTTGTCAAAACACACTCATATTACAGCCGGCGAGTGTTCAAGGCAAATCGTCCGTGTCCCATACATCTCGTGTCAATTCGTCTTGTTTAAAGCCCACAACTCATGTTTGCATGCCCTACATACAAGAGCACTAAAAATTTAGGTCAAAGACTTAAAGTGTTTATTGTTCGACTGTTAGGTATCGCGGGGCCCACGATGCGCTTACTGAATCTTATTCGATGCATTGAACATCTTTTTAGGTGATGTTTTTATTCTTCAAAAAAATTGGTTGTCTGTAAAGTCGGTTTACGGACGATAATTTTACGTGAAAGAAAAACGTTTTAAGAAAACATTGCCTCTATATCGCTTGTTCCGCGCTCTCGCTTGCACGCTCGGCTAGGCGATACGTGACAATGAATCATGCTTTTTCGTGTGTGCGGCCGGCGTTCATCGATTTATAAGACGTTATCATGACAAAAAAATATAAGATACACTTAGGGGCTTTCCATTTATTACTGACAATTTCAACAACTTTCTGACTATTTTTAACCAAAAAACTTCAATTTCACGTAAAATTAGTATACGTACCTTACTAGCTTAAAGAATGTATAATTTAAGCCATACCCGTTATGCTTAACATGAAAAAAAAAATTCATGGTGGAACAAGTATAAATTCAAAATTTAAAAAACATTCGCCATTTTGTGGCGGCGGCCATCTTGGATTTGCAACAGTGCTATTCTACTAGTCAAGCCCTTTCATTTGATACCTATATTAGGGGACTTGTGAGTAAATACTTATGTAATCCGCCATTTTGTAGCGGCGGCCATCTTGGACCGATTTTCATCAAACATAGCTAACAACACTCTCGACTAATTCACCTTTCAAACAAAAAAAAACACTTTCAAATCGGTCCACCCGTTTGAGCGCCACAGGGGAACAGACAGACACACACACACACACACACACATACACACACACACACACACACACACAGACACGTCAAACTTATAACACCCCGACATTTTTGCGTCGGGGGTTAAAAAAGAACAAAAGAACTCCTAGTATCATTATCACCACAAACCGAATAACGGCGTTAAATTAGTATCATCACAATATATAACTGTAAAATGACAGGTACATACAAAGCAAGTATAATAATATGATGTTTCATTTATTCACCTTTTACTTTAGCATGTAAAATTGTTATATACTTTATATGTATATGAGTGACATGTGTGTAATATACTTTATTACAAATCTTACATTTAAAAATTGAGTAATTAGGAAAGTTTGCTATAGTCTATGGTTTAAAAAAACTACGAACTCTCTCCATATTAGCCAACATTAACTACTATTGCCAAAAATGCAGACCTTGTACCAAATACGCATTAAAAATCACCAATCAACATGCGTTCAAACGGTAGGACCACTTTCCTATATCTTTTTATTTTTTGTAGTTTAATCATGTACTTTACTTAACCGATGTAAAAGTTGTATAAGAACCACTTTATAAAGCCAGTTTTTATATTATCACTTTTGGTTTCTATTAGTGAATGAATATATTATTGCAAGTAGACTATAACATTTAGAGAGTTAGTAATATTTATTTATTTACTAAAGGGCCACCAAATGCTATATAGGTACTTATACAAAACCTATATTTGCGACCATCTATTTACATTATCACAGATAATATTTATTAAATAGGAGTGCTATTCAAGTAAGCTGTCAAACGTTAAACAATAAATAAAAAGCACCAACACTTAATAATGCCATTTGCACGAGTGTTTACCAATAATAATCAATATTCTTTGCATAAAATCGATTGCGATACGAGAGACCTGTTCTTATACGACCTTTGTCTTTTACATGACACCGAAAGAGCGTAATGTACTAACAAAAAATATTGAACGTAGGCTCACAACGTCCGAGGTTGTAATATTAATTTAATGTCACGTAGATAGTGTAATAAATTCAATGTAATTTTTATTTTATTCTGTTCCCCAGCCTTTAAAATGTTCGCATTACTGACTCACTGCCTAACAAAAAACAATGCAAACAAATACAGGAACTTGTCCATCGTAAATTTTATAGGATACAGAGGTGGATTAGTGTAAAAATTGATGATCCTTCCCTAGTGGTGTTTGCAGTGTGGTACATAGATTGTACATAAAAATATTATACATTTATAAACTATTTAATAGTTTATAACACCGTAAAATAACAGTTCCAAGTAGATAAAACTTTGGGTAAAAGGTGACAATATTTATTTGGTAAAATGTAATGTTATTCTTTTCTGTAATAGATACTTAGCGTTTATTAAGTAAACGCACTGATGCAATCTTTTTACAATTTACACGAGTCGATTAAGTTTCACAAATATACATACATACTTGTTAATTTTAATTGCGATCCATATATAGAAAAGCTACCAAATTTGAAGCAAAAGAACATTACAAATAATATGTTTTTAACATTTGTATGTCATGAGAGATGACGTTCACAATACTTTAAAAAATTACTTCAACTCAACCGGTTATTTGGCATTAAGAGTCTTAATATTAGTGATTACTCTGAACAGAGGTCAAAAGGCTGATTACGATTCGCAAGAAGAAAATTAAGAACATGCTTTATCAGTTTTAAATATCAATTATTAAACATGACCTAAGTACAATGTCGTTGCAAAAGTCACTTCATACCGAAAGGTTTTAAAAGATATTTTTATGACAATCGACATCCGATGAAACAGATACTTACGTGGGTAGTTTTATTTGCATTCCGTTTAAAAAAAAACAATTAAGATTACCTGACTTGGGTGCATTGCAAACAAAAACATTTGTTTATTACTAAATCGAGGCCGGAAATGTGACTTCATTTCAACAAACACGAATAACTGAATGATATATCGAACTTTGACTTTTCACCTCCCTATAATAATCACTTCCTGGTTAAAAAGATGGATAAAAAGCGTCAATCTTTTGAAAATCAACCAGGAAATTATTATATTCGTATTATTTTTAAAACTAGATATTATTTATTCATAAAATTTTTTGTTTATCATAAAAGCTCGTGTTCCAAATTGAGAATAGGCCGTATGTGTCACTTGTTTGTAAGAAAAATACGAAAAATAACAAGCTGTAAAATACATTAATAATACCTAATATTAAGTTAATTTTATCTTTACTGAAAAATAACGAATTTTATTAATATTCAATGATTAAAAAAGTGGCAATTCATTAACCGGCAAATTAAAAAAAAAAAAAAGAACATGCATTAGTTATATTAAGTGACTCGCCCCATTCTTAGCGACAAAAAGTGCAAAACGCGGGCCCCGCGATGCGTGGTTATTTCTGCAATTGACCCAAATACGCCACATGGCCGCGCGGCTGTAACGCACATCTCCCGTGAGTGCAGCTGTGTGCGTGTAGTGTGCGATACAGGTTGTATTATTTAGTACCGTCGGCAAATGTGATTGAAATTTGCCGTAAAAGCTGATTAATTTTTGAGTTAATAGCTTATAATTTATTTTAGTTGGTGCTCATTAAGCCACTATGTATAGGGCTTAAAAAATTATAATATGCTTGATATGTAAAAATTACCAACGTTTTTCCCTGTATTGATAGATGCTGGACTTAGGTCTCGTGAAGGTATTTTCACACTGCATGGTCTAAAACCGTTTGGGACCTGACAACTCCTAGATATCATCTGACCACCTTGTGAGGAGAGGCTACCAAAACTGCGCTTTCCGGTGCGGGGCTCTACAAAATTCCTAGTAGATTCTAAACTTGTGTAGTTCCCATTGTAGAGCTTAACATTTAGGTTAAAAAATTATGTTGAGAAAAACTATCGTTAAACTTTATCATTCATAGTGTAGTTCGTGAACTTATCTAGCATCTACGCGGATTCGTAGATCGCCTACGAGACGCGTAGTCGTGATATATTCGATAGAGACATTATCTTCTATGTTATTGAGTAGTTAGAAACGTTCTACATATTTGACGACACAAAAGAGCTTCTAGATTCGCAGCCGGAGTTACTCAATTGAAAGGTTAAACAAAGACAACAAAACCAATTTGCCGATCTATTATATTAGCGAGATATTTATGTAATTATTAAAATTTTATGCAGACGTTACGCCCAATGACAAGCGATATTGAATTGTGGCGGAGTGCGCGTGTGTGCGTAATTCTTTCACACATTTTTGATCACAACATTTTTATTTGCATTCCCTGCGAGTGTGTGCGTCGTGTACACGCTGTGTATGTGTGCGCACTAATTGCGATAGCTACTTCATTTAAATTTCGAATGTCAGCCCATCGGCTTTTTGTAAAACTGTGTAAGTACGAATTTTAAATATTGCGTCGTCAATTTTGAGTTATACTTACTTAATTTCTATTTCAAAAAATAAACTGTTTATTTCATTTTATTAATAAAGTTTATTTTTTATTAAAATGTAAACAAAAAACATTTTGTTACATTTCTTACGGAAAAAGTTATTTTGGAGAGTTAATTAGAATTATTCCTTGTGCATACTGCAAATTAAGCTTATTGCAATACAGTTCCGCAACGTCTCCATAGGCGTCTCTATTGAATATAAATGCAATTTTCCTTGCAGTGAATTAACGTACGAAAATAAAGTAATATGCAATTCAATTCATAAACGTAGATGACGGGTTTGTGTAAATAACTACTACTACTACTTTACTAAATACTACATATCGAAACATAATGACTTCAGAGTGAAATGGACCTAAACTGGCTTATTTTAAGGTTTGAATTAGCCAATACATTCAGCCATTCGCCTACAGTCAACGCTCCAAGCGGAAATGTTTTAAATAAATATTCGACGTACTGAATTACGACTTTAAAATAAGAATCTTTGGGTTCATTTTGCATTACATATTACAGTTTTTGGATATGTAGTATTCAGTAAAGTTTTCGAGTTGAGCTAGCTCAGAATAACCATACTATTTAGGTAAACTTTGACCGTAATTTTTAGGCTGCTGCTTTAACAAGCAGGTCGTGCGATGCGTCAATCAATTTTAAATCGTGTTATTGTTGTTTAAATAGTGCATAATGTTCAATGCGTTTAGGTTAATTAACTTTCATTGTTCAGTTTACCGTTTAATATTTAATTAGGTCAAAAAGTAGTTCAAGAAAAAAATATTTTTACATGTACCTATAATTTGTTTATCGCACAAAACCATTTAATAACGAAGACTTTAAACTGCGCTTAGATTGATGGAAATCCTGTAAGTTACAATAGGTCTATGGTCTTTTATTATTTTTATTGTATGCTAGGCTTACGCTTGACGACAATCACGCCTCTTGGAAAGCAATGATGATGGTCTTAGTTGGAACGCGCTTACTTAGAAAATGCCTATTTACTCTTTCTTGTTTGAAATAAGGTCTGAAAGAAAAAGAATCTTTTGTTTCTAAGTTATATTTCAATTAATTCAATTTAAAAAAAATTCAACATAGCTACCATATTTAAGTTGGATAACTCCCAAACAGTTAATATAATGTTAATTACAGAAAAGATCATTATCTCCTTGGCACCGTGAAATCGTGGCTGGCTTCAAATTTCACCTAAAGACTAAGTCGTTGATTACGCATTTAATAGCCTATACGAATTCCGTTTCTTTTAGAGTTTCGAGTGCTTTTTCGGACTAAATTTTAACATAAACACACTAGGTATGTTTTGTTAAAAGGAATATGCAACGGTTATGATTAGGGCTTGCTGGTGAGCACCCGGCTTAAGATATATCTTATATTATAAAACTATCACTACAAAATATTATAAAACAAAGTCCCTCGCCGCGTCTGTCTATAATAATACGCCGCGATAAACTTAAAAACTACGGAATGGATCTTCATGCGGTTTTCACCATTTATGAGAAAGCTTTACTCTAGCGGCACGCTATGAAGGCCGGTTTGACACATTACAATAGTGATGTGGAATGTCAATTTAGTCTCGAACAAAAAACAATTAAGTTTTGTTTTTGTACCTGATTAAATAGGTTTAATAAAACAAAAATGTATATGTTTATTTAATTTATTTGAACGAACTGAATATTTGAACGAAATTTATTGATATTTTTTTGCGATTTCAGAGGTTTGTCCACATAGTGAAAATTGTTCATATTCACAAGTACATTCACCCCTTAAATGGTGCAAACTGATTTTTCTACACTTGTATACATTTAAGAAATCAATTTAATAAATAAATTTTGAGTCCTAAACCTAAAACTACATTCGATAAAATTTATGAATCTCTGCACATCACTATCGTCAATAAAGTAATACAATTATTTCCTTCAAAGTCGTTATCAATTAATACGGAACTTCATGAGCGGACAAACGTCAAACCGGCCATCATAGCGTGCCGCTAGAGTAGGTGCAGGTATGATTTGTTAAAGTTTTGTGTAAATATGACGATAATTGTTGCAAATGTCGGAAAAAGTCAAGCGGCCTTGGATCTTTGAGATATAAGTAACAAAACAATGTGTGGTGAAGAACGTATAAAACTATTTTTGAAAATTTTGTCTGTTTGTCTGTATGTTTGTGCGCGCATCACGCAAAAACTACTGAATGGATTGGAATGAAACTTGACATGATTTAAATTCATACTACGGAGTAACATATAGGATACTTTTTATCCCGAAATTCAGCACGGTTTCCTTGGGAGAGGGGATGAAAGTCAATGTGTAGTTACTTAGCTGTAATTCATTAACGCATGGTCCGATTTCATTCATTCTTTTTTTATTAGAAAGGAGATACTTTAGAGATTACCGGCTAATCTCTGAAAATTGGATCGATTTTGATGGGACTTTCACTGGCGGATGTTTACATTTTGATCTACCTAAACAACCGCCAGTGAACTTTTAACAGGTTTTAGCAAGGTATGAGCTCAAAGTAGCTTAGGAAAAACAAAATGATTCCCACGGGATTTTTAAAAACCAATATCCACGCGAACGAAGTCGCGGGTATTCGCTTGTTTATTAATATAGTAAATTGATAGAAGGAAGTCATAAAGTTTCAATAATAAAAATAATGAATTGCAATCGTGTCCACATTGTATATTAATTTCAATGACGTACAGTTTAGCAAGCGAGCTGCTCGTAAGTGCATCAGAATTTCGTCCTTGTTTTAAACAGCTGCTAACTTATTACATTTTAAACGTTCAAACGTTCAATAATAATTGAGAGTTTTTAAATATAATAGCATATGTTTAGTGCCTATTATTGCAGCTACATATGATTTCTCTGGGCTAAGTGACAGCTAAGTTGGATAATACGCGAATATGTAAAGCACACCGTTTCTGCTTATATCTTTTCTGGGATGAAAAGTATCCTGTGTCCGTATCCAGGACGTAAATTATCCCTGTGCTAAGTTTCAGCTTAATAGGATGAATGATGCGCGTAGGCATGGAGGATGAAAAGCCAGACAAAAAACAAACAACTTTTAATTTTTGTGTATAAAATATAGATGCCTGAAACAACTCAGTATAATAATAGGAAATTATGTTTTTTAAAAATTAACGTTTAGTTACTTATTTATAAAATTACTCTTATCCCAGTTCGTATGATGCGGCGACACACGATAAACGGCCCATGCAACCGGACATTACGCCCTCATTTTTATTTGGCACATAGACAAAAACACCCTTTTTTCGCTATATAAAAACGCACACACGCAAAAAATATATAACATAACCGAAAGTATGTACACGTCCGCGTAATGCTGAAATTGTGTACACGATTATAGTTCTTTTTTAATGGGTGAAAGGTAACACAATGGCCTGCTATTTTTACTAATTGTATCGAGTATAATAAATGTAGCGAGGCTGTACGGCGGCCGGACAGTAGGCACATAGCCGCAGCGTTCAATAATTAGCGAATGTTTTTTAAACAGAATTCGAAATTTGAAATGAAGTTTTATTCGGCCTGATTGCGATTTTTCAATTCGTAATTCGAACGGGAATGCATTTTTTTTCATCTCCCATTTGCATCCGACATTTGCAATTAAAAATGGATTATTGCTTTTGTTTTTTTTAAATGCGGTACCTACCCAATACCTACCTACGATTTTTTGAATGACAAAATGTAAAATAATAAAGCCTTAAGTACATGTCTGCTTTTTCATCGATGTCTGTAGTCTATGATTTGAGCGCAATAATTTTTCTTTTTTTACGGATCAGCATTCAGCATGTTTGTTCCTCTTGAGTGGCAGAACATGAAAAATGAAAATAATAAAAGTCAAAGTACCTGTCAATTTTTTTAATCAATGTCTGTAGTCTATGATTTGAGTGCATAATATGTATACATACAATATACATAATATATTATATGCTTGTTCCTTTCATGTTACAAAATTAAACTTGAGTAGATACGTTTCATGAAAATTATACCTTAAATACTTAGTTACTTAGTTAATTATAATTACTTAGTTAAGTAATTTAACTTTTCTGTTTTTTGTCAATCAATGTAAAGCATAATCTCTATAATACTTGATGTCTGTCTTATTTTTTTAAGCTGTCTTTAGTCTATGAGCTTAAGTGAGTCATCTTTTTTCGTTTTTTAATCGAAGTCTTTATAGTCTATGATTGTGCGTATGTAAACTTTTTCTTTTTTTACGAATAAGCGCGTTCCTTTCTCTACAAAGATACTCCGAGCCGAATGTAATCCGCCCAGTGTAACGTGACCTACCCTACGCATGATATATAATCACACAAGGGTTCTTTCAACTGGCTGGTTGGTATAAAAAGGGCCAAGGGCTCTTAAAGACTTGTCGAGCTAGACTCGAAGGGCAGAGGGTCGCAGGAACTGGATTGCGATTCGTATACTTAGATGGTTGTATAGAAATATATTGAAATTCGACAACAGACGAACTTTTGGTTATTGCTTTTCTTTTTTAAACGGTCTTCGAATGTTGCATTATTTTACAATCATCAAAATATGTAGTTAGGTAGGTAGGTTCAGGCATTCTTTGTATTACCGATAACTATGTGTATAACTGTATATAAAACCAGGATTTTCTGGAGGATGGATGTTTTTGTTTTTGACAGTGTTTTTTCCCTTCATTTTGACGTTGTGAATTTGTGATATTTAGAACATACCTACTTACTTGAATAGATTACATGTTAAAAAAAGAAAAGTCCCGATTCTCTCACTGACCGAATAATGAACTCTCAGCCCCAACCTTAGACCCATAAAATACAGTTTCCCTTTATAATGTTGATAAATGGCAATGAATAAGGATATATTATTTATTTTTTCCACGGGAAAGAAAATTTCTAATTCTACGCGAAAAAAGCCGCGGGTCGCTAATACATAAATTATATTATATACACAAAAAATAAACATACTATCAACATTTATATGTAAAGTTGTAGGAAATGAAATAATATCAATTTTAAAAAAAGATCAATTTTAGAATTTAGAGCCGTAAAGCCAGTTTAAAAGTGCTTTACAATTTACGAGTAACTTTAACTTATATTTCGAATTTCGAAAGAATTCAAATAATTCACAGAATGTAACCGAGTCGCATTTCAAATATCGAATGTTACTTGTTAGTTTGTGTGCGAACACTATATCCATGTCGCAGTTCTATGTAGTGTATCCGTGTGATATCAACATTAGGATTTGCACCCACTGAATCTTGCTATACTTAATCAATTTATTTATTTATTATATGTATATTATAGGGTAATGCTGCTGATATTAATTCCATTATCGTGCAGCAGAAAAAGGCTGTTTGTAGAGTCATTGAGAAATAGATTTAAGGAAGTTAAAATTATGACAGTGCATAACCAATATAATATGAGTTTATTTAAAAATTTAATATAGGTATATATGTACATAAAAATATCAATTTTAAGAAAAAAAAGTGACGATCATAATCTTAATTTCAGAAACAAAGATAAACTTGCGTTACTCACTACCAGGCTGCGAAAAATTGGAAATTCATTTATTGGTAATTGTGTACGTTTTTATAATCAACTACCAGAAGACATTTCGGAGATGTCTCTCGATAAATTCAAGATTTTATAAAATGCAAACTAGGTGAAAAAGCTAAGTAAAACGTAAAAGATTATTTTAACGTTCTAGTTTATTAAATCATATTGGGAGATGGTGATAATAAAAAAAACCGAATGAGTTTGTTGTAGGCTCATCTCAGACTTGCGTTTGGAACCCTCGTTGTTTTAGTTTTAAATTCTCGTAAGTAATTATCACCATTTATACCTCCCCTCTATGTACTTGTAAAATTGAGGTTCAAAAAGTGTTCAGTGTACCAATTTTTAATAAAATTTATTTGACTTGACTTTCACAACAAAATGCTACCGATATGTGCTGTAGGATTGAATATGCTGAGGATTTCAAAGAGTTAGAGAGACCCTGTTAGCAATGTGACTGTGAATATCTATTGTTAAACTCTTTTTTTGTTGACTGTGTATAATATTTTCATATTATTTCAGTTCATATTATTCTTTATTGGCACGGGATATACTAATACAAATAAAATAAACTATTCAGCTCAGTGGGCAACCGTCCTAACCAATAGCATGGATGTGTGCGTCTATCCTTCCTTGACCTAGAGCCGCGACTATCGTCTCTAGGTCAGGACCACTACACACACTACATGCCATCGACCACTTCACGCTAACCTCCCGCACCCCGACTACTCCATACAAATGCAGTTACAACAAGGGGGATTGTGTGCAAATCCACGGGTCTGCTCATAATGGACGTGTGGATAGTCGACTAGACGCTTCGTAGACGGATGTTATGTACGTAATCTGTGGTAATGGTTCGTTTCGGGTTAGATTTTGAATTTGGAATGTTTAAGTTTCAATTAGAGAACATTGTTTGTGGAGTGTGGAGCGGTTTGCATACATAATTAATTAGAACTGCGTCGTATTTAGTTAGTAGAGTTTAAAATTATTATTACAAAACTACTAATGACTTGAAAAGGTGTTAAATACATCTACTTCTTGATTTATAATGTCTCCTGTGTTATTGATGATGCACTTTCTGAGAAAAGTGTTTATGTCATGTCCTCTAAATATCCACCCCGAATGTTATGAAGTACAGTCCCAATCCGTGTTTATCTGTGTATTTGTTACCTATAACCTACGAGTTAATACTCGCTACTTCGTCCGCGTGGATTCATATAAATCTCATACAAATTTTCAACCCCTATTTAACCTACTTAGGGATTGATTTTTGAAAAATCCTTTGCATGCCTAATTTCAGCCCAATCCGTCCAGTAATTTGAGCTTTGCGTTGATAGATCAGTCAGTCAGTCAGTCACCTTTTTCTTATAAATATTTAGATTGCTAACTTCTTAACTTTTTAGTGTCTAGACACACGCAAATGTACTTGGAATGCTAGACAAACGCAAAAAGCCGATGAAGTCGCTTGGAATTGCTAGTTCTAATGTTAATAAAGCCACGTGGCCTGTTTCTATTACCGGTTAGGCTTATTTTAGTAAAATCATTTGTTCTCCTCAAGTTCTTCTTTATTAAATTATCATATCGGGTTAAGTGAGAGGCTTCGGTAGCGGCTAGTAACCTACCAGTACCATCCTCCCGGTTAAATCATACCGTCAAACGTTCCGGTGCGATGCCTCCTAGAAACCTTTTTTAAAGTTACACTTAACAGTTCGTTATACTCGAATTACAAATCGTACACGCGTACGCGCGCATTCGGTATGACTGCATTGGACTATGTGTAGACTATGTACACAAGAGAACGTTTTCTTTGCTCAGTATAGCCAAAGGTATAATATCCTATGCATAACCCATGCGTTACAAAATTCGATGTAAAAAGTTGTTTTAAAATATGTCTTAGTGATTAGTGATAAAGTCTTCATTCGCATACAGGATAGGTGCATCAGTAACTACCTACCATACGCATAAGTATAAAAGTAACTTACCAAATTCCAATCTAAAGAATGTCCTGTACATTAGGAAGTCGAATCTAAATCTATATCTTCTTCTATCTATCTTCTATTCTATACATATAATAAAATCGTAGAATTGCCGTATCTGTACATTGAAGATTTTTGCAAAATAATAACTGGGGGATGTTAGGGATAAGTAATAGAACGTAAAAAAGCTATTTTTGAAATTTTTGTCTGTTTGTCTGTTTGTCTGTTTATCTGTTTGTCTGTTTGTCTGTTTATCTGTTTGTCTGTTTGTCTGTATGTTTGTGCGCGCATCACGTAAAAACTACTGAATGGATTGAAATGAAACTCGGCATGATTTAAGTTAATACTATGGAGTAACATATAGGATACTTTTTATCCCGAAATTCAGCACGGTTCCCTTGGGAGAGGGGATGAAAGGCAAAATGTGTACTTAGCTGTAATTCGTTAACGGGTGGTCCGATTTCATTCATTCTTTTTTTGTTAGAAAGTAGATACTTTAAAGACTACAGGTTAATCTCCGAAAGGCTGGACCGATTTTGATGGGACTTTCACTGGCGGATGTTTACATTTTGATGTACCTAAACATCCGCCAGTGAACTTTTAACAGTTTTTAGCAAGGTTTAAGCTCAAAGGAGCATAGGAAAAACAAAATGATTCCCACGGGATTATTAAAATCAATATCTACGCGAACGAAGTCGCGGGTATCCGCTCGTAGTTAAATAAAAATATACTCTAATTCAATAGTTATAGGATTGAGTATATTATACTTTATTATGTTACATTTTATACAAATAAGTAAAATTCACAGACGTACAAAACAGGTAAAATTAAAGTTTCTGTCTGCGATTTCGAAATAACCGCCTTATATTATTAGCCCATTATTTATTTTCATGATAGCATAACAGAAATATATGTTTTTTTAATCTGTCTATCACGGGCGGGTAGAGGAAGGGCGCTTAAGGCTTTTTAACCCCGGGCCGAAATATTTAGTTTCCGCTGATATTAGTGACAATGTACTTATCGGTTAATACATTTTCACTATTTATCGCTGAACCGATATTGACGAAAATTTGCAGAGGGATGCTTGAATCCCGGAAAGGGGTACAGGATAATTTTTATCCCAGGAAATCAAAGAATTCTAATGGGATTTAAAATAATTACAAAATCAGCGGAAAAAAGCCGTGGGCATCAGCTATCATAAAGTAAAAGACATTGTCAAAGTCAAAAAGGAAGGCCCTATTTAGGGCACTATGCAATAGAAAATTCGATGACAAACATCAATTTAAAAACATCCTTTATAGCTTGAAAATAAAGTCGAAAGTTGTTCAGATATCTATGTGCACGCAGTAGCTACATATTAATATTCTAGGTATAAATAGTACTTTGCCAAAGTCAAAGGGATGGGAATGCATCGGGTTCAATGACCGCCGAAACGCAACGCGCGGCAAGGTCACACACACTAACGCAACGCACACATAGACACGTCGACCGTGAAATTAGAAATATTAGTGATGCGGTGCGGTCGATAGTCTGGGATATCGATAGTCATGGGATTTAAATTTGTTTGATCAAATCGAAAAGATTTCTTGAGTTCAAGTAAGTGAATTTATCAAGTATCAATCCATAGGGTGGTTCTAATTTAAAAAAATATATTTAAAACATTACTTTTAAAACAGGTAAATTAAAAAATCAGACGTCACAAAATATAATTAATGCCCCGGAAAGTCTTGTATCTATTTTAACCATACTTAATATTTTCTGGAATTATAAGTCTGTTATATACTTTTCTATGATGTCATCTTTGTGCTGAAATTGTTCAACGGTCGAGCTGTGAAAAGGTAACAGATCGACATTTTCGCAATATAATAATATTCTATGAGTATAGAGTATGGATGTTAATTCTGCATTAGATTGTACAATGTACATCTAACATTTTTATATAACGTAATTCTCAATGATTTTTTTCTTTTATACTGATTCTCAGAATTTTTATTGATAGTTTTATTTCAACTTAGTCCAAAAATTAAAAAAAATATATTAAAGTGTTAAAAAGACAATACAGACGTGTTAAAAAAGTCACTCAGTAGTAAGTATGATGACAGATTTTGAATAATAATGCCTGTAGATAACGACCTCTCCAACCAATTCGCTTTAACACCCCACGAAGGCTACTTGTACGCCATTAAAATTTTTCGGACACTTCACATCGGAAATTAAAAACGTAATAAATCACTTATAACAGGATGTGCTGATCCTCTTTCACAAAACAATGTCGTTTATTTGTATTGTACTTGTGTCATAAGGTTAGACTTGAGGTTATTTTAAATTGAAATCGTTGTACTACTTTTGAATAACGCATTTGGGTGGATCATTGAACTTTTTAGTCACAAAACAATATGTACTATGAATGTTAATTTTGAAATTTATGCCTTTTTATTTGCCCCGCCCTGGCTTTACAGAATATACAAAGTACCTATCTAAATATTTGATTTTCGATTTTATGTATGTTTGAATTACAATTTTGGTTATCGTGCATTAATTTTTAAAGATATACGTCTATCTTTTATTACGTATAATATGTATAGTAATTATATAATAATAATATTTTTTAGACCTATTACATAGGAATACCTCAACAATAATATTATATACTTTTTTAGGACTCAACCAGCCCTAGAAGAGCAATTACTGAGTTTTTCTTCGATAGGAAGGACATTTTCAATCAAAGTTTAATATGTTATATCCAATCAATGACAATTCAAAAATGCTTTGTTTTTCTTTCATATGATTAGTCACTTAGTATATAAAATAACTCTTTTCAGTTCTAATCGAATCCAAATGCTAAGCCAATATTACCATACTACGTGAATTCCAAATTTTTGGCTTACATACTTGCATATAATATATTCAGCATTCATCGAATCCGGCAATGTTGAATTAGCGGTCAACGCTGGTTGCATATCAATGGATGTTGAAAGAATTTACGATGAGTTAGCACGGAGAGACAATCGTTTCCTGACTTCGCACATAATGTTGCACATGCTAATTTAGATTTTATGATGATGCTCAAAATGATAAGCTGGTATGACGCGATTGTTGTTTAAGATGCATCGAAACATTTATGCAAACGGTGGTGTTTTATTATATAAACCAGAACCTATAAGTAGGTACCTATAAAACCTAATATTTTGCACGTTTCAAAGGCCATTTCTTTCCAAGCCAAGCAAATCTTTTTCATTTTAAGGCTGATGCACGTTCTTCAAAGCGTTTGGTAGCAAATTGGTACTTACTTGGTTAGTCAACATTTATCTATAGTAACTTAAATTGGTAGTTATGAAACTAACACTGTCCTTTCCACGATATTCTTGGAAAATGATAGCATTACTTTAAAACAGATTGTCTATTTAAAAGGATTTGTGCTATTAGCAGCATGCTGGTGCAAATCCTTTATGATATGTATGCGTATATTTAGACCTCATCCTTAAGTCAGAACAGTCCTTATGTGTCGAATTTTATAGAATGACGTTTGTAATCTCGCATAACATACACCCTTTTTGAAGTAAATTACATTTAAATACAATTTACTCTTACCACATACGCTAACGGAAAATCGTTTCTTCTAGGCAGACTTCAAAAATGGCAGACGACATTTTTGGTCTGACATTTATTCTTGACCCTTACATAGATTGATACTGGCCAAAGTTGTCTCGCGCTCAGTTCTCGTTTTCGGTAACAAAAAGTTACCGACTATAAACGGGTCGGTTGTCTTATGCAATTAATTTAAAACAAGGAAGTAAAGTTTCAGTAGTTTAATAGGAAGCAGGTGATTATTAACGTCAAATATATAAAAAACGCATTTTGTTATTCCAACATAAGAAAACGCAGCAACATTATAAATTTGTTATTATCGTGCCGACATCAGCCTTCTTCTCAAGGCCAACAGGGTTGATTGTTTATTTAAATTTTAGTGTACATATAAAATGTATACTATGCATAAAAGGTGAATTAAAATTACGTTTATAATAAACATCATTGTTATAATAGCAATCATTCATTTAAAAACGCACATATTTTGCAAAATAATCGTAAGTACAGTGTAATTTATACAGCTACAGACTAAAATTCATTAGTGACTGTTTCCACTTTGCTCGTTAGTTTATATTAATTTAAGGAATTATTTTAGGTGAAATTAATGAGCTCGTTATATAGACAAATATTATCGATAGATTTAATGACCATCACTACGCACTATGTCGATGCACTATACAGCGAGCGACTTAATTCGTTAGTAGTTTGCTATTCCGCATAGGTTTATTATTCTCAATTTTAGTAATTTTTGGCAGTAAATTGGTTTCGTAGACAGAAATGACTATCGATAGAGCTAATAATCATCACTTTGTGACTCTATGCACATACATATACAGCGGATAACTAAAACAAGTTTCAATAGTGGCTGTTTGTATGACGTTATGATGATTTCTAGCTTTATTTTGTCAATAAATAGTATCGATAGATCTAATGCCCAACACTAAGCGAGTCGTTGCACTATACAGCGAGTGACTAAATTCAGTTTCACTAGTGGCTGTTCGGTTTGAACGAACCAACACTGGTGGTTTATTTTCGTAATGTTAGGCTGAGTCTGAGCTGCGCGCATACTACTGGTTCATTACAAACTTGACAGATCACTGACGGCATCTGTCTACGTTTATTGTTAATGTGCATTAAGCTTTACTAATAATACACCTCCTCAGTTAGTTAGATTATTATCGTATTATATTTATACTGATCGTATTACTAAGGTACAGAAAGGTACAGAAATGAAGAGTTAATTCAAATACAAAGGTTTGTTGTAGTTTACAACTTAACTATAGGACTATGTTATGTATGTTACAAGCGATCCGCCCCGGCTTCGCACGGGTAGTAATTACCCGCTACTATCCCACCATACATTGTTTTGTTATATCTGAATAGGATTAGGCAGCGTTTTCGATGAAAGCTCCCAAACGGCTTCAAGACTTTTTCCGACATTGTCAACAAGTCGTTAGTTTAAATTACCTATCGTCATAATATTATTTCAAACAATTTACACAAAACCATAAAAAATTATACACTTAAACTTTCCTCATGAATTTATTTATTTTATTTATTTATTAACACCAACAATTACTCTGTCTATTGGTGAAAATTGCATGTAAATCCGTTCAACAGTTTTTAAGTTTATCGCGTAGGTATAGACAGATAGACAGATGCGGCTGGAAACTTTGTTTTAAAAGTAGGATACATAGGAACCATATTACTAGAAGAATAGAACATGCATGTGGAGGGAAAAAAGAGTAGAGGAAGACCAAAGAAAAAATGGATGGAGTGTGTGAAAGAGGATATGCGTGTAAAAGGGGTAAATGATGCGTTGACGTATAATGGAAGTGAATGGAAGAACTTCTTCTTCCATTCACTTCCATGTTGTTCCAAGACATGTTGTGCCGACTCTACATAGCGTGGGATAAGTACCGACCCATGTTCAAACATATATGCACTATAATATCCCCTGCGTAATTGGCTAGTTTCCGATGAAGCTGACCGCCGCAGGAGGCCATTATGATTATGTTTACATTCCGGTGTACCGACGCGGGCGACTGCTAGCTAATTCCGGTTCAAACTGGATTAGCTAGATAATACCTAACCAGTTGGCTAGGTCATGTTCTATTCTATCCACGTGACGGTATGACGAAGCGCCGTGAAAAAACCACGTCTATTTTTTTGTACCTAGAAGTAACATTTTTACAATGGCGCCACACATAGCACAAACATGTGAAAACTTATTTGAACACTTGTTTGAATACATGTGTGACAGGGGCCTTTGGTATTTAATTTTGTTTAAAGTTAGAACACCAATTTGTACGTTGCCATTCGGTATAGGCACAGAAGTACCTAAGTATTTTGTTTTAATAAAATTGCAAAAGCAATTTATTATGTTAATTAGCCAAGTGCAGTCTATAAATTGCCGTTGTTGATGATAAGAGCAACTCAATTTGTTTATCACTAACCACTAACCAGTTTCAATTACTTTATTTGGAAACTAAAATTGCGTTGTTATAAGATAGGTGCATAATAATTGAAAGGACCTCTTCGTCAAAACAATTCTCTCGTTAGTCGTTACCGCTCTCTAATTACTTCGAAATAATACGCAAAACTGCTATTGTTTGTCCCAAAAAATGATGGCCAAACCTCAAAATGCAAATGGCGCAATTAAAAAAAGTCTTCCCGCGAAAAATGACGACGCAAGATGGCCGCCCTATTTAGATCCTGCCTTCTATTGGCGCGCTAGCTTTAAATTTAAAAATGGAATGCACTGTCCTTGGCGGACGAGGTTCGTTGACCTTCCGATGCATTTTGGCGGTTTCTTGCTAATTCTGAATAGTCCCAACCGACGCGAACCACCGCTGATGTATTATAGGCCATTTCCATTTTATTTTGTGGTACAAATTCGCTCAGTAGTCTGGCGCGGTGCATTTAAAACACTCTACACGAATTGTCAAATGATTTTGAGCTCTCGCGGTTTTACTTAAGACCTAGTATCAGTGTAGTTTTTTTAGATTATACGTTATCGTTAAGCCATTTTCATTCATATTCAAAGGCGGTACGATGTAAATTAGGCTGTTACGGTTTAGTAAATGGCGAAGTCTTATCATGCCCACTGAAGGTGAGCTAGACAGGGAACTTTTTCATTTTTGGAAACGTTTTAGTACTTTTAAACTTTTCAAAGTCACAGAATGTTAATTACACAACAAACTACCATTAAAGGACGATAGTTTTTATATATGTATACGTGCTTGTATTTAAAGTCTCGATGTCAAAAGACATTTTCGATAAAGTAAACTTACCTGCGCGTGCATAAGTATAACAAACTAAGCTAAGTATAGTTTTTTGAAAAATAATTATTTCCAAGAAAAGGCTTTTTTAGAAATATGAAAAATTTTAACACTTCCATGGTATTCGACCCTCGTTTATTTTTCAGACCCATTGATCATGGTACATTGGCAGATGAGGAGATTGCGTACAAATTCTCCAAATGCGTTCAGAGACAAGGCCACGTCAACTTTTTTTTAATCACCCCTGATACGTCATTATACACATGGCCGCAAGGCCGCAAGACGGCGCAAAAGCAGCAAGAAGCGCACGCAACGTATTTCTCAATCGAAAATTCAGATTTATTTATTTTTCAAACTTGGTACACTGTACGTTTTTTGAATGTCAGTGAATTTAACTAACTAGTTTAAGAAAGTGAAGTAATTATAGGTATACTAGCGACCCGCCCCGGCTTCGCACGGTTAGTAGAGCATATTATGCGTAGGTACTACCCGCTCAGGGATTAGGCAGCGTTTTCGATGAAAGCTCCCAGGCGGCCTGACTTTTTACGATATTTTCCACAATGAACTTACTATATCTCACCTTATACCCGAATTACTAATTCCGTGGAATTCTGACGTTTCATAATGTTACCAGAGATAAAACAATTCCCACAAAAAAGATAAAAAATTCAAAACTTATGCAAATACAAATCAACTGCTGCATGTAGATATGACAAATGCCTGACAGACACTTCATGGTGATAATGTCATTCGACTTCCATTTTTGAATAAATTTTTTCAATGTGCTTCTTTTGTTTTCTATTGCTGTTAGTGTGCACTTTCTAGTTTCCATTCTTAGCAATTTCTATTTTAGGGCGAAACAATTAATATTATTAAGCGGCTTAGAGCTTTATATGTTGACAGGGAATTAAAGTAGTTTGGGGTAAAATCGTACTTCGTAGATGTCAACCCTGTTCTCCATATAAATAACTCATCTGTAAATGACAATGACAGCTGTCAGAATTAAGTCGATGTTAAGTCAAAAATAAGGAGAAAAACTAAATATTTCAAATCAAATAAACAAATAAATTACAGTGTATTTGGGACATAAAAAGGTAAGTTTTCACCAGATTCCGTGAAAAAAAAAATTATTTTAAAAGATAAAAATAAAAAACCAAAAACTTGGTTTTTTGAACTTTTCACATAAATTTTGAGGTTATGTGAAAAAAGTGTAAATACAAAAGTTGTAGATCTTTTTATTACCTACAACTTTGCCATTTATTTTTTTTCCATAGGACTTCTAGTTTTGCCGGAAATCGAGATAAACCATTTTTTACCCTTAAAACTCCCCCCCCCCCCCTTTTTTCCCGAGCTCAGATCACCCGTAAATTATTTTTCCTTGTATTTTTATAATATTCTCCTCCTTTTCCAATGGGTTTTATCCTACGTAAGTACTGTGATTTTTTTTTTGTTTCAAAAATTATCGACACTGGGAAATATAGGTGAACCGCGGCCACCGACGCGCTTATAGGCACGCTCCCGCCGCCGCAATTTTTAAATCTGTAATATCTTCGAAAGTATTCATTTAAATCATATGCTGTAAAGGGCCATATGGATTTATATTAAATCAACAATGTATTTAAGGTATTTAATTAGATAAGGATTAATGCTGTATTGGTTGAAATCGCTTCGAAAATTAGCCATTATTTGTCGTAAAAAGTAAATGACAAAAAAATGTTATTGTGGGATATCCATAAGAGATAGACATATACCATCGCGGACTTTTCTGTAGACCTTTTCAATGTGTACAATATTTAGTACATTATTTTGATAAATCTCGTAGGGTTCAGCCTGCGTTTGCAATGTAAGCGGAAAAAATTTAATTATTTACGACATCACATTAGAAACCTCAAAAATAACAGTATTTCTCCACTATTTAATGGATGTTATTATACATATGTAGCGACACATTAGGTGTGCATGCAAGGCGTTCTGTCGACGTTAGCAAAACGCATTGCATGACGACACACGGCGCCGCGGAGGGGGAGGTTGATGTAGCGACACATTAGGTGTGCATGCAAGGCGTTCTGTCGACGTTAGCAAAACGCATTGCATGACGACACACGGCGCCGCGGAGGGGAGTCTATCCCGGCACGTCGCGACCGTTAGACGGGTACTAAAATCACTGTAATTAATAATAATAAAATTGGTAATTGTGTTTGGACATATTAACATTAAACAACCAGTAACTTGATAAAGCCCTTTATTTATTTATCATCTTTCCAACAAACATTTAATTACCCAGCTGGTAACATATCTACCAAAGTGGTGACCCCGTGAAAAAACAACATGCAGCCTGTACCAGCACCCGGGTCGATAAATAACCTGGCAGCGCCCGTACCCCAGGTAAAGGAAGAAAGGATGGCGGAATTGGCAGCGATTACCGTCACATCGCGCGTGCCTGAATTCTGGGCAGACCACCCAAGGTTGTGGTTCCTCCAAACGGAGGCTATTTTAGCCCCACAAAAAATGTCGGACGAGGCCCGGTACAACCTTGTCATCACCAAGCTGTCCAAAGAAGCCATACAACAAGTCACAGATATTCTTATCACGCCGCCGGATGCACAAAGGTACGAAGCACTGAAGGCGCGCCTCCTCGCCGTTTACGAGGAGTCGGAGACGCGCCAAATTCAACGACTCATCGGCGAAATGGAACTGGGTGACCAGCGGCCGTCGCAGTTATTACGACGCATGCGTGACTTAGCCCGAAGTAAGGTGCCAGATGACACGCTTAAAATATTATGGCAGAGCCACTTACCTGCCGCAGTCCAGGGAATAATCGCGGTGACCGAAGCGACGGAGTTGGATGTCCTTGCGCGCATTGCTGATAAGGTAATAGAAACAATTTCCCCTAACAATGTATTCGGACAGAAGGGTCCGCAGCTCGCGGCCATTGCAAGACCCAATGGACCGCAATACGGTCCCAAATACCGTTCGCGCTCCAGGGGACGCTCACAGGAAAGATCCAACTTTCCAACGAACACCAGACCCACCACCACCAGACCGACGCCCAAAGACAGGAAACCGGATTGGCTGTGTTTTTACCATTTCCGCTATAAGGCCAAGGCACGTAAATGCGTTGCCCCGTGTGCGTGGAAGCCGGCGGAAAACCAGGCGTAGTACAGGAGGTGGCGGGACCCTGTACCCATACTACAAGTAACCGTCTGTGCATCACTGATCGTACTAGTGGACTTCGATTTCTAGTTGATACAGGAGCCAATGTTTCGGTGCTCCCCGCACGTAAGTCAGCTAGTGTTAATAGTGCTACTTATAAACTTTATGCTGCCAACGGAACTGAAATAAGTACTTACGGTGTTAAAACATTAGTGTTAGATTTAAACATGCGTAGACCTTATCGTTGGACATTTATATTAGCAGCAGTGAAACAACCTATTTTGGGTGCAGACTTTTTGACCCACCACAGACTCTTAGTAGATTTAAGCAACCGAAGGTTAATAGATTTAGTAACTAATGTAAATAGCTTAGGCTCTATAGTATCTTGTAACCAACCTAGTTTAAACACGTTGGATACATCGCATCCTTATTTTAATATTTTGTCAAAATACTCAGACATAACGAAACCTGTGTCTTTCAAGGATACCCCTAGGCATACAGTGTTTCATCACATAGAGACGACAGGGCCGCCCGTGCATGCGCGTGCGCGCCCCCTCCCTCCCGAAAGGTACAAAAAGGTAAGTGAAGAATTTCGCATAATGCAGGAATTGGGCATTTGTCGTCCTTCGAAGAGCGCATGGTCAAGTCCGTTACACGTTGTTCCGAAGAAAACGGAGATATTCGACCGTGTGGCGATTACAGACGACTCAATGCTATTACGAAACCGGACAGATATCCAATTCCGCGTTTGCATGATTTTACTTATATATTGTCTGGTAAAAGTGTTTTCAGCAAAATCGATGTGAATAGAGCATATCACTGTATTCCTGTTGCTCCTGAAGACGTTGAAAAGACTGCGATCATCACCCCATTCGGATTATATGAATTTCCTCGAATGTCGTTCGGTTTGCGCAACGCAGCACAATCCTTTCAACGCTTCATGAACAATACAGTACTACAAGGTTTAGGTATCGAACGAGCCGACGGAACTTTTGAACCTAGTTCAGAGTTCATATTCTGTTATATTGACGATGTTATTGTAGCCAGCGACTCGAGTTCTACACACGAACTTCACCTGGAAGCCTTATTTAAACGGTTAAATGAATACGGTATTACAATAAATTTATCGAAGTGTTCATTCGGACAGTCACATATCGAGTTCTTAGGACACGAGGTGACCACCGAAGGCATAAAGCCTTCACTTGATAAGGTCCAGGCTATTATCGATTTCCCTAAACCGGAAACAGTCGCACAGCTTAGAAGATTCATTGGTATGGTGACGTTTTATAGACCTCACCTACCAAACGCAATGAAATATCAGGCCGAGCTCAATAAATACATCGTTACCGCGAAAAAGAACGATAAATCACTAATTGTTTGGGACGATTCAGCTAACGAAGCATTCTTGAAATGTAAGAAAAGTCTTCAGGAAGCTGCGACATTATCTTATCCCATACCGCACACTCCACTAGCGTTGATGACGGATGCATCAAATACTTGCGTAGGTGCCGTATTACAACAATTAGTCAACGGTCATTGGAAACCATTAGGTTATTTTTCGCGCAAATTAACAGACACTCAATTAAAGTATAGTACATACGATCGCGAATTGTTAGCCGTATACCTAGCTATAATTCATTTCAGAAAAATGTTCGAAGGAAGAGCGCTTACCATATATACAGACCATAAACCGCTCACCTTTGCATATAGTAAACTAACTAGCGATAAAGAAACGCCTCGCAGAACTAGACAACTCATGTATATTAGCGAATTTACAACGGACATTCGATATATTCTCGGTAATGATAATGTAGTCGCCGATTCGCTAAGTCGAATAGAGACAATAACATGTCCAAGTAGTTTAGATTACGAAGAAATCGCTACCGCACAGAGCGATGATACCTACATTGCACAATGGAAACAAGACGCTACTAGCAGCGTAAGCATTAAAAAGGTATGTATGCCTAATGTTGCAACACACATTTATTGCGAAATGTCAACCGACAATATTAGACCTTATTTACCTAAACAATTTCGTAAATTAGCTTTTGACTTAGTTCATAATTTAAGTCATCCCGGAATTAATACCACACGTAAACTAGTATGTCAGCGTTATTTTTGGCCAGGTATGAATAAAGAAGTCAATAACTGGACCAAGACTTGCGTTCAATGCCAGAGAGCGAAGGTTCAACGTCACACCGTATCCGTTTTAGGTCGATTTGAACCGGCCGGACGTTTTGAACATATCCATACTGACATTGTTGGTCCATTACCAATCACGGTCGACGGATATAGGTACTTACTTACCATTATCGATCGCGCCACACATTGGCCGGAGGCATTTCCACTTAAAGAGATTACAGCGGAGGCCGTAGCGAGAGTCATTTATAACGGATGGATCACCAGGTTCGGAATATTTCAGCTCTTAACTACGGACCAGGGCCGTTCTTTTGAGAGTAAATTGTTTTCCGAACTTTTGAGGTGCATGGGCGCACATAGAATTAGAAGCAGTCCTTACCATCCGCAAAGTAATGGAGCTATAGAGAGATGGCATAGATCACTCAAGGTCGCTCTCAAAGCTCGACTTAATACTACTTCGTGGGTTGACGAGTTACCTACCGTTTTACTAGGACTCAGAACTACCTTACGAAGCGATTCCAACATTAGCGCCGCTGAATTAACCTACGGACGCACGTTACGGTTGCCAGGCGAATTTTTCGCGTCAGCGAAAGAGGAAACTACTGACCCGATTACATTAGTACAGGACATACGAGACAAGATACGTAAGTTGAAGGCCGTTCCTGAAAGACAACGAGATTCTCGGACTTTATTCATCCATCCAGATCTAAAGTCCGCTGAATATGTATTCGTAAGGAATGATGCAGTTCGTAAACCCTTACAGACACCTTACGACGGTCCTTATCGTGTATTACGTAGAAGCAGTAAGGTATACAAACTTCAACTTCCTAACAGACAACTAAATGTATCTATAGACAGACTCAAACCTGCCTATATATTAAACGACTCATTGACGGATGACATCATGACTGATAGTGATAACCCTACGATCAAAGTATCTAGAAGTGGTCGAGTTATTCGCCCACCTATACGTTTCAATTTATAACTTACATGTATCCATTTTACCTTGTAAGCATAAGTAGTTAACTAAGAAATTATAATATGCAACTAAGTATAATTATTATTAAGGTTTTATGACACATACACATTTATATGAACGATCATTTATAATAATATTTTATTTGCAACTCTTAGCTATTGTGTTCTACTTTTTAAACATGCAAATCTGTCAAAATATCGTATTTATGTTAAGATGTAACTTCTTCTCGTAAAAATAATTTTTGGAGTGCATTAGTTAATTAAATTTCAAAGAGCTAACACGTCCATGATTTTTACAAATATGGGCAAAAATCAGTCTAAGGAACAAAAGGAGCAGATTATAATAGCTCAGAACTCAACAGAAGTAGAAGCGCACATGTCTCGGCAGAGCGTTTTAACCATGGTAATCATCGGGTTACTCCTGCTTATCGTTGGGTGTGCCTTGATCCGAAAGGTTCGTCGAGGCATTCGGCGGCAGTTCCGCAGCCGCATGAGGGCCTGGCTCCGCGAGGAAGTTAGTGGACCAGCGGCAACCCTTACGCACGTGCAAGTACAGCCGGCAGTAGCAGCACCAGCAGCGGTCGCGAATCTCGCACCAAATCCCGCGCCTGTTGCTACCCACTACGCGTAACACGTTCCGTAATTAATTCTTTTGTACTTATTCATTTTTTATTACTGTTATCATGACTCCACAAATTATTTTTACCTTTAACCATACTTATCTAGATATAAAATTTATTTTTATGTAACTAGTTCATACTGTGTATTGTGAAACCTACCGTGTCAGCGCACTCGGCGAGCGCAGCTGCCGATCATATTACAGAGCGCTCAGCAATGTTTGCCCCAGTGCAATTGTATGTTATTATTATATTTTGTAACTACTTAGTTATCATGTTTGAAATGTATTTAGTTTTGCTTTCATGTAGTATCAACCTTTCTTTTTACAAAAAGGGGAGGTTGATGTAGCGACACATTAGGTGTGCATGCAAGGCGTTCTGTCGACGTTAGCAAAACGCATTGCATGACGACACACGGCGCCGCGGAGGGGAGTCTATCCCGGCACGTCGCGACCGTTAGACGGGTACTAAAATCACTGTAATTAATAATAATAAAATTGGTAATTGTGTTTGGACATATTAACATTAAACAACCAGTAACTTGATAAAGCCCTTTATTTATTTATCATCTTTCCAACAAACATTTAATTACCCAGCTGGTAACATATCTACCAAACATATAAACCTTCCTCTTGAATCACTCTATTTATTAAAAAAAACCGCATCAAAATCCGTTGCGTAGTTTTAAAGATTTAAGCATACAAAGGTTTTATGACAACTTAAAACTTAATCAATGAGGGTTCCAAAAGTGCTGTGAACTAAAGAACATCTTACATCAAACTCAGCCGGGTAAACGATCTGCGTCGACGTCTTCTCACCAATCTTCACGGCGAGCCTGATACTGCCGACAATACTTACATTTCCAGCACTGAAACTGTGTCTCTTGGGGCTCTTACGGTTCTTGAGGTGGGGCCAGGACAGGACAGGAATTTTAATGACAGTCGTTGCAAAGCTTAGCCCGAAAAATGTCAGATCTTGTTTGCAGCAACCATGCAGCAACGCCATTGAATGCTAATCGGTTGAGGGCAAATTGCCGTAATCATGTCTGATGACCTCTAGGTGCAACGATGCGAGGACTTAGCTTCCATGTAAGACGCCCTGGATTGTATAAAAACCTCAGTAGCTTAGTGGTTAGGCGGTGGAATAAATTGCAAAAAAGCACAGTTTCAATCCCATCCAATAGACCGATAAACTAATACTTACTAATGCCTCGAAATGTGTAATGTTTTGTTTTACTTAAAATTAAAAAAAAATCATAAATCATAATTTAAGTAATATTGATGATAAAATAATTAGTTATACTTATCATATTCGAAAAAAAAATCATAGTCACAAAAAAGTGTGATTTACACGACAGGCTAATAAGAAATCAAAATGCGTTCGCGATTCCTCAACTGCGCCTCAATAAGGTTCGTAAGTGGTGTGTGTGAATGGGCTAGACTTTCTATAAAAAAGTAATAAGAACTATACTTATTATAGCCTTTAGAGCAACTTATGTCCATGGTTTTTTGACTTTGAAATAATCCTTTACACTATATTAAGATTTTTCAATTAGTTTGTTGTGTGGCAATCATTGCAAGAGACCTAATGTTCAGCTGTGAGACGACGACGAAGGTAATAATTTTCGGCTTCCGCATTTCGCACCTTAGAATTAGGCAACTAATATAAATGTATCGCAGTCTTAATCTGTCCGAAGGTACGCCATACGACATGTATAGACGACTTTCTAGCTCATTTATATGAGAGGATGCTACTGCAAGGTACAAGTTATATAATTTGAAAGTAACAGTTTAGTTATGTAATTACTACTCGATATCAGCGTAACGTGCCTACTTACTTCGCGCGCGTCAATTTAGGTGTCTATTTAACCCCCGACGCAAAAACGAAGGGGTGTTATAAGTTTGACGTGTCTGTGTGTGTGTGTGTGTGTGTCTGTCTGTTCCCCTGTAGCGCTCAAACGGGTGAACCGATTTGAATGCGGTTTTTTTTTGTTTGAAAGGTGAATTAGTCGAGAGTGTTGTTAGCTATGTTTGATGAAAATCGATCCAAGATGGCCGCCGCTACAAAATGGCGGATTACATATTTTATCACAACGCCCTCAATATGGGTATCAGATGAAAGGGCTTGACTAGTAGAATAGCACTATACAAATCCAAGATGGCCGCCACCACAAAATGGCGAATGTCGGGGGTTTTTTAAATTTTTAATTTACACTTGTTAATTTGAACTGTTTAATTTTCTGAGGTAAAAACATTCTGTATCCTGTCTAAGATGCAAGCTATCTATATGCCTTTAGTCGAGACCCGTTCAGCGGTAGGTTTTAAAAATCCCTTGGAAACGCTTTTTTTTTCGTGTGTAAAAACCTGTATATTGGCCAGGATGCAAGCTATCTCTGGGTCAAAGGGTCTAGCCGGATAAGTATAGCGAATTGGCCCCCAAATGACAACCTATATCGAAACTTATGTTTCAATATTGGCTTGGTGTACGAACGCGATTGACACCAGTTTTAGTGCCGTGCTCCGCTTTGACCTTGAGATATTAAAAAAAAATGAGCGCAACTATGACTATCATTCAACGTGACATATCTCGGAAACTATTAAAGCTAAAAACTTAAAACCAACGCGAGATTTTAGGTAACCTTTAAGAGCATATTTCATATTTTTTCTAGATTTTTCGAATAGTTAAAAGTATATTTTTTTTAATTAAAAAAAATATAATTATTATTATTCCTGTGTTTCTTATGACGGACATTCACTAAAAAAATATATATTATAGTACTTAATATGTACTAATACTCGTAAAAAATTCGTTTGAAAACAGTTGGTGTAACACTTTGAAAAAAAAATAAAATTCGACCCGAAATAAATGTATCAAAGAATACGAGCTAAACAAAGACATACGAATATAAACATTAAACACTTTATAAATTATAATCATAAAAATCAACCACCACTACAGCCTTTTTGACGTCCCACTGCTGGGCAAAAGCCTCCTCTCTCATAAGATAGAGGGATTTTTATAGCTTAGACCCGCCACGCTGCTCCAATGTGGGTTGGCGGGCTTTAACGATTATTGTCACAACTGATAGTAATAACAACCGGGACCGACTGCATAACGTGCTCTCCGAGGCATGGGGGTGAAACCGCCTGCTTCCAACTCCAGGCTGGCACTGAGAATTTCTTGACAGAAAAACCCAATACCGAACAATTATTTGCCCGACCCGGGAATCAAACCACGCGATCTGCGGTCGAATATGCTAACCACTAGACCAACGAGGCAGTTCATCATCGAGATGATAAAAAACTGCCTCGTTGATCTAGTGGTTAGCATAGTCGACCGCAGATCGCGTGGTTTGATTCCCGGGTCGGGCAAATAATTGTTCGGTATTGGGTTTTTCTGTCAAGAAATTCTCAGTGCCAGCCTGGAGTTGGAAGCAGGCGGTTTCACCCCCATGCCTCGGAGAGCACGTTATGCAGTCGGTCCCAGTTGTTATTACTATCAGTTGTGACAATAATCGTTAAAGCCCGCCAACCCACATTGGAGCAGCGTGGCGGGTCTAAGCTATAAAAATCCCTCTATCTTATGAGAGAGGAGGCTTTTGCCCAGCAGTGGGACGTCAAAAAGGCTGTAGTGGTGGTTGATTTTTATGATTATAATTTATAAAGTGTTTAATGTTTATATTCGTATGTCTTTGTTTAGCTCGTATTCTTTGATACATTTATTTCGGGTCGAATTTTATTTTTTTTTCAAAGTGTTACACCAACTGTTTTCAAACGAATTTTTTACGAGTATTAGTACATATTAAGTACTATAATATATATTTTTTTAGTGAATGTCCGTCATAAGAAACACAGGAATAATAATAATTATATTTTTTTTAATTAAAAAAAATATACTTTTAACTATTCGAAAAATCTAGAAAAAATATGAAATATGCTCTTAAAGGTTACCTAAAATCTCGCGTTGGTTTTAAGTTTTTAGCTTTAATAGTTTCCGAGATATGTCACTTTGAATGATAGTCATAGTTGCGCTCATTTTTTTTTAATATCTCAAGGTCAAAGCGGAGCACGGCACTAAAACTGGTGTCAATCGCGTTCGTACACCAAGCCAATATTGAAACATAAGTTTCGATATAGGTTGTCATTTGGGGGCCAATTCGCTATACTTATCCGGCTAGACCCTTTAGATTTGATAAAAATCGCATGGGAACTCTTTTATTTTCTGAGATAAAAAATAGCCTGCATCCTGTCCAGGATGCAAACTATCTCTAAGCCTATAGTCAAGACCCGTTCTGTGGCAGGTATATTATATTTAAAAATTACGGGGGAACTTTTTGAGTTTACGGATTGAAAAAGTACTTTTTGTCCGTCTCCTGGATACAAGCTGTCTCTGTACAAAATTTTTCCAAAACAACCTTACAAGATCTCGCAAATAGAAATGACGTAGGTATTTAAAGTTCTATTGCTACGAGTAAGTGTTCAGAGGATACTAGTTAGGTATATGGAAATGGACGTGAAAGTGCCGAGCTCACATGAATGGGACCTCCAGGCTGCATGTGGCCGATGCGTCGCTAACACTATGAACTTCGTGCATTTGGACTAAATTACTTAAGTACTTACAATATTTTATTCGAATTAATAGAGTTGATGTAAAATAAATATTTTCTATGTCTTAGCAAGTACCACCAGATTTAAGACTTCTATAACTCATTTATTTCTAAGCGGACATATTGTCAACGCAACTTTTTGATAAAAACAATTAATGAGAATGTCCTCCTTTTTTGAAGTCGGTTAAGAAAAACTTTAATTATTCAATTACACTAGAATTTAACTATTTGATTATTATTCATAACCATAAATATAATATGCGTAACATTAGAAAGAAAGAAGAAACAAAAAACCTCGTCATTGATAGTGTCACAGACAAAACGCTTATACTAACATAAGGGTCGAGGCATAAGTTTGCGCAGAGTCGAAGCGCATCGAAGCGAATCGAAAAATTTCTCTACAGATCAAGGTATAAAATTCTATCAAAAAAAAGTCGAGTGAATGCGCACTCATCGAGAGGCAAGGGAAGTGGCGAGGAAAGGAAGAAAGAAGCCTACCTCGAGTATGATTTTCGGTTGACGAGTATTGTGGCAACACTATGTCTCTGCCTCCTTACCTCGTTACTTCCCATACCTCTCAACGAATGTGGTGTGGGACAGGACTATTACGGGTTGAGAACCTCGCGTTTTCAAATGACTCAACGATATAGAGAAATAGAGAAAGCTAGTGCTAAGATTCGCTGAAAAAGTTTAACAAACACCAAACGACCCACTATAAGCAACTCTCCTTCCGCATACAACGATAAAGAGTCGAACACAGATATTCTACTAATCTGTGGAGTCGAAGTTCCTACTAGTCGATGTCGCGTATTAGCGTGACGTATGTAGCTGTTAGTGACGTCGGTTCAGTCGTTCGTGACGTCACCACACGTGTTGATCCATGCTGGCGCGAATAGTAAAGGAATAGTATGGAAATAGTAAACTGTTTTAGGTAGAGATGCACATTTATGTAAAAGTTACTTAGCGTAAAACAGTGAAAGCCGAATTTCCTCTCACCGTTAGGACGACATTGTAGACGCCTTTTTTTTTGAATTTAATTGAATCGAATTGTAGACGCGATATGCCTGGGATACACAGTCAAGCTAGGTAGGTCAAATTACAGAAAAATCCAATCCAACTCAGATGGGCAGCGTTCGGAAAGCTTCGCGATGTCTTCTCGTGTCCCTCAGTGTTTCAAGATGAATATGCGTGCAATGCATGTTGCCAGTGATTATTTATGGTTCAGAGACATAGTTGCTAGCTTTTGGCCTCATAAGAAAGCTCAGCAGGCCTCAGAGTTACACCCGCGAGCGATGGAGACAGCTATGCTCGAAGTATACTGCTGAATCAAATCAGTTGAGAAGATCTGTAGAAGAACTAGAGTCACCGACACAGCTCAATGGATTGAAAATCTGACGTCACGTATTATAATAGGCAAGGCACATATGTATCTCGAAAATCTGACAGTCGGTGGCAGCCGCTGGATACAAGCGGTACAAGATCATATTCAGTGGATGCCTTCCCTTGAGAAGACCATGGCGATAACCTAAATAATCCGCACTAGACTTAATTGAATCCAATGGTTCAATTTAGACTTAATTGGACCACTGAATTCGTCCAATTCAATGATCCTTTAAGTAGAAAAGATGTATACCTAACAGTAATAACCAGTTATTTTGCTTATATTTCACTAAAATATTGCTCAATTTTCCACCCTTTCGCAACTTTCCAACTCTACCCCCAGCATTATTAAGCGATGACGTAAACTAAGGGCGGATAGAGGGTTTTAATTTATTACCCCCAATTAATTACCGCGATCACGTTACAAGTTGCCGGAATTTTGGGTTGACGAACTAGCGCTTTAAAATATCGGTAAAGTTCATTTGGTAATACCTAATATACCGTTACGAGTACGTTAGGAACGTAGATAATCCTGATATATGTTAATAATACTGGTCTCGTTTTCCAAATCCTTTCTTCAAAGGTTGAGAGAGATTGCATTAGCAATAAAACAACAGCCTTTGCACCCTTCTTTAAGGTTTTATTTATTTTCTATACATTTCATTCGCGTCTGATGTTATGCATTGGTTAAAATAGATTTTATATCTTCAAATGCGTCAACAAATGTGTTCAAAAATCGATCGAACGATTTCTCAAAAGTTATTTTGTTTTTCATTTAAAAAAACCAAAAAATCAATAAGTTTTTTGAAATTATAACAAGTTAATACTCATATTTGTTAGAAATTAGGTAAATTATAATGATGAATAATGTAAATGAAATATACACTAATATAGATAATTAACAGAGTTTATGAAATATAATATTAAGGAAACATATTGATTGAATGTATAACATTAAATGCATAACCGTAAAATGTATAACTATTTAAGTTAATATAATTATTAAGATCGATCATAGTTGAAATTACGTAAAATGTTTATCCAAGTAGTATTTTTGTTTGCTTGGTTAAATATTTTAAATAATTAAGATATTCCAATGATGAATTTTAATGAATGAACTAATATCATGACATTGTTATGAAATAGCTTAGTTCATCCATGACGAGAATATAAAAAGCACGATAGTTGAAAAGAGGGAATCAATCTTCCCACGAAAATTGATGAATAAACTTGTGAAATCAGAGTGCTTAGTCTCAGTTTGAAGCGCTCCAAAACTAAAAGTATACTATAAGTATACTATTGATCGTATCACAAATGACTTCAGAGCAAAATGAACCCAAAGACTCTTATTTTAGGTCCATTTTACTCTGAAGTTATTGTGATTCGATCAATAGTATACTTATAGTATGCTATAAAGTTTTGGAGCGCTCCAAACTGAGACTAATCACTCAGTCTACGTCTTGTTATTCTACGTGGTCTTCCAACATATTAATATACTAGTACTTTTCACCGGTACAATCTACGTACTCGGTCGTATAACAATACTGTATTGTTACAAAATATACTTTGTATCAAAAGAAAAGTATTGAGTAGGTACATGTAATCGCTCATTACTGGTATCGTTTCATCCTTTAAATAAACATGAAATGAAGGTTGTTTTTTTTTTAAATAAACATTACAAATAAAATCATACTGGTTGTTTATTCAAAGATAAAATAATTATTTGATGAAATGAAAATCAGCGATATGTAAATATATCGATCTAATTATTGTAGGTATATTATACTCTGATTTTTAATTCCGTGGAATTCTGACGTTTCTTAATGTTACCAGAGATAAAACAGTTCCCACAAAAAAGATAATAAATTCAAAACTTACATATAAATAAAAATCAATTGCCTCATGTAGATATGACAAATGACAGATACTTCAGGTACTTTAGTTTGGGGTAAAATTGAACTTCAGGTGGTAGCCCTGTTTTTCATACAAATAACTCATTCTATTTTTAAATGACAGCTGTCAGAATTCCACCGAATTAAAAATCGGACTATAGATAAGATAAGTACTGGCTACGGATGGAAATTGCTGATTAGAAAACATTCAAAGATGATTTCTACAGTAAATGAGAGCAGAATTGAATGCAGTAAACTTTCTCATGTGCATGAAATAAAAAGGCCGACGAAACGGAAACGCTGCGAGCGGCGCATTCTCTGCATGCCTGTACACGATTTAACTTCATTAATAAGTATTCTGGTTATTCTGTGAGTAGATATAGTGGCTAAAATTATTATGAGTTTCTAAACCAATTAGAGGGCCTTGTTTAAGTATTTAAGTTACCGTTAATCTTGGGTAAATCTGTCATTTACCAATAATTTTCAATAGGTACACTTTTCTTGAAAACTGCACTTACGATGCAGTACTTACTAATACTGATAACTTACAGATGCGGTCGTCGTCGTCGTCGTCGTGATCAACCCATTACCGGCTCACTACAGAGCACGGGTCTCCTCTCAGAGTGAGAAGGGTTTTGGCCACAGTCTACCACGCTGGCCAAGCGGATTAGCAGACTTCACACACCTTTGAGAACGTTATGGAGACCTCTCAGGCATGCAGGTTTCCTCACGATGTTTTCCTTCACCGTTAAAGCAAGTGATATTTAAATACTTAAAACGCACATAAGTCCGAAAAGTTAGAGGTGCGTGCCCCGGGATCGAACCCATGACCTCCGATTAGAAGTCGGTCGTCCTAACCACTAGGCTATCACAGCTTCAGATGCGGTACTTGGTAACAATTATGGCTTGAAAGTTAAATTTTATTAAATTATTTAAGACGGACAGATCGTCAGGCCTATACCTACTTATACATTTTTTAAACGGCGAGATCGCAGAAATTAATGTGATTTGTATGATTTCCGCTACGTTTTAGTTTCAGTTAATGTAAGTAGGTTATTATCATTGTGATAGAGCTGTAATCAATTACGAAAGTGCCTAGAACTCTAACTTAAAAACAAGGTCTAACAAGTGATAAATCTAGAAGATTGAAAACTAAACTAACTTTTTGATAAAAAAAAACTGACCGCACACTTAACAGTCCATATCTCGGAAACTACCAAACCGATTTTGATAAAACTTAAATATGGCCTAAGTTGAAGTAAACGTAAGCCAACAAAAAAGAATAATTATAATTCAATCAATAGTTTTGAAGAAATCTATGGACAAACATACATACATATTTCTATGAAACTTTTGTATATTTCCTTGATTGATAATGGATTATTATCTATGTGAATATTTTGCAGTTCCAATAATATTACACACATATTGATAACCTCCTTTTTTTGAAGTCGGTCAAAAACGCACAATACCTACTATTAAAAATAAAAAAATTGAAGTGCGAACTCTGTGGTGCGTCGAGGGGAGCGCGGCGGCAGCGGAGCGGTAGTGGCGGTAGGTAGTGGGTTCGATTCTGGTGGGGGATCGAAAGTTGAGTCACCTTGACCTCGATATGCGACTGCGACTGTGCATGTCCTATTATTATTATTGCACTTTTTCTCGCCGGCGGTAATTTTAATTTATAGGTTTTGCCTGTGGTATAAAAGGCTGCGAATCCGATTTCATCTGAAATAACTATTCATCTGATTTTTCTGCTACTCAGATGAATAATTTAGGAGTGCATAGAGAATATACAGACAAACATTGATTTTTAGGGTTCCGTACCTCAAAAGGTAAAAAAAAGGAACCCTTATAAGATCACTTTCTTGTCCGTCCGTCTGTCCGTGTGTCACCACCGTTTTTCTCAGAAACGAGTGGACCTAGCAAGTAGAAATTTATACCAGATACTAAGGTCTATAGTCCCCATTAGGTGTATTAAAAATTAAAGTCCTGAGTCCACACAATAAAAAGATATGGGCAAATTTAGATTTTCATGAAAACTTGTAGTTACCAAAATTTACTTTAATTTTTAACATTTTATTTATATAAATCTAGATTGTTAATATCTAGATTGGTTTCCTTTCCAGGTATCTCCAAAGCGTCCTGTGTAGTATTGTGCGCAGAGTGTTCACCCCAATCCTTGAAGCTTATCAGATGTCGGAGTGCAAATCACTCGGGAGCATTGCACACATATATATACGCAGCACGTTTTGTTCAACCTAATGTCGCATAGATTAGCTGATCTTGATGATCTTTTTAACCCCTGACGCAGAAACGACGGGGTGTTATAAGTTTGACGTGTCTGTGTGTGTGTGTGTGTGTGTGTGTGTGTGTGTGTCTGTTCCCCTGTGGCGCTCAAACGGGTATACCGATTTGAATGCGGTTTTTTTTTGTTTGAAAGGTGAATTAGTCGAGAGTGTTGTTAGCTATGTTTGATGAAAATCGGTCCAAGATGGCCGCCACTACAAAATGGCGGATTACATATTTTATCACAACTCACTTAATATGGGTATCAAATGAAAGGGCTTGACTAGTAGAATAGCACTATTGCAAATCCAAGATCTCTATTTTGTGAAAATCGCTTTGTGAAAATCGCTATTTTGTGGCGGCGGCCCGCCACAAAATAGCGAATGTCGGGGGTTTTTTAAATTTTTAATTTATACTTGTTGTTGTAATATGTGTATGAATCATCCTTTTTTACCCGACTACGGCAAAGCAAAAGGTTATGATTTTAGCAGTCTATGTACATGTACGTATGTAGGTATGTTTGTATCCGATTTTTGTATGAGATTCTGTGTGTTCCACCGTAGCGCATTAACTAATGGACCGATTTTGATGAATGAGGTGTCAATTGATTCGTTGATATGATCTGGGTGACATAGGCCACATTTTATTTACGGAGAAAATCGAGAAGTGACCTTCGCGCGACTAAACTATAATATTAAATTAGTTACCATGATTGAAAAATAGATAGGTATACCGAGAAATCATATAACCAACAAAAAAAGATAGGATAGCATTTATAATATTGGTAGGGAAAATAAGATTTATATTTATATTATTATGAACTCGTAAATGGAAAAATAATTAGATGTTATATATTTTACAGAAAAAAACTAAAATATGCCATTAATTTAAACATAAATGTGCAATGTATAAAACAATTGTATACACTCGATAATCGCAAGTGAACTGTAGGCTTAGTAAGAGTTCGCGCAACGATAATGTTACGATAAACGATCTCGATTATCGAAAAACTATATAGTCGAAGTAAAGTTGACGTAAACCGCATTCAACTGGAAACTATAGGTACAATAAAAATCTATAGTAATACTGAATGTGCAACGTCAAAACAAGTCACTTTAAAGTGCTTCTCCACCAAAGATACGCTACGTTGCTAAGCTACAGATGTTTTACTCCGTTTTCCTTCACCGCTCCTCGCTGTCCTTTTATAAGCAAATAGCATTCATACTCCACTCCGCTACAGCGGTTTAATAGAAATTGACACATTATTTCAAAGCTTAACTTGAACCGTGCTCATCGCTAACCTACCTCAAATATCTGTTGTGGGAAAGTAGCTTAAAACAAGGAAATAAGTGGAAAAGACGCTTAGCTCACACATCGTGCACTCCTTGCACTTAAAATTTTAAATTCAATCTCACATTTCAATGCTTTCCTCTGAGTTAATTTGGTGTTGAGGCGATATAATACGCGAATTGTCTAGGACAATAGTCCATTACAATAGTAATGTAAAGAATACATTACAATAGTAAAGTAGTATTCCGATACTCGAAATCTATCAACGTTGTCGAAATATGCTAACTCGCACTATGGGTACTGGTTCATATAGGTATTCACACTGCACGCGCCTCCTCGATGCACGGAACATTTTCTACCGGTCTGCCTTGAGATGTTTTTTTTTTTTTCGTCTATTCATGGAAAACAAGTCATAAGCCTATTATATACGTTTGAATACTCGATTAACCTTTAGGGCTTGGCATAGCTTGTTTTGTGAGGTTTAAGTCAAATTTATAGCATGAGACGTAGACTGATTTTTTTTTTCGCAAATGGACGCTCCTTTGTCAGCCGATTTTTCTGGCGCGCACACGCATTCATGATCAATGCTCAGGACTTTATTACAGTGTGCGTGAATAGTTTAAAATACGTCGTAGTGACAACGGATTTTTCTCTTCTCTGTCTCTTCTCTAAAAATAGTAATAAAACAAATTGGCTGTCCGCATTTCAGTTATGTCCTCAAAGACCCCAAACATAAGGCAAAAGTTTTGTATGTGGCAACACTTCAAAAAGCACACATGCATAAAAACCTGGCTTTGGTTTGACATTGACAGCGTTCCATCTTAACTTCTTATTCGGTCTGTGGCTATACTTAGTCTGATTTTTATTTCGGTGGAATTCTGACAGTTGTCATTTTATATGAGTTATTTGTATGAAAAGCCACAAAAAGCCACAGCCAAAAAAAGGGTACCACCACGTATGAAAACCACCTACGAAGTTCGATTTTACCCCAAAACACTTTAAATCCCTGTCAACATAAAAAACACGTAATAATATGAATCGTTTCTCCCTAAAATAGAAATCGCTAAAGAGTTAAAAGTGCAAACTAACAGCAATAGAAAACAAAAGAAGCACATTGAACATTCAAAAATGGAAGTCAAATGACATGATCAACAGGAAGTGTCTGTCAGGCATTTGTCATATCTACATGCGGTAATTGATTTTATTTATTATATTTTTATGGAAACTGTTATATGATTTATCTCCGGTAACATGCCGGTAACATTAAGAAACGTCAGAATTCCACGGAATTAAAAATCAGACTCAGGAACAAGTATAGTGGTTCCTTATTGTTATTTTAACATCGCATTTAATAAAAGTCGTTATGAGTTGGCATCATGTGGCATATTTTCCCGACTGGTTATATGCCGCGCGACTGGTGCTTCAGGTTTGCATGCAAAATTCTGCCTAGAGTACATGGTTACGTAATCAATGTAATGAAAAGTTACACTTTACGTTGAACTATTCCGCTTTACGGGCGCTGTAGAGGGCGCTTTTTATGAAAATTGCTACAAATTATTATATTACAGATTCATACGTTATTTTACGACTAAGTAGCTTATGATAGTGCTCATGACATGACCTCAATAGCGCAACGGTCGTCGAGCGCGGATTGAGAACCGTAGGGTTGCCGATTCAAATTCCACCCGTTCACTATTGTCCTACCCACTCCTAGCACAAGTTTTCACTTAATTGGAGGGTAAAAGGAAATACTAGTCATGTTCATCAAGGCATCATTTAAAAAAAAAAAGAAAAAAGTATTTTCGTGCAAGTCCAGTTTTTTTTTAAATTTTTGATGTTCTATGAAATAAAAAAGTATCTTATCTACTCGTATGTCGGTCTCCGGGATATAATCTATCCGGGATATATCCAAATCTTGTCAAGACCAGTTTTGCGGTCGTGTTAAGTCGTGAAAAGTTAACAGACAGACACGTAAGTAATCCTTACATTACTATCTTAACTATCGAATTCTTAACCATAGAAATCTTTCTTAAAATCAGCTTATACAAATTCAAACTCTGACAGCAATTTATTTGCGCCCTTTAGTTACACCTGACCTTCCACATTACTACAAAGCATAACTCGTCATTTTGCACGTCGGGAGACCTTCTTCCGTGCGATATTTAACCTTAACTTCCTGGTAATTAGGTATAGTTCTGTTTGAAGTTGGGAGCGCACTGTGATTACACGATATTAAGCTTACAGGGTTTAAAATAAAGTTGCTTTTTCTGTGAGATTGCTATTGCGGCTTCAAGGTTGTCTACAATGAGTAAGACGTACTGCACTTTTCCTTATCCCTTTAGTGTGAGATCGGTTTAGAGTTGACGGTTTAAGATGTTTGCATACCAAGAACTAGTATAGTAGCGCGGTGTCGTCTGTTTTTAGGGTTCCGTAGTAAACAAGGAACCCTTATAGTTTCGCCATGTCCGTCCGTCCGTCTGTCTGTCTGTCTGTCCGTCCGTCCGTCCGTCCGTTCTCGGTTAATCTCAGAGACTATTAGTGCTAGACATCTGTAATTTGGCATGGGTATAAATATTAATCACGCCAACAAAGTGGTAAAATAAAATTTTGATAACTAAATATTTTTTTTAGGGTAGCTCCCCTACATGTAAAGTGGGGAACATCATTTTTCAATTTCTAGATCCGTTTGTAAAATATGATGTTTTAAAGTGCTAATTTTTATTAAAGTCAAGTGTCCCCCCCCCTCTATCAGCCAAATGGCAGTATATAGGAACTTGAAAAAATTCACAGCAGTAGTATACATATATTCAATTTTAAAGGAAAACTATCATGGCTAAGTAGGGTTGACAGGTTAAGGAGTTATATCTGTTTTTCGAGGATTGTGACTACGGAACCCTACACTGCGCGTGGCCCGCCACGCACTTGGCCGTTTTATTTAATACTTACTTACTGGCCATTGCCAATTTAGTTTCGCAACTCGATGAGCTATGTCGCTAACTCTAGTTCTGCTACTGATCTCCTCATTTCTAATTTGATTCCGCAGGATACTCCGAGTATAGCTTCCTCCATCGTCCACTAGTAACTGGCACTAGTATACTTATTTCTTAACTTACGATTGGAATACCTTCAATCACACTAGCCACACTGTGGCCAATTCTGCTGTACACAATCTCTAAACCTAAACGAAAATGACAGGTCTAAATTTATTCCTATCTCTTTCACAGTGCTCACTGCAGAAAAGGATAGCAATAGATTTAGGCCTGTCATTTTAGTTTAGGTTTAGAGATTGTGTAGATACAACAGAATTAGCCACATTATCACACTAATATTATAAAGGCGAAAGTTTGTGTGTGTGTATATTTGTTACTCTTTAGCGCCGCAACTACTGAACCGATTTGGCTGAAATTTTGAATGGAGATAGATTATGCCCTGACTTAACACATAGGCTAAAGATCCCGGGGATTTTGAAAAAACTGAAATCTATAGCTACAGCTATAGGTAGATTACTATAGCAAAAGTAGGTATAAAGCTTGAAAAAGGGAGCTGGAACGGGAACCGGAAATCCACGATTCCCTCGGGATTTGTGAAAAACCGAAATTCACGCGGGCAGAAGCTAGTAGTTTCGTAAAAGTTTAATATCCATGGATCCCATGATCACATCCATGGATTTGTGAAATCCGCCAACCCACACGAGATATTTTTGACGGTGGATCTATGTGCTGCTTTATCTATTTTTAGTCAATAAACGAACTTAACGACCACCCTGGTGTGTGATGAACTCTGTGGTCTTATAAGTGGGAGGTCTCGGATTTGATTCCCGGCAGGGGTTTGGGAATTTATAATTTCTAAATTTTTTTGGAAATTTATAATTTCTGAACTGGTCTGGTAGGAGGCTTCAACCGTCGCTAGTTACCACGCTCCCGGTAAAGCCGTACCGCCAAGCGAATACGAAACAAAAAAAAAGTATCTGTATCTGGGCATGTATGTATGTATGTCAGATATTTTATACCCTCGTAGCTTCCCAACGGCTGGATGGACTTTCATCAATGAGGTACCTAGGTGTCTATCGATTTGTATAAACTGTGCGAAGGTTATAGGCTAGGTTTTGTTTGTCTTTTAGTTCGCATTTTACTTACGCAGTGAAGTTTTTTATTTCTTCTCAATAATATTATGCTTGTTTATTCTAAATAGATAAATATAAAAGTTTTATTCTATACTAGCCGACCCCTGCGACTTCGTCCGCCTGGATATAGGTTTTATATAGGATCGGATTGGATCCCATAATCCTTTTTTGAACCTAAACTAAATGTAGCCTAAGTTACTCCTTATAACATCACCTATCTGCCATTGAAAGTTCCATCAAAATTGATCCAGCCGTTTCGGTAATTAGCTGGAACAAATAGACAGATCGACAAACATAAATTTAAACGCACACCAGTTTAAAATAAGCCGTACGTTCAAAGATCCGGGTCCCAAGTTATTTGAACCCAATAAATGTCTGTCATTTCTGAACTAATAAACCTATGACCTTGAAATATTTACGGGACAATACTTAAAGTACTACCTTTCTAACAAAAAAAGAATGAGTTAAATCGAACTACGCGTTAATGAATTACAGCTAAATACATGTTTTAACTTTCTTCCCCTCTCCCTAGGGAACCGTGCTGAATTTCGGGATAAAAAGTATCCTATAACCTACCTCGGAGTATAAACTCAAATCGTACCAAGTTCTATTCGAATCCATTCAGTAGTTTCGGCGTGATGCGCGGCCAAGATACAGACAGACAGACAGACAGACAGACAGACAGACAGACAGACAGACAAAAATGAAACAAATTGCAGTTTTGGCTTCAGTATCGATTATAGAATGCCCTCCAACAAAAATTTTCTAAATATCTTCAATGTACAGAATTGGATCTGTTACAGTTTTATTATATTAATAGATCTTTGGTTCTCTAAATCTTTAAATAATAATTTTCCTGCACCTAATGGACATGACGTATTTTTTAAAATTTAAAATAAGAAATAAACGCTTCGCTAAGTATTTAAATAAAAAAGAAAAAACATCACATACACTAATAAAATCCCTCGTTAGAGCAATTTAAACTCTGTTGCAATGGTGCAAACTTCAAATTTTACTGTAACAGACAAACCTCTGCCTATCACGGTTATTTTAACTCGTTTTCCATCTACATAAAATTGAATTGTGTGTTTCGAATTATAAAAGGGTTTGTGTCCTTGCGTGTAGTTGTTTTGACACAGTGTTTGGCACAGTGAGACAGAGATCGGCTATTGAGTGCGGGAAGAGGACAGAGTTATACATGTGAGGTTATTTTGTCTTAGTGTTGGGTGATAGTAAGATTGTATAGAGGTTTGAGGGTCAACAGGCAGTGCCCAATGTATGCCACGCCTGCAATGTTCAGGGTTTGATTTCCGGTTAAAGCAGTAGGTATTGTTTTAAATCACAGTCAGGTATAAGGTATTTTGTGCAGGCACTTATGAAGAATAATTCTATTAGGTATATAGTTATTAGGTATTTCCAGAAAGTTTAATTTTGCTTAGGATTGGAGCGATGTTTACATAAAAAGTTATAAAAACTTAATTCGAGAGGGATACTCGAAGAAGAAAATGAGTGAAACGGGAAAACCTTTTTAGTTTTACATACGTTTGTGGGGTATCGTTGAAGAGCTTCTCAAACAGAGCACAAAACATTTTTCTAATAATAGTTATCAGTATAATAATATATGAGTTAACTAGGTGATGCCAGCGACTTCGTCCGCTTGGATTCTTATAAATCTCACTTGGGCTTGGAATTTCCAAAATACCTGAAACACGTAATTCTTTATTTTTAATCGACAATACAAATACCGATTTTCATTGATATAACTTTAAAAATGACGGACTTTCATACAAACTTTCATCCCCCATTTAACCCACTTGGGAGTACTTTTTCCAAAATTCTTTAAACTCTTTATTTTTAACCAAAAACCTAAATAACAAATTTCATGGATATAATTTGAAAAATGACAGACTTTCATACAAACTTTTATCCCCTATTTAACCCCCTTTGGGATGGAATTCGCTATAATTCTTTCTTAATGTGCGCCTACGTCATAAAAGGAAGCTACTGTGAAAATCTCAAGTTTCTAGCTTCGGTGGTTTAGGCTGTGCGTTAGGCTGTGCGTCAGTCAGGACAAGCTACTTTATATTATTAATAGATAGATAGATAGATAGATAGATTATTATCAAATAGAAATAAAATTAGGCAGTTAGTTCTACATCGAACATGTTTATATTATGTAGAGCTATCTCCACGTCCATCCTCAAATTAATGTCAAAGTCAAACGAATTGGTCCCGCGAACTATACCACAGTTAAGTAGTTATACGCATAGTATAACAATAGTAATAGTTAAAACGCGCCGCCGTTTGTTCGCCGAAGAAGATTGCGCGCAGGAAACACTCTATTCGATGTGAAGCCAGCTAGCGAGGAGTTCCCATTCGTTAAAAAATCGTGGCCACGTGCGAATAGACAGGATTGGAGAACGGTTCCGTACACATAAAAGCAGCGCTGCAGCTTGCCGCAGTGCGATGCTGAGTGAGAGACCTGTATTTTGGTCACCGTTTTTGAGTTAACAAGGGCCTGGGCCTAGGGCCTTTCACCATCTACTGATAGGTATGTGTCGGATAGCTTATATAACTACTTGATCCTAGTATAGCTTATTCACAAAGTTTTTGTCACTTGACATAAAGTAAGAAAGTGACAAAATTTACGTTTAGGCTATCCGACACTTATCAGAATGTGGTGAAACAGGGGACTTAAGTTTATTTAATGTTTATGATCAAATAAAAATTCTCTTACTTTATTTCTAGAGATAATAAAGTAAGGTAGTTTCTTACAGAGATAGGTAGATTTATTACTAACGAACATATAACCTTTGATGCTAAGAAAGTTTAACTATATGAATATGGACTGATTTTTTAAATCTCCGAATCCGTGCTACTATCCTGTAAGTTAGATGCAGCAGCTGCATGTCTTCGCAGATAGACTAGTTTTTAACATACCTAATTTTCATTAGGTAACTAAGTATCTATTGTGTGTATCAGATAAATAAATTATTGAGCCACTGATCGATTTTCAGTTTTTAATAAGACTGCTATTTTATGAAATCTGAAGTGTCTCCCTGGCTGCTTACTTAATTCAAGCTTCCAAGTTGGTACCTAAAGTAATTCTCAATTGGGTAAAATTTTGTCTATAGATGAGCATAGAAGCCGGCTGCAACGCCAACATATAAAGAGCTTAGTTTATGTTAAAAGTCTTGATCTAGTCAAGGCTTATCTTAGTGGTAGGTATAGATAAAAAGGACGATTTACCTAACCTATCGCAAAATACTGAAATACAAAGCTTTTCCACTTTAAAATGCTTTATGGCAGTTATCATTCTATTTTACTATATTAGCGGCACGCTATGATGGCCGGTTTGACACATTACAATAGTGATGTGGAATGTCAATTTATTCTCGAACAAAAAACAATTAAGTTTTGTTTTTGTACCTGATTAAATAGGTTTAATAAAACAAAAATGTATATGTTTATTTAATTTATTTGAACGAACTGAATATTTGAACGAAAATGAATATACATACTTTATATGCACACAAGAAACATATGAATACAAAAGATACCAAAAAAGGTGCCACAAAAGGCCATAATTAATCAGATTCGTCCATACTACTATTTTCACTGTCGTCACTGCTATCATCACATACATTAATAATTATATGTTCGTTTTCTATAATATTATCTATTTTCACATCTCTTTCATAATCTTCCCTTATTAATTTAACAGTTCTATTCACAACCTTTTCCCAGTCTCCTTTAGTCACATGTTCACAAGCTTCTTCTAATAATTTTAGCATTTTTTTTGTGGTAAATGGGGGTTCTGTATTGTGTCTTGCAGCATATCCCTTAATTTGAGCCCACACCAACTCAATCGCATTATACTCACAATGGTAAGGCGGTAACCGTATAACTCTGTGCCCATGTTCTAATGCTATTTCGTCAATGACGTATCGGATCTTGGTTGGTTTGTTTTCTTTTAAAAGACGTACTAATTCCGCTTTTAACATATTCATGTTTGCATCTACGCCATTTTTACGAAGCCATGCGACGATATCAGCTTTCTTTTGGGGTTGGGCAGGTGGCTTGTCAATTTGCATCGAGTGGTATGGGGCGTTGTCCATAATTATAATAGATGGTTCAGGGAGGCTACACAACATTGAGGTAAACCATTCAGTAAACTTTTCTCCATTCATGTCTTCATGATAGTCTCCAGTGGTTTTTGACGCAAAAGCCATGAGAGAACCTTCGACAAACCCGTTGATGGTTCCGGCGTGACAAATTATAAGTCGCGATCCTTTTCCTACAGGAACTTTGGAAGTAGATGCTGCTGTGTCATCGTTCCAAGAACGGCCTACAGTATGGTTAGCATTAAGCCATGTTTCATCCAAGAACACAACATTTTGCCAATTTTTGATTTCTTTCACTTGCCGTAAAAAAGTATACCTTGCCATCGCTATATCAAATCTTTCCATCAATATTTTGCGTTTGTTACATTTTTTGTATCGAAATCCAATGGTCTTCAAAATCTTCGTTAAAGAACTTTCCCCACCGAAGAATAATCCAGCTTCCTTCAGTGAATGCACCAACTTTTTTCTTGTTGGATACTCCTTCTGTAAATAGTAGCCGTAAACATGTCTTCGGATAGCATCGGCATCAAAGCTATCGATGCCTACGACTGGTTTTGCTCGTTTTCTCTTTTTTGGTGTGTGAAGTTTATTTTCTTCTGTGCCAGTCTCGCCATATTTTTTTTTAGTTATCCGTCTAACAGTTCGTTGTCCAATATTAAGCGCATCAGCTACGCGTTCAACCACTGACGTTATAGGTAAAATTGGCCCTCCATTTTGAGCTTCACGATCGAAATAGTTACGAAGGCGTATTACGAACTCACGTGTCTGACTATTTAGAACAGTTCTCTGCGTACGTTCGGTCATATCGACGAAATCCACAACAAAGGGCTTGAACAGAGTCCAAATTAACGAGCAAGGGTCAACAGTAATGCAGTATCAATATTTGAAATCCAAAGCCAGGTCAAAACTATATCACAATCGCATTGCACTGACAGTTTATACTTTTCGAAGCAACGTCAATTCGAAACTGCTTTGTTTTGCATTGAGCATTGACGCGAGTTTGCCGGAGGTAGTAGTTGTGCTAGCCAGCGATCCTATGTGACGATCGTATTAGATTCCATTTTTAAAAATTTATTGATATTTTTTTGCGATTTCAGAGGTTTGTCCACATAGTGAAAATTGTTCATATTCACAAGTACATTCACCCCTTAAATGGTGCAAACTGATTTTTCTACACTTGTATACATTTAAGAAATCAATTTAATAAATAAATTTTGAGTCCTAAACCTAAAACTACATTCGATAAAATTTATGAATCTCTGCACATCACTATCGTCAATAAAGTAATACAATTATTTCCTTCAAAGTCGTTATCAATTAATACGGAACTTCATGAGAAACTACATTCGATAAAATTTATGAATCTCTGCACATCACTATCGTCAATAAAGTAATACAATTATTTCCTTCAAAGTCGTTATCAATTAATACGGAACTTCATGAGCGGACAAACGTCAAACCGGCCATCATAGCGTGCCGCTAGAGTAGATTATTAAAATATTTCCTAGTTATTTATCTGTAGTATAGTTCTATATACCTATGCTAAGCGAAGCTTGGTTTAACTAAGTTTTTCGTGTGGCACTATGTGGCTTTATCCCTTTACTTTAGTATTATCATTACAATTAGTATATTATCTAGTAGATATATAGTCTATTACGACTAGACAATATAAGTTTGTTGGGCTATTAAGGCTTTTTAGGGTTCCGTACCCAAAGGGTAAAACGGGACCCTATTACTAAGACTCCGCTGTCCGTTTGTCACTAGACTATAATATATCTCATGAATCCTGATAGTTAGATAGTTGAAATTTTCACCGATGATGTATTTCTATTGCCGCTATAACAACGAATACTAAAAAACAGAATAAAAACGAGATTTTTGCCGTTTTATAGATATTGGTACGGAACCCTTCGCGCGCGAGTCCGACTCGCACTTAGCCGGTTTTTAATTAGAATTTAGCTATTTGTAGAAAAAATTATGACGTGTCAAATAATGCTGCATTATTTGAGTTATTAAAAACCCTTCTAATAGTAGTTACATTGAAGAAAGACCTAGAAACTAAGGCTGGATTTATGCTACAACGTGGACCGTGCCGTGTCCGGACCGGAGAACTGTCTCTCAGCTGTGACTTTACGAGGCACAGACAAGGCACAGTCTAGCATAAATTAACACTTTACTACAGATCTATGACCACAATTCATGGTTAGGTAGGATATTCAATTGAAATGTACAGTCTTATTAGAAAGTATACAAGTATAGGAATAAACTCCAATCAGAAATAAAGAAAAATATAATGTAGGTACCTATTTAAATATTAATTGAAATGAATGCATATTTCTAAAGAAGTTATAAAAATATAATAACGGCTTAAAAGGAGCGAAAATAATAATAATAAAAAAGGCTAACCCCGTCACCATAAATGCGCAATGCCGCCATATCCGTATTTTTAGTCTGTGCGACCCAGCGATAGTTATGTTTTATTCTACTAAAAATACTTATGAATCAACAATTATTTCCTATTTAACGATACAGGATACTATAAAAAATTTAATATTGTTAAAGTAAGATTACCTACTTGTAATATTAGATTTTGTAATACTAATACCTACCCAATATAATGTACCTATTTCAGAAACCTAGTATTTCAGTACCTATTGTGAACTTATGATTAAATTCTATCAAATCACCTAGCTACATATTGTGCTTGTATTATATTGTTACTTTTAATTATTTATTAGTATGAACACATATAATATGACGAACAAAAGAAATATATAGAAATATATGAGTATTAATAAGTACCTATCGATTTTATGCATAGAAGGTAAAGCCAGTTAAATATTTCAAACTCTAAGGATTATTTCAACAAATAAAATCAATATACAAACTTACACTAAGATATATAGGTACTTAGGTTAGAAATGTCTTGTAATGTTTAAAAATGTGGTTATTTTTTCCAAATTCGAATGTATACCACAACATGGCGCTGTTGCGCACGCACTTTGTAGGCTTCGTAAAAAACACACACAGAATCAAGATGGCGGACTTTCTCGGCAGTGCCTAGTGACGCTGACGTCACTGGACGACGTGTCCTTGTGTCTAGTGTCTAGCCAGCTTTTTGTTTTCAATAAAATATTTACTAAACTATGTGTTTCGATACAATCCGTGAACCCGACTAAAATTCCTTTACAATCCTTTGTGTTACGATGCATAAAAAAAAACGATTTTAACGTTAAATTTTAATAGGTAAAAATACGAAATATACGCCTCTTTTGTAGTGGTACCCAATTATAAAAATCAAAACAGAGTACTTAATATTGTAAACAAAAATATAAATAAATAAAAAAATAAAAAAATAATATAAAAAAGCACTTACCAAATAAATCGAACCAAAAAACACAATAGTCCAAATAAAATTGTAAAAAAAAGTTCATAAAATAAATCACAACACGACACAATAGACACTGCTGCAGTCTTTTGTCGAAATAAAAAGAAAATCTTGGGTCCGTAATTGAAATAGATTTATGCCATCATCGTAAAGTATATGTCTGTGAAAAGAAATGGCAAAATAAAACACTGCACCCGCCGCCAGGGGTGGAGGGAAACGCCCGGTGGAAATACGAAAATAAAGAAACGATCGAATAGTTCATCGGTACGATATTTAAAAATTCTAATTAGAATTCGACTAGAGCTCGCCGCCGCGTGTACCGAGATCTTTATTATTCAAAAAATTGCGACGTACTGGCTGGCGATATAATAAAGCGGCCAGGAAGAACGCCTCTCCTACTGCACGGTATGTATACGAAATACAAGTGATGTGGATAACTTTTCAAAAAATCTCCAACGAGCGTTTTGAGCCAAAAAATCTAACCTAACCTAACCCTGTCGGGCGGGCGACTGGCGGGCGCGTAGGGGCCGCATTGCCAAATATTTTTTTTGCATCTCGGCCGAATTATGCACTTGTATGCGACTTACGTCGTCCCTTCATTGTAGTGGTGCGACACGTACCGATTGGGCATTTTTATGTCGTCTCCGTGTGTGCGTCACTCACACGCGGACAACAGACGAAATTTTCGCGTGTGTGCGTCCGGCGTGGCCCTTCGGCGTGGAGTTTCTTTAAAATTTCGGCGTGTTATGTAAACATGGTGATTTTTTTTTACTCGGCATTAAAATATTTAGGTGTTGCCCTGAGGGGTCGACGGCCGTATTTTTCGGGAACTCTGACTAATTTCACCAAAAAGGATTCCATTTGTGTGCTCTTGCGCTGCGAGCACCAGAAGCTCGCTCGGTTCCCGGTTGTTTGCTTGTTCGACGCGGGCGCATTCGAAAACGTCAAACATTGTTTTCGGAAAAAGTTTCTTGGCCAATAATGTAAACTTCCTGGTGCATGCTATCGCCTTCATGTTGATATTATTTTTATAAAGTGCTGTTTTAAATCAGTGCATTTCAAGAGAGCACCGGTACTCTACCGCGGCGCTACGCTATCGCAACTCAACAGCAACCAGTGAAAGCTTTTCACTCCTGCACACGCCAAACTAAATTTCTTTCTAGATTCTTATAAGAAATATGCCTATTATTCTAATTCCCATTCTAAATTTCTAGCGTGTTCTCAATTCATTCGTAAAATAAATAATTCACCCCTTTTTTTGTGTAAGAAAAGAAAAACAAAAGAACCCTCTAATTAATAAACTTGGTGGTAAATAAATTGGGGACTTTTTTTTAATAGAAAATTATGAAAATTCACTGATTTTTAACGGACTCACTAAACTGATAGGTTGGTTTTAACATCAAATTGCATTGAAATTATCGTGAATATTTTATATACATAAAAGAAACATACATATATGTTTTACAGTCAGATAATAATTCTGTGGAGATAAGATTGTGAAGCATTTGAAAAAATGTATGGCAAAAGCTTCGATTTTCACAAGACTTCAGTGTTTTCTTCTCTACAGAGTCAACTGACCACAAAACTGTCTTTTATAGATTTGATGAGCAATTCTGGATAATTTCGATACACTTTGATGTTGTCATTTGCATCTTTTTCTACTGAAAAAACGGGCTCACTAAGGTAACTCAACGGAATCATTATTAAAGGCAAGTCAATTTTATAAGTACAAAGACTTCCATACGCTGCAGCTCCTTGCCACTCGTCTAATATCGTCGGTCCACCTACTGGGGGGTCTAACAACACTGCACTCTCTGGTGCAGGTGTCCATTCCAGCACCTTAGAACCCCAAGAAACTGGTGGCTGGCAGTTGAAGCAATCTATCAAAAGACTGTCTAATACGAATCCAATAAGAATCAACCAATAGGATATGAGTGATATGGACAAGCCAGGTTGACGGGTTATCTATTTTTAAATTAATTTAAGTCCAGTAAGTTATTTGTAAAATGTCCCATTAACATATTTCACGCCATAAATGAACCGAATTAAAAGCGTCCTTTGTATTTGACGCGTAAATTTTTAATTAAAATTATCATACATCATAATTAGCACAAAATGTCCTACCCTATTTTGCCTTACTGAAGACCTGCCTCCCTGCAGGCTCATTAAATTACTTTCAAAGGGTCACTTACATTGAAAAAATGTACAACAAAATGTGAAACAATGTTTTTTAAAGGCTTTTACGCTAATGTTTATGTAAACTGAGATTTCTCCATTTTTTATACATTCATTCCGTTGCCTATGTCATGTACTCTTTCATTAAATTTGTAATTACTAACTTTTGCCCACGTATATCTTTTCCGGAACATTATATTTATTTCTAGAGTCTTCAAAATTATAATTATTGAATTATAAAATTTAGTAAAATAAGAATCAAACTTCCTTTGTATGGGGTGCGCTCAAGCGCAAAATAGCTTAAATCCTGAAAATAGACAAGCTACTTTCAATCCCAAAAAATCAAAGAGTTCCCACGAGACGAAGTCGCGAAGGGCATCAGCTATAAGTAATGTATAATTTGACAGTCAGATAAAATCTTTGAATTTTATTTGAAGAGTCTGTTCGGATGCATAGGATCACAATATGACGGTCTCTTGCAAGGATGACATAGGTCTCTTGCAAGAATCGCCACAGAACACGATCTTGTGCCGTCTGTATCCAGCGGCTGCCAGCGACTATCTTGAGATCGTCCGTTCACCTAGTGGGAGGTCTTCCAACGCTACGTTTTCCAGTGCGCGGTCGCCACTTAAGCACCTTGAGAACCCAATTTTCATCGGTTTTTCCCGCTATGCCAATCGCCAGTTCTGTATCTCAACTCGAAGAGCTAAGTAGGTCATTTTGATTCTCCCACGGATCTCCGGCTCTGATTTTACACCGCTTATCAGATAATAGTTAAAACTTTACACTCGTGTGAGTCAAAACGTGTCGATTATGAAAATAGAGGCCTTAAAACGAACTGAGGCAAAAAAGCCCGGTAAAGGTCGCGAGGACTTCACAGGTGCCCTAAAAATAGGACAAAAAGGTCCACCGAACTATCTTGCGCCTGACCGGCCGCGTAGAAAGATAGTGGGTTAGGACGGCCGATATACGGGGGGATTTATTTTTAGTGCATTCTTTATTTATACAGCGAATATACTTTTATGGTTGCTTCACAGGATTGAATGAGATCCCAGGTTCGATTTTCGGGTATCTGAAAATGTTTTAACTATATCAACAATTTTTCTTTTTATGCGCAAGTAGGTATCCTAAATATTCGTGGGGTAAAAAGTTGCCTGAGTAACTTCTTGTAATTATGTTCTACCTGTTTGTGAAAATCGCTTCAAAATCGTTACAGCTATTCTGAAGATTAGTAGATTATTCAAACAAATAGATTGATAAAAATTTTGAAATCTTCTGATTACCTAAGATTCAAATAAACATAATGAGGAGGATTGGTTATTTTTATGACAAACAAAAACTTCAATTTAATTTATTTTGGTAATTACTTGTAAAATACTTACTGAAAACTTTTACAACCAACGAAAAAATAATAAGCAAAAAAATTTCAATTCTATTAATCTACCACCACCATTCATTACCATTACAGTCCTTCAACGTCCCGCAGTTGCACACAGCCCTCCTCTCTCATAGGTGAGAGTTATAGAGCTTAGACCCACGCTGTCTCATAGGAGTCGCCACGCTGTAACAATGCGTATTCTCGGCCTAGTTTACCTTGTTTGTTTTATGTGTATAAAAACTCATCCGTATTAAAGTTTGACTTTTCAAATTATTTCTTACAGGAACATAATTTTTTTTTATGACTGAATGACCAAAAAATCAATTAGGACCGCTCTTCTCAGTAAGATTGGTTTCCAAATCGTTGGTAGAGTCTTAACCAAGAGTCTGCAAGAAAGAAGTAATGAATGAAGTACTTAATGAATGAGATTTTGAGTTTTGAGCTTGACTTTGTGTTCGTAATTTAGTCTCCCGAAGTTGCTTTTTGAAAAGTTCACTATATTTCAAATAAATAACGCCGCTGAATTAATTATTTCAATCTAAATGGACGTTGAAAATCACTAAAATTCGCTACGAACGCTATGAAATATAAATAACGAAAAACCTCATCAAAGCTTTTTTTAATTGAATTAATGTTGTCCGTCTAATGGTGGAATCGGTCGTGTGTCTGTCTGTCAATTATGGTTAAATATGTCGGAAGCGCTTACGCGGCGCAATCGGCTTTGTATTTTTGCTTTAATTACAGTTATTTGCAATCGGTCTACCTAGAATTGGAGTTAGTTTTTTATTCATCAACAATTTATCGCGTTGCAATCTCGCCTTGATGGTAAGTGTATTAATAAATAAATAAAGTGAAGATGCAGTCAAAAATGGAAGAAGTATATCAGTTTTTATTAAACCTACCTATCTACGCGGTATCTACTTACCAGAATGCTTAAATCGCGGCTTTGCCGCCACCGCTACAAAATGGCGGATTACATATTTTTTATAATATGGGTATCAAATGAAAGGGCTTGACTAGTTAAAGTAAGAACTGTCAAAGTTCTTTTTATTTAAAAAACGGTAGGAGCGGCATTTCAAACCACTGCAGTGGTAGATTCAATTAACGACACATAAGTACTTGGTAAAAGTTTATTTGAATAAAAAACTTTTCTATTCGATTCTATGCTAAACTAGCGACCTGCCACGGCTTTGCATGAGTAGTAATTATCCGCTACTATCCCACCTACATAGGTACATTGTTTTGTTATAAGAAGCTACTTACCTCAAAGGGGTTAGGCAGTGTTTTCGATGAAAGCTCACAGAGGCTTGATTTTTTCCGAAATTTTAAAACAATTATCGTCATATTTCAACGAATTTACACAAAACCTTGACGAATTGACACTTAAACCTTCCTCACGAATCACTCTGTCCATTAGTGAAAACCGCATAAAAATCCGTTCAGTAGTTTTCGAGTTTATCGCGAACAGGCAGACAGACGTGGCAGGGGACTATATATAATATCATGTAGTGAAGTAACAACATCCTATAGTTTTGTCGGAGCATACTATAAGTTCGTATAGTATGATATATGTACATGAGTAGGTATAGAATGTTATTCGGCATGAGTTAGAGCGCTAGGCAGCAGGGTTGTCGGCCGCTCGCCCTTGTTAGAAAAAGGACGATTCCTATAACTACAGCGATGTACGATACAACAACGGAGCAGATGCGACACTTCCTACCTTCCTGTACTCGAAAAATCACTCCTAGGCGCGGAACGAAGCTGACAATTTCTACTGGAATACGGAGAAACGTTTATAAAAACATGAAAATATAAATTTCGAAAATTATTAAATTTACGAATTTTGTAACACCTACCTATATCTTCTTCAGATTTCAATTTTATTTATTTCGTCATTAAATTTTTCAAGCATATGGAAGTGAGGGAATGGAGATCTTTTTCTTCTTCTTTTTCTTCATACTGGGCAGGTATCCGCACGCAAACAGCAATGGTTTGTTGTGTGCGGTGTGCTTTTCGAGTATAAATCGTTAATTCAGCCATCCAAGGTTGCTCCAGAAGCCTAACAGGCCACCCAGGTTGCCGAAGACTTCTTGGAGTAAGACTGGTGATCCCAGGTGGATCTTGCGATGTTCTGCCACGCCTGTGCAAACCAGGAGCACGTGAGTTGGGATTTCATCCATCTCCGTGCAGGCCCAGCATAGAGGACTGTCGGTGAGACCTATATAAATGAAAAGGTGATGGTAAATGGTGATATTTACGACAACTTTTAAACTGAAACTTCAAGAGTTCCAAATAATCCCTGCTGAGAAGAACTCACAACAAACTCATAGTATTTATTTTCACTACGCTATTAAATAGATCAACTATTCCCAAGCTTTTCTGTCATTAAGGTTTTCTTTTACGTTATTATTTTAAGTTTTTTTAATGAGATTTGAAAACTTTGAACCTGTTGAGAGATATATTCAAAAATGGCTTCTTTATTGTAAAAACGTACACCAAGAAATAAATTGCTAATTTTACGCAGCCTAAAAGTGCGCACTACAATATTATTTGTGTTTCAGATATTTAGATAACAGTCAAGACAAGCGCCGGACCGATGACTTTACGTGCTCTCCGAGGCCCCGTGCCTCGGAGAGCACGTAAAGTCATCGTATCCTGTATAGTCATGTATTCAACACTGCCAACTCAGGGCCGGCATTGAGAATTTCTCTACAGAAAAATCCAATATCTCATAATTTTTTCGCTCAACCGGGAAATCGAACCCAGGACCTCGTGATCACACCAACCGCTAGACCACAGAGGCAGTTATTATTACCATCTAACCATATAACTATTCATTTTTAACCCCCGACGCAGAAACGACGGAGTGTTATAAGTTTGACGTGTCTGTGTGTGTATGGGTGTGTGTCTGTCTGTTCCACCGTAGCGCTCAAATGGGCGAACCGATTTGAATGATTTTTTTTTTGGTTTTAAAGGTGAATTATTCGGGAGTGTTCTTAGCTATGTTTGATGAAAATCGGTTCAAGATGGCCGTCGCCACAAAATGGCAGATTACATATTTATTCACAATTCCCTCAATATGGGTATCAAATGATAGGGCTTGATTAGTAGAATAGCACTATGCAAATCCAAGATGGCCGCCACCACAAAATGGTGAATTTTGGGGTTTTTTGTAATTTTTAATCTATACCTACTTGTTAGTTGAGTGGAACGTCTTCGAATGTTTACTCTTTGCGCGCAGTGTACCCACGCGGCACGCACACAGGCGCAGGCGCGCGGGCGCAGGCTGTACACACCTTTTGTTTTGGGACACTTGGGCTTCGGATTAGGCCTTTTTATTGTGCCCTTAGTCCATGCCCACCGTTCACCGATGAACCGAATATTTTTGCTTTAATTTGACGTTTATTTTTATTTTTGCGGGTATACGACGTAGGAGTTATGTGTCGGTTACTCTTAGATTATACTGGTATATTATTTTGTCGTACATGACTATAAAATAAGCTATATTTTAGGAAAAATTAAACCTACTTCGATATAGTTACCATAAAATTTGAAGAATTCCCTCAATTTTTCTAAGATCCCATCATCAGCTGGGTTATTCTGTAACTTAGTTAGCAACTGAAAATAGTTGCCAACGAATTAGTTTGATATACATTGCTGCTTTACTGTGGGAAATATAAAGTGTTTTCATAATTTTACACAGTAAAGCAGCAATGTATATCTAACTAATTAGTTGGCAACTATTTTCAGTTGCTAACTAAGTTACAGAATAACCCCCCAGATCCTGACCCGATAACCGTGGAACCTGGGAACTATGCCCTTTCAAACAAATGAAGAATTTTCGAAATCGGTCCAGTCGTCTTTGAGTAATCGGGAACATACATAAAAAAAATTCCAATGAATTGAGAACCTATAGTCTGATTTTTAATTCCGTGGAATTCTGACGTTTCATAATGTTACCAGAGATAAAACTGTTCCCACAAAGAAGATAATAAATTAAAAACTTATAAAAATAAAAATCAATTTCCGCTTGTAGATATGACAAATGCCTGACAAATACTTCAGGTACCTACTTAGGGTAAAATTGAACTTCAGGTGGTAACCCTGTTTTTCATACAAATCTCAAAACTAATTCTATTTTCAAATGACAACTGTCAGAATTCCACCGAATTAAAAATCAGACTAAGGTAGTTATACTCATTTTTAAGTCAGTCAAAAAATTTCAAATGCAATGAAAAACAAAAGAAAATTTGTTTTTCACTGCATTTGTCGTTAAAGTAATAAAAGGTCCGTAGTTAGGCATCATTGCGGTAAAATACAATAGGCCCGACAGCATCAATATTTGAACAGAGTATGGTATCGATTTTCACAATTTTAGAAACTAATTTCGAATGAATTTTATCTGCCACGCCGCCGCGCCGTACCGCAAACCTGGGTCCCATGAGATCGCGTTCCTAATTGAGCGAGCGATACTATTTTAGTTACAATTAAAAACTCATTCTCGCAAATTCGTTCATGCGCTTAGTTTTTTAAAAATTCCGTGGAAACTCTTTGATTTACCGGGACAGAAAGTAACCATGCCTGTCTCCGGGATGCGAGTTACACCTGTACCGAGTTTCATTAAAATCGGTTCATTGGCGAAGCCGTATTGTTCTAAATATCAACAGGTTTTATTTTTCTGTTGACCCTTAAAACACTGAATGTCAGTAGCTATAGTTTGTAGTTACATAAATTATATCAACTGAAGAAAATTGAATCACCTAAAAGAAGAGCCGAGACCAGATCCGACATTATTCTGAAGGTGCTAGCTGACAGATAGGACAGGCATTGAAAAAGCTCTGTATGTCAGCTATAGTTTGTAGTTACATAAATTATATCAACTGAAGAAAATCGAACTCTCTTTGAACTCAATTAAATTAAAAGTAGAGTCGAGAGCAGCTCCAACATTATTCTGAAGGTCCTAGCTGACCGACAAGACAACGCATTGAAAAAGCACTGGATGTCTCAGCTATAGTTTGTAGTTACATAAATTATATCAACTGAAGAAAATCGAACTCTAATATTATTCTGAAGGTCCCAGCTAACAGACGGGTTAGTGCAATTAAAAAACACCGAATGTCAGCTATAGTTTGTATTTACATAATTTATCAACCAACATAGATACTAAGTTTTCTTACAGATATACCTGGGCCGTTGATGTCTGAAATACAATACGATATTATTTCCCATCCGAATGGCTCGGTGAACGCATGGAAAACAGTGTCTAAATATTACCGCGGCCGCACACGTGTGCGCGGTTCATCCACTCAGGGTCGGGAAACTTGAACTTGTGATAAACAAACAAGTATATTGACTCCAATATCGTATAACACCATCATCTGGCTTATTCAGATGCTTACAGCTTCGTACTGGAGTACTAGACTGATAGAACTAGAAGCGTTAGATAATAGCATATCTACAGTGACAGAAGCTTGGGATGGATGCTTCGGTAGCCTGTAAACATTTACAGCTGTACATATACTTAATAGGTTTTTTGTTTGGAACAACACTGTTCCTCTAGAAAAAGGGAAATAAACCATTGCTCCATGAGCAGCTTAGAGCAAATTCTTAACTGATATTTGATGGCTTTTATTTGCTTCTTTTAGTGATGCAAGTTCTAGTTTATTGTTTGAAATGCAGCCAATATTCCTGGCACCTTAGCATCCGCTCAATACAGAATCCGCTCGTGTGGACAGTTCCGGATACGTTTCTGTTGTCTATGTTTGTGTTTTTATATCATGTCTATGTTTTTTATCCCAGAAACTTCGTAATTTCTGGGATTAAAAATCTGTGACTAATGAAATAAAATGAAATGAAATAAATGTGTCTACTACTATGATGACTATGATGATACTACTATTATGATACTTACTTACTTACTATTATGATACTACTACTATAATGAAATGAAATAAATGTGTCTACTAATAATATCACTTTGTGATATATAAAAACACCTCTTTTTAATACCAAAGAACTCTTATCAGATATTTTTTACTGTTATTAAATGCCTCGTCATGCGACAGAGGCTGGCTCATTTTCAGGGCAAAGGATCTTCAGCACAAAGCCTGGCTGTTCAGCGCATAGTTTTACTTTACTGTAAGATTCTGCGCAGAAATCCAACGATTTAATCTGTGAAACAAGACCAGTTCCTAGGTCCGATAATCTTATCGTACGACGCAAAAGTAAAAACACATGTTCTTGAGGTGGATGTTTTCGCCTCGCTTTACAGGTCCACTCGTCTAGTAGCGCTTTAATAACTAAGTATTATGTATACGTGTACTATAGAAGTTTTCAAACACATTTCTATGCAACTAACACACACACGAGTACAATACAACATAGACACATTAATAGACGTGGTATTTAAATAAATATTATTCACCTTGGACAATGACATAGCAATGATAGGTAGGCGCCTAGTCAAAACAAAAATCAAGTTAAAAATTTAGGTACATATATACATACATATACATATAGCAGCTGGTGCCTGCGACTTCGATACCGGGAACTGCCTCATTGGTTTAGTGGATAGCCTGTTCGATTTCCTGGGTTCAGCTTTCGTCTCAGGCTTTGAACACATTAGGATACTTTAACACATTTATTTTCAAAAAGTTTTTCTGTCAAGAAATTCTAAGTGTTGAGAAGTTGACGGTGTTAAATAACAATGTTTCCCCGTGCCTCGGAGAGCACGTAAAGCCGTCGGTCCAGCGCCTCATCTGTCTCCGGTCGTGTAAGCATTGTCGTCTCAGTGTACACCAGTGTTTCTGCACACATTTGTACATTGTAATATCTCCTACTAGTCCAGTACCGATCAGGAGTATGGGTTTAATAAAAACTATCATACCTCTTCTAGGTTAGCTCGCTTCAATTTTAGACTGCATCGTCACTTACCATCAGATGAGATCGTTGTCAAGGCCTAACTTATAAATGAATAAAATAAACAAAAAGTTATCGCTGTACCGATCTGTTTGATTGCTAAACTGCGATAAATGCATAATAATATAATATTCTATATGTCGCTTACAGCTATTCTAACACTACTCTAGCGGCACGCTATGATGGCCGGTGTGACGTTTGTCCGCTCATGAAGTTCCGTATTAATTGATAACGACTTTGAAGGAAATAATTGTATTACTTTATTGACGATAGTGATGTGCAGAGATTCATAAATTTTATCGAATGTAGTTTTAGGTTTAGGACTCAAAATTTATTTATTAAATTGATTTCTTAAATGTATACAAGTCTAGAAAAATCAGTTTGCACCATTTAAGGGGTGAATGTACTTGTGAATATGAACAATTTTCACTATGTGGACAAACCTCTGAAATCGCAAAAAAATATCAATAAATTTTTAAAAATGGAATCTAATACGATCGTCACATAGGATCGCTGGCTAGCACAACTACTACCTCCGGCAAACTCGCGTCAATGCTCAATGCAAAACAAAGCAGTTTCGAATTGACGTTGCTTCGAAAAGTATAAACTGTCAGTGCAATGCGATTGTGATATAGTTTTGACCTGGCTTTGGATTTCAAATATTGATACTGCATTACTGTTGACCCTTGCTCGTTAATTTGGACTCTGTTAAAGCCCTTTGTTGTGGATTTCGTCGATATGACCGAACGTACGCAGAGAACTGTTCTAAATAGTCAGACACGTGAGTTCGTAATACGCCTTCGTAACTATTTCGATCGTGAAGCTCAAAATGGAGGGCCAATTTTACCTATAACGTCAGTGGTTGAACGCGTAGCTGATGCGCTTAATATTGGACAACGAACTGTTAGACGGATAACTAAAAAAAAATATGGCGAGACTGGCACAGAAGAAAATAAACTTCACACACCAAAAAAGAGAAAACGAGCAAAACCAGTCGTAGGCATCGATAGCTTTGATGCCGATGCTATCCGAAGACATGTTTACGGCTACTATTTACAGAAGGAGTATCCAACAAGAAAAAAGTTGGTGCATTCACTGAAGGAAGCTGGATTATTCTTCGGTGGGGAAAGTTCTTTAACGAAGATTTTGAAGACCATTGGATTTCGATACAAAAAATGTAACAAACGCAAAATATTGATGGAAAGATTTGATATAGCGATGGCAAGGTATACTTTTTTACGGCAAGTGAAAGAAATCAAAAATTGGCAAAATGTTGTGTTCTTGGATGAAACATGGCTTAATGCTAACCATACTGTAGGCCGTTCTTGGAACGATGACACAGCAGCATCTACTTCCAAAGTTCCTGTAGGAAAAGGATCGCGACTTATAATTTGTCACGCCGGAACCATCAACGGGTTTGTCGAAGGTTCTCTCATGGCTTTTGCGTCAAAAACCACTGGAGACTATCATGAAGACATGAATGGAGAAAAGTTTACTGAATGGTTTACCTCAATGTTGTGTAGCCTCCCTGAACCATCTATTATAATTATGGACAACGCCCCATACCACTCGATGCAAATTGACAAGCCACCTGCCCAATCCCAAAAGAAAGCTGATATCGTCGCATGGCTTCGTAAAAATGGCGTAGATGCAAACATGAATATGTTAAAAGCGGAATTAGTACGTCTTTTAAAAGAAAACAAACCAACCAAGATCCGATACGTCATTGACGAAATAGCATTAGAACATGGGCACAGAGTTATACGGTTACCGCCTTACCATTGTGAGTATAATGCGATTGAGTTGGTGTGGGCTCAAATTAAGGGATATGCTGCAAGACACAATACAGAACCCCCATTTACCACAAAAAAAATGCTAAAATTATTAGAAGAAGCTTGTGAACATGTGACTAAAGGAGACTGGGAAAAGGTTGTGAATAGAACTGTTAAATTAATAAGGGAAGATTATGAAAGAGATGTGAAAATAGATAATATTATAGAAAACGAACATATAATTATTAATGTATGTGATGATAGCAGTGACGACAGTGAAAATAGTAGTATGGACGAATCTGATTAATTATGGCCTTTTGTGGCACCTTTTTTGGTATCTTTTGTATTCATATGTTTCTTGTGTGCATATAAAGTATGTATATTCATTTTCGTTCAAATATTCAGTTCGTTCAAATAAATTAAATAAACATATACATTTTTGTTTTATTAAACCTATTTAATCAGGTACAAAAACAAAACTTAATTGTTTTTTGTTCGAGAATAAATTGACATTCCACATCACTATTGTAATGTGTCAAACCGGCCATCATAGCGTGCCGCTAGTGTAGTTAGTCTGTACTGTATACACACAGACGAACTAGTGTGTTTGTGTATACTATACTTACAGAAACACACACACACACACTAGTTCTGGTCTAACCAAATATAATTCACCTTCCTAGCTTCAATGACATAGCAATGATAAAATTCTAGCTAGCCGATCTCGGCTCGACCTTCGTGACTTTGTCTAGGAACAGACGGACAAAAACACCCCACACACACATCTATTGTACCTACCGATGCATAATTATATGCATATGACGTTATTGCATCTTATATAGGTATCCATAGTACGAGTAGATACCAGCTAGGCACTTCATCTATATCTATCTATATCTATATCTTCTATCTATCTATCTAGTAATATAATAAAACTGTAACAGATCCAATTCTGTACATTGAAGATATTTTGAAAATTTTTATTGGAGGGCACTCTATAATCGATACTGAATCCAAAACTGCAATTTTTTTCATTTTTGTCTGTCTGTCTGTCTGTCTGTCTGTCTGTCTGTCTGTCTGTCTGTCTGTCTGTCTGTCTGTCTGTCTGTCTGTCTGTCTGTATCTTGGCCGCGCATCACGCCAAAACTACTGAACGGATTCGAATGAAACTTGGTACGATTTGAGTTTATACTCCGAGGTAGGACATAGGATACTTTTTATCCCGAAATTCAGCACCGTTCCCTTGGGAGAGGGGAAGAAAGTTAAAACTTGTATTTAGCTGTAATTCATTAACGCGTAGTTCGATTTCACTCATTCTTTTTTTGTTCGAAAGGTAGTACTTTAAGTATTATCCCGTAAATATTTCAAGGTCATAGCTTTTTTAGTTCAGAAATGACAGACATTTATTGCGTTCAAATAACTTGAGACCCGGATCTTTGAACGTACGGCTTATTTTAAACTGGTGTGCGTTTAAATTTATGTATGTCGATCTGTCTATTAGTTCCAGCTAATTTCCGAAACGGCTGGATCAATTTTGACGGAACTTTCAATGGCAGATAGATGATATTATAAGGAGTAACTTAGGCTACATTTAGTTTGGGTACATAAAATAATTATGGGATCCGATCCGATCCTATATAAATCCTATAAACATGCGAACGAAGTCGCGGGGGTCAGCTAGTAATATAATAAAACTGTAACAGATCCAATTCTGTACATTGAAGATATTTTGAAAATTTTTATCGGAGGGCACTCTATAATCGATACTGAAGCCAAAACTGCAATTTTTTTCATTTTTGTCTGTCTGTCTGTCTGTCTGTCTGTCTGTCTGTCTGTCTGTCTGTCTGTATCTTGGCCGCGCATCACGCCGAAACTACTGAATGGATTCGAATGAAACTTGGTACGATATGAGTTTATACTCCGAGGTAGGTTATAGGATACTTTTTATCCTGAAATTCAGCACGGTTCCCTTGGGAGAGGGGATGAAAGTTAAAACGTGTATTTAGCTGTAATTCATTAACGCGTTATTCGATTTCACTCATTATTTTTTTGTTAGAAAGGTAGTACTTTAATTATTGTCTCGTAAATATTTCAAGGTCATAGGTTTTTTAGTTTAGAAATGACAGGCATTTATTGGGTTCCAATAACTTAGGACCCGGATCTTTGTACGTATGGCTTATTTTAAACTGGTGTGCGTTTAAATTTATGTTTGTCGGTCTGTCTATTTGTTCCAGCTAATCTCCGAAACGGCTGGATCGATTTTAATGGAACTTTCAATGTTATAAGGAGTAACTTAGACTACATTTAGTTTAGGTACATACATAAAAGAATCATGGGATCCGATCCGATCCTATATAAAAACCTTATTTCTACGCGAACGAAGTCGCGGGGATCAGCTAGTAAGTAATATAATAAAACTGTAACAGATCCAATTCTGTACATTGAAGATATTTTGAAAATTTTTATTGGAGGACACTTTATAATAGATACTGAAGCCAAAACTGCAATTTGTTTCATTTTCGTCTGTCTGTCTGTCTTTCTTTCTGTCTGTCTGTCTGTCTGTCTGTATCTTGGCCGCGCATCACGCCGAAACTACTGAATGGATTCGAATGAAACTTGGTACAATTTGAGTTTATATTCCGAGATAGGACATAGAATACTCTTTATCCCGAAATTCAGCACGGTTCCCTTGGGAGAGGGGAAGAAAGTTAAAACGTGTATTTAGCTGTAATTCATTAACGCGTGGTTCGATTTAACTCATTCTTTTTTTGTTAGAAAGGTAGTACTTTAAGTATTGTCCCGTAAATATTTCAAGGTCGTAAGTTTTTTAGTTTAGAAATGACAGACATTTATTGCATTCAAATAACTTGGGACCCGGATCTTTGTACGTACGGCTTATTTTAAACAGGCGTGCGTTTAAATTTATGTTTGTCGGCCTGTCTATTTGTTCCAGCTAATCTCCGAAATGGCTGGATCGATTTTAATGGAACTTTGAATGTTATAAGGAGTTATTTAGCTTAGGTACATAAAATAATTATGGGATCCGATCCGATCCTATATAAAACCTATAAACACGCGAACGAAGTCGCGGGGGTCAGCTAGTAATATAATAAAACTGTAACAGATCCAATTCTGTACATTGAAGATATTTTGAAAAATTTTATTGGAGGGCACTCTATAATCGATACTGAAGACGAAACTGCAATTTTTTTAATTTTTGTCTGTCTGTCTGTCTGTATCTTGGCCGCGCATCACGCTGAAACTACTGAATGGATTTGAATGAAACTTGGAAAGATTTGAGTTTATACTCCGAGGTAGGACATAGGATACTTTTTATCCCGAAATTCAGCACGGTTCCCTTGGGAGAGGGGATGAAAGTTAAAACGCGTATTTAGCTGTAATTCATTAACGCGTTGTTCGATTTCACTCATTCTTTTTTTGTTAGAAAGGTAGTACTTTATATATTGTCCCGGAAATATTTCAAGGTCATAGGTTTTTTAGTTTCGAAATGACAGACATTACAACCCTCAGTATTGGGTTCAAATAACTTGGGACCCGGATCTTTGAACGTACGGCTTATTTTAAACTGGTGTGCGTTTAAATTTATGTTTTTGGTCTGTTTATTTGTTCCGGCTGATCTCCAAAACGGCTGGATCGATTTTAACGGAACTTTTAATGGCAGATAGGTGATGTTATAAGGAGTAACTTAGGCTACATTTAGTTTAGGTACATAAAAGAATTATGGGATCCGATCCGACCCTATATTATAAAACCTAAAAACACGCGAACGAAGTCGCGGGGGTCAGCTAGTAGATGATTATTTGCAGAATATGTATAGATACCTAAGTGGTGTTCGCGTGTTTGTTTTTGTAGTTTATGACGTGATAACGTCTTATAAATCGATGAACGCCTGCTACACGCATGAAAAAGCATGACTCATTGTCACGTACCGCGTGCAAGCTAGAGAGCAGAACAAGCGATAGAGAAGGCACGATTGACCTAAGCGTTCGGCTTGTGACGCAACTATCTCTGATTGTTTTCTTATGACTTATCACTTAAAATTAATTATCGTCCGTTAACCGACTTTACAGACAACCAATAATTTTTTTAACCCCCGAAGCAAAATCGACGGGGTCTGTCAATTTCCGGGACGCAAGCTACCTCTGTATCTTTCTGGACTGTTGGGCCGTAAAAATCTAGCAGACAGACAGACAGATACACAGACAGACAGACACACTTTCGCATTTATAATATTAATATGGAATTAGGGATCAAATACATGTCTGTCAAAAATCAGATGAGAGAGATAAGTATCAGAGATCAGAGAGTTATAAGATAAACAAACTTGTGTTGCCCACTACTAGGCTGCGAAAAGTTGGAAAATCATTTGTTGGTAATTCTGTACTTTTTTATAATATATTGCCAGAGAACATTTTGGATATGTCTCTCAATAAGTTCAAAGGTTTTATTAAACGCAAATTAATTGAAAAGTCTTACTATAGCTTAAAAGATTTTTTTTAATGACAAAAATCCATGGACATAGATTGCTCTAAAAGCCAACAGTTCAAATCATTTTTATGGCTATTATAGCATATTGTAAGATGGTGATAAAAATAAACCCGGCTGAGTTTGTTGTGGGCTCTTCTCAGACCAGGGCGCGTTTGGAACCCTTGTAGTTTTAGTTTTAAGTTTCCGTACGTAATTATCACCATTGCCTGTTCCTAAATTGACGTTCAAAAAGTGTACAGTGTACCAATTTTGAATAAAGTTTATTTGATTTGATTTTGATTTAAGCGGTGATTGTTTGCAACACCTAGCCAGCCCATGGGCACAATTCGAAGACTTCGTTCCTCAGGGACTTGCGGATATAATAGCTGTTATGATATTGATGAAATCTCCGTAAACAGAGTCTGACTTCAAGCCTAATAAGGGACCTTTCAGATAGACCGGCGCGGAGAGCAGAGCAAATTTTAATCGCATTTAAAATAGAATCTTAAGTCATTGAAATAAGGTTTATTTTTACATTTTATCTCTTTTATGACAAGAGGATGCTCGAGGATGCTCCCAAAAGAGATAAAATGTAAAAATAAACCTTATTTCAATGCCTTAAGATTCTATTTTAAATGCGATTTAAAGCTCTGCTCTTCGCGCCGGTCTATCTGAAAGGTCCCTAATAAGCGTGGCACTGAACGCGGTCGCGGCGTCACCTTGACTCGGGCGTCACCTTGCTTCGCCCATATCTATTATGCATGACGATTGACGCGACTATTTGAAAATCAATTGTATATATTACACGAACATCTTGCGTCTGCCGACTACCGTTACCCCTGAATACCTATTTAGGTATATCTGGTAGACCCCTGCGGCGCAGTGGTGTAATTATTACTCTTACAAAGTAAACGGTTCCACGTGTGATTCTGTTGAGGTTATTAACAAGTGATAAAGGTCGTAAACTAAGGCCTTCTACGCTTAGTAATTTAATAATAGTTTAGCGTGCAGAAAACGCGCGGCAAGCAGCTAGTGGCACCATCTGTTATGTCTATCTGAAACTAATTTAATAATCTAGAAAGCCGCGCGAATGTCACTTCTCGATTTTAAATGTTGAATAGAAGCAGGCGTTACTTTGCGGCTGATTGCAAAGTGCAGTTTGCAATCAGCCGTTGTGAAGTCGACATCTCCTGAAGATGCTCCGGTGTCGGAGCGAAACGATCGTCGAGTTAAATTTGTGGTGAATTTGTGTGGTGTTGTGCCTACAAATTTGTCACTGTTAGCGGATTATAGCAAAGTAATTTTGTGTTCATTGTATAACTTCTCGATTTTTTTCGTAAATAAAATATTGCAGGCTATGTCACCCGGACCATAACAACGAATCAATAGATACCTCGTTCATCAAAATGTTTAGGCGCTACGGTGGTACACACAGAATCTCATACAAAAATCTGATACAGACTGCTAAAATCACAACCCCTCCTTTTGGCTTTGCCGTAGTCGGGTAAAAATAAGCCAGCATTTTCATTGTTGACTCAACGAGGAAGGATCTCTACTACTTCCTGTATACTCTAACTGTCTGTGAAAGTCCCATTAAAATCAGTTCAGCCGTCCCGAACACTAGTCCTTACAAATAGACAGCCAGACAAAAATTTTTAAACGTGCGTTTGGATTATATTATGGTATCGTTCAAGCAATCATTAATATATATATAGCTGCTCGTGCTGATTCACTGACTGATTGATCACCTCTCCTGTAAAATTTTGTATGAAAAATATTTTTTTCACTAATTGTTTCGTACAGAAGACAAAAATTCATTAAGAACAAAAATATGGAGAGAGCTGATGATTGAGGATTTCGGAGACGGGCGAGGGGCACGCTTAAGGTATTGAAGATAGGTGGGGGGTGCTCGAGCAAATGTCACTCGAAACGTCATCCAATTGGCAGTGAGTTGAAAAAAAATTCAAAATGGCGAAAAAAAGATGGCCGCCATACAAATTTCGGCTTCGGCTAACTCAGAGGGTATAAAAGATGGAAAAGTGGTTTCTTCGCAAAAGATGATGAGGATCCAAAGGTCTACTTGATGAATAGAAAAAAAAATCAAAATGGCGGAATTTATTTTTCCATAGAAAATGTATGGCGAATATTGAAGAGACTACAAGTTGTGAACTATGCAAGGCTTTGATGCCGTTCTTTGGAGAAGTCTCAAAGAAAAATATGAGAGGACATGATAATTGAGGGTTTGGAAGATGGATGAGGAGCCCGGGCAGGGCATTGTAGATAGATGGGAGGTGCTCAAACAAAAATTACTCAAAACATCATCCAATTGGCAGTGAGGTGAAAAAAATTCCTAAATGGCGGATTCAAGATAGTGGCCATACAAATTTCGTCGGTGTCTATCTCACTGAGTATAAAAGATGGAAGAGTGGTTTTTTGGCAAAAGATGATCTAGACGTAGTTTACTTGATGAACAGAAAAAAACAAGATGGTGAAATTTATTTTTCCATACAAAATATATGGCGAATATTGAAGAGAATGTAAGTTGGGAACTGATGCAAGACTTTGATACAGTTCCTTTTCAAAATCTTTTTTTATGGAAAAACTCTCATTCTGACAAATTATTCGGAGAAAAAATATGGAGAGTGATAATGATCGAGGGTTAGGAATATGGGGGAAGATAGGTGGAGGCTGCTCAAACAAAAAATACCTGAAAACAAAACCTCGCGGTCCGCTTGCGGGACGCGCACCCACGCGCCATACTAGTTAATATATATATAGCTGCTCGTGCTGATTCATTGACTGACTCACTGATTGATCACCCCTCCTGTAAAATTTTGTATGAAAAAATTTTTTTTCACTAATGGTTTCGTATAGAGGACAAAAATTCATTCGGAACAAAAATATGGAGAGAGCTGATGATTGAGGATTTCAGAGACGAGCGAATGGCATGCTTAAGGTATTGAAGATAGGTGGAGGGTGCTCGAGCAAATGTCACTCGAAACATCATCCAATTGGCAGTGAGCTGAAAAAAAATTCAAAATGGCGAAAAAAAGATGGCCGCCATACAAATTTCGTCGGTGTCCATCTCGGAGGGTATAAAAGATGGAAGAGTGGTTTCTTCGCAAAAGATGATCAGGATCGGAAGGTCTACTCGATGAATAGAAAAAAAAATCAAAATGGCGGAATTTACTTTTCCATAGAAAATGTATGGCGAATATTGAAGAGACTGCAAGTTGTAAACTATGCAAGGCTTTGATGCGGTTCTTTGGAGAACTCTCAAAGAAAAATATGGGAAGACATGATGACTGAGGGTTTGGAAGTTGGATGAGGAGCCCGGGCAGGGTATTGTAGATATATGGGAGGTGCTCAAACAAAAATTACTCGAAACATCATCCAATTGGCAGTGAGCTGAAAAAAAGGCCAAATCGCGGATCCAAGATGGCGGCTAAAGAGAAATTGGTGAGAAAGACACCGATGTACAAACATCGGTGTCTTTCTCACCAAGTATAAAAGATGGAAGAGTGGTTTTTTACCAAAATATGATCAATACCTAAAAGTCTACTTGATGAACAGAAAAAAACAAGATGGCGGAATTTATTTTTCTAAGTACACAAAAAAAATTTTTTATTGATGGTTTCGTGTAGGAAACAAAAATTCATGCGGAGGAAAAATACGGAAAGAGCTGATGATCGAAGATTTTGGAGACGGATGAAGAGCACGGCGAGTGTATTGAAGATAGGTGGGACGTGCTCAAAAACCGCTAAAAACTACTCGAATCCTCGCGGTCCGCTTGCGGGCCGCGCACCCACGCGCCATACTAGTTAATATATATATAGCTGCTCGTGCTGATTCACTGACTGATTGATCACCCCTCCTGTAAAATTTTGTATGAAAAATTTTTTTTTCAATAATGGTTTCGTATAGAGGACAAAAATTCATTCGGAACAAAAATATGGAGAGAGCTGATGATTGAGGATTTGGGAGACGGGTGAAGAGCACGCTTAAGGTATTGAAGATAGGTGGGGGGTGCTCGAGCAAATGTCACTCAAAACGTCATCCAATTGGCAGTGAGCCGAAACAAAATTCAAAATGGCGAAAAAAAGATGGCCGCCATACAAATTTTGTCCGTGTCCATCTCGGAGGGTATAAAAGATGGAAGAGTGGTTTCTTCGGAAAAGATGATCAGGAGCCAAAGGTCTACTCGATGAGTAGAAAAAAAAATCAAAATGGCGGAATTTATTTTTCCAAAGAAAATGTATGGCGAATATTGAGAGAGAGAAGTTGTGAATTATGCAAGGCTTTCAATTAGGCAAGGCAAGGATGCGGTTTTTTGGAGAAATCTCAAAGAAAAATATGGGAAGACATGATGATTGAGGGTTTGGAAGATGGTTGATGAGCCCGGGCAGGGTATTGTAGATAGATGGGACTGGGAGGTGCTCAAACAAAAATTGCTCAAAACCTTATCCAATTAGCACTGAGCTGAAAAAAAACAAAATGGTGGATTCAAGATGGCAGCTATACAAATTTCGTTGGTGTCTATCTCACTAAGTATAAAAGATGGAAAAGTGGTTTTTTTGGCAAAAGATGATCAAGACGTGGTTTACTTGATTAACAGAAAAGAAACAAGATGTTGGAATTTATTTTTCCATACAAAATATATGGCGAATATTGAAGAGACTACACGTTGGGAACTATGCAAAATTTGATACAGTTGCTTTTCAAAAAATTTTTTTTATGGAAGAACTCTCATTCTGACAAATTATTCGGAGAAAAATATGGAGAGTGATAATGATCGAGGGTTAGAAATATGGCAGAGATAGGCTGCTCAAACCAAAATACCCGAAAGCAAAACCTCGCGGTCCGCTTTAGCGGGCCGCGCACCCACGCGCCATACTAGTTAATATATATATAGCTGCTCGTGCTGATTCACTGACTGATTGATCACCTCTCCTGTAAAATTTTGTATGAAAAATTTTTTTTTCAACAATGGTTTCGTATAGAAAACAAAAATTCATTAGGAACAAAAATATGGAGAGAGCTGATGATTGAGGATTTCGGAGATAGGTGAGGGGCACGCTTAAGGTAATGAAGATAGGTGGGGGGTGCTCGAGCAAATGTCACTCAAAACGTCATCCAATTGGCAGTGAGCTGAAAAAAAATTCAAAATGGCGAAAAAAAGATGGCCGCCATACAAATTTCGTCGGTCTCCATCTCGGAGGGTATAAAAGATGGAAGAATAGTTTCTTAGCAAAAGATGATCAAGATCCGAAGGTCTACTCGATGAATAGAAAAAAAATTCAAAATGGCGGAATTTATTTTTCCATAGAAAATGTATGGCGAATATTGAAGAGACTACAAGACTACAAGTTGTGAACTATCCAAGGCTTTGATGCGGTTCTTTGGAAAACTCTCAAAGAAAAATATGGGAAGACATGATGATTGAGGGTTTGGAAGATGTTTGAGGAGCCCGGGCAGGATATTGTAGATAGGTGGGAGGTGCTCAAACAAAAATTACTCGAAACCTCATCCAATTGGCACTGCGCTGAAAAAAAACCCAAAATGTCGGATTCAAGATGGCGGATATACAAATTTCGTCGGTGTCTATCTCACCAAGTATAGAAGATAGAAGAGTGGTTTTTTGGTTTTCATGCCGAGGAAAGAGCTGATGATTGAAGATTTTTGAGACGGATGAGGAGCACGGTCAGAGTATTAAAGATAGATGGGAGGTGCTCGAACAAAAATTACTTGAAACCTCATCTAATTGTCAGTGAGTTGAAAAAAAAGTCCAAAATGGCGGATTTAAGATGGCGGCCATACAAATTTCGTCGGTGTCTATTTCACTGAGTATAAAAGATGGAAGAGTATTTATTTGGCAAAAGATGGTCAAGACGTGATTATTTGATGAACAGAAAAAAAAACAAGATGGCGGAATTTATTTTCCATGCAAAATATATGGCGAATATTGAAGAGAATATAAGTTGGGAACTATATGCAAGACTTATGATACAGTACCTTTTCAAATTTTTTTTTTATGGAAGAAATCTCATTCTGACAAATGATTCGGAGAAAAAATATTATGGAGGGTGATAATGATCGAGGGTTAGGAATATGGGAGAGATAGGTGGAGGCTGCTCAAACAAAAACACACCTGAAAACGAAACCTCGCGGTCCGCTTTAGCGGGCCGCGCACCCAAGCGCCATACTAGTTAATTAATATATATATAGCTGTTCGTTCTGATTCACTGACTCATTCATCGCCTCTCCTGTAAAATTTTGTATGAAAAATTTTTTTTTCACAAATGGTTTCGTATAGAGGACAAAAATTCATTAAGAGGAAAAATATGGAGAGAGCTGATGATTGAGGATTTCGGAGACGGTTGAAGAGCACGCTTAAGGTATTGAAGATAGGTGGGGGGTGCTCGAACAAATGTCACTCGAAACGTCATCCAATTGGCAGGGAGCCGAAAAAAAATTCAAAATGGCGAAAAAAAGATGGCCGCCATACAAATTTCGTCGGTGTCCATCTCGAAGGGTATAAAAGATGGAAGAGTTGTTTCTTAGCAAAACATGATCAGGATCCAAAGATCTACTCGATGAATACAAAAAAATTCAAAATGGCGGACTTTATTTTTCCATAGAAAATGTATGGCGAATATTGAAGAGACTACAAGTTGTGAACTATGGCAAGGCTTTGATGCGGTTCTATGGAGAACTTTCAAAGAAAAATATGGGAAGACATGATGATTGAGGGTTTGGAAGATGGTTGAGAGGAGCCCGGGCAGGGTATTGTAGATAGATGGTAGGTGCTCAAACAAAAATTACTCAAATCCTCATCCAATTGGCACTGAGCTGAAGAAAACATCAAAATGGCGGATTCAAGATGGCGGCTATACAAATTTCGTCGGTGTAGATCTCACCAAGTCTAAAAGATCGAAGAGTGGTTTCTTGACAAAAGATGATTAAGACCTTAAGTTGTACTTGATGAGCAGAATGATTCGAAGAAAAAATATGGTGAGTGATAATGATCGAGGATTAGGAATATGGGAGAGATAGGTGGAGGCTGCTCAAACCAAAATACCCGAAAGCGAAACCTCGCGGTCCGCTTGCGGGCCGCGCACCCACGCGCCCTACTAGTTAATATATATATAGCTGTTCGTTCTGATTCACTGACTCATTCATCGCCTCTCCTGAACAATTTTGTATGAAATTTTTTTTTTTCAATAATGGTGTCGTATAGAGGATAAAAATTCATTAAGAGGAAAAATATGGAGAGAGCTGATGATTGAAGATTTCAGAGACGAGGGAATGGCATGCTTAAGCTATTGAAGATAGGTGGGGGGTGCTCGACCAAATGTCACTTGAAACGTCATCCAATTGGCAATGAGTTGAAAAAAAATTCAAAATGGCGAAAAAAAGATGGCCGCTATACAAATTTCGTCGGCGTCCAACTCGGAGGGTATAAAAGATGGAAAAGTGGTTTCTTCGCAAAAGATGATCAGGATCAGAAGATCTACTCGATGCATAGAAAAAAAATTCAAAATGGCGGAATTTATTTTTCCATAGAAAATGTATGGCGAATATTGAAGAGACTACAAGTTGTGAACTATCCAAGGCTTTGATGAGGTTCTTTGGAGAACTCTCAAAGAAAAATATGGGAAGACATGATGATTGAGGGTTTGGAAGATGGTTGAGGAGCCCGGGCAGGGTATTGTAGATAGGTGGGAGGTGCTCAAACAAAAATTACTCAAAACCTCATCCAGTTGGCACGGCGAAAAAAAAATACCAAAATGGCGGATTCAAGATGGTGGCTATACAAATTTCGTCGGTGTTTATCTCACCAAGTATACAAGATGGAAGAGTGGTTTCTTGGAAAAAGATGATCAATACCTAAAGATCTATTTGATGAGCAGAATGATTCGAAGAAAAAATATGGAGAGTGATAATGATCGAGGATTAGGAATTTGGGAAAGATAAGTGGAGGCTCCTCAAACCAAAATACCCGAAAGCAAAACCTCGCGGTTCGCTTGCGAGCCGCGCACCCACGCGCCCTACTAGTTATATATATAAAGCTACTTGAAGTTACGGACTGATCACCTCTCCTGAACAATTTTGTATGGAACTTTTTCACCATACTTTCCATGTGTGTAAAATTCAAAAATTCTAGGTCACCAAAATTATAGAGAGAGCTGAATGTGGAAAACTGACTCGAGTGCCCTAGGGGATCTCGAAAACTATCAGTCGGAGAGGTATTGTCTCGAAACAAAAAATGTTCAAAACCTTGGGCCATTGGGTGAACCGGTAAAAAAAATATGGCCACCATACAAAAAAAAATTCGACTCCATACAAAATTTTCAAGAGGCTCTCCAGAACAATTTTGTATGGAACTTTTTTCCCTACACTACTTATATGCGTAGAACTTATGGGTCTTCCTTCAGAAAATTATGAAACGTCATGAATGTGGAACATTTACCAGAGTACCTCATGGGTCCTCCAAAACTACCAGTCATACAGACATGGTCCCAAACAAATGTTATTAAAGACCTTGGGCCATTAGGTGAACCGGTAAAAAAAAGATGGCCGCCGAACAAAAAAAAAATTCTCTCCATACAAATTTTTTGGGTAATTTTCAAGAGGCTCTCCAGAACAACTTTGTATGGAACTTTTTTCCTTTCACTATTTATATGCGTAGAACTTATGGGTCTTCCTTCAGAAAATTATGAAACGTCATGAATGTGGAAAATTTACCAAAGTACCTCATGGGTCCTCCAAAACTACCAGTCATACAGACATGGTCCCAAACAAATGTTATTAAAGACCTCGGGCCATTAGGTGAACCGGTAAAAAAAAGATGGCCGCCGAACAAAAAAAAATTTTCTCCATACAAATTTTTTGGATTCTTTTCAAGAGGCTCTCCAAAACAATTTTGTATGGAACCTTTTCTCTTAACTATTTATGTGCGTAGAACTTATGGGTCTTCCTTCAGAAAATTACGAAACGTCATGAATGTGGAAAATTTACCAGAGTACCTCATGGGTCCTCCGAATCTACCAGTCATACAGACATGGTCCCAAACAAATGTTATTAAAGACCTTGGGCCATTAGGTGAACCAGTAAAAAAAAGATGGCCACCGAACAAAAAAAATTCTCTCCATACAAATTTTTTGGGTTCTTTTCAAGAGGCTCTCCAGAACAATTTTGTATGGAACCTTTTCCCTTAACTATTTATATACGTCGAACTTATGGGTCTTCTTCCAAAAAAATTCTGAAACGTCACGATTGTGGAAAATTTACCAGAGTACCTCATGGGTCCTCCAAAACTACCAGTCATACAGGCATGGTCCCAAACAAATGTTGTTAAAGACCTTGGGCCATTGGGTGAATGGGTAAAAAAAAGATGGCCGCCGAAAAAAAAAATCTCTCCATACAAATTTTTTGGGTTCTTTTTAAGAGGCTCTCTTAGACATTTTTGTATGAAACTTTTTCCTCCCACTACACGTATAAGTAAATAGAACTCAAAGATTTTTTCACAAAAAATACAAAACGTAGTGAATGTGGAAAAATTACCAGAGTACCCTAACGGCCCTCAAAAACTATCAATCATAGAGGCATGGTCCTGAAACTAAAAATGTTCAAGACCTTAGGCCCTACGGTGAGCCAGTAAAAAAAAAGATAGCAATGGAACAAAAAAAAATCGTGTCCATACAAAATTTATTTTTAATTTTCAAGTGGCTCTCCAGAACATTTTTGTGTAGATCCTTTTTTTTCCACTAAACGCATGCGTAGAACTGATTAGTGTCCTTTCAGAAAAGATACGAAACGTGACACCAATATTTATTTCTATCTTTCAAGACACTCTCCAGAATATTCTGGTATTTGGTATGGCCTCCCATTTCTTTATTTTACGAATATTGAAGAGACTACAAGGCCCGCGAGCTGCTTGCAGCTCGCGCACCGAGCGCAACACTAGTATTATTATGAGCCTAATAAATTATGAGCCTAATAAGAGACAGTTCTTTCTAAACCACAGCCAGAGGCTTCAATTTGATTTATTAGCATAGATGTATTAGATACCTTATACCTACCTCCTACAGCCAATAAATCAAAATAAACTGCCTACTCCACGAATACCGAGAAGTATCAAGCTATGAATAACGAAAATTATTCATCAATTTGAATTTGTTAACAAATAAAACTATAATATGCTAGTCTAATGGCACGTCCAGACCAGGCGAAGGCAAGCGAAGGCCCACGAACGCCAACAAACGAGTAAGTGTTGATGCTCAAACGAAAGCAAAAAATGCCAATAGTGGGCATATCCTGCTTGCTTTCGCTAACCTTCGCTTGCCATCGTTCGCTTTGGGCTGTTCAGTCTATGCGAACCTCAGACATGATAGAGGGCAGACCTGACAAATAGTTAAATATCGTATCAACACACACATATAATCCGTAACACCGAAATAGTGCGTGTACAGTCTCGGATTAGTGTGTGTGAGTGTTCAATATACTTACACGCTATTTTTGATGACATGAAAATGGTGGCATCGTAGACCGCAACATGGATTTAGGACAAATAGGATTTATATCACCTCTACTTCCTTATTACTTTACGATACGCAACAGCGATGAGGAAGGCTCAAAGGGCTAAAACTCAGAGCCGTGAAGGCAGTTAAAACAAGACACCTCGTTCATCAAAATCGTTTCAGTAGTTTAGGCGCTACAGTGGTAGGTACAGTACACACAGTATCTCATACGAAAATCGGCCACATACATACATACGTACATACATACATACATACATACATAGACTGCTAAAATCATAACCCTTCCTTTTGGCTTTGCCGTAGTCGGGTAAAAAAGCGACGAGGAGCGAACGTTCGGCGTCCTTCGATGAACACAATTCGCCCACGTTTGCCTTTTCTACTCGGTGTGGACGTGGCCCAACACTGTCGCTCGTGTGCCTGTGTGTGCGTGTGAATAGTTTGGCTATTGCTAATGTGTGCACAACCTACCGCAACGTCAAGCTTGACCTTCAGCTAGCGGTCACTGACCCCCGAATCCAAGCTGCATGCTAAACTATATACTGATGATCACACTAGAGAATTAATGTTGCAAAACTTTTGATCGTAACGCCCACTAATCTATAAGAGATCATACCACCACTGCAGCCTTTTAACGTCCCACTGCTGGGCACAGGCCTCCTCTCTCATAGGAGAGAGTGATTTAGAGCTTAGACCCACCACGCTGCTCCAATGCGGATTGGCGGGCTATCATAGGCATCATAAGTACTTATTTGATTATTTCATATGGTTACTACCGGCTCGGAAAGCGCATTCTACGATCGGCGATGTTGAAGAGCAGGCATAAAAATTCCTTCACTCTCTTAAAACGATTTGTTGCTCATTTCGCGGCGCACTTGCAATAGAGTCATCTCTATCTCGGCACACTGATTGTATAAATTATCTATTCCTCTTTTTGAAATTTTTGTTAAACAAGTAGGTATAAAATAAAAATTTAAAAACCCCGACATTCGCCATTTTGTGGCGGCGGCCATCTTGGATTTGCAATAGTGCTATTCTACTATTCAAGCCCTTTCATTTGATACCCATATTAAGGGAGTTGTGAATAAATATGTAATCCGCCATTTTGTAGTGGCGGCCATCTTGGACCAATTTTCATCAAACATACATAGCTAACAACACTCTTGACTAATTTACCTTTCAAACAAAAAAACTGCATTCAAATCGGTCCATCCGTTTGAGCGCTACAGGGGAACAGACAGTCACACACACACACACACACGCACACACACAGAGACACGTCAAATTTATAACACCCCGTCGTTTTTGCGTCGGGGGTTAAAAACAGGCTAGCTTCCTCCTCCGTCCTTTAAAAGTACTCGTTTGATTACAGTGATATTATTGAGAAGTACTCATGAAAACGAAGCAATAGTCCAAACATACTCAGTCGGAGGAGGAATTAGTCATGTTCTAAAAGCGCTAGATTGTTTATTCATGACCTAGGATATACATCGAGCTAGTGCGACCGCAGCGACCTTGGCTGGCGGGCGATGACTTTTTGTCATTATCTATTCTTTGCTTGTGTGTGGACGCTTGTGTTTGTATGTTGTAATGTCTAATGCAGCGCATTAGTTTGGTTGTTTGTGATAATATTATGTGGCATTAATTATACTAAGAATTTTGTCAGCGTAGAGCTTTTAATATACGAGTAGGTATTTTTGCAGTTTTGCGCTTGGCTTGGATCTCTCATTCGAACGCTCTTTTGAATTAATTAAGGAATAAATATTGTTTTGTTTCTTATTCCTCTGCTGTTTCGGTCCTATGTCTGGTGGGACGCTACAGCTGTGGCCAGTTACCGCCCTACCGACAAAGCCGTACAGCCAAGCCTTCGGTAGGATGACGCGTAGGTAGGAGCCGTTCAGCGGTAGGTATCGGTTTAATAAGAACTGTCAAACTTCTTCCAGGTTAGGAAGTTGGCGGTGTTAGAAACACCCCCGTGCCTCGGAGAGCACGTCGGTCTTGCGCCTAATCTCTCTCCGGTCGTGTCGCATTGGATGGCGTCGCATTGGAATAGTTAAAAATTAACTATGATAATTGACAAAAACTTATAAAAATAAATTAAAATATTCTTATAAAAATATATATAACTTATAAAACTAAATTAAATAATTATATATAACTATAACTTATAAAAATAAATTAAATCATTCTGAAAAATTAAAAAAAATGGAAGCTGTGTATAGAGACAAAAAAATGCCAGAAGTATTTTCTGAATCAACTTTCAATTCGAATATAGATTAAAAACACAAATAATTAGCATATCCTTAGCAAATATGAAAGTCATGGCCCTTTTCAAGTAACGGCTACCTACCGTTAAATGTTTTCTTAATTTTCCCATATTGTGTGTAGAAAATGATACTAAAATAAATGAAAATAGGTACCGACTAAATCGATTTAAAATTAAAGTATATGTACTTAATTAACAAACAGTGGGTAGGTAGGTATGAAATAGAATATATTATGTGAATAGGTATCACAATAGAAGTCAACGCCCGCTAGCCAAGGTCTTAGCGGACGCACTAGCTGAGCTATGTCCTAGGTCATGTGCCAACAGTCATATTAATTGATAATATTATGAGATCATTCCTAAAGTTCTATTTAAATATTATGTGCAAGTTTGTAGGCGTAAATATAAATTGTGTCGCTTCAATGACCGCTGGGATTTTTAACCGGCTTGAAAAGAGGAGGTTATAAAGAGGCTACCAAACAAAACAAAACTTCATAGGTAGTATGTCTGTTTGCATGTACATATTATGTATGTTTGTCCGCAGATTTCTCCGAAACTATTAATCGGATTGTGACTTCGGATTGTGGAATCGGAAGTTTTATTAAAATCAGTTCTGCAGTAGTTTTCAAAATATGTACTGTTAAGTAGGTATGCTGCGAAGTCGGTTTAAGTAACTTTCAATCTTTTAGATAATTAGGTATCACTTGTTTATCACATCTATCCGACCGATGATATCGATCCATTAGTGATGGTGTGATCCACGAAATCACCAAACGATACTGAAAATCGAATCGATAAATATCGAGCAATCGACCGGATGGATTTTATGATCTACTACTACTATACTATGTTATGAATCACTGGGATTAATCGATGTCGAGGATGCTTGTGATAAAGCCTGTAAATGTTATTTTTTTTATAAAATTAGAGTTCGTAAACTAATAATAACGTAGGCAATAGATCTCAGTCTGAACTTTATAAAAAAAAATTATGTGCTTTCTACGAGACCTCTATGCTGCGGTGGTTATTAGTGCCTATAGGCCTAGAGACACCACAGACGACAACTATGAAAACTTCGATGCAAGTTTAATTTTCGTGTTTTTTAGTGGTGAAGACCCTGAGCTCCGGGTTATCCGAGCGCATTTTGAAGAGCTAGAGCGGAAGAATTTGTTTGTTTGAACGCACTAATCTCTGTAAGTAACAGTCGGGTTTGCAAAAATTCTTTTTGAATTTGATAGCCCACCCTTAGGTTAGGTTCGACCCTTAGGGTGGTTTCACACCGGCGAAGCGAGGTAAGGCGTGGTTGGGACGGTCGAGAATTTTACCAATAGATCTCCTACGAGTTGACGAAGCATAGAGTTCCCACGGCATTATTAATAACTTGAATCCACACGTACGAAGTCGCGGGCATCTGCTAGTTAGTTATAAAATAAAATAAGTATTCAACCTATTTAAACATTACATACCTTAAAATGCAATCCATTCAAATATCTATTTTAAAAGTTAAATTGATTTCAAAATAAATACAAACGCTATTGTAAAAGCGACAGAATAATGTGCGGTTGTTTACACCAGTTTTTGAATCTACAAAATATTTGTGTAGATCCACAAATATATTCCAGTTTGCATAAGTCATCGACCACCGCCGGACAGCCGAACTGGCCAAGGTTACACGACCTAGGTCTAACTATATCCTAACATCGTGTCTTTGACCTAGCACGCATTCGCCTTTATGGAACTAAGCTGTAGGTATTGCGCAGTACGTTGCACAGTACGAATTTGAATCAGCCTGCCTCTGAATAGTGAATACATTTACCTACCTACTTACAGCGTAATAATACATGAAAAATTTTACTGTAAAACTCACCTTCCAAGTTTATTGTTAGATGCATGCTACGTTAATATGGGGTGTTGTACGTAACGGGGACCCGTGGTCGTTCTCAGCAAGAAATATAAGTATAAATTAAAAATTAAAAAACCCCCGACATTCGCCATTTTGTGGTGGCGGCCATCATTTACATAGTGCTATTCTACTAGCCAAGCCATTTCACTTGATACCCATTTAAGGGAGTTGTGAAAATATATGTAATCCGCCATTCTGTAGCAGCGGCCATCTTGGATCATTTTCATCAAACATAGCTAACAACGTTCGCCTAATACCTTTCAAACAAAAAAAACCGCATTCAAATCGGTCCACCCGTTTGAGCGCTACAGGGGAACAGACAGACAGACACACACACACACACATACACACACACACACACACACATAGACACGTCAAACTTATAACACCCCGTCGTTTTTGCGTCGGGGGTTAAAAACTCATCTTCCAAGTTTATTGTTAGATGCATGCTACGTTAATATTGCGTGTTGTATGTAAAGGAGACCCGTGATCATTCTGAGCAAGAAGTAAAACAAGTCATATTCTTAGTAGCTCTCTTGTAGGGTCACACATATCACGATCTTGTTCCGCTTTTGTCGAGCTGATTCCAGTTACGAGTTTCATCTCACCTGTCCACATAGTACAACAAAGTGGGTTATGGTTTTCAGATGCGAAGTTGCCATTGCAGCACCTTGGGGCTCCGATGTCTGTATCATCCGAGTTACGAACACATATTATGTGCCACTTCAGTTTAGCAAAATGTTGAGCTATGTTGGTTACTCTGGTTCTTCTATGGATCTTCTGATTTCTGATTTAAATTCATGTAGAAATTACAACAATCACAACTCTCTCCGTCGATCGCTGTGTGTTTATGTGTTGTTGTTTATGCGTTTTTTTTTGTGTTACCATTTTCCCTAACCCACGAGCCGATTTTAATGCTGTTTTTTGCATTAAGTAATACTGTCGAGTGTAATAACCTCTATTCGCGTGCGCTGGCCGGCTACACCAGAAGAAAAGTGGTTGTCAACGGGAACATATAAGAATTCGAATTATCCAGCCGCGATTCGGTTTCGCTGCGGGGACTACACTTCAATTCTGTTTCTTGTACTGTGCATATACCTTAGTTCATCTCCTGTCCGGACCGGAGCCCTAAAATTCTTTGAGTCCATTTATACTGTTTATCACGAAATATACAGAGTTATTATATTCAAGATGTAGCCGCTTGTTTGATTTCCGCTACAATACCACTTCTGGGCAGATTTTTAGATATGTTTTACAATTAGAAGTTACAAAAGGACGCTGCTGTTCTTCAATATACATTAACATTTTTCCCTGAAAAACTATTGGGCTGATTTTTAAGCGTAATTTTTGATGCCGTCATTAACGCTGCTTACCCGTGGTACTGTAGGTGGTACTACTGGTAGAATCACGGGAAATTTTTATTACCCGTACTAAAATTAAAATTAACACATCGAATTATAATATACGCGACATTACAATTTTACACAATATGCACAAGTAAGTACCTACGTACATAACCTTTCAACATAATAAATAGGTAGGTGTTTGATAATTTTTGAATGCTAATGATTAATTTTGATAAAAGCCGACACCATAAGCATCGCTATCTAATATATTCCACCAAAACCTGTTCCACTTGAAGATATATAGTTAAATTGGCGAACTAAATTATACCTACCTAACTAATTTCGTTTGTTTTGTTTTTGTAGAAACACTAATATTGGTAATATGCGTCACGGTTTCAAAATGACTTTTCTACTCCACGACTGTCGTAATATAATGTGTTATTATTTTTAATATAGTAAGTATCTGTATCGTTGTTTGATTTGCTATTCAATTATTTCTGTCGGCGCACGACGTACGTCCATATGCGTGAAAAATAGGTATAATATTATAAATCCCACCGCCCACATGCGCAATTAATGCACTACAGAAATAAATTAATACACTGGCAGAAAAATTATGTATGTCAATCGTAAATGCGAGCCAGAAATTTCATTTGGAAAAGGTTCTTTCTTCTATCTATAATATAATAAAACTGTAACAGATCCAATTCTGTACATTGAAGATATTTTGAAATTTTTTATTGGAGGGCACTCCATAATCGATACTGAAGCCAAAACTGCAATTTTTTTCATTTTTGTCTGTCTGTCTGTCTGTCTGTCTGTCTGTCTGTCTGTCTGTCTGTATCTTGGCCGCGCATCACGCCGAAACTACTGAATGGATTCGAATGAAACTTGGTACGATTTGAGCTTATACTCCGAGGTAGGTTATAGGATACTTTTTATCCCGAAATTCAGCATGGTTCCCTTGGGAGAGGGGATGAAAGTTAAAACGTGTATTTAGCTGTAATTCATTAACGCGTTGTTCGATTTCACTCATTCTTTTTTTGTTAGAAAGGTAGTACTTTATATATTGTCCCGTAAATATTTCAAGGTCATAGGTTTTTTAGTTCAGAAATGACAGGCATTTAGTGGGTTCCAATAACTTGGGACCCGGATCTTTGTACGTACGGCTTATTTTAAACTGGCGTGCGTTTAAATTTATGTTTGTCGTTCTGTCTATTTGTTCCAACTAATCTCTGAAACGGCTGGATCGATTTTAATGGAACTTTCAATGGCAGATAGGTGATGTTATAAAGAGTAACTTAGGCTACATTTAGTTTAGGTACAAAAAAGGATTATGGGATCCAATCCGATCCTATATAAAACCTATATCCAGGCGGACGAAGTCGCGGGGGTCGGCTAGTTTTAAAATATTTTTTCGTAGTCTACTTCATTGATTAATAGGTAACTAATACCCACTTTTTTAATCTATGACGACTTAAAGCAAAAAGTTGGCACGGTAAAAAATGACGATCAAATGCGGGGTCCATCCGAGAGTGTTTCATACCATTTTGTGCTTAACAGCAGCCCGGAGGCCAAGAAGTCTTAACTATGAAAAAGCTCGCAAACTTTTTACTGCATTGTACTAGAAATTTGTGAAATTTTTGTAACACTAAGGGCCTGGTTCACCACCTTCTGATAAGTGTCGGATAGCTTATTCACAACTTTTGTCTTTGTCATTTGGCATAAAGTAAGAAAGTGACAAACTTACGTTTTGGCTATTCGACACTTATCAGAAGGTGGTGAAACAGGCCCTTAGACCCTTATCACATCTTGGCCGTAACCTCAGTAATGGCTACGGACCTCGAAACACGTACAGATGGACAAATTCTGATCATTTAAGGGTTCCATTTTCCATTAAAATATGAAACATAATATTAGACAGACTGACTTTCCTTTATAAATTTCACATCTGTCGTGTCGCAACCGTCCCGTGTAGTGTTTAGGTACCTGTTCTCCTTAGATATAGAAATATTCGTTGACTCATTGAACTAGTCACCACTATATTGAGACGTAGCCTAGGTCAGGTATAAGAAACTTGTTCAAAAAAAATTCAGCTCCGGTGACGAAATGTAGTAGGCATGCTATTCTACGTATTAAATTTAATTTAAACTTAATGGACCTGTGTGCTTAGTCTAAATCGGAGCACTCGAAAACGAACTCGAAAACTATTGATCGATTTCAGAGAAAAATAGACCTAAAATGGCTTGTATTAAGGTTTGAGTTCGCCAATACATTCAGCATTCGAACAATGCTGAATGTATTATCGAGTGCTCCGATTTAGACTAAGCACACTGGATGGATGAAATTTAAATTTAATTTAATTTAATTTTAATGAAAAATGTACACATGAATGAAACAACACCACATACAGTTGACAAACCTCTAACTAGAGTCGCAGAACTGCTGGATACAAGCGGCGAAAGACGGAATGTGTCGGATGTGTGAAGAAGAAATGTGTCGAAGTTCCTACAAAAGACCTGTATCCGGCTGTGGACTTATGTCCAGCTTTGGACTCGTATCTGTTGATGACGCAAGCTTAAGCGAACTAAGTTAACATAAGCGTCTTAAAATGTCCTACTGACTGAACTTCGGCTTCGACTTCGACTGAATGTCAACGGAGACTGAAACTAGCCAAATTGCAGGAGATATTAAAGTGTACAAGTGTGCAAACACGTGACCTCTATTCCGTCACTCTCATACTTCGATGGGCTGTTAATGCGACACTACCGGATATATTTCAGGATCAGGACCGACAGTTTGACATGCTCTCCGTGGCACAGGAGTACATATATCCAACACTGCTAAGTGCTAACTTCCAAATTATGAGCTACCACTGAGAATTTGTTGATAGAAAAAAAACTCCAATAACTTTGTATTTTATTGGAACGACCCAGGACCTCACGATAAAGCGTGTAAAAAGCTGAATGAAGAGCCAAACAAAACTTTGTTCTACTTTAGGTATCAATGAACCCGCTGATAATATTTCAAGCGTCTTAATACCATTATAATAATGGACGAGTAATTCAACTAAAAATTTCATTTTTGACGCGAAAATCTCCCGTAAGCGTCTAAGGTCGTCGCGTCGGCAATCTAGACCAGACGTAGACCTAGGTCGCGGTCTGCGGCCTAGATACGGGCCGTTCAACTGCTGACAGACGATTGACGTGATATTTGTGTAACAAATAGTATATCGCCACTGTTCCTAGAATAGTGAACACCTAGTATTTAGCTAGTCAGTTACGACGTCCACCACTACAGCCTTTTAACGTCCCACTGCTAGACACAGGCCTCCTTTCTCATAGGAGAGAGGAATTTAGAGCTTAGACCCGCCACGCTGCTCCAATGCGGGTTGGCGGGCTTTAACGACTATTGTCACATGATAGTGATATTAACCGGGATCGACTGCTAAACATGCTCTCCGAGGCACGGGGGTGAAACACCGCCAACTGCCAACACAGGGCTGGCACTGAGAATTTCTTGACAGAAAAACCATACACTTATTTACCCGACCCGGGAATCGAACCCGGGACCTCGTGATCTGCGTTCGAATATGCTGACCACTAGACTAACGAGGCAGTCTGTTACGACGTACGTCGATGCAAAGTTAAAACAGGAAATGGATGGATTAGTGGTTGGGTCAATGTAAAGTTATGCAGATGAAGATGATAGATGGATGGGTTATACCAAATTTTCATACAGTGCTAAATCGGATATCTATTCTTTTTATTATAGACATAAGCCAGATATGACCTTCTTATTCTGAGAGGAGACTCGTGCAAATCTGCAGATCTACTTCTTTTAATTTATCGGCCCACTACAGAGCACGGGTCTCCTCTCAGAATGAGAAGGGTTCAGGCCGTAGTCTACCATGCTCGCCAAGTGCGGATTGGTAGACTTCACACATCTTTGAGAACATTATAAAGAAATCTCAGGCATGCAGATTTTCGAACGATGTTTTCCTTCACCTTAAGGCCGGGGCCGCACTGCGAAATATATTCGCGCGAATTTTAAATCGCAAGTGCGGGCAGCTTCATACATTTCCATGTCACAGAATTCTGCGAAAAAATTCGCGCGAATAAATTTCGCAGTGCGGCTTCGCTCTATCGGTGAAGTGGAGAAGTAAGTGAAGAAGTTGAAAATGTAAGAGATTATTTAATTGTTTAAAACGCGCATAACTCCAAAAAGTTTTGCATATCGGGGATCGGACAGGGTTCCCCCGAAACGGAGGCCGAAGTATTAACTACTAGGCTATCACCTCTTCACGCACTAAGACATACATAATACATATATAGCTCACTAGCCCCTTCAAGCCTTTTTTCGCGACAAAAGATATGCCTATGTCCGTTACCAAATTCTAATTTGTACTGTACCAAAATTCATCAAAATTGATACAGCGATTTAGACGTGAAAACGTAACATACAGACAGACGTTACTTTTGCATTTATAACATTAAGTATGGATTTGGCCTCCAAAACAATCTGTATTGCTTAGTTGATCGCTAGTGAGATGTGCACATGGCAGATTGCAGACAGTACAGTGAGCGCTGGTTCAAGGAGAGTTCACTCACAAGGCCTCTACGGCGTAGGGGAGCGCGCGTAACCGCCGCGGACGTATCAACGTAACGCCGCGCCGCGCCGGTCCGCGCCGCAACTATAACAAATACTAGCTATTCTTGCCCGCCGTATCCAAACACCTTTTCTTTTGAATATAACAGAAAAGTACTTTTAAAGTTTAAATAAACTTTTAAAAGTGCTTTCGAATCGTCAATTGAATCTACCACTGGTTCGGTTTACCGTTCCTATCGAAAAAAACCAGCAAGAAACTCGGCGGTTGATTTCTCTGGTGTACCTACGAATTACGATTTCATTTATTTTTTATGTAAAGGCCTGACTGTCTGACTAACACTGACTTGTTGATAGATCAGTCAGTCAGTCAGATCAGTCAGTCATGACTGATCTGACTGACTGACTGATCTATCAACGTACAACTCAAACCACTGGACAGATCGGGCTGAAATTTGGCATACATTGCGACGTAGGCATCTTCTAAGGGAATTAAATAGGGGTTGATAAATTGTATGAGATATAATACGAATCCACGCGGACGAAGGCGCGGGCAACAGCTCGTAATCTATAATATCTATCATATCTCGTAATCTATAAATTATCTGTACTATAATCTATCTATTCTTCTATCTATATCTTCTATCTTCTTATATTTGACTGGCCCGTTGGCGCGGTTGGCAGTGATCCTGCCTACCTCTCCCGGGTCGCGGGTTCGATTCCCGTCCCGAGTCTGGGTGTATTTATGTAAGTATATAAGTATGTATTATGTATTTATACATTTATTAAATATTTATATGTGTAATATATGTAAATATGTATATCAGTCGGTTGTTACCTATAACACAGGCATTAAGTTGCCTACTTTAGGAACAGCCGACCGTGTGTGTATGTGTGTATATTTATTTATTTATTTATTTATTATCTTCTTCTATATCTTCTATCTATTCTATACATATAATAAAATCGTAGAATTGTTGTATCTGTACATTGAATATTTTTGCAAAATAATAACTGGGGGATGTTAGGGATGAGTAATAGAACGTAAAAAAGCTATTTTTGAAATTTTTGTCTGTTTGTCTGTTTATCTGTTTGTCTGTATGTTTGTGCGCGCATCACGTAAAAACTACTGAATGGGTTTAAATGAAACTCGGCATGATTTAAGTTCATACTATGGAGTAACATGTAGGATACTTTTTATCCCGAAATTCAGCACGGTTCTCTTGGGAGAGGGGATGAAAGTCAAAATGTGTACTTAGCTGTAATTCGTTAACGGGTGGTCAGATTTCATTCATTCTTTTTTTGTTAGAAAGGAAATACTTTAAAGATTACTGGCTTATCTCTGAAAGGCTGGATTTCTATGGGACTTTTACTGGCGGATGTTTACATTGTGATCTACCTTAATATCCGCCAGTGAACTTTTAACAGTTTTTAGCAAAGTATGAGCTCAAAGGAGCTTAGAAGAAACAAAATGATTCTCACGGGATTTTTAAAAACCTATATCCACGCGAACGAATTCGGTGTCTGCTTGTTGTTAATAATTACGTTACGGGTATTGTTAAGTAAGATTGACTCCAAAAGCAGCAAAATCGGATCGGAGAAACAGAGAATCTTTCAATGAAAGCAATAGGTAATAAAAATCTTCCCAATTCCCTTTCTTCGTTGCAATAGCAAATAGCAGTAGGTATAGCCTGTGCGAGTAGGTACAGAGCGACTGACTGCCGGTCTCAAGGTCTGAGCGGGTCACGGCCGGCCGGCCGTTCGCTCTAATCTAAGATGCGGCAGAAATAGATGCCATCGACGCGTTAGGTCATTCCCAAACGCTTATTTACTCATATACCTTGGAGCTTTGACGACCACCCTGGCGGATTGTTGAGCGCTGTGGTCTTATAAGTGGGAGGCTTCCGTTTCGGTTCCCGGTAGGAGAGTCTGGTAATTTATAATTTCTAAATTGTATCTTATATAATATGAACTCCTTCAACTAATCATGCAAGGGAAAGTGGCAGGCAGGAGGAGGCCTGGCCGCAGAAGGATATCGTGGCTTAAAAACTTGCGCCAATGGTTTGGGAAGAGCACGAGATCTTTATTTAGAGCAGCTGTGTCGAAAGTTAAAATTGCCCTAATGATTGCCAACCTTCGCAAGGAGACGGCACGTTAAGAAGAAAATTGTATCTGGACTGGTTTGATAGGAGGCTTCAGCCGGGGCTAGTTACCACGACTTTACCGGTAGGGTGGCAAGGAGCTCACCCCTCTAGACCTGAGCCAATGTAAAAATAATAAAATTCCTAATCGCTCTACTGAGAATCGAACTCGTGTTCTCCCACTTCTAAAATCAGTCACGAATGCGCCAAACGTACGGTTTGTTTTGCTTGGATTTCAATTTATCTTATACTAGATTCTGCCCGCCGTTCGCCCGCGTGAATTTCGGTTTTTCACAAATCCCGAGGGAATCATGGATTTCCGGTTCCCGTTCCCGCTCTCTTTTCCAACCTTGAATCTTGATATATTTACTTTCAAGGAAGTTTGCTATAATAATCTACCTATAGCTGTAGCTATAGATTTCGGTTTTTTTTTAATGTGGGAAATGTGGATTCCAGTATAAACATGAAAAAATAGAAAATTACAAAATACATAATAACCTAAAAATAAATACCTACATTTTCACAACAAAATCCACATTACTTAAATACATAAGTACATATATTCGTACCAATCCTTACATGTTATAACCTAATATTTGGATCGTAACAGCATCATCACCGCGTGTGACAGTCATAATATGGAAATCTCCGATTAGCATAATATTTTCTTGCGATGCGCCCTTGACTCCTGGAGAAAAACATAGCGCATTGCCCTGCACCTTCCATAATATTATCATTGTATTCATTCTTCAGCATTTTCAAAATGCCTACCCGCAAATAATTTTACAATTGTAAAAAGGTTCCGAAAGAAAATGTGTAAATGTCTGTACTAAACTGGATGCAGATAGTTAAATCTGGATATGACGAACTAATTTTTTGACTGCGACACTCCTTTCACTGTAGGTATCCTGAATTTCTCATTCATTTAAAAAAACTTGTAAAAAGATAAAAATTAGGTGCTAACACACCCCTGATCGGGGTTTAAATATCTCTCCACGCAAATCTCTAATGGACGACCACCTTTATGATGTTTATGATTCTAAACAACGCTCAAAATAAAACAAAACGAAACATTTGAGAGTCATTTTAGTGGTAAAACAATTTGACATTGGAATAGCGTCCGTCGACCGTTGGACGTGACCTAGGACTATCTGCGAGCGCTTATCGCGTTCCGACGGATCCTGTTTCGGCGAATTAGACGCGAAACGTGACAAGTGCCTAACCCAACTCTAACTAGTGCATAGCTCTAACCATGTCTCATTTTAGATACATTTTAGATATATGAAGATAACATTGAAACTTCTGTGTGATGACTAGTTTTTTATCGCAGTATTAATCCGCGTGGAGCACTCGTAGAGTCGCATCCAACGTTATCCAGATAAAGATTCAATTTCGGAACATTCAGAAACTAGTTCCTTCTTCGCAGTACTGTCTGTACTGCAAGAAGGCGTGAACGAAGCGTGCTTATGTGGTTGACAAAATCTCTGTGCATAAACATCTTCATTCATTAATTCGTTCGTCAACCGCTAAGGTGCTGTCTAAGATTGCCATTTCAGTAGAGATGTGCGAAAGATGTGTATGAAATCATCCAATAGGAACATTTGATTTAATAGGTGACAACGAAGCAAATTTTTTTTTGCTACGTTGAAGCAAGGGACGAAAGTTAAACATGCGAGCTAGGGCTTTGCGACGTAGCTATGTGAAGCAACGACGTAGTACTAAAATAGTATCGAAGCAGAGCTGAATAGACAACGCCTTTCTCTCAAAGTTACTCGCGCAAAGCGCATCTTCACACGTTTTACAGCCCGCGCATACTGGGCCACTAGTGGCTATGACTAGTGGCCGGCCACAAGTCGCGAAAGAGATTTTTCATACATTTTATATAGGTACGGTACCACCGCACACTGAGCGCTCGAGTGGCCGCGTTCGAGCCACAAGAAAATATATGAAAAATCTCTTCCGCGACTTGTGGCGGCCACTAGTCAGTAGTCGTCGCCACTAGTGGCCCAGTGTGCGGGGACTGTTACCCGCTTCGGTGTATAACTTAGCTTTGGTGGAGCTAATAGACACATCATTCCGTAGCTTGGCTTTAACCTAGCTCTCACCGGTTAGCTATCTCGCACATCTCTGGGGGAAAGGCATTACGCTTATCGTATTCTTGTAAAAAAGGCCAAGCTGCTAAATCCACTACTGGTTTGACGAACCACTGCATGGGTCGGCCACACACACACGCACACACACAAAATAAATATTTGCTCTAAAATCGGATCTTTGACCGTTAGAGCGTTAACTGTGGGTACGATGACTGTACCAAATTATCGGAGAGTCGAGTTTCTCGTCGATTCAAGTAATTGTGTAATTTAATACTGGTCGACTTTAAAAAATAACTATGGAGTACCTAAATAATTACTTGTAATTTTTTTTGGACACTATTTATTTTACTGGCTTTCTCTTGGTAGCTAAATTTCGCTATAGTATATATATAAATTGGGAGCATATACATAGTCTGTTGTTCGCAACAAAGATCATCAAGCCCCGCCATGACGATGACTATGTTTGAATTGCATCTAATGACTTCGCGACGTGGCCATCGCTAAACCGAGTGCGGAAGGTCGTTAGCCGATTGGGCGTCACTCTCCAAAATACATTAGCACCAACTATAAAGTCTAGTTTTTTTTTTTTATTTATATGGCAGGCGTCACGGCTCTGGGTTCGAGCCCTTTTGAGCCTAAAACATAGTCTAAATCTATACATATAATAAAATCGTAGAATTGCCGTATCTGTACATTGAAGATTTTTGCAAAATAATAACTGGGGGATGTTAGGGATAAGTAATAGAACGTAAAAAAGCTATTTTTGAAATTTTTGTCTGTTTGTCTGTTTGTCTGTTTATCTGTTTGTCTGTTTGTCTGTTTATCTGTTTGTCTGTTTGTCTGTATGTTTGTGCGCGCATCACGTAAAAACTACTAAATGGATTGAAATGAAACTCGGCATAATTTAAGTTAATACTATGGAGTAACATATAGGATACTTTTTATCCCGAAATTCAGCACGGTTCCCTTGGGAGAGGGGATGAAAGGCAAAATGTGTACTTAGCTGTAATTCGTTAACGGGTGGTCCGATTTCATTCATTCTTTTTTTGTTAGAAAGTAGATACTTTAAAGACTACAGGCTAATCTCCGAAAGGCTGGACCGATTTTGATGGGACTTTCACTGGCGGATGTTTACATTTTGATGTACCTAAACATCTGCCAATGAACTTTTAACAGTTTTTAGCAAGGTTTAAGCTCAAAGGAGCATAGGAAAAACAAAATGATTCCCACGTGATTATTAAAATCAATATCCACGCGAACGAAGTCGCGGGTATCCGCTCGTAATAAATAAATAAATAAATACTCACACATACACACACGGTCGTCTGTTCCTAAAGTAGGCAACTTAATGCCTGCTTTATAGGTAACAGCCGACTGATAGACATATTTACATATAAATACATATATATTTTAATAAAGGTATACATACATACATATTATAATTAATACACCCAGACACGGGGCGGGAATCGAACCCGCGACCCCGGAGCGGAAGGCAGGGTCACTGCCAACCACGCCAACGGGCCAGTCTGTTATTGACAACAAAGATCATCAAACTCCTGCCATGACGATGACTATGTTTAAATTGCATCTAATGACTTCAACCGACGTGGCCATCGCTAAACCGAGTGCGGAAGGTCGTTAGCCGATTGGGCGTCACTCTCCAAAATACATTGGCACTAACTATAAAATCTAGATGCGACGCACACACGCGGCCGCGTCTGTGTGCGTGGCCCCTGAACCGCATCTCTACGGGAGCTGTGCAGCGCGGGCGCACTAAACTGTGCAAGCGTTAATATATTAGCATTCTTTTTTAACCCCCGACGCAAAAACGACGGAGTGTTATAAGTTTGACGTGTCTGTGTGTGTGTGTGTGTGTGTGTGTGTCTGTCTGTCTGTTCCCCTGTGGCGCTCAAACGGGTGGACCGATTTGAATGCGGTTTTTTTTTGTTTCAAAGTTGAATTAGTCGAGAGTGTTGTTAGCTATGTTTAATGAAAATCGGTCCAAGATGGCCGCCGCTACAAAATGGCGGATTACATATTTTATCACAACGCTTTCAATATGGGTATCAAATGAAAGGTGCTTGACTAGTAGAATAGCACTATGCAAATCCAAGATGGCCGCCACCACAAAATGGCGAATGTCGGGGGTTTTTTTTATTTTTTAATTTACACTTGTTTTTATTCAATTTCAACCGGACTCAGTAGAGCCTTACTGAAAAAAAGAAACAATTTCACGTATCTCCCTTTCAATGTTGGATTCAAAGTTTTTTTTTTTTGAGAATAGTTATTTGTGAGTAACTGCCTCGTTATATTCGACTGCAGATCACGAGGTCCCGGGTTCGATTCCCGAGCCGGGCAAATAATTGTTAGGTATTAGGTTTTTCTGTTAGGAAATTCTCAGTACCAGCTCGGAGCTGGAAGTTGGCGGTGTTTCACCTCCGTGCCTCGGAGATCACGTTAAGCAGTTGATCCCGGTTATTATCACTATCATGACTTGTGACAATATAGTCGTTAAAGCCCGCCAACCTGCATTGGAGCAGCGTAGCGGGTCTAAGCTATAAATCCCTCTCTCCTATGAGAGAGGAGGCCTTTTCTCAGTAGTGGGACTAAACAAATGCTAATTTGCATCGTTTTTTTTAAACACTTTTTTTCACAAAGTGGGCAAAATTTATTTTTGATTATTAGCTTAAAAGCTTTTTTGAACTACTAAGTGAGGTAAATAGTAAATAAAATTTCTTGTTTGTTCTCTCATAGAACTTCTAATATAAAGTTGGCATGTGGATGTAGATTCATTATCCTAGAAACTGCTTTTTCTTACGATGTATGCTGATAAAGCGCATTCTTGCTTCAATTGAAACAACAAAAGTAAAGTTATAGTCCAAACTTATAATCAAGATATATATTTACTTTAATAAAACTTAAGGAGCACAGTAAGTAATTATCATTTTAACGACGGCAATCATTATTACGTATATGACACATAGTATACATATATTTGTGTGCGTTGAGACTGTTGAACGAAATTACTCGTACAATTTTCACCTACAAAAACAATTATTAGTATCGCAAAAAATAAATTGCGCCCAATTTATCGGCACGCCGCTGTAGTGCATTGCACTGGAGCATTTGCCAAATATTTTTTTCTAAATATGTAACGCAGGTCGTTCACCCCGGCGACGGCCATTATCAGCCGAGTGTTTTAGATCGAGCGCCTGCGCATGTTAATGTCTTCTCATCGAGTTGATTTACTAACAGATTTTTGCATATGTGTACGTATACATGTTACCTATGCATGTATGTGATGTTAGTTCGTTCACCTAATGCGGAGAGCTCGCAATTTAGGTGGGTACCTACGGCCGATCTGCGTCGTAATTTGCGCTAGAGGTACAAATTTAGAGGTAGGTATTAAGACGTGCAACATCTCATCGAGACTGATTGTGGTATTGAGTTTCTGTTGGTTTTACCATTTTTTCCTTTTGAAAGCTTCATATTCGTTTTCGTATTCTTTTTGAAGGTAACTAATAATATATATATAATAAAAATAATTTAATTGAATTTCCAATTCAATATTCGGATTTAGATCAATTTTCTACTACAAATATCAATTTTTCAGTTTTGTAACATAACCACTTTCAGTAATGAATTTCAGTTCTGTAATGTATCTACTTTCAGAACGGTTAGCAGTAACAATAATAGGGCTCCGTTTTTCTATTTGCACACGGAACCCGTTTTTCTATTTACACACGGAAATTAGCCGTGATAGCCTAGTGGTTAAGACTTCGGCCTCCCTTTCGCGGGCACCATGTTCGATTCCCGGCACGCACCTCTCACTTTTCGGAGTCATGTGCGTTTTAAGCAATTAAATATCACTTGCTTTAACGGTAAAAGAAAACATCGTGAGGAAACCTGTACGTTTTAGAGTTCTCCACAATGTTCTCAAAAGGCGTGTGGAGTCTACCAATCTGCACTCGGCCAGCGTGGTGGACTATGGCCTAAGCCCTTCTCACTCTGAGAGGAGGCCCGTGCCCTGCAGTGGACTAGTAATGGGCAGATCATGATGATGATGACGACAACCCTAAAAACTGACAACATCTTTTCGTGTATTGGAAGTCGAGCAAGTCGCAGAGGTCGTTAGATCGCCGTTCGTGTGAACTTTAACTAGCGGTCAAATAGCAACCCTCCTTGACCTTCCGGGTCAGCGGCCGACGCAAACCTACAAACGGATAGTAAAGGGTGGCTGCAGGGTGCTATGGGGTGAGCAAAATAGATTACAGGACGATACAAAACCTGTTATTGATAGTGCGTTCGATTTAGTAACAAGAGATAAAGTTCGAAAACTAAAACCCGACTACGCTTATAGTAATTTAATTTAATATAAAAAATAATAATTTAGTGTGCAGAACGCGGGGTAAGCAGCTAGTGGCGCCATCTATTTTGTATATCCGAAACTAAATATTCGGTTAAGTATCGATTTTTTTTTCGTTTATAAAATATAGCTTATAGCCTATGTCACCCGGACCATAACAAAGAATTAATTGACACCTCATTCATCAAAGTCGGCCACAAACATATGTACATAGATACATACATAGACTGCTAAAATCATAACCCTTCCTTTTGGATTTGCCGTAGTCACTAGTCGGGTAAAAAATCTACGAATATCTCTACTATGTTCGCCGTGGCTAAGCTAAATAAATAGGTTAAATTAAAGACAAGCCTTTACTTAATAGTTAGCATGATGTTTGCGACTTCATCTACGTGAATGTAGATTTTTAGATCTCCCGAAGGAACTCTTTCATTTTCCGCCGGCGCGGCGAAAGCGTTCAGGCCTGTTCAGGCGTTAAAATATTTACCTGCATTTATTGTCCCGAATCTTAACGGTTTTTATTTTTTACGCAACAACCATCAATACCACCGGGATAAAAAGTAGCCTGAACTTGTTCCTGTACAATTTTCTACCTGGATGTGAAAGTCCTGTCAAAATAAGTTCGCCCGTTCCGAAGAAGATTGAGAACATGGCAAACAAGGTAAGTAGGCAAATTCAGGTTTCGCTGATTTTCAGATTAAAAGAGTAAGAATGAAATGAATTGCTTGTGCTTAGTATTATTATGTTAATTTGAGTATGCATAAATATATTTACAAAAACCATTTGAAGATGTCGGTATAGTACCTACTAAAAAGTCGACAGTTAATTAGGTATTCATACACGCAAGATCTTTATGAAGTGTTATTAAGGAACAATAAAATAAATTATGTTATTTTTGTTTATGATAGTTTCACTAATTTGAACTTCTAGCTATGTTTCATTTTCTTCTGCCCTCAGCTCCCTGTCTCTATAGCCATCGAAGTAATATCAACACAAGTATAAATTAAATAAAAACCGGTCAAGTGCGAGTCAGACTCGCGCACCGAGGGTTCCCTACTCCAGAAGTATAAGTACAATCTGTTTTCCATTAACGGTGCTAATTAAGCTACGCCTCTAAATTGTATGAGCGCTCATACAACTCAGAGGTCTATCTTAATTGGCTCACTATGTATGTATGGGGACACCCTTTAATTTCCAACTTTTTTTAGTTTTTGGAATTTTTCCTTTATTTGTGCTGTAAGACCTTGCTTTTTGCCAAATTTCGTAATTCTAGATCAACTGGAACTACTATTTAGGTTTTCGACACAAAACCTATAGGGTACTTCCGGTTGACCTAGATTTGTCAATTTTGGTTAAAAGCAAGGTCTTACAGATCAAGTAAAGGAAAAATTCTGAAGAATAAAAAAAGTTGAAAATTAAGGTAAATTTTGGCACTTACAAGTTTTCGTGAAAATCTAAATTTGCCCATATCTTTTTATTGTTTGGACTCAGGACCTTAATTTTTATACACCTTAATAGGGACTATAAACCTTAGTATCTGGTGTAAATTTCAACTTGCTAGGTCCACCCATTCCTGAGAAAATCGGTGGTGACACACGCACGGACAGACGGACAGACGGACAAGAAAGTGATCTTATAAGGGTTCCTTTTTTACCCTTTTTTTACGGAACCCTAAAAATTAAAAAGCCCCCGACATTCGCCATTATGTGGCGGCGGCCATCTTGGATTTGCATAGTGCTATTCTACTAGTCAAGCCCTTTCATTAGATACCCATATTAAGGGAGTTGTGAAAAAATATGTAATCCATCTTGGATCGATTTTCATCAAACATAGCTAACAACACTCTCGACTAATTCACCTTTCAAACAAAAAAACCGCATTTAAATCGGGCCACCCGTTTGAGCGCTACAGGGGAACAGACAGACACATACACACACACACACATACACACAGACACGTCAAACTTATAACACCCCGTCGTTTTTGCGTCGGGGGTTAAAAAGGGCGTTGTTCCCGTGAACTTGAAACTAGTGGTCAACTAGCGACCCTTCGCGACCTTCGGGCCGCGCGTCTAGACACGGAAGCGAATAGGGGTGGCTACTGACTATACGCTACTTACATAGTCGATACAATAGTTGATTCCTGTTACGATAAACCAGTTACATCCCTACTTCCTACTTCCCCACTATCTCTACTGATATTATAAATGCGAATTAGTGTTTGTTTATTGGTTTATCTTTTAATCCAGCTGCAACAAACCTGCGGATTTACGAGATTTTTTGCATGGGGTATAGTTGAGCACTTGGAAAGTGACATAGGCTACTTTTTCATCCCATGGAAAGAAAACAGTTCTTGCGGGATAGGCGTAATTGAAGAAAAAGCACATGGAAAGTGACCTTGGCTACTTTTGATACCGAAGAAACAAACAGTTCCCGCGAAATACTTACTTTTTAGCTACCACCACCACAGCCTTTTTAACACGTTCACTGCGGGCCAAAATTTAGAGAACTTTCAGCTGGTGCGGTTGGGGTCGATTTAGGAAACCTGGAACTCTATTTCAGTGCGGTTGGCACTTTTTTGGCCTCGTGCTGAATGGTTTGATAAATATGTCATAATTTGACCAGGAACGTGACAAGCTGTTTAGATTTGCGCTAAAATCATTTATGTGTTAATGTTTTAACTAAAACTAGCTTCGCCTGCGGTTCTGACCCTTGGTTTCAGAGAAAATACCGAAAATAGATCCGAGGTCGCTTTAGATCCCGCGCCGCACCTAATTTGGGTTACACTAGTGACGGGAATAAATTTCTCTGGTATAATATCGATGAATATCGAAGTCAATGTTATGAATGATTTTCATGAAATTTAGTGTGCAGGGGCTTTCGGAGGCTAATATCATTAGAATACAAAGGTAAATTTTGCCACCATCATCTATAAGGTTATAATAGCTCAGGTGGGAATCGGGCGGTTCTGAAATCAAAACACCCCGGTTCGAGTCCAGATGATTATTTTTTTCCCTTAGTTTCATAATAATTAAAACTGTAATGATAAAAATATACGTACTTGTTTATTTACGTACTTGGTTATAAGTACTTGTTTCTAATAAAATGCTAAACTTATTGCACTCGTGATTTTTTATTTAAATATAATAACCAGTGCACATTTTCTTATTATTATGTCCGTAAGATCGAAAAATATTATTCATTCATCAGTAAGTAATTCGTATCTATATCTTTTATTCTTCTACTAGATGATGCCCACGGCTTCGCCCGTGTGTATTTAGGTTTGTAAAAATCTCGTGGGAACTTTGATTTTCCAGAACAAAAAGTAGCCTATCTGTAGTAAATCCACAAAACGGAAAAATTCCGTGGGATCCTTACGATTTCGGAATGCAATTCCTTACAGCATCAGGGTTGAGGAGTTGGACATGTCATACTATGTCGATACTCGAGGTCATTCAACCATAAAGTCTTTAATTGGTATCCCCAATATCAATTTAAATAACCGACAGTGCCTAAATCCCATTAGTTTTGGGGATCAGATCCCCTACAGCATCAGGATTGAGGAGTTGGAATCCAAATTTTTTGTAGGACAGTGTCGCAATGTTTCTCTATCGATTAAAAAAAAATTACTCAAATCGGTTCAGAAATCTCGGAGATATCGGTACACATAGGTAGAAAAATACAACTCCTCCTTTTTTGAAAGTCGGTTAAAAAAGTAGCCTATGTTACTCCCTGGTTAATTCTCTACTTGTATGTGAAAGTCCCGTCAAAATCGGTTCAGCCGTTCCAAAGATTAGCCCGTTCAAACAGACAGACAGACAGACAGACAGACAGACAGACAGACAGACAGACAGACAGACAGACAGACAGACAGACAAAAATTTTAAAAACGTGTGATTCGGTTATAGTATCGTTCAAATAACCATATGAGCTTAATATGAGGTAGTTATTTCGATATTACAGACAGACACTTCAATTTTATTTATTAGTATAGATAACTCATAATCTAAATGCCGATTTTCAGGTCTGTAACTTTAAAAACATAGGACTTTCATAAAAACTTTCATCCCCTATTTTACCACCCTTAAGGGGAGATTTTCCAGAATAACTTATACAGGTTTTTATCATTTAAAAATTTTAATCTAAATGCCTATTTTCATATCTGTAACTTCAAAAACATAACCTTCCTACCCCCATTTCACCCCCTTAGGGGAGAATTTTCGTGAAATATTTTCTAGGCTGATATCTCAGCCCTAGAATTAACCTACCTTCCAAATTTCAAGTTGATAATAGCAAAATTATAATTAAAACTTCCCATTAAAACTTTCATCCCCTATTTTACCACCCTTAAGGGAAGATTTTTCAAAATAAAATATACAGAGTTTTATTATTTAAAACTAATAATCTAAATACCGATTTTCAGGTCTGTAACTTTAAAAACATAGGACTTTCATACAAACTTTCTACCCCCATTTTACCCCCTTAGGGGAGGATTTTAGGGATATTAAATAGCCTATAACCTGCCCCAAAAGTTGGACTACCAAATGCAAAAAGAATTTTTCAAATCCGATAGGTACTTCCAGAGATTAGCGCGTTCAAACAAACAAACAAACAAACAAACAAACAAACTCTTCCGCTTTATTATATTAGTATAGATACATGCAATAAAATCGTAGACTCGCCGTGTCTGTACCAAGTCTGTATCAAACAAAAAAAAAACGAATTCAAATCGGTCCACCCGCATCCACACACACACACACAGACACGTCAAACTTATAACACGCCGTCGTTTTTGCGTCGGGGGTTAAAACAAAGAGAGATAGATGCATCACAATCCGAACTCTTAGACCAATCGTTCCTCTCTATCGCTTGTTCCGCGTTCTCGTTTGCACGTTCCACTCAGGCGGAACGTGACAATAGTCACGGTTTTTCGTGCTTGCAGCCGGCGTTCATCTATCTATAATAATAATAATAATATTATAAAGTAGCTTGCCCTGACTGACTGACTGACTGATCATCAACACACAGCCTAAACCACTGAAGCTAGAAACTTGAAATTTTCACAGTAGCTTCCTTTTATGACGTAGGTGCACACTAAGGAAGGATTATTGCGAATTCCACCCTTAAGAGGGTTAAATAGGGGATGAAAGTTTGTATGAAAGTCCGTCATTTTTCAAGTTATATCCATGAAAAGTGGTATTTAGATTTTCGGTTAAAAATAAAGAATTAGGTGTTTGAGGAATTTAGGAAAAACCACCCCCAAGTGGGTTAAATGGGGGATGAAAGTTTGTATGAAAGTCCGTCATTTTTCAAGTTGTATCCATGAAAATTGGTATTTAGGTTTTCGGTTAAAAATAAAGAATTACGTGTTTCAGGAACTTTAGAAATTCCACCCCAAGTGAGATTTATAAGAATCCAAGCGGACGAAGTCGCTGGCATCGGTTAGTCGATTTATAAGACGTTATCACGTTAAAAATGTTTTTTTTTATTATTTCTCCTATTTCATATATGTACGTGCACTTTAATAATATTCACCTGTATAAGTAGCATAATAACATGCTATTCAAAACTTAACTCAACAACACTCCAATATTAATGTTACACGATAAAATAAGTTGAGTTAAAATGATTACCGTTTTTATTAAAACACAACTGATAATCTAAAAGATTGAAAGTCAAACCCACTTCATCATACACTTAACAGTCCATATCTTGAAAACTACAATTATTATAAATTATCATATCCATCTATTATAGTATACCTATATAATAATATGGAACTTATTAACAACTTATACCCGAGGAAGCACTGAAGACATAATTAACATAATAAGTATGTATTTCGAAGTCATGATGCGGACTCAGAATATCGACTGCTGCGCAAAACGCGTGCTCCGTTATCGACTATGGTCGCGGCACTAACGTTGACTGAATCGTTTCCCCGCCGCCTGCGCCGCGCACCGCGCGGGGACTAAATCAGCGTCGTCCCGCACTGAATTAAATAATTTTGAACTCAGTGCGCACGACGCTTATTTTGATCCCGTGCTATTTTTTTATACCAACGAGTCGAGGCTTTGAAGACATAAAGAAAACTATATTTGTCTTTGTCATACGTCTTACGGTTGATCGTAGACAGCTCCCGCACAGGCGAGAAAACACGAGTTTTGCGCGCCGCACCAGACGAAAGTCTACCACGGGGCTGTTATCGACCCCGCCCGCAGTGAACGTGTTAACGTCCCAGTGCTGGGCACAGGGCTCCTCTCCCGTGATTGAGAGTGATTTAGAGCTTAGACCCGCCACGCTGCTCCAATGCGGGTTGGCGGGCTATACTCTTTAGCACTGAACTTTAATTACTAAGTTCTCATAACGTTATCAGCTGTTGTTTGGTTGTTGTTGATAGGTCCATCTATCTAATAGGAATGTCGCAGACGAACTCGCGGACACCAGCTAGTCATGCACAAACAACGACTAGGAACTAAAAAATAAATAAAAACCAACAGACAGACGTTTATTATCATAATAGCATAATGGTGATGGGGATTCTAGTTAGGATTCTAGTACAGCCCACCACTGAAGTTAACACACTCCGTTTAAAACTTAGAGCTTAATTTTCGTTGTTTTATGTCAATCTAAAGTAAAACTGAAGTAAGTTCTGAGATAATCCAACTTATGCAGTGATCATTTTTTATTTTTCATTCGATGACAAATCAATCATTCTCACGTGAGGAAACCTGCACGCCGGAGAGTTTTCCATAATGATCTCAAAGATTGATTCTGAGAGGAGACCCGTGCTCTGTAGTAAGCCGGGTGATCTCTCAAGATCACACCGGATTTTAAGTACAGACTTATTGAGAACAGATCTGGCATAAAAATACTTATTAACCGACTTCAAAAAAAGGAGGTTCTGTATTCGACCCGTATGTATGTATGTATGTATGTATGTATGTATGTATGTAAGTATGTTCGCGATTATCTCCGCAACTAATGAACCGATTTTGATGATTTTTTCACTATCGTAATCTACATACTTTCAAGAAGGTTTTAGTGTATAACACATCAAGTTATCATTCTTATATACGAAGTTATAAACGTAAATGTACACATATGTCACTAATATGTTCTCTGAGATTGCCAGACCTGTTGCTGAAGTCCGATATAGCTATTCTGTCCAAAAACTTCACTCTGCTACGCCTACGTAACATTGACCTTTTGCAAAAAAAAAAAATTGGTCCGAGGTCAATAACAGCTACATTTAGAGTGGAGTTGGAGTTTGTGCATGGTTACGCGTATTTCCATTCTATACCAGGCCAAACCGCAAGGATGTGAAACTAGTCGCATAGAGATTGTAAATAAATTTTTAATCAAGGTCTTCCAAATTATACAAGAGTAGTACGCATACAAACTAATCTTGTATAGATCGGAAGTTAGGTTAGGTTGGGTTAGAACATTATAAAACCATGCACCTATAGTATGACACATAAAATGTATATGTCACAGGATAATATTGATAATAATAATTAATAATATAAAGGGCATAATCTATTTTACATAGTTCTCATTTATATTATTACCTAATATAAAGAAAATAAATCACTAAAAAACATAAAATAATTTTTTTCAAAGAAAAATGAACCGACTTCAAAAGATTCGAACAAAAAAGTTTAAAATAATTTTGTTATTCATTTAGATTGACGATTAAACTACCTAACTCAAATGATATATAATTTTTTGGAGTCGGCGCCAAACCACATTCAATTCGTGTAAGTAAAATCAGAAGTAATAGTCGCTGAGGGTGAGGGACGGGAGCTGTCCGGGACGCGGGGGGCATATTTTCGACTTGAAGTGAATTTGAAGTCATTTGGCGCCGACTTCAAAAATTATATATCATTTGAGTTAGGTAGTTTAATCGTCAATCTAAATGAATAACAAAATTATTTTAAACTTTTTTGTTCGAATCTTTTGAAGTCGGTTCATTTTTCTTTGAAAAAAATTATTTTAAAAATGTGTCAATACATAAATATCTATACAAAACTGAACTTATACCCCTAATCGGCGTCGTACCGGAACGCTTAGTCGCTTGGCCGCACGTATGTACATATAAAAATAAATGGAAGCGCGCTTTACTGGAAGGCGTAAAGTACCTACATCTAATCGATTTATATGCGGCCTACAAAACGTTGTTTATTAAAGACTAGAGAATGCCCGCGGCTTCGCCCGCGTGAGTTTCGTTTTTTCACAAATCCCGAAGGAATCGTGGATTTCCGGTTCCCGTTCCCGCTCCCTTTTCCAACCTTTATACCTATTTTCAAGAAAGTTTGCTGTAGTAATCTACCTATAGCTGTAGCTATAGATTTCGGTTTTTTCAAAATCTCGTGGGAACTGTGGATTTTTCCAGGATCAAAAGTCTATGTTTTAAGTCAGAGCATAATCTATCTCCATTCAAAATTTCAGCCAAATCGGTTCAGTAATTGCGGCGTGATTGAGTAACAAACATCCAAACATCCAAACATCGAAACATCCAAACATCCACACTTTCACATTTATTAATATATATATAGCTGCTCGTGCTGATTCACTGACTGATTGATCACCTCTCCTGAACAATTTTGTATGAAAATTTTTTTTTTCACTCATGGTGTCGTATAGAGGACAAAAATTCATTAAGAGGAAAAATATGGAGAGAGCTGATGATTGAGGATTTCAGAGACGAGCGACGGGCACGCTTAAGGTATTGAAGATAGGTGGGGGGTGCTCGAGCAAATGTCACTTGAAACGTCATCCAATTGGCAGTCAGCTGAAAAAAAATTCAAAATGGCGAAAAAAAGATGGCCGCCATACAAATTTCGTCGGTCTCCATCTCGGAGGGTATAAAAGATGGAAGAGTGGTTTCTTCGCAAAAGATGATGAGGATCCAAAGGTCTACTTGATGAATACAAAAAAATTCAAAATGGCGGACTTTATTTTTCCATAGAAAATGTATGGCGAATATTGAAGAGACTACAAGTTGTGAACTATGCAAGGCTTTGATGCGGTTCTTTGGGGATGTCTCAAAGAAAAATATTCAAAGACATGATGATTGAGGGTTTGGAAGATGGTTGAGGAGCCCGGGCAGGGTATTGTAGATAAGTGGGAGGTGCTCAAACAAAAATTACTCGAAACCTCATCCAATTGGCACTGAGCTGAAAAAAACCTCAAAATGGTGGATTTAAGATGGCGACTATACAAATTTCGTCGGTGTTTATCTCACCAAGTATACAAGATGGAGGAGTGGTATCTTGGCCTAAAGATCTACAATTTGATGAACAGAAAAAAATCAAGATGGCAAAATTTATTTTTTTCACACAAAATATATGGCGAATATTAAAGAGACTATAAGTTGGGAAACTATACAAGACTTTGATACGGTTCCTTTTCAAAATTTGTTTTTATGGAAGAACTCTCCTTCTGGCAAATGATTCGGAGAAAAAAATTTGGAGAGTGATGATGATCGAGGGTTTGGAAGATGGATGAGGAGCACGGCCAGGGTTAAAGATGCTGAAAATGATAGAAGAAGGTGGAGGCTGCTAAAACAAAAATAATACTGAAATCCCCGCGGTCCGCTTTAGCGGGCCGCGCAGCCAAGCGCCCTACTAGTAATATTATAAGTAGGATGAGTTTACAAATAAACCCAGGACTTTCAACTTATATCCATCAGAGAGCTATTAAAAATAGTAAAAAATATTGAATAGCATACTTTTTCATATTTTTGACTATTTTTAAGTTACTTAGCATATCATACTTACTCAACTGTAGAATCCTGTAACCTGTTTCGCTCACCGTACAAACCATAGAGACGCTTAACAATGCCGTAGAGTGCTTTGTTTACTCCATTTTGCTTCCAAACAACTTTGAATGTGCTTTGAAAAGGATCCGTAGACGTATATTTTTTAGTTGTTTTTTAGCTGCACGTTGTTATGCAAATTAGGCAAAATTAAAAATTATGTTTTTTTTATTTAATTAATAGGTGTTTTTTTTATTAGCGTTTGTATTATAATGATGCAACGGTAGATAATTTTTTAACTCTGATACGCAAGAGATGATTTGCTTCCTTGAACGTAATTACCGGGTAATTCGCGGACATCAGCTATAGTTACCTTATTTTTATAACAAGAATACCTAAAGTTACTCAAATAGGTACTTACATACTTATGAAACTTACTTCAAAGCTGTAAACAAAATAGCCTTACACTCTCTAACAAACACTTGTGTGCTTGTGTGCTTTTTTTTGTGGGTAGTTTGTATGTTACTATGTTGACTTTTTCACGTAATAATTAGTAATTTAGAAATAGCAAAACTTTGTGATTTTAGTTCTGATAGAGACGAATTAGCAATCGTTAAAAACAAACAAATCTATAGCAGAATGTGTTTAGATAAATTGGCTAGGGTACCGGTTATTTACAACATACTTACGTACCAAGCCAAATCGAAGTTCGTCAATTCAAAAAGGTTCATAATACATATCTAGAACGAGTTATACCACCATAGAGCCCTACAAACAACGTCCTCAAACATCATTGTTAGGCCCTAAAAGCCCTTTCTTAATCTCCGATCGATCCCCTAGCAACACACCCGTTTCCCAGCCATAGGAACATAGTGACCTTGGACCTAACCGTCTTTCCTATCAATAGAAACACGCACGACAGAAAGGGCGATAGTTGTGGCCACGTGTGAGGGAGATGGAAGAACAACATAAGAAACGCAAGGTCGCCGGGCAGTGGGTCAGCGCGTCTAGGCGACGTCTAGCACACACACTATTGAAAATGAGGGTCGGCAAAAAAGTCAAACACAATATATTTTTCCTGTTTATTTTTGTGAATTTTCTCCGAAATAGCGTCTTGAAGCTAAAATTGTCCCTCGCAGGCCCTTTGAACAGTCCTTGGCGTACTTTTGTTGTCCGTCGAAATAGATCACTTAAAACTGCATCGTATAAAGCACACGATGGGCTTACCTATGACTACGATGACTACTACGACAACGTAGTAGTAATGGGACGATAGAAGATTGCCCTCCACAGACAATAAAGTCACTCGTCTGCGCAGGCGAGACGTCTACATTACATATTTTGAAGATACAGCGCTGGTAACTGGTGAGTAAATGTGTTAATCATCACTATTCCGCCGGCAAAGCAGTACCAACTATATACTGTCTCTCTCGTCGTGTCGGTCTTGATCCCTTTCCATTATCCTTAATGGAAAGGCGTCATGAAGGTTTTTATAGGCATCTGACCGACTAAGTAGAGTATTATTAGGTTTACGCTATTATGTCAGACATATTCATGATAATAATCGGGACTGACTGCTCAAAATGCTCTTTGAGGCACGAAGGACACTAAAAGGTCAAATTCGAACTCTCTCTCCACAATCGGCAAGATAAAGCGCAATCTTGCGACATTGCAACTATAGCCTAGTTAGTTACTCCAGAAACTGATACTTACATATCCAAATAGGATATTGTACTTAATTCTTAGATTGTAGTATTATTATTTTGAATCGAGTAAGATGACACAGAATATAAAACGCTTTCATCAACTTGCAAACGTCCACTGCTAAATATTGGTCTTTAAGAATGAGCCATCCAACACGGTCCCCCGCATGCCTCTTCTACGTACTTCCAATAAAGCAAGAGTAAATGAAAAATAATAGTCTATTTATTTAGTAGTTCAAAATTCAAATGTAATGGGATGATTTGTATAGGATTTAACTATTATTGAACTGGGAGTTTAGTACTTTTTCTCGATTAATATTTTTGTTAAACTGATACTTAAGTATTTTTGTTTACCCAAGCTTTCATGGTATCGCAATGACAATGACAATGAGTCATGCTTTTTCATCGGCGTTCATCGGATTTATAAGACGTTATCACGTCAAAAATTATTTACATAATATAAAATTTGATAAAAGTGCTATTTTTCTTCTATCCCTCCAACTACAGCGATCATGCGATAGTTCACGCACACAGGCGCGCTGTCAATAGACGCGTATCGACACGTGTGTGGGTCACATGCAACTACGGATTACGGACGTACATTTCTTCCAGCGAGTTTGCTATTGTTTTTTTGCTTTTGCACCACGGATATAACACGTCCAAAGATATATAGTCCAAACCTCAAAGAAATAGAGTACAAAGATTCGTATGTGCGTTTGAAAAGTGCGGCAAAGATCACGAAAATCAGACCCTAAAAATCTACTCAAATTAGCTGTTATGTACGATGGGTGCAACAATAATGATTGAGTTTGTCAAAGGTGTATTTCATATAGTTAATTATAAGGTGTATGAATTATTACTTTTAAATGGATTACCTTAAAAATGCAATAATAGATAATTAATAATTTCACGGAATAAAAGGTTATTCTCCAGGTCCTCAACCATACTTATGCAAAAAATACATCTATCAGTGGCTTTGTTGCGGTATGATTAAAGGACAAAGCAACAAACCAACAAACAAACACGCTTTCGCATGTATAATTTTAGTAGTGATAGGCGAAGGTGACGCTTGCAGGTGATTCATCTAAGCAGCTTTGAACTGCGTATCTTCGATTGTTTGTTTGTATATCAACGTTATGCGCGTTTTGCAGGAAATAAAACGCGATTTTCTCTTCAGATACCAACCTGTTAGTAACGTTGCGGGGCGAGTAACTTGTTTTTGTTTTTTGTTCTTTCTAGGGTTTGTTTTTAACCCTATGGTAGTCCATTTATTGATATTCCACTTATTCTCAAGGTCTAGGATTAAGGCAAAAACATACTTTTGAAACCTGATCAGCCGCGACTCTATTGTCACAGAGAACATTGCGTCACATCAGCTGTTTTTAGTGTAATTCTTGTCATTTACTTATCTGTATAAGTACATATCTTCTATCTATCTATACATATAATAAAATCGTAGAATTGCCGTATCTGTACATTGAAGATTTTTGCAAAATAATAACTGGGGGATATTAGGGATAAGTAATAGAACGTAAAAAAGCTATTTTTGAAATTTTTGTCTGTTTGTCTGTATGTTTGTGCGCGCATCACGCAAAAACTACTGAATGGATTGAAATGAAACTTGGTATGATTTAAGTTCATACTAGGGAGTAACATATAGGATACTTTTTATCCCGAAATTCAGCACGGTTCCCTTGGGAGAGGGGATGAAAGTCAAAATGTGTACTTAACTGTAATTCATGAACGTCTAGTCCGATTTCATTCATTCTTTTTTTGTTAGAAAGTAAATACTTTAAGGATTACTGGCTAGTCTCTCAAAAGCTGGATCGATTTTGATGAGACTTTCACTGGCGGATGTTTACATTTTGATCTACCTAAACATCCGCCAGTGAACTTTTGACAGTTTTTAGCAAGGTATGAGCTCAAAGGAGCTTAGGAAAGACAAAATGTTTCCCACGGGATGTTTAAAAACCAATATCCACGCGAACGAAGTCGCGGGTTTGCGCTTGTAAATAAATAAGGTGCCTGTCTGTGATTTCAAAATAACTGCCCCTTATTATTTGAAAGATAGCAAACAACAGATTTCAACGGAATTCACGCGGGCGAAATCGCGGGCAGAAGCTAGTTTTATCATAAAAATACCTACTTTATATTGTGAATCCCACACACGGCCCAGTCCTGTGTGCTTAGTCTAAAGCGGAGCACTCGAAAACGAACTCGAAAACTATTGATCGATTTCAGAGTAAAATAGACCTAAAATGGCTTGTATTAAGGTTTGAGTTCGCCAATACATTCAGCATTGTTCGAATGCTGAATGTATTGGCGAACTCAAACCTTAATACAAGCCATTTTAGGTCTATTTTACTCTGAAATCGATCAATAGTTTTCGAGTTCGTTTTCGAGTGCTCCGCTTTAGACTAAGCACACTGATATTAGCTCGGGAAGGCGAGGGTGAACCGCCACTATCAGTTCCGTGGACGCAGTGTCAAATGCGGTGTAACGCACAGTGGAACGACCGCGCAAGGTTACCCCGGGGTTACAGTACGCGCTGGCGAATAGCAAAAAACTGATTTGAATAATTGAAAACGCAGAGATACACCCAAGTCATACCTACTTGCTTATAATACGGAAAAATGTTTTCTTGCGTTTCTGCGATACAAAAAAAAAATTGCTAAAAATAATAATTATGACTGTTGTATGTACATATGTGTTGTATATGTATGTATGTATGTATTATGTTGTTGTATGTATGATTGCTATAAAAGCGTTTTAGAATAACGCCGACCGCTCAGCGCTGACGCTCGTCAGCGCGACATTGTGGCCGATTCTGTTGTACACAATTCTCTAAACTAAACTAAATTGACAGGTTTAAAAATAGTGCTATCCTTTTCTGCAGGGAGCATTGTGAAAGAGATAGGAATATATTTAGGCCTGTCATTTTAGTTTATATTTAGAGATTGTGTACAACAGAATTAGCCACATTATCTCATTGAAGACAGATGCGCGTGGGCGGTGGTCGGCGCCGACCAACTACGCGCCGAACTCTCAGCGCCAAAGATCAGCGTGACACTAAACCCAGCCTAAGCCTCAATAGCGCAATGGTCGTCGAACATGGAGTAAGAACCGAAAGGACATGACTGTTCAAATCCCACCCGTTGCACTATAATTGTCGTTCTTACTCCTAATAGGTATATAAGCTAAGCATATTTGGATGGGAAAGGGAATATTAGTCATATTCAGCATGGCTAATATTCTTTAAAATAAAAATATGATATCAAGGACATCTTGACGTGATTGAAACTCATCTTACTTAGACTTAGAAGTCATACGGGCTATGTACTGTACGCAAAACAAGCTTTAATCGTTTTTAAACCCCGACGCAAAAACGACGGGGTGTTATAAGTTTGACGTGTCTCTGTGTGTGTGTATTTGTGTGTGTGTGTCTGTCTGTTCCCCTGTGGCGCTCAAACGGGTGGACCGATTTGAATGCGGTTTTTTTTGTTTGAAAGGTAAATTAGTCGAGAGTGTTGCTAGCTATGTTTGAAGAAAATCGGTCCAAGTTGGCCGCCGCTACAAAATGGCGGATTACATATTTTTTCACAACTCCCTTAATATGGGTATCAAATGAAAGGGCTTGACTAGTAGAATAATATATGGCTGGTTTTAGTATCACGCTGATCGTCGACGCTGACAGGTCAATATGTATGATTGCTATAGAAGCGTTTTAGAATAACGCCGACCGCTCAGCGCTGACGCTCGTCAGCGCGACATTATCTCATTGAAGACAGATGCGCGTGGGCGGCGGTCGGCGCCGACCAACTACGCGCCGAACTCTCAGCGCCAAAGATTAGCGTGACACTAAACCCAGCCTAAGCCTCAATAGCGCAATGGTCGTCGAACATGGAGTAAGAACCGAAAGGACATGACTGTTCAAATCCCACCCGTTGCACTATAATTGTCGTTCTTACTCCTAATAGGTATATAAGCTAAGCATATTTGGATGGGAAAGGGAATATTAGTCATATTCAGCATGGCTAATATTCTTTAAAATAAAAATATGATATCAAGGACATCTTGACGTGATTGAAACTCATCTTACTTAGACTTAGAAGTCATACGGGCTATGTACTGTACGCAAAACAAGCTTTAATCGTTTTTAAACCCCGACGCAAAAACGACGGGGTGTTATAAGTTTGACGTGTCTCTGTGTGTGTGTATTTGTGTGTGTGTGTCTGTCTGTTCCCCTGTGGCGCTCAAACGGGTGGACCGATTTGAATGCGGTTTTTTTTGTTTGAAAGGTAAATTAGTCGAGAGTGTTGCTAGCTATGTTTGAAGAAAATCGGTCCAAGTTGGCCGCCGCTACAAAATGGCGGATTACATATTTTTTCACAACTCCCTTAATATGGGTATCAAATGAAAGGGCTTGACTAGTAGAATAGCACTATTGCAAATCCAAGATGGCCGCTGCCACAAAATGGCAGTTTTATTAATTAGTTTTATCGGTTTTTTTTTTTAATTTTTAATTTATACTTGTTTTTTTCGGTGTCGACTGGATGTATAGGTCTACTACTACTATCAAATATCCAGTTAAGCCAAATGAAAGATATACCAAGCAAAGCGCAAGATACTAGGTAGGTACAATACAACGCTGCTTAACGCATCCTAACGAATCGGCCATGATTCTGCAGTGCTACATTTTCTCCAAGCACGGACGGCTGCCTTCTGGGAAAGATGGAGACACAGTACCAAATACTAATACAATCTTGGGTGATATTAATGACGATTTACGCCTTAGATTAAGGATTGGTCTTCACTAAAGCTCAACGGAGACCAGTCCTTAATTTAATATTTATGTAATCCGTTTGCTAAATATTGGGTTTACCTGTACCGAAATGAAAAACAACGATTATACTTTTTAGATACAATTTTCGGTTTGTAGTAACTATATTATTTTAGTTCTTTTATTGTTATTATTCTTTTGCTTGATGTTATTTATTTGTTTCGCTTCTGTTTTTAACGGACTTCCTTTTTATGTAAACTTTAATAAAATATAACTACAGTTTCATCTGAAGCTGAAATCAAACTAAGTAAGTAGGTAGATAATATTATTATCTGTGCACCTCCCAAAACGATGTACGTTTATTTATTTTTCATTATATATTATCATTTATTCATATATGTATATATTTACTATACTTCTAGCTATCACATCACCTTTAACCAGAGAGAGAGGTACTTTTTAAGTTGAGATTATCCTGTAGACTAATTAAAAGAGAAACTGACTAATTAAAGTTCTTGCAGATGAATAAATTCTGTAGATTTTGTGGATGGGTACATGAAAAAATCAGACAAAGCCGAAAACAAAGGCTAGTAAAGTAGGTACCGGTATATCAGCAATTTCGTAGACCTACAGTAAATATGAAGTATCTCTTGAGTATCTCCCAATCAAAATAATTTCAGCGGATAAATTGAATCACAAATTGGGAATATATTTCATACAAGACGTACTCGAGAGCAAATTCATTAGGTCCGCGAGATTTTCATGCAAACAAACGAGGGATACCTACCCACTGATAGGTGGCCACGTACAAAAATAAAATAAACACGAAATGGAAATACAAAACCGACGACATTTGTAATTTAAAAAAGTAATGACGTCCCATTTCGCAGGACAGAGAACTCAAAAATTAAACACTGCAGTGTGCCAGTTAAAATTATTTTTTCACCCATCCCTGTGTGTGTGTGTGCGATACGAAAAAAAACGGCCAATACACGCGAATCCATCATGCGAACGACAAAACGCCGCACACAGTCACAGCGCACGCAAACACGCGCAAATTCAAACACAATACAATCGCAAAAAGAATGCACTCGAACACGCACACCGCGACATCAATCGGACACACTGAAGAAAATTTCGGTGTTCCGATAATCAAAAATTATACCCGAGTGTGCGTGACATTCCCACGCGTGCATAATGTTAACATGCTAGTTCCACCAACGCTGCAGCACCGTTCGATTCACAACTTTATCGAATTCGCGTTAAAGTTGGTTTCGGCTCGTGTAGTATAATGATTGGGCTGCATTTGTTTCATTGTGTGCGAGAATGCGATTCGTTCGTTTTGTTCGTTTTTTAAATTTCACCGTTTAGTTCAATCTATTTATTGGTTGCGGGAATGTGTGCTGCGGCTTCGTGTGTGCGAGTTGAGTTTGTGTGCGTGCGCGAAAGCGCGTAGAAAAATTGGTGGATATAATTATACATTAAGGCACTATCTTTTGCTCCAGGCGTTTCCTGGATGCACTTCATTGGAAATCCTTTTCTCAAAGAGTTCGAAAGTTCTACCTAGTTATAAGAGCGATAATAAGCTCATTATCCTTTTGTATCAAATACACTCGTAACTTAAATACACAAGATTGTAATCCATCCAGTAACTAACTTTAGATAACTGTGCTTTACGTACCAGCGTAATCTACTATGCGCGATCGCAACTAGGCCACATGTCTTTCAAATTATTAGACATTTTAGATACTACACATACCTACCTTTCTTCCTAGAAATACAAGTTTAAAAAATAAATTGACACAAAAGCTTAAAACACCACCTTCCTAACACTACATCTACCTTTTACTCTATTGCTCTAACTCTAACTTACTACGTATCAAAACATCAATCGAAAAGCTTAGTTTCCAAAAGGCTTTCCATAAGGGGTGTTGTGTAGAAATAGCACAATTCTATTTAGACTATCAAACTTTGAATTATTTATTATTTATTGCCTGCTGTGATTTATCCTTTCAATCTCCCACACTTATGGCAGTCGTTGCAATTTTGAGCGACTTCAAATGTTTAGGTATCGAGTTAAAACTATCTAACTCTAAAATAAGAAAATTTTAGTTCAGAGAAGTATCAACCAAATTGGTACCATTTTATCGTAATAAATCTATATGACCGTGGGAAAATGATTTTAATATGTCTAAAGTAATATTTTTCGATTTCGGTCACCGCAGCCAGCCTCAACGAACTACGCAGGAGATATTACAGCACTCAAAAACATATAGATTGCATTCAATGATGCAGTCTCTATTCCTTCACTCTCATAGTCCGATGGCACGCAATCTTACACGACCCAAGAGAGATCAGACGCAAGACCGACGTTTTAATATGCTTTCCAAGACACGGGGGTGTGTGTTGCCAATTTCCTAACTCTGGGACGCTGCTGAAAATTACTCGAGAGAAAACCCCAGTAGGTACAAGTCACGGCAAATAAGTCTAGCGTTGACCTTCAATGCGCAGAAGTCGAAAATGAGGTATCTCGGGTGGTGAGGGGGTTGCGGGGAGGGCGTGGGGATCGTTCGTAAGCACTCTATTTAGCTCTGATTAGCTCTCGCGGATCCCCGTAAGCGCTGATTGGCTCTCCAATCGTATTGTGTCTCACTCACTCGCACGACGCTGCACGCACTTGTAGGTCACCGCTCGACTTACGTGCCGGGATAACTTTTTAAAACCCGACCGGATGGACTCGAACCTTGGACCTCAAGATCCGCAGGCTAACCCCTAGGCCGTCTTAAGTAAGTGAGTAAGATGTAAGCTCGAAGTCTCCCAATTATGAGTTGTGACGACTCTAAAAGAAAATTCGGTTGGTCTAATAAAACGAGTTCGGGAGCAAAACATGATCGTTGCGTAGCGAGCTTACGCGTGAGTGTGCGTGCCGGGTGAAATGCAACTTGTTCTAAGTAGGCGCGCCAGGGGTGCGCAACTTAGCGCTCTCTTCGCAACATTTATAATACTTATTGCATTTATTTATTTGTTTATTTACAAACAAAATATAGAACTATACCCGTATTACTAATTCCCCGGAATTCTGACAGCTGTCATTGTCATTTACAGATGAGTTATTTGTATGGAGAACAGGGTTAACATCTACGAAGTACGATTTTACCCTAAACTACTTTAATTCCCTGTCATCATAAAAAGCCATATGCCGCGTAATAATATTACTCGTTTCGCCTTAAAATAGAAAACACCAAGAGTGGAAACTAGAAAGTGCACACTGACAGCAACAGAAAACAAAAGAAGCACATTGAAAAAATTTATTCAAAAATGGATGTCGAATGACATTATCACCATGAAGTGTCTGTCAGGCATTTGTCATATCTACATGCGGCAGTTGATTTGTATTTGCTTAAGTTTTTATCTTTTTATCTTTTTTGTGGGAATTGTTTTATCTCTGGTAACATTACAAAACGTCAGAATTCCAGGGAATTAGTAATATGGGTATTACTGGGTATAGGTATTTACAAATTTTCTTGGCACTCGTAGGCTGAGATCTATAGAGCTTAGGTACTCTCACTCGACTCAGACTCAAGACAGAGATAAAACAGGACATAAATCTGTCTCGTTTTAACTGTCTTGAGTCTAAATGGAGTCAGAGTAGGTACACTCTATAGATCTCCGTCTTAAGTCTTGACGACTTATCGGGCTGCTGCACATTCTTCTTTATGTTGAAAAAATCACAAAAAGGTTCTTAGGGTCATATTGCCAAATTAAACAGATCCAAAACAAAAAGTGGTTATTGTTAAATTGAAGGTAGGTACATTTAAAACTTATTATAACCCAGCAAAAGGATCTTCACAAACAACCTTGACAAAAAAATTGTGCAATATTTCAAAAATTGTTGCAATTTTTAAAGCCGCTTTCAATATTAGTTAAGAAATCTATAACAGCTAAATATGATTACATCCGCTTTCGTTCACACATCCTATTTCATCCACCGATACAATGAGTAAAGGATACGTTTTCGATATCAAGGTAAAAAGTAGTCTCAGATCTTTGCATTCTACTGGTAAGTTACTACATGAACAAAAGTCATGTAAACTAGTGTAATTAGGGAAAACAAAGTTTTTAATACCTAACTCCAAACGACGAAAGTCAGTTTTCGAATAAAACATAAAAAGCACTTCTAATAAGAATGCTTATCTGTCAGTCCGTATGTTTTCTATTATCCTATTTAAGGCTGCCTGTTCAAGCAAACTTGCATTTTGGGATGTGTCTGTACATACGTAGGGCTAGAGTACTTTTTACTGCAAGAAAATAAATCAGTCCGACGGAAAAATTTATTAAAAAAATAAGCAGTGCTGAAAAGTGAGTTTGTGTCCGCGCGGGGTGAAATGCAACTTGTTCTAAGTAGTTACGCCAGGGGTACGCAACTGGTGCCTGTCTGAATAAGCACTTCACACTTTTCACTTTGAAAGGACGTTTCTAGAAAAAACGCATAAAAATAACCATGCTCGAATGCTCCGACTGCTAATGAAAACATACTTTGGGGTTTACTTGCGAACAAATGCTGAGTACCGTTTATATGTATTACTTTGCAAATCTAATGGAATGCAAGTTTAACTGTTACCTGTGTTTAGTTTTTAATCAGTTTGTATTTATTTACGGGCTATATTTTTTTAAATATTAGAGTATGTTATATAAAAGCAAATTTTATTAAGAAACTAGAAGTCACCCGCGACTTCATACACGTTGGAAAGTCAGAAATTATAAGCGAATAGAGCCCAATCGACGGCTGAGACCGATTGTGACTTTGTTTTTATACTATTTAGACATCTAGGGTGTGAAACTTGTACCTATAAAACTTTGACGTAACTTTAAAATTAAAAAAAAAATCTAATGCCATCAACATAATATTTCAGTAGTTATTTAACTTGGCTATATGTATTGAATTTGCTTATTTAAATTTTAAATGTTAGGTACCATGTGCAAATGAGCAAAAAATGCTTTAGCAACAAAGTTAGTTGCAGCCTAAAGCCTAAACTGTGACTATTTACCTTGAAAAAGGTCGTAAAATAAGTCTCGTTCCGACATTATTACCGTCACACACCTACAATAAAATAAAACATTAAATAACAAACCATAAAAACTAAAAAGTCGGCACACTTAAAAAATGTCGTTAACCCCTGCCATAGAGTAATGTTACATGGGTAACAGGTCTCGGCGGCCATTTTGAAAAAGTTTTTTAGTCCTTTCGAAATTCGGGTACCTAGGCCGATGACCTCCCGCCGCCCTACAGGGCGCGTACCGGGAAACCGAGCAATGATTCCTTACACAAAAGGTTTCTAATCACATGCACTGTAAATTTAGACTTTCAAGGGCTTAGGCCAGGTGTTCGCTCGACTATGGCTCGAATTTACCCTCTCTCGACGTGGGCATTCGACGAAAGTAGTTTAGGTATTCAATAACATACGACTTGGGATCGAAATTCAAAAATCGTAATATAATATTATACTCTTATACTAACGAGAATATGATCGTATCGTCGTCGGCACTGTCATCTTGATCGACGATCAAACGTCCACTGCTGAATATAGGACTCTCGCAAGGATCACCACAGAAAACGATCTTGCGCTACTTGTATCCAGCGGCAACCAGCGACTCTTTCGAGATCGCCATTTGAGCCCAAGGTATGTTATTTCTTCGAGCATGTTCTCCGATTGCTGCTTATTAAGTTTTGTCTCTCGATTACCTACATATTATGTTAGCCTAGCTCACGTTCTCTAAAAGATCTGATGAGTGTGATATTTTCATCCTTAAATAACTTGAAATAGTTACTTTTTCAACAAAAGAGCTAAGTTCATTTCTATTGTTGAGTATTAAATGTAAATCCAGAGCAAGCGAAGGATTCTTTAATTGAATCACGAGTGCAGCAGTGATTTGAAGCTAGAAAAATTAGCTTAGTTTAGATTGAAACAGAGAATTTCTCTCGTGATTTTCACCACACTAGTGAAAAAATACAAGATGCAAGAAACGATAGTTTACAAGCTATTTATATTTCTATATTTTAGGAAAAAATTAAAGCTTTTCCTTCGATACCTAAAATTGTAAGACTTCCCTCGATTTCTCTAGGATTCCATTCCACATACAGACACGTCAAACTTATAACACCACGTCATTTTTGCGTCGGGGGTTAAAAATAGATTTAGATGAAGAGAGAAAAAAGGAGGAGCCTTTTTTTGAAGTCGCTTAAAAATAAATATTATGGCAGTAAAATATTAGAGTACTTATACGAACTTTCTGAATGTTTCGTCAGGCAAATAATTTAGATAAGTAAGCCAATTCGTGGCGTTTTTAATTCAAAACCCTTTTTCACTGAATTGACAAAATTATGACTTTGCTCACTGGTTATGAGCAACAGAAGCGCACTTTTTGAGCTAAGTATACCTGATCCTGATAATACCTTGTGAGGTGAAAATTATGTATTTTACACTCATAACCCAATAATACAGTAAGCTATGAGTGTCACACGGATCACTGCATATTATACAAGTATATAAATTGAAAATTTAAAGAACCCCCGACATTCGCCATTTTGTGGCGGCGGCCATCTTGGATTTACATAGTGCTATTCTACTAGTCAAGCCCTTTCATTTGATACCCATATTAAGGGAGTTGTGAAAAAATATGTAATCCGCCATTTTGTAGCGGCGGCCATCTTGGACCGATTTTCATCAAACATAGCTAACAACACTCTCGACTAAATCACCTTTCAAACAAAAAAAACCGCATTCAAATCGGTCCACCCGTTTGAGCGCCACAGGGGAACAGACAGACACACACACACACACACACACACACACACACACACACACAGACACGTCAAACTTATAACACCCCGTCGTTTTTGCGTCGGGTGTTAAAAACGAAGTCCTCCGCCGCGTCTGTCTGTCTGTTCGCAATAAAAAGTACAAAACGGATTTTCATGCGGTTTTCACCAATAGACAGAGAGTGATTCATGAGGAAAGTTTAGGTGTATAATTTGTTTGAATTTTTGTGTCAATTGGTTAAAATATGACGATAATTGTTGAAAATGTCAAGCCGCCTTGGAAGTTTTCATCGAAAACGCTGCCAATGCAAAATCCCGTCGAATATAACACAAGCATAAATTAAAAATTTAAAAATCCCCGACATTCGCCATTTTGTGGTGACGGCCATCTTGGACCGATTTTCATCAAATATAGCTAAGAACACTCCTGCTTAATTCACCTTTCAAACGAAGAAAACCGCATTCAAATCGGTTCACCCGTTTGAGCGCTGCGGTGGAACAGATAGACACGTCAAACTTATTATTAACACCCCGTCGTTTTTGCGTCGGGGCTTAAAAACAATGTATGGTGTGATAGTAGCGAGTAATTAACTACTACCCGTGCGAAGCCGGGGCGGGTCGCTAGTTACAATATAAAGTGCATCATAATACTAAGTGCGTAATACAATAAACGAGAGGACGTCGGGAAAAAAGTAATTTTACGACTTCATCAGTCGCAGCACGCGGCTGCGCCTGCGGTAGCCGGTTTTAACATTTATCACTCACTCGCCCGCGTCCGGTATTATACCGATTTCTGAGTGCTTAGTCTAAGATCGGAGCACTCGAAAACGAACTCGAAAACTATTGATCGAATCACAAGTGAATTCAGAGCAAAATGAACTCAAATACTCGTATTTGAAAGTCGTAAGTCCATAGTTCGAATATGTATTTTACAACATTTCTGCTTGGGGCGCTCGTTGTGTTCGAATGCTGAATGTATTGGCGAACTCAAACCTCAATACAAGCCATTTTAGGTCTATTTTACTCTGAAATCGATCAATAGTTTTCGAGTTCGTTTTCGAGTGCTCCGATCTTAGACTAAGCACTCTGTAATGACAAGTTACAAAAGTACTACGAAGACAAGTAATACGAAAAATTATAGTCGGGCAGCCCTGGAACAAATTTTTTACTTATTAACAAAAAGCCGAATTTTCGTGAGTAGGTTCGTTTCGACGAGACGACCAAGTTTTTTATCTATGAAAAATTCTCGATGGATGTAGCTACTCGAGTGCGCAGCTGTTAAACATTTCGATTCGCTCGGGTGGGAAATCGTTCAACTTTTGTAGGACTATGCAGCCATTTCATTATACAAGTATTTACTAAGCTGCATACAAAAAATCGGCTATTGTTATCGACCCCGAGTAATTTTTTTTTCCAGGTTTCGGATCGATGAGGACTTTTTACATTTCATTTATAATAGTCTTTCGAACAATCCTACCAATTTTCAGCCCAGTGTGAATTATTGTAACCTTGGAAGTCTAAATTGACCGGATTAGATAGTATGTCAATTTGTAGTTAAACTACAACTGTAGATTTGTTTAGTTGTGTGTGTGATTAGGGATTTGATCGATAAGTCATAAGTCCAATGCTTTTTACCCAACGACCTCTATATAATGCCAGTTTGTGCTCGACAAATAGACCTCTACAGCATCAACTGTTTCACCTGAATTCCACAAAAGTCATACTAAAAACCTACCTAATAATACGAAACAAAATCGAATTAGTCTTTGTACTTTCCACGTATTTGTCCGGGCGACCGCGGCCCCTCCCAGGGACGGAGGGCCATCGAAAAAACCCTTTAAAGTGAAAAGTTGCCAACCTCCCCCCCCCTTCCATCCCCACTTAGCGTGTATCCTATTTACATAATCACGGATGCAGAGTTGGGAGGATTAAATGGATTAATTTGATAGAATTCGTGACTATATATACCTACGAGCTAACGACAAAAATCAACAGCTAATCTGAAGTGTAACTAGTATAGGTATATACTTATATATGTATAGCGATACAAGACAGAGATTAGTATAGTAGTAGCACAGAATAAATATTAGTACCTACAAGGTAGTAGTAGTAGCAAGAAAAGCCGTGCCGCCAAGCGATTTAGCGTTCCGGTACGATGCCGCGTAGAAACCGATCAGGGGTAAGTACCGTATAAAACCGTACCTCTTCCGGGTTACCCCGCTTCCATCTAAGACTGCATCGTCACTTACCATCAGGTGAGATCGCAGTTAAAGGCTGACCTGTAAGATGAATAAAAAAAATAACATAAGGTTTAAGTTAACCGTCGTTTCAAACGATACAGCTGACTTTCTACTCACTGAAAACCCTAAAACGTTATCTTCGTTTATTCAAGCGACTGAATGCTGGGCATAGGCTGTTGCAAGAAAAATATTACCAGTCCATGACCAGTCCAAATGATAGACCAGTCAAAATAGTCCATGTATTGGTCCAGTCAAAATACGAATTATTTGTATCAATTACTGTACTGAAAGTTAACATTATCTATATTACTAAAAACGTAAAAACAAAACATACAAAATCAAATCAAACCTATAAAAACGAAAATCATTCACGCCATCAGCTCTCGTTTAACAAAAAAAAAAAAGAAGAAGAAAAATAGTTACAAAATAACTAAACCGCACACAAAACGTAAAACTAAATAATACTTTCACCGAGTTTTCCCGCCAATAAATCTCGTTTCGACGGCACTAAGTTACTCACATTGTACAAGCGTTCGCGATCCGTGCGAGGGAATCCTGAAAAAAACATTATTGGCGTTTGTAACGACGCCTCGGGGCGACATCGACCTCTACATATTGGGCCATATGGGGTGTGGTCAACTGCATGAGCGACAGCGTTTTTAACTTTTGGATTTCAGATTAAATTGGTACACTGTACAATTGTTGAACATCAATCGATTCTGCAAAAATATATTATCGAAGTGAATTTAAAGCTAATGGTGATAATTATTACGAAAACTTAAAACTTAAGCTACAAATTATTCCAATTGAACTCGAGCTATAAGCTCAGCTAAGTATTCTCAGATGCAAGTATTTGCAGATTTCAAAAATATATTATCATATGGCATATTTTTATTTTTCAGTAGTTTTTCACTAGCTCGCGTGAATTTCGGTTTTTCACAAATCCTGAGGGATTCGTGGATTTCTGGTTTCCGTTCCCGCTCCCTTTTCCAATCTTTATACCTAATTTCAAGGAAGTTTGCTATAATAATATACCTATTGCTATAGCTGTAGATTTCGTTTTGTCAATATCCCGCAGGAGTTGTGGATTTTTCCAGGATTAAAACCTATGTATAAAAAAGGTAATGCGGTGTATGTATTATATGTGTATAAAAAAGGTGGCCTATGTATTAAGTCAGGGTCAGTCTATCTCCATTCAAATTTTCAGCATAATCAATTCAGTAGTTGCGATGTTATAGAGTAACAAACATCCAAACATCCACACTTTCGCATTTATATTATTAGTAGGAAGTAGGATTAGTAGGATATTCACCACAATAGTATTTTTAGAATACATATCATGTAGTCTACGCCTTCTATCTCGTTGGTATAGTGGCAAGTTAAATCGGCTGCGGGTTCAAGTACCGTGCTGGATCGGGCCCCAAAGTCTTAGAGCTAAGAAATTTCCAGAACAGTTCAGAGTTGGAAAATTGCCTGTTTTATACCTCCCTGCCTTGGAGAGTATGTAAAGTGTATACTGCGTCTGATCTCTTTTCGGTCGTATCAGATTGCCTTCACATATGACTATGAGACTGAAGGAATAGAGGGTGCACCTGCTAGAACATTAACACTATAATAACTCCTGCTTGCAGTGACAGTTAGAGTTTCTTGACATCCCTTCTAATTTTCTTTCCAAAAGTGTTTCCTTTCAAAAGGAAGGAGTTTTCCCGAGTACTGACCGAATTGGAAATTCCTACCGAAATCTGAAAAGATAATTTTATTTCATCTGATTCTCTGACCTGATTTTTATTTAATGAAAGGAAATTAATTGAATAAAGGAACTTCGGCCGTCGTGGCCGTAATTCAGTCAGGAGAACATAAACACCCAGTCCCAACGAAGCCAACTATCAAAATGTAATGTAATAGCTTAACAACTATAAGGGAACTAATGAACCAACAAACACATAACCCTATATCGTCGTAGGGTAATAAATTAAACTCGCTCCGCTACACGCTTATTCATCAAACCCTACTCGACCCGAACAGACCCCTATCCAAAATCGTTTTAGAAATAAAACGCGCACAGAGTGCTCCTGCAGGAATTAGAGAGAGGGTTCGGAGGGCAACTAATAAATCGGGAAATAATATCCCAGACCCGCCACATACATTACATTAATGCCCTTCTATGTAGATAACGTAATTGCTTTTACTTTCGGAAAAAATTTAACGTTTATTACGATCTAATATTGTTCGGGAACATAGCCGTTAGTACCATGCGCTTGATGAGTCAACTCAGAGTCCCTCAGCGCGTGGTGTCTTACAGACCTAAATCAAAGTGCAGGACCAGACCAACAAACTTAAAATTCGACGCGAAACTCTTAACTCGGAACTCTGTTCTCGGAACTGTTGACTGTGGACACGATGTCTGCTGTGGAAAAAGAGGTAAAAAGAATGATGCTGTGAAAGTAGGAGGGAGAGAGAGTAGGAAGCTCAGCGGGTGATGGGGATGGCTATGCGCGGAGTTCCAAATCAAAAATGAGGACATACGGAGAAAAACCAGAGTCACCGATACAGCTCAAAAGGTTGCGAAGCTGCAGTGACAATTAGTCAAAAAAGTAAAATGTCAAAGTTTCTTAATCCAAAATTGGTATTAAAACTGTACACTTTTTGAATGTCAATTGTATAAGTATAAATATAAGTGGGATAATGGTGATAGTTCCTTACGACAACTTAAAACTAAAGCAACGAGGATTCCAAAAACGGCCTGGGTTAGGAAAGTTGTGACAGGATTTCTACTCTTCGCAGAAGGAGTTGGCGGAGCGCATGAGAGAGGACGACGCGGGCCCTCATGCAGTCCGACGTAGGAGGGTCAGGCGCAGGCGATGCCCATGATCGTCGCCTGCCTCCTTGAGAAGGGCTTTTGGGCATTAGATACGAAGAGTCTGTCGCCCTAAAATAAAATAAAAAAAAATAACCCTTGAGTCGGGAGACTCACTTACGTGTTTCCGGTGCGTCTCTCCAGATGGTGTTTAGGTAGTGGTTCCGAAGGAGTGTCTGCCTTGGCGCCGTCGCATACGAGATCGGTCCCGTGGTCCAGCTTAAAGGCGATGCGTGGAACACCGTTGAGTTTTAGTCGGTTGGAGTCCGACATAACCACCGTGCCTCGCCGGGTACGGTGGTATCCATGACGAATTTCCCCTCGGAAAAAAAAGGATTTCAACTCTTAGATACACATAGGGATATAATATCTCACGTCCGCCGCACTCGTTATTTTAATGTTTCTATACAGCACGAGCACCATAATTATTGCTGCCCAGCTGAAGTTATTACTTTCGAAAAATTGTGTGAAAGTTTATTGTGATTTATAAGTTTTCACGTGCGGTTTCATCGGATCTGATATATTTATATGTAGGTACTATACATAAGAGCATATTATAATACTAGCTTTTGCCCGCGGCTTCGCCCGCGTGAATTTCGATTTTTCACAAATCCTGAGGGATAAGTAGATTTCTGGTCCACCCGCCCCCCGCCGCGCGGCGGCGTACCGCGGTACCGCGTACGGCGGGCGCAGGGCGCAGGGGCGCGTGGCGCGGCGCGGGGAGCGCGAGCGTCCGCGTCGGCCGTCGCGATCGCGCGCAGCGAAAATACCTATCAGGGCGTTTTTAACATCTGTATTTACCGATTTCAACACAACTCCTTTTTTGAAAGTCGGTTAAAAAAGTAGCCTATGTTACTCCTTGGTTAATCCTCTACTTGTCTGTGAAAGTCCCGTCAAAATCGGTTCAGCCGTTCCGAAGATTAGCCCGTTCAAACAGACAGACAGACAGACAAAAATTTTAAAAACGTGTGATTCGGTTATGGTATCGTTCAAATAACCATATGAGCTTAATATGTGGTAGTTATTTCGAAATTACAGACAGACACTTCAATTTTATTTATTAGTATAGATAATACCGTTGTGTATCCATTGATTTCTATTTCAATAGATACAAGTATAAATTGAAAATTTAAAAAACCCCCGATATTCGCCATTTTATGACGGCGGGCATCTTGGATTTGCATAGTGCTATTCTACTAGTCAAGCCCTTTCATTTCATACCCATATTAAAGGAGTTGTGAAAAAATATGTAATCCGCCATTTTGTAGCGGCGGCCATCTTTGATCGATTTTACAACACTCTCGACTAATTCACCTTTCAAACAAAAAAAAAACTGCATTCAAATCGGTCCACCCGTCTGAGCGCCACAGGGGAACAGACAGACAGACACACACACACACAGACACGTCAAACTTATAAAACCCCGTCGTTTTTGCGTCGGGGGTTAATAAATAATACAAGCAACTAACTAAGCATGAGATGATGAAGTTATTCGGAAAAGGTTGTTTTCGAAAAATGACGCTAAAAGTTATTTGTATATTTTGTTTGTAAAAAACTATACGTAATTATAGGAAGTATATGAGTGTAACACCTCTCTTTTTATAAAGATATTTAAATATTATCTATAATATAATAAAACTGTAACAGATCCAATTCTGTACATTGAAGATATTTTGAAAATTTTTGTTGGAGCGCACTCTATAATCGATACTGAAGCCAAAACTGCAATTTGTTTCATTTTTGTCTGTCTGTCTGTCTGTCTGTCTGTCTGTCTGTCTGTCTGTCTGTATCTTGGCCGCGCATCACGCCGAAACTACTAAACGGATTCGAATGAAACTTGGTACGATATGAGTTTATACTCTAAGGTAGGACATAGGATACTTTTTATCCCGAAATTCAGCACGGTTCCCTTGGGAGAGGGGAAGAAAGTTAAAACGTGTATTTAGCTCTAATTCAATAACGGGTACTTCGATTTAACTCATTCTTTTTTTGTTAGAAAGGTAGTACTTTAAGTATTGTTCCGTAAATATTTCAAGGTCATAGGTTTTTTATTTCAGAAATGACAGACATTTATTCGGTTCAAATAACTTGGGACCCGGATCTTTGAACGTACGGTTTATTTTAAACTGGTGTGCGTTTAAATTTATGTTTGTCGACCTGTCTATTAGTTCCAGCTAATTTCCGAAACGGCTGGATCGATTTTGATGGAACTTTCAATGGCAGATAGGTGATGTTATAAGGAGTAACTTAGGCTACATTTAGTTAAGGTACATAAAAGAAATATGGGATCCGATCCGACCTATATAAAACCTATAAACACGCGAACGAAGTCGCGGGGGTCAGCTAGTCTATAATATAATAAGACTGTAACAGATCCAATTCTGTACATTGAAGATATTTTGAAATTTTTTATTGGAGGGCACTCTATAATCGATTCTGAAACCAAAACTGCAATTTTTTTCATTTTTGTCTGTCTGTCTGTCTGTCTGTCTGTCTGTCTGTCTGTCTGTCTGTCTGTCTGTATCTTGGCCGCGCATCACGCCGAAACTACTGAATGGATTCGAATGAAACTTGGTACGATTTGAGTTTATACTCCGAGGTAGGACATAGGATATTTTTTATCCCGAAATTCAGCACCGTTCCCTTGGGAGAGGGGATGAAAGTTAAAACGTGTATTTAGCTGTAATTCATTAACGCGTAGTTCGATTTAAGTCATTCTTTTTTTGTTAGAAAGGTAGTACTTTAAACATTGACCCATATATATTTCAAGGTCATAAGTTTTTTAGTTCAGAAATGACAGTAATTTCTTTGGGTTCAAATAACTTGGGACCCGGATCTTTGAACGTACGGCTTATTTTAAACTGGTGTGCGTTTAAATTTATGTTTGTCAATCTGTCTATTAGTTCCAGCTAATTTCCCAAACGGCTGGATCGATTTTGACGGAACTTTCAATGACAGATAGATGATGTTATGAAGTAACTTAGGCTACATTTAGTTTGGGTACATAAAATAATTATGGGATCCGATCCGATCTTATATAAATCCTATAAACACGCGAACGAAGTCGTGGGGGTCAGCTAGTTGTTAATATACATCGATGCTACCGCAAGTATGCCAGTCTCTTTAAACTTGTCACGAGGAGATTCGCGTAATTTGAGTTTATGAATTGATTGGATGACTGTTTTCTATAAAAATATTTTCGGTATTGGGAGCTATGCCACACAGTAAGATTCTGTATTACACAGTGAAAGCAGGCGAAATAGACAAACCTTAAAATTATTTCCTAAACAGCAAATACAGCAGAGTTTGCTTGCAAGCACCGTAAGTGTGCTAATATGAGCGCTCCATTGAAGCTTACTACCAAGATCACCCACAGAAAAACTGTACAGTTTTTGTCCTAAATGTTTTACAATCTAATAAGATTACTTAAGTAATTTGAGTGTTTGCTCGCAATTTAAGTACATATCAAAAAAAGTTGAAGATAATTTATCGATTTTGGGAAACGTTCCAATTTCAAATAGTCTGAAAAATGCGTTCAACTCGTACAACAAAATAAAATTTATAGCTTCGATATTAATTGACTCAAAACAAGACCAACTCAGGACGACCTAATTAGCGCGCGAACAATTTTAAACAAAACAAACTGAACGCAAATTCGTGAGGCTCAAAACGAGAAAGGTCCACTAATGATTTGTGTTTCGCAAACCGTTTTAATGCGCGCCTTCCGACATATTTAAAACGTAAACTTTTCCGCAGCACCCCATTCCACATTTCGGTAGTTAGAAGGGCAAAATGAGAAAAAAGGTCCACCCTCCGAGTGGGGTAAAAAATGCGTAGTTTTAGCTAATCTGCATGAGCCAGGGGGATGTTTAAACTGGGACGGGGGTGGTTTTAGGCTTTTTAGCGAGGCACAAAAATGAGGTGGGGGGACGGGGGTGTGTGGAATCGGATGTATTATGCGTGGAATCTATTTATGTATTACGTGTAACGTGACCAAATTTTTGTAATGAATCGGGACGTGGCCGAATTAAAATGTACGTGTTGATGTCACTATCGTAATTTATTTCTATTAAATTACGATTCCCGTAAACAAATTCGCCGTAACGTGCGTAATTTTTTATATTTGAAAACAAGCTGAGACAAGCGTTTTAATCCGCGTAGATTAACGTTTTAAAAATCTAGTCGGAACTTTGATTTTCCGGTATGAAAGTATCATTATATCCATGGTTAGGATGCAATCAATCCCTGTGCGAAATTCTGTCGAGACTGGTAAAATGTTTGAACCGTAAAAACACAGACACTTTTGCATTTTTGTTCATTTGTTGAACATACGAGACGATAATTAAAATATTACGGTTAACTTGTTTTGTCGTCGTTTAACGTATTTCCGATAGCTATATATATTACTAGTACGGCGCGTGGGTGCGCGGCCCGCTAAAGCGGACCGCGTAGATGAGTGGACAGGGGTCCGTTTGGATTTAAAGTTTTGGTGTGTAACAGTTTTGCTTTTTAGGGTTTAAGAAGCCGGAAAAAAAAAATTCTTACCCTAGCATGTGGGGTATCATTGTTTAGAACTCATTGAGTAGAGTTTAGGACGTATGAACATGTTTTTTTAATATTTTATTTTTCTTAACAAAATATAAGGAAATGGGTACCCAATACAGGGTTCAAATAATTGAAAGTACGTCTTATCCTAAGTTAGCGTGCGTTAAAATGTATGTTTGTCTGTTTATTCCGGCTAATCTCCAAATCCGGGCTGGATCGATTTTGAAGGAACTTTCACTGACTGCTGTTTGTTATAAGGAGTATTTTACAAAAAAAGAATGAGCTCAAAGGAGCTTAGAAAAAACTGACTTCCCGCGGGATTTTTAAAAACCTATGATCGAAAAATCACGCGAACGAAGTCGCGGGGATCCAATTGTTCTTCATATATATAAGTATAAATAAGTATTTAAACTGTTTCGTGTAGGTACTTATATTATAAAAAAGTGTACCTAAGTGTAAATATAAGCCAGTTTCCACGCCACCCTGGAGGTATGGCTCCAGCTCGTTTTTTTTTACGTGGTTCTCCCATTGTCAGACATTTCAAACAGAATAAAAATTTAGACTACTAAAATTCTAACGAAAACTTACTTTTGGCTTTACCGTAATCGCATAAAAAATATTCTGCATGCCTGAGTAATGAGACCTATTGCAATGTAGCAAAAATATTACAAAAATTTAAATATTTTTGCGACCTTGCTCCACGATACATAAATAAATAGAATAAATACTAAAACAAATATTGTGTCCTTATTATGACAAAAAGACATCTACATACTTACTTACTTATTTAAAAATATGTTTTGATGTAGCAAGCATTAGATGTCTGTAATTCAGAAATTCAAGATGTTAGAGTAAGTTTCAAGATGACTACAGGTATTTGTAAAGTAAGAATGAAATAAGGCCGTTATGCTTGATAATTTAATGTTATGATAAGGAATTTAACGTTTAAAAATTATTGAAATGAAATACTGAAAAAGAAATAAGTATAGAAAGTGAACATACTGTTTATTTAGTACTTTCTATTATAACGCAATCTACCTACTTATATTACATAATATTTATTATTAGGTATTTACACATTAGGTACATATTATTTACATATTACATGTTTTTAAAGTAAATTACAGAAGCAAACTTTGAAAAATATTTTTTTTAAAGAATATTATTAGTCATGTTCATCATGAGTGTGTACGACAATAGACGTGTAACGGGTAGGGTTTGAACCGTCGACTGTTAGCATTGAAGAAGTATCTTAATAAAAGGTAAGTAAGTTGGCAACACAGAAAATGAACGGGGCGGTGGACGTTACTCTGGCCATTCCTGTGTAGTAGTCACTGCATTTTTTTGATATATCGAAATTTCGTAGAGTAATGGTGGATCACATTATAATAATTTTGTAATACCTACTAAATTGTTAAATTTTAATTAAATTGCTTTTATAATATTCATAACGTGTTATTTTTTTCACACGACCTTACGGTTTTTTATCCGCGCCCGACGACCACTATTGAGGCTTCTTGAGGAGAATTCCTTAATTCTCCTCAAGAATTCCTTTTGTAAGATGGTCTTTTGAATTTTAGGTCAGTAATGATTTATAAACTATATTTTTTGTCAGAGCGTAATTTCTGCTAACTCTTTCTAGCGGGACTAAAACGTGCAAATTGTGACTGTGTCGCACTCTGCCTAAAGCTACGTACAGTTGTCCATGTGAAAAAACATCACTTCTTAGATCCACTCCCACACGATCCAGAGTTTGCCCTTGAGATTTATTAAATGTCATAGCATAAGCCAACTTAACAGGGAATTGCTTGCGAGTCATTTCTATACCGTTTCGCCCTATTTTAAATTTAAAAGTTATGCGAGGTATGACGATAGGCTCACTACTATTTGGGTGATGCGCTAACAGAGTGAATTTTGAAACTTGATCTATAATTAATTTTGTACCATTGACTAAACGGTGTGTGAAACTGATATTTCGAATAAGTATAACGACCGCGCCTACTTTCAGTTTCAAGTCATGATCGGGCACACCGGGTGCTGTGATAGAATTTAAAACATTGCATTCTAATCGTTCAGCTGAGTTGTCATTCAAGTGGTCGGTGGTATCGGCACTGTAACAGATAGTCATTGGTCCAGGTATCAGTTCAAGTATTTTTTGATTAATGTCTCTTATGTTTTCATTAGTTCCAGATAGAATAGCCCTTTTACATATATGTTTTGGGTCACAGATTTCGTACTGTGGATATATATTGTCAATTAATTGTTGCAAGCTATTTACGTAATTGATATTTTTTAAAATTAATAAATTTTCTTCTGTCGTTTCAGCTTCACCTTCTCCAATACTCAATACAAAGTTAGCAAAATGAGGGTCTTCTTTTGCACGCTGATTTTCAGTTAACTTGAATTTTTGGACATAGTGCCAGATTTCAGAATTTTTTATTGATGCCCGGCATATATCACGTTCTCCTGCTCCTGTTATCACCGGTGGTATTTGTCTAAAATCACCGGCCAATACTAACACTTTACCTCCAAAGGGTTTAGTATTGCATTCCATTAGATCTTTGAGACCGCGATCAATTGTTTCAAGCAGGTACCTGTGAGCCATTGGTGCCTCATCAATAATGATAAGACGTGCTGCTTTGATCAACGCTGCTCTTTGAGAGTTGTTTGAAATTCCCCACGCTGCATTACCACCTTCAAAGTCCAAAGGAAGCTTAAACATTGAATGTGCTGTGACACCTCCGTCATGATTTAGTGCAGCTATGCCCGTGGAAGCCGTACATAGGGCAATATGTCCATTAGAACGAATCTTTGCAGCAATCACGTTAAGCAAGATGGTTTTTCCAGTTCCAGCGGGACCGTCAATGAACACCGGTGGCCTATCTTCACAATCATCTTCAGTAAGTAATACGACTGTGTTGTATATAGCCCGTTGCTGCAAATTTAATTTTGACTCCCATTCATTTAATATGGCAGTCGCCTCATCGTTCCATCTTCCAGTTTCTCTGTCAAGCTCGGTTATGCTGTGTCTTAAGTCTGGCAAACCGAAATCTGACAGCGATCGACCATGAGCACGTAACATTTGTTCAATGTCTCGAAGGCCATGGTCGTAAGCGGCTTCCATTTCAGATTCACGCCCTCTGTGATAATCATCGCACAAATGGTCACGGTATTTATCCCATAACAGAAGGGCTGGGGCACCGTCCATGATAAGTGCGAAAAAAAGCTGACGTAAACCTTTACCGGTCTTGAAGCCGGCTGCCTCTTCTATTGCGGACTCGTACTCCTGATTATCGTTCAGAATACCACGTTCGAAAGCTGCTTTTTGAAAAGTGTCGTAAATTACATTATCGACAGTTCGCAGTTCTTCGTAGCTCCGACACGGATAACGCATGAGTAACATTCGCAGAAAATAAAGTTCACCGAGTGTAGGAGATATAAAGACAATCCGAGCCACGATCTCGCCTCGTACTCTTTTTGTAATGAAGTATTTTCCAGATTCATGAGGGAACACTTGTACAGTTGGATTAGGCCGGGCTTGAGTTTCGACATTGTACCTTTCATAAAACATCATGTAAGTACATTCATCCAACTCAGGATTTGAAGGCCTCGTCATGTAAATTTTCAATTTAGATATATAATTTTCTGATGCTTCCGCCTCGGTTCCAGTACGGAAAATTATCGCATCTCCATCGGGTAAATGTACCGGTAGTGCAACGACAGTTGGATATCTACAGCTGATGTCAAACTCCAATAGGCGCCACATTGCATCAGAGGCGCTCACATATCGATATTGAGCGTAGTGTTCTATTTCGTCGAATACTTCTGTCACACCCGCTCTTGCGTGATCGGGACCTTTGTGCAGGTACTTGTAAAGGTATTTTACCACTTTGGAGGTGGAAGCAATTTCCAAATTGCAATGACATTCCATTAACAGTAGTATTGCAGGGTTGTACGGCACAATCCACCTGTTAGTGATTGCAGTTTGATTTCGTTCAACAATTGCCAGCTGATCGCCAGCTGGACGTTTGTAGTGTACTGAGCCTCGTTCATCCGAGTACGTCACTTCAGTGTAACTTTTAGGAAATTTTTTCGAACATTTCCCAGCAGCTTGATCATAGCAGGGCGACCTTTCACCACATGGGCCGTGCACCATGTGTTGCAAAACCAGTTGTCTCAGTCGTCCCTGTTCCGGTGGAGGTATTGTTGCTTGAATAAATTTATCAATATCCATACTATCGATGGGCCCTCCTCCTTCTACACGGAACGTAATGTGTGCGTGAGGTAACCCCCTTTTTTGGAATTCTATAACATGTAGAATTGATACAATGGTACCAAAGAAGTCTTTTGATCTGATTTTTTTCAACAGTATTGACAACTTTAGTTGAAATACTCTCACACACAAATCAGGACGATCTGTTGGCTGTTGACCGGGATATAAACTTTCGGTTATTTCAGGCCATTTTGGGTTACATGTAACAGTAAGGAAAAAGCTTGGTTTTCCCAACCGTGCAACAATGGCCATAGCATCGTGGTACCTGATTTGCATATAACGCGGGCTATTTGTGAGACTCGCCGGTAAATATATTTTACCGGGTCGGATGCCTTCACCTGCGATCGTTTCGTCGATTTCACGTCGGGTTGCAATTCTTAGTTCGCTTTGAATCCCTTTGAAATATTGTAGACGCTCTTCTTCGGTCCGGCACCACATATCAACAAAGTATTCTTGCGAAAGGCGTCGTAAGATCGCAAACCGCTCTTCAGATAAGAGTTGACAACGATAGTATTTTACTTGACTTAGTTTGTTGCCAGCTTTATCCTTAATATCAATGGAATATCTTTCAGGAGCTCTAGGAAACAGTAAAGGATATTGAAATGCTTCATACGCGGGATGTAAGTAATGTACTGTGTGTGGTTTTGCTTCCCCAATTTTCCATATTACTACTGCTCGCGGGTGATGTTCATTTGAAGTTTCAATCAAACCTGCAAGCTCATTCGACACCGGTCTATCTCCTAATATTGGTCCATGAGTACGTCGACTTGTATTTTGAAAAATTAATCGAGCTTCTGAACTCGGGTGATTATTTAATAAGTATAAATCTTTTATCAAGGGATTATTATTTTTTAAGTACGCGTAAATCTCCTTGATAAGATTGGGGCACAAATTTTGTTGATTTCCTAATCTTTGATGTTCTTCTCCGTCGTGTATATATAATGCTGTATTATTTGTGCTACCATTATAAGCCAAATCGAAGACGCGATGGTAAATACGCCCTTGAACTTTAACTAAGTTAGGACCGTGACCCGCAGGTCTTTGAAAGCCGTGAGTTGTACCTAGCGCTGAAAAACTGAACAGATTATTATACGCTCTAGCGTTTTTTAAAAATAACTGGTTTGCGTAAAACTGGGCATCTAGTGGTCCGAGTGGGTCAACGTTATATTTGCCCTGTCCACAGCACCACTTTGTGCGAGACTTTTCTTCATCAAAAAGTCTGGCGCCGCAGTGAATACATTTATAAGTTTCTTCACATAGAAGAGAATATTTTAAACGAATTGGTTTAATTTTATCTAAATCGTTGCTTTTCAGTGCACCCGTTAAACCCAGTCCACGTATTTCTGAAGGAATATTTCTAATTTGACGTATTTTGTCTCGATGTGTTTTAGAATATTTACTAACACATTCACGATGAGCTTGAGGATGCAAGCGTTGATACCTTAACGCAGCCTGTCTATTTACTTCAGGATGCGCAGCTTCATATACTTGCACGGCCTCTAGGTGCACTTCGGGATGTACAGCTGCAGTATACCGATGCACGGCTCTCCTGTGAGATTGTGGCTTATGTTTTTGGTAACGCAAAACAGCATCCAAATGCTTACGTTTTTTTTCAGCTACAGTTACTTGTTTTTTAGGCCTACCACGTGAACGTTTGCAGTTTTGTTCGTACAATTCTTTTTTATCAGTTTTATTTTGTAATAGTTCTATTATATGTGGATTATCAACAGGCAATCGCTCTAATACTACTTTACATAGACGAAGGCTATGTTTTATGCTACAGGGCAGTGACTCTGTAAATGTTGGTGATTCAAATTCATTTGTCAGAATTTGCCCGTCACTTGCCAAAGAACGTTCTTCGTGAACAATGGTGATTAATGACACACTGCCAGACCTATTACTTTTTAGACTTAAACAATAGGGTTGCGACTCCGTGAATGTTGGAGATTCAACTTTATTTGTCAGTATTTGCCCATCGCTTGCCAAAGAACGTTCTTCGTTTATGATGGCACTTAATGAGACACTGCCAGAACTATTACTATTTACTTTGAAACAATAGGGTTGCGACTGCGTGAATGTTGGAGATTCAACTTTATTCGTCAGTATTTGCCCATCGCTTGCCAAAGAACGTTCTTCGTTTATGATGGCACTTAATGAGACACTGCCAGAACTATTACTATTTACTTTGAAACAATAGGGTTGCGACTGCGTGAATGTTGGAGATTCAACTTTATTCGTCAGTATTTGCCCATCGCTTGCCAAAGAACGTTCTTCGTTTATGATGGCACTTAATGAGACACTGCCAGAACTATTACTATTTACTTTTAAACAATACGGTTGCGACTCCGTGAAAGTAGGAGAAAACGTGAGAGTAGGAGAATTTATCAATATTTGCTTACTATTTGGCAAAGAACATTCTGTATTACTAATAGTAATTAATGATTCATTGCTATTCAGATTTGAACTATATGACTGTGACTCTGAAAACGTTAGAGATTTGGCCTCATTGATTTGCCCACCGCTGGGCGAATCGCGAATATGGAGTTCATTAGAGTGACTATTTATTGAAGGGACCTGATTTACGTTCTTTTCGATGAAAACATCAAAATGACCGCTCGTGAGATGCCCTGTAAAACCGATCATTTTTTCTGTAGGTCCGGTACCGAATGCTTGCGCATAAACACCTTCTATATACAGTTTAAACATATAATCTTTATATATTTCTCCTGCCATCGTCAATTCGGTAGTAGTGCCGTAAATTCCGTTTTGCATCATTTCATTGCGATATTCTTCAGCCGACCCATACGGGCTTTCGTCACGACGCATTGTAAACATGCCATATCGATCCCAATTCGAAACAATCTCTCCAACAATACGCGATCGTATTTCCTGAGATCTGTTTATATGACCGTATATATGAAAAGATAGCGCTGAAAACATGCAGTTCCCGTCACCGGGAATATTATATAAGAAAACTTCTCGAGTAGGTGCATCGAGATTAGCAGCTTCCTTGATTTGAACGGTCTGAAGAGAAGACGAAGAATAAGAAGCCATCATTGCACCTCAGTAATAAAATATTGTCACTTACCACAAAATCAGCTACAACACTTAAAAAATGTTTAGTACGAAATAATACCAGGCTGAAATATTTAATTCAATAAGTTATTGAGATGGATAAATCTCTAAAAATATCTTTAAAACAATTATATCACTCTAAGCAGAAGAAATACAACGTAGAAAGACAGATAAAAGATACAATTTTTACCGCCTTTTGTTTTTTTTTTTCAGTCTATGGATTTAAATAAAAGAACGTCATTCGTATTTCAAACTCGTCTAAGAAGTTCTACGTAGTATTATTATGTATTAAAAAAAAATACAATTAATGTTATTTTTTTTAATAATTTATAACGTAAAAATAACGTTTTATCTTAAGTATTTTATTATTATTAAAAAAAAATGGTTGTCTGTAAAGTCGGTTTACGGACGATAATTTTACGTGATAACGTCATAAGAAAATATTGCCTCTCTATCGCTTGTTCCACGTTCTCGCTTGCACGCTCGGCTATGCCGGCCGATCGTACCTTCACCATCGCTTATCCCGCGCTCTCGCTTTCACGCAATACGTGACAATGAGTCATGCCTTTTCGTGCGTGCGGCCGGCGTTCATCGACTTATAAGACGATAACACGTCAAAAATTGATTTCCAAAATCATCCTGACACTTTTTGTTCTCTGAATAATTATTATTATCAATTGTCGCTTTAATCATACAAAGAGAAATTTAGTTAAAACTTCTTACAGCTTTGCGCTGCTAAAAAGTCACAGATTAATGATTAGTATCTACGACGACATAAAAAGTACAGGTAGACAACCACAGATTAGAATCATAAATAAATTATTGAATCTTATTATTTTTTTTTTCTTGTATTGAGAATGGGTAACATTGATATAGAGTTTTGCGTAAACGTGGTAGGTATATTTTGTAAAATTAGATGTTCCTAGAGGTGACTAACTACCTTTTTGATCTAGTGGTTAGCATATTCGACTGCAGATAGGAACCGTCTCAAAGCCTTGCATAGTTCCCAACTTCAATATTCGCCATACATTTTCTATGGAAAAATAAATTCCGCCATTTTGAATTTTTTTTCTATTCATCGAGTAAACCTTCGGATCTTGATCATCTTTTGCTAAGAAACTATTCTTCCATCTTTTATACCCTCCGAGATGGAGACCGACGAAATTTGTATGGCGGCCATCTTTTTTTCGCCATTTTGAATTTTTTTTCAGCTCACTGCCAATTGGATGACGTTTTGAGTGACATTTGCTCGAGCACCCCCCACCTATCTTCATTACCTTAAGCGTGCCCCTCACCTATCTCCGAATTCCTCAATCATCAGCTCTCTCCATATTTTTGTTCCTAATGAATTTTTGTTTTCTATACGAAACCATTGTTGAAAAAAAAATTTTTCATACAAAATTTTACAGGAGAGGTGATCAATCAGTCAGTGAATCAGCACGAGCAGCTATATATATATTAACTAGTTGCTCGGTGCGCGAGCTGCTAAAGCAGCTCGCGGGGACGTTCGACATTATATTATAACATGGGGCTGCACCCTATAATTTCGAAGATATAAGCATTTAAAAATTTGATCACGTGAGCACATAGACATCGCGAAAATAAGAAGTTTGAGTACCAACAACATGGGGCTCAACCCTATAGTTTCGGAGATATAAGCTTTTAAAAATCTGACCACGTAAGCACACAGATATCGCGAAAATAAGAAGTTTGAGTACCAACTACATGGGGCTTCACCATATAGTTTCGGATATAAGTTTTTAAAAATCTGACCACGTGAGCATAAAGACGAAGATAAGAAGTTTGAGTACCAACAACATGGGGCTGCACTCTACCCTTCTGTATCCTTCACTTGTCTCCAAAATCCTCAATCATCAGCTCTCGCCATATTTTTTCTCCGAATGAATTTTTGTCTTCTGTGTGAAACCATTTGTGAAAAAAAAAATTTCATATAAAATTTTACAGGAGGAAATTTTTGGGGAAATCTAGAAAAGTCCCCGGTCGGTCCTTAGTCGGTCTCTAGTCGGTCGCTAGTCGGTCCGTAGTCAGTCCATAGTCGGTCCATAGTCGGTCCCTAGTCGGTCCGTAGTCAGTCCGTTGTCGGTCCCTAGTCGGTCGCTAGTCGGTCCGTAGTCTGTCCCTAGTCTGTCCCTAGTCGGTCCGTACTCCATAGTCGGTCCGTTGTTGGTCCGTAGTCGGTCCATAGTCGGTCCGTAGTCGACCCCTAGTCGGTCCCTAGTCGGTCCCTAGTCGGTCCGTAGTCGGTCCGTAGTCGGTCCCTAGTCGGTCCGTAGTTGGTCCCTAGTCGGTCCCTAGTCGGTCTCTAGTTGGTCCGTAGTCAGTCCCTAGTCGGTTTCTAGTCGGTCCGTAGTCGGTCCGTAGTCGGTCCCTTCTCAGTCCCTAGTCGGTCTCTAGTCGGTCCGTAGTCAGTCCCTAGTCGGTCTCTAGTCGGTCCGTACTTCCGTAGTCGGTATCTAGTCGGTCCGTAGTCGGTCCCTACTCCCTAGCCGGTCTACCCTAGTCGGTCCGTAGTCAGTCCGTAGTCGGTCTCTAGTTGGTCCGTAGTCGGTCCATAGTTGGTCCGTAGTCGGTCCGTAGTCTGTCCCTAGTCGGTCCCTAGTCGGTCTCTAGTCGGTCCATAGTCAATCCCTAGTCGGTCCCTAGTCGGTCCGTAGTCGGTCCGTTGTTGGTCCGTAGTCGGTCCGTAGTCGATCCCTAGTCGGTCCCTAGTCGGTCCCTAGTCGGTCCCTAGTCGGTCTCTAGTCGGTCCGTAGTCGGTCCCTAGTCGGTCCGTAGTGTCCCTAGTCGGTCCCTAGTCGGTCTCTAGTCGGTCCGTAGTCAGTCCCTAGTCGGTCCCTAGTCGGTCTGTAGTCGGTCCGTTGTTGGTCCGTAGTCGGTCCGTAGTCGGTCCGTAGTCGGTCCATAGTCGGTCCGTAGTCGGTCCCTAGTCTGTCCCTAGTCGGTCCGTAGTCGGTCTCTAGTCGGTCCGTAGTCGGTCCCTAGTCGGTCCCCAGTCGGTCCGTAGTCGGTCCGTAGTCGGTCCGTAGTCGGTCCCTAGTTGATCCGAAGTCGGTCCCTAGTCGGTCCGTAGTCGGTCCAAAGTCGGTCCGTAGTCGGTCCGTAGTCGGTCCCCAGTCCGTCCGTAGTCGGTCCGTAGTCGGTCCGTAGTCGGTCCATAGTCGGTCCGTAGTCGGTCCCTAGTCTGTCCCTAGTCGGTCCGTAGTCGGTCTCTAGTCGGTCCGTAGTCGGTCCCTAGTCGGTCCCTAGTCGGTCTGTAGTCGGTCCGTAGTCGGTCCGTAGTCGGTCCCTAGTTGATCCGAAGTCGGTCCCTAGTCGGTCCGTAGTCGGTCCAAAGTCGGTCCGTAGTCGGTCCGTAGTCGGTCCCCAGTCCGTCCCTAGTCGGTCCGTAGTCGGTTCCCAGTCCGTCCCTAGTCGGTCCGTAGTCGGTCCATAGTCGGTCCGTAGTCGGTCCGTAGTCGGTCCCTAGTCGGTCCCTAGTCGGTCCCTAGTCGGTCCCTAGTTGGTCCTTAGTCGGTCCCTAGTCGGTCCATAGTCGGTCCCTAGTCGGTTTCTAGTCGGTCCCTAGTCGGTCCCTAGTCGGTCCGTAGTCGGTCCCTAGTCGGTCACTAGTCGGTCCGTAGTCGGTCCCTAGTCGGTCTCTAGTCGGTCTGTAGTCTGTCCCTAGTTGGTCCCTACTCGGTCTCTAGTCAGTCCGTAGTCAGTCCCTAGTCGGTCCCTAGTCAGTCCGTAGTCGGTCCGTAGTTGGTCCGTAGTCGGTCCGTAGTCGGTCCGTAGTCGGTCCATAGTCGTTCCGTAGTCGGTCCCTAGTCGGTCCGTAGTCGGTCCCTAGTCGGTCCGTAGTCGGTCCAAAGTCGGTCCGTAGTCGGTCCGAAGTCGGTCCCTAGTCGGTCTCTAGTCGGTCCATAGTCAGTCCCTAGTCGGTCCCTAGTCGGTCCGTAGTCGGTCCGTAGTCGGTCCCTAGTCGGTCCGTAGTCGGTCCCTAGTCGGTCTCTAGTCGGTCCGTAGTCGGTCCCTAGTCGGTCCGTGGTCTGTCCGTAGTCGGTCTCTAGTCGGTCCGAGTCGGTCCCTAGTCGGTCTGTAGTCGGTCCGTTGTTGGTCCGTAGTCGGTCCGTAGTCGGTCCGTAGTCGGTCCCTAGTCTGTCCCTAGTCGGTCCGTAGTCGGTCCGTAGTCGGTCTCTAGTCGGTCCCTAGTCGGTCCCTAGTTGGTCCGTAGTCGGTCCGTAGTCGGTCCGTAGTCGGTCCCTAGTCGGTCCGTAGTCGGTCCCTAGTCGGTCCGCAGTCGGTCCCTAGTCGGTCCGTAGTCGGTCCCTAGTCGGTCTACCCTAGTCGGTCCGTAGTCGGTCCTTAGTCGGTCCGTAATCGGTCTCTAGTTGGTCCGTAGTCGGTCCCTAGTCGTTACGTAGTCGGTCCGTAGTCGGTCTCTAGTCAGTCCGTAGTCGGTCCCTAGAAGGTCCGTAGTCGGTCCATAGTCGGTCCGTAGTCGGTCCATAGTCGGTTCCTAGTCGGTCCCTAGTCGGTCCGTAGTCGGTCCATAGTCGGTCCGTAGTCGCTCCCTAGTCGGTCCCTAGTCGGTCCGTAGTCGGTCCCTAGTCGGTCCCTAGTCGGTTCCTTGTCGGTCCCTAGTCGGTCCCTAGTCGGTCCCTAGTCGGTCCCTAGTCGGTCCGTAGTCGTTCCGTAGGCGGTCTCTAGTCGGTTCACAGTCGGTCCCTAGTCGGTCCCCAGTCGGTCCCTAGTCGATCCGAAATAAATTCCTCCATTTTGATTTTTTTTTTCTAGGATACGAAGGTCCTGATCATCTTTTGATAAGAAACCACTCTTCCATCTTTTATACCCTTTGAGATGGACGCTGATGAAATTTGTATGGCCATCTTTTTTCCGCCATTTTGAATATTTTTCCAGCTCACTGCCAATTGGAAGCCGTTTCGAGTGACATTTGCTCGAGCACCTCCCACCTATCTTCAATACCTTAAGCGTGCCCTTCACCCGTCTCCGAGTTCCTCAATCATCAGCTCTATCCATATTTTTTTTCTGAATAAATTTTTGTCTTTTTTGTGAAACCATTTGTGAAAAAAAAAAATTCATACAAAATTTTACAGGAGAAATTTTTTGGGGAAAATCTCGTAAACTACCCCGAAGGTGGCAACACTGTTTACATTTATCGATACTGCCGGTTAAGTTACACAGTCGATTCATACATTTCAACTTTCCAAAATGTTGTTAACTGCCTCAAAAACATGTTCAAAATCAATTCCAAAACAAATAAAATACAAAATGGCTGTCAACTCATTTTGCAGATTTATTTTAGAAAGTTGAATAATTTTTCCATTAAGTACAGGAGATACCGCTCCTGATGACGTTTCAAGTTTTCATCTCGCTTGCACACAGGCGAAATGATCACCCCTGAAAAAAAGACCGTATCGCGAAAACAACTTTTTCTTTGATAAAGTTCAGTGTTGCCTGTCCCTGGCGATAAAAATATCCAAATTTCGTTTGTACAGGTAAAAAATGTCGTTGCTCATACTCGGATTTTGCAAAAAGTTCGTATTTCGATTTGTGAATTTTTGGGGTAAATCTTGAAATTCCCCCAAAAATGGGGTATTTTTTTCATTAATCTATACTTCAAGTCTGTACATACAATAGCTTCATAGAAGTAGAAACGCTCCGATGTTGTCAACTGTGAGTAATTTGAATTTTAAAATTGCGTTTTTTCGTACCTCAAACTGAATGGCCGCCACGACAGCCGCCATCTTGAATATTTAAAAACCACTCCCGATCTGTCAAAATACAGGATAATTGTAGACGGAATAAGGAAAAAAATATTATCCTCAACTAACCCGTTTCGGTGCTGTGGCGCCGCGGTTCGGGGTCGAAAAATCGAAAATTTGAAAGACTACAGCTAAGCCGCCATCTTGTTTTTTAAATTTTTTCTACTTTTTCTATTAATCGTTTCCTAATTTCTTCTAGAATTGCGAGTTTTAACGAAATCGGTAGGAAAACAAAAATGTTACAAAAATCACGTCGGCCGCCATCTTGTTTTTGTTTGAGCAGCCCTTTTCTATCTACAATACCCTTCCCGGGCTCCCCAACCATCTTACTAACCCTCAATCATCATGTCTTCCCATATTTTTCTGTGAGAATTCTCTGAAGAACCGCATCAAAGGCAATTCAATATTCACCATACATTTTCTATGAAAAAATGAATTCCGCCATTTTGAATTTTTTTTCTATTCATCAAGTAGACCTTCGGATTTTGATCATCTTTTGCTAAGAAACCACTCTTCCATATTTTATACCCTCCGAGGTGGATACCGATGAAATTTGTATAGCGGCCATCTTTTTTTCGCCATTTTGAATTTTTTTTCAGTTCACTCCCAATTGGACGACGTTTCGAATGACATTTGCTCGAACACCCCACCTATCTCCAATACTTTCAGCGTGCCCTTCACCCGTCTCCGAAACCCTCAATCATCAGCTCTCTCCATATTTTTTTCGGAATAAATTTTTGTCTTCTTTGTGAAACCATTAGTGAAAAAAAATTTTTTTATACAAAATTTTACAGGAGGAAATTTTTGGGGAAATCTCAAAAACTACCCTAAATGTGGCAACACTGTGTACATACTTCGATACTGCTAGTTGAGTTACGCAATCGATTCATACATGTCGACTTTCTAAAATGTTGCCAACTGCCTCAAAAACATGATCAAAATTTTCAAAAACACCCAACAACAATACAAAATGGCCGCCAACTCGTTTTATATAAATAATTCACATAGTTTTATAATTTTTTCAATAAATACAGTATATACCGCTCCTGATGACGTTTTAATTTTTTATCTCGCTCGCACCCAGGCGAAATGATCGCCCCTGACAAAAGACCATGTCGCGAAAATCACTTTTTCTTTGATAAATTCCAGTGTTGCCAGTCCCCGAGGTCAAAAATACTCAAATGTCATTGGTACAAGTAAAACACATGTTTGCTCATACTCGGATTTTGCAAAAAGTTCGTATTTCAATTTTTTAATTTTTGGGGTAAATCTTGAAATTTCCCCAAAAGTGGGGTATTTTTTTTATCGCCAATTTATACCTCTAGTCAATGCAAACAATCGCTTCATAGAAGTCGAAACGTTCCGATGTTGCCAACTGTGAGAAATTTGAATTTTAAAATTGGGTTTTTTCGTACCTCAAACCCAATGGCCGCCACGACAGCCGCCATCTTGAATTTTTAAAAACTACTCTCGTTCTGTCAAAATTAAGGGTAATTGTGGGCGAATACAGGAAAAAAATATTATCCTCAACTATCCCGTTTCGGATCTGTGGCGTCGCGGTTAGGGGTCGAAAAATCAAAATTTTGAAAAAACTACAGCTTGGCCGCCATCTTGTTTTTTCAATTTTTTCCACTTTTCCTGTTAATTGTTTACTAATTTCTTCAATAATTGCAAATTTTAATGAAATCGGTTGGAAAACAAAAAAGTTACAAAAATCACGTCAGCCGCCATCTTGTTTTTCTGAAATGTCATAATTTTTCCCTACTCCTCTCCCACATCCAAACATATCTCCCATACATAATTATATCATTTTCTGTCTCTTTCTAGGAGAACAATTATGTCAATGAGTGAGTGAGTGAGTGAGTGAGTGAGTGGTAATTGAGCTATATATATTATAATTAGATTCAACTCCTTCAGATTAGTCATACAACAAGAAAATTAGAAGTAATTCTTGTAACGAATAAGTACCTACTCAGCATGTTTAAATCATTATCTATGAAAAAAAAAACGGATCCTGATTCGATTTATTTCATGCCAAGTTTTTAAAAAACAATGTTAATAGCCAACGTGATTCATTCTAAGTATTTCGCAATTTCTGCATTACTAAAGTCATTATGCGAATAAATGTATAAATTAATTATTCACACTTTATCTAACAAGCTATATTTTAGAAAAAATTGAACCGATTTTGGTCCAGGAATCTTAGAGAAATTGGTGTACTAATTAAAAAGATAAGTAATATATAAACCTTCCTGAAAGTATGTAGATTACGATAGTAAAAAATCATCAAAATCGGTTCATTGGTTTTTAAAATAATCGCGAATGTACCTTCATACATACATATACATACGCATACGAATCGAATACAGAACCTCCTTTTTTGAAGTCGGTTAAAAATATAGTATCATAGAATTCCCCTTATAAACTATTCCCCGTTCGTCGCTAAGTCCAGGAATGTCCCGTTCCGATACATATTGAGTCGTAGCCACATTAGCTCCCGTTAATATCGGTTGCTATAGCGACGGCCGATTACTGCATCTACTCGATTTTTCGTCGCTTTTTCCGTTGTAATCAAATGAGGTGCGACGTGTGTGGAGGGGGGTCCAAGGGGGGTTAAATAGGGGGGTGACACGCGTGTACTCAATTATCCGCAGTGAATCAATAGCGAGATGAGGGTAGTTGACGACGCCTTTATGTTTATTTGGATGGTAATTTTGGAGTTGGATTTTTTTTACCTATTGTTCTGTTTTGGACTAGACGGATGTAGGAGTGCGCTAGTACTGTATCCTGTAAGCAATCGAGACTTGATTGTTAGGCTATAATTTGTGTTAATGTCAACAATAAATACGACTACCAGCACAGGTCCTCTATACTCTGATTTCTAATTCCATGGAAATGTGACGTTTCGTAATGTTACCAGAGATAAAACAATTCCCACAAAAAAGATAAAAAATTCAAAACTTATGTAAATAAAAATCAACTGGCCGATATGACAAATGCCAGACAGACACTTCATGGTGATAATGTCATTCGACTTCCATTTTTGAATCAATTTTTTCAATGTGCTTCTTTTGTTTTCCATTGCTATTAGTGTGCACTTTCTAGTTTCCACTCTTGGTGTTTTCTATTTTAGGGCGAAACGACTAATATTATTACGCGGCATAGATATGGCTTTTTATGTTGACAGGGAATTAAAGTAGTTTGGGGTAAAATCGTACTTCGTAGATGTTAACCCTGTTTTCCATACAAATAAATAATCTGTAAATGACAATGACAGCTGTCAGAATTCCACGGAATTAGAAATCAGAATATAGAACGCGTTTTTTTATTTACCAAATACTACTGTATGAACTTGTTATTTTTTTTACTCAGCTCTTACTATCTTTTAAGGTGCTTCTCAATTATCTCGGTTGACCACATCAACTACACGGCAATTTAATGTAAAAACACCCTGTCATACGACATATTACTGCTGATAAACTATTTACAAGTCCAAATCCTCTAATGGTCTAGGATCCCACCTTAGAAATTTCTACCCTCATCTGTTATTTAAACGAATTATATGTCAAATGAAAGATTATTTTATTCTTAATCGAACCGTATTTGGTTGCCTGGTCAAAAGTGGTGCTAAATCATGGTTGCCTGGATTTTAAGATATAAAATGTTCGGTGCGAGTGTTGAAAGTGACAGAAAAGTGTTGCGCGCGCAATTTCATTTGACAGACAAAGATGCAGTGAGGCAGGCGTGCACTCGGCAGGTGCTTAGTCTATACATAGATTAAAACCATAGACTTTCTGTGCCTGTCCATTAAAGATATTTACAAAAAAATAAGTGAGTGACGTAAGGGATAAGTAATAAAACGTAAAAAAGCTGTTTTTGAAAATTTTGTCTGTTTGTCTGTATGTTTGTGCATGTATTACGCAAAAACTACTGAATGGATTGAAATGAAACTTGGCATGATTTAAGTTCATACTACATAATAGCATATAGGATACCTTTTATCCCGAAATTCAGCAGAGTTCCCTTGGGAGAGAGGATGAAAGTCAAAATACACATTTTGACTTTCATCCCTTTTTCATCCCATTTGACATTTGAAGAGGGGATGAAAGTCAAAATGTGTATTTTGACTTTCATCCTCTCTCCCAAGGGAACTCTGCTGAATTTCGGGATAAAAGGTATCCTATATGCTATTATGTAGTATGAACTTAAATCATGCCAAGTTTCATTTCAATCCATTCAGTAGTTTTTGCGTAATACATGCACAAACATACAGACAAACAGACAAAATTTTCAAAAACAGCTTTTTTACGTTTTATTACTTATCCCTTACGTCACTCACTTATTTTTTTGTAAATATCTTTAATGGACAGGCACAGAAAGTCTATGGTTTTAATCTATGTATAGACTAAGCACCTGCCGAGTGCACGCCTGCCTCACTGCATCTTTGTCTGTCAAATGAAATTGCGCGCGCAACACTTTTCTGTCACTTTCAACACTCGCACCGAACATTTTATATCTTAAAATCCAGGCAACCATGATTTAGCACCACTTTTGACCAGGCAACCAAATACGGTTCGATTAAGAATAAAATAATCTTTCATTTGACATATAATTCGTTTAAATAACAGATGAGGGTAGAAATTTCTAAGGTGGGATCTCCTACTTTATGGCCACAGGCCTCAAATGGCGCAAGACAGGCACTAGACAAGAGAGGCAGGTTCTAGTGATAGACAACAAGATTCTCTTTGGGTTACGGAGCCAAATAAGTTCTAGGTATTTAGCTCATTAGCTCAATTTAGCTCAATTGCCTTATTCTCTTGGTATTAGAATAGAATAGAATAGAAAAGTTTTTTATTCAAATAAACTATTAGATATAGATAGACATTTTGTTAAAAATATTTTTATTTGTATACTTAGGTACAAGTATGCTTACGACCATAGTTAAGTAGGCACAACAAACACGCTCTCTAAGTACCTATATGTTTTTGTAAAGATAAAATACTATAATAAGGCTATCGACAAAAATTTATTTTTGCTCTCTTGAAAAGTTGACTTTTTTGACTCAAGATGAGAACCGATTTGTAAAATATTAAAAATTTAATTTAAATTCAAATTGTATTTCTGTATTGCCATCTAGCGCCTCAACCCTTAATTACGTTCTTTTTTACTTTTCTTACCGGCCTTCACCCTTATAATCTCTTGATATTGTAGAAATAAGGTTCGTACTCGTGTACGACCCCTTGAAACGTAGAACGTAGGGATTGAACAGTCAGTCAGAGATGAACCAGCAATAACAAACGAACCCTGTATGTTTTCCTCAACGTTTTCTTCGCCACCCCAGAGATGGCGTTGATGACAAGATTACAAAGTTCCGAGTGACTATACTTGCAAGTTATAGTGGTCGCTTTTCGAAAACGATAATTTTAATATTGTCACCATCCAATCAAATATAGGTAGTTAAACAGCATGAAGGATGCGGTTTTCTCAAACATGCTTGCGATAATTAGTAGTTTTTGTTCGTGGTCACAATCGTAGCCTTAATTTTAAAAATTACATAGCAGAACCGTTGAGAGATCTATAGTATGATGCTGTATAGATAACATTTATTGAGTAGCTTAGTGGCATCCTGTCTCTCACCTTTTACTCAAGGTACCTAAAATTCATTAGAAACCTTCCATTCATTCTTTCCATTTTAGGGATTCCATATAAAGTCTCGCGCAAATCGCACGTAATAATAAAAAGGTAAAGTAATAAAACACTTTATTGATTCGCAAATACTTTAGTTATTTATAAAAGTAATTACAAATTAATAATAATTAAATTATTTTATTAATGCAAATTAAAATATAATCTTATAATTCTTCATATTTTCATATCCTAATCTGCTTACGTAGTTCAACATTTACAATAGAATAGCGTTTGACAACGTATATTATAGAATTTTATTTTGCTTGGCACAATTTTCGTTTGTTTTCAGGACGGCACTAACTAGAACATAAAAAATACTACCTTTCCATGCAACAATACTATATTTTGCCCCCTTAATTACATCTGTCAGAAAAAGAGACGGTATAAGAGGCAAAAAAAGCTCAAAGTTCTAAGAACAAGAATGAAAGTTAGAGAGAGCGCTCACGGAGCGGTTCGCACCCGCGCCCGCCGCGGTTGCGGGCCCGCAACATCGAAATTCATACAAATGTCGAGTGCAAAACTCACGACGCGATTTACTCCCGCAGAGTTGGCGGTTGCTCGCGGCTCCCGCAGAACCGGCGGGCAGCGGGCGCCCGCGAGCTTTGCGGGCGTCGCCCGCAAGCTCTGCGGTTTTTCTTATAGGAGGAGCTGGCGAACAAAACGGTATAATTGCATCAAACTAAACTGAATGACATATTTACAATGAGCTTTTGGCGTGGATTTTTATTTACCCATATGTAGTTTGTGACTTTATTGAACATAATAATATGTTAAGTCCAGTTTGCTATCTCATATAAGATTGAACCAAGTGTGTCGAGTTTTTATTGCCCAATACAAGGATTACTAGCAACAATTTAAAGATAAGTGGTCAGCCATTGAAAACTGAGAACACAACTGTGTTCTTGGGAATAACCCTAGATGCAAAGCTTCAATGGGGCACCCATATAGCAACACTTGCTGGCAAGCTTAGCTCTGCTGCTTACGCTGTTAGGAAGATTCGACAGTTAACAGACGTAGAAACTGCAAAAGTAGTTTATTTTGCATATTTCCATAGTATTATGTCGTATGGAATCTTACTATGGGGTAAAGCAGCTGATATTGGAAAAATTTTCGTTTTACAAAAAAGGGCAATTCGCGCAATTTATAATTTAAAACCGCGGGATTCCCTTCGAGAGAAATTTAAAGAAATAGGTATTCTTACAGTAGCTTCTCAATATATTTATAACAACATAATTTTTGTTAAGCAAAACATTCACAGTTACAATAAAAAGTGTGAATTACACGATAGGCGGTTAAGAAATAGAGATGGACTAGTGATTCCTCGATTACGCCTCAAAAAGGTCCAAAGGTCGTTTGTGGGAATGGGCGTAATGTTCTATAACAAAATTCCACAACAAATCTTAGATTTGCCTTTACACAAGTTTAAGAATTCTATTAAAAGTGTGCTCATGAAAAAAGCATATTATACAATTGAAGATTATATAAATGATAAAAAAGCATGGATTTAATTTATTCGCTTTATACGCTATTATAACTTGAGGAGTATTCGATTATTGGTGTTCAATTCGATGCTTTAATCATGGGTAGCCTAAGTATGTCACGCTCTCTTTAAACATTTCTGTGGTGGTGTCGTGTGGTGCGGGTTGTTACGTTCCCTCAAATATGGTTGAGCGAAGCAATGGCTGGATCATGCGTCATGCTCGTGAACGGGTGCCGCCGTCGGAAATGGGGCTACTTTTGTCTGCCCTTCTTAACGTGTAGAATTGTAAGCACCATTCCGAACCAGTGGTAGATTCATTTGTCGATTCAAAAGCACTTGTAAAAGTTTATCCGAATAAAAAATATGTCTTAGACTTGCCTTTACACAAGTTTAAGAACTTTCTTAAAAGTATGCTCATAAAAAAAGCTTATTATACAACTGAAGATTATATAAACGATAAAAAAGCTTGGATTTAACTCGTTCCAGCAATGCGCGAGACGGCATTTCAATCATGTACATTAATAATAATAATTGTTATAATGTTATTTTTAAAAAGAGCAACCGCCGAGTTTCTTACAGGTTCTTCTCGGCTGGAACTGCATTCCGAACCTGTGGTAGACTCAATCGACGATTCAAAAGCACTTGTAAAAGTTTATTTGAATAAAAAACTTTTCTATTCTATTCTATTCTATTCTATTCTATTTAAATTTAGAAAATGCAATTATAACATTTTGTTTGCAACCGGACGTAATTATTAAATACGTTTTGATTGCCACTAATGCACTAGGCCATTTAATTGCAAGCAATAACTTGTTTGTGTAAACACATAACTCCAGAAGCAGGATATCAATTAATATTAAAACTAAATCAAACTATTATTAAAATATCTGCGTTTATCACCCGCACATCAGAGATTAGTTTAACTGAGATCACTTTTCAAATATATTTTATACTAATTAATTAATTACACTCAGCCAAGACCAAAATAGCAGCATTTATTTGATTAGGGTGTGATTGCTGTCGTAGCCCTCAATCAAATATCACGACCTAGACGCTGAAGCATGTAATAATCGGTTGAGTCTTTGGAGGAGACTCAATTCATGGCTTCGAAGTAGCCGTATTTATACCAATAATTCAAGATGGCGGTTCGGCGCCACTGAATGAATCAAATGTCAGTTAATTCTAACCTATTTCAATTATGAAATTAATAATTCGTAAACCATTTCTAAAAATTCTAATTAATTTTCAACAATAATCTATCATTTGTAAGTCAATCTGATATTTGTAAGTTAGTTTAGGACAATTTCAACATAAATCATTTAAAAACTTTATTAGTGAATAAAGTTTTTAAATGATAAACTTTTTAATAAAAAAAAATCTTAGTAAAAAAGAACAAATTTTTCTTCTGAAAAAGAAATAATTCATTTTGATTGACATCTTACAAATTTGTATGGAAATTAATCCATCTTGAAAGAAAACGTGTTCGATTATTCAAATCTTTCGAAACTTTATTGTAATTATGCCGTTATGATCGAAACCACGACCTATGGATGCAATTTTGATACAGTTGCGGGACCGTTTTAAGTAAAATTAAGTTGATATTCTTATTCACCAGGCCAAAGACCATCGGTTTAAAAAATATAACGTTTTGTTCGCCAGCTCTTCATATATAAATATAACCGCCGGTCTTGCGGGCGTCGCCCGCCGAGTTGGCGGGCGACGCCCGCAGCCGCGGCGGCTGCGGTCCCGCAAAAACAAGCGGGCTCGTGAGCGCGCTCTCTCTAACCTCTCTCCCGCAGCCGCGGCGGGCGCGATTCCAAACCGCTCCGTGAGCGCTCTCCGTTAGATCGATCCAATTAAATCCTAGGTGCTTCTCCAACGCTCAATCGGCATCGATCTCATATTATGATCTATATCGATCGATATGGTATCATACAAGTATAAATTAAAAATTTAAAACCCCCGAAATTCGCCATTTTATAGCGGCGGCCATCTTAGATTTGCATAGTGTTTTTCTACTAGTCAAGCCTCTTTCATTTGATACCCATATTGAGGGAGTTGTGATAAAATATGTTATCCGCCATTTTGTATCGACGGCCATCTTGGACCGTTTTTTTTTTCATTTGATTTGATTTTCATCAAACATAGCTAACAACACTCTCGACTAATTCACCTTTCTAACAAAAAAAAAACCGCATTCAAATCGGTTCACCCGTTTGAGCGCTACAGGGGAACAGACAGACACACACACACAGACACGTCAAATTTATAACACCCCGTCATTTTTGCGTCGGGGGTTAAAAACAGACCTTACCCGATCGATTGCAATAGAGATCATATTACGTAGTACTGAACGAACATGCAACTCGTGGCCTACCGATTAAGCGGTGAAGCATCTTACGAAAATATTATTTCCTTCGGCTGACCGCACAATGGCTTCTAAATTCGAAATTGCTCGAGATTCTAGTTGCTTTACTCCTAAATTGCAGACAAACGCGCAGCTCTGGCGTTTATAAAACTAGCCAATCGAACAGCGGAAGTTTGTGCAATCGCTAATGAGGCTCCAATGTTGCTCGAGCAATGGGTAGTAGCTAATGTGCAGCCAGCCTATTAGGCCTACTTCCCTTGTTGGATCTATGCTGTCTATTAATTTTCTTTCGGTTGGAATGCTTTCAAAAATCTGTTAAAGTCATGTCCGATTTGTGTAATCCTCTGTGCATAACTGTAAGAGCTTTGTCGAAATCGGTTCAGCCGTTTCAAAGATAAGCTCGTTTCAAACAAACAGACAGACAAACAGCGAAAAAAATTAATAAATTATGTTTGGTTTATGCTGTCGTTCAAAATAATCATGAGCTTAATAAGAGACAGTTATTACAAAAATACAGACAGACACTTAAATTTTAGTTATTTATTACTATATAAAAATTATCCTCCAAAAAGTGCATACCTACTTAGTTTGACCAAAAACATAATATGTATTAAAAAAACTAGAACAGCCCCCGAATACAATGGAAAAAACAGTTTTGATAATGCACAAATACATTGATAGGTAATACAAATACTATAATGATAATAATAATTTATACAACAGCTTTAATACGCTACTCGTACTTATTATATAAATTATAATAATTAATATAATTAACGTCATTCCAACTTATTTATACTGTTTTTCAAATTTTGCGCACAGAGCAAAGGAAAAAGTTAGACTGCGCTTGTGCAACGATTGTGTCCAGTGAGACCGAGCTCGTCATGCACTTTACAGTAAAGTGGACTTAATATTGTCGTGAATATTCGGTAGCATCGAATTTTCAAACAAAGGTTTCTCAAAGAACGCTGGCTGTCACACTACTGTATGTAGTGGCATACATATATTAGTCATATGTATACAGGCACTCATAATTATCGCAATAAAATTATGCTGAACCGCCATTTTGGCGCTGTACGCTAAGAAAACTGTGAGTGAATGTACCCGGAACTAATGAGTACTGTGACAAATTTTACGGGGAAATCTCAAAAGTTCCCAGTACCTTCGGTGCGGCACTTTGAATCGGCACAAGAAACATTTTTAAATGACCAGCAGCTTGTCCAGTTTACTTGTATAATTAGAGGTCAGAGGACATACCCTTCTATGCGCGTTTTCTTTGTCTTTTTCCATTAGTCTATGTTTTGGCATCATCACACATAATTAAAAAAAATTATCTTACTAAGCTTCAGAAACAATATTTTCTGGTAGTAGTGTTTTCATAAATGAAAAATTAGTTTGCAAATTTTTGGCAACAACTCGCAAACTTGGCCACGATGAGGCTAGAAGAAATAAATTACTTTTTATTATTTACAATAATATTATAACTATTCATAATCATAATAAATTTACAAAACGTATATCATTAGAATATTTATTTTTTTATTAAATTCAACGATTTTATCCCTCAAAACTAAATAGCCACAAAACTCAAGAATGAAAATTTAGATTTAGATTACATTCGACACGTCATCTAAATAACAGTAAATAATTAATTAAAATGTAACACATGTTTCAAATTGAAGATCCAATATTTGTGCCTTTTTAAATAAAGCTTGAGATAGCGGGCTGTCTATTAAAACAAGTACATAATCTAAATAATTATACATATTATAACTTATTTTTTTAAACAAATATACACCTTTATATAGGAACATTATAATATTTTCAACTTCTCTATATACATACTCGTAACTGTGTCGATTGCTCTTGAATTAATTTGTTCATACGAAGCTGAGTTTAAACGAGAAAGTTAGGAATTTAAAAAAACATCGGAAACAAATTAAAACTGTAATACTATAGTGAAAGTGGGTATATTTAAGACTTACTAATTCAGTTCCTAACTCCTCAGAATAAGACAAAGTTTAAGCTATCATTAATTGTTATTCTTCCTGTCCTTATTTCACGCTTCAACAACATATTTTGTCTTCATATTCCACTTATTTGTGTGTGTGCATCAATGTATTATTCATCTCTTTCACACGCATAATCTCTTTCACACACTCCATCCATCTTTTCTTTGGTCTTCCTCTACTTTTTCTTCTTTCATTAACATTATTTTATAAACTAACATTAATTAATTAATCTAAGCTAACATGAATTCATAGTAAACTTAAAATCAACATCAAAATTCGTGTCTTCCTGCTTAAGACGCATTTATTAGATCGAAACTCTGCTTTCTTCGGAAAGCAGTAATTCTACTGATATGAGTCGAAAAGAATCAGCAAATAGTTACTCCCATCAAAACGCAATATTTTTTTTAATAACTAAATCGATCATTATTCTTCTTTATGGAAAACCAAATCCGCTTGCTTTGAAATTTGTCGTTCAATAAATAACTTTATTGCCAAACTATATTAAGCTAGTTCTGATGCTAGTAAGATACCAAAAGAAAAATATATCAAAACTACTTTGTCTTATGCTGCGAATGTTTGAAACTTTACCTTCTATTATCTCAAGACACGTATAGCGAGAAATTAACACAGGAGTACGAACTACGTTAGAATTTCTAATACGGTATAATAACTTGGAACATCAACTTGTCGAAATAAACCGTATATGATAAGTAGTTAAAACGTTCAAAAACGTTGGAAGAAAGACTAATTAAGACCGGAACTTGCACTGACGCTCCCCGTGCGTCTCGATTAAGACAATTAATTATTTTTATTTGGAATAATGACTTTACTAAGATAATACGAAAAAACATACAAATGATATGTATTAATAGACACCTAAAGTTTTAGAGGCAAAAACATTTTTTATTGATTTAAATTTAACGTGTTTATGATATTAGGTTGGATTTAAAAATGGTATTTTTATCATAAAATCTATTTTGACAAGTTTATGGTCAAGACAAGGCAACATTCAAGAAAAAAAAATTGATAGATAAACCAAAAAAGATTCATAGAAGCTTAAAGCGAACAAACTACCGTCTTACTAAGAAAATTTTACAAAATCGTTGCCTATAAAGCGATACCAGTCTTCACTGTTTAAAATGATCGTCTTGATTAATAATAATTTTGTTTTAACACATCATAATTTTATCACATTACTCTTGGTGTTTCTGTTATTATAAAACCATGGATATATGTGGATAAACCCTAATCTGCTTTTCGCAACTACAATACAATTCTTCTCCGACCTTAATTAACTGTACCCTATTAAATAGAAATAAGGTGTCAATTCCATAGGCTTATAGATCTGTAATCTATGCAATTGATATCAGGAAAGGAAAGTTCACAGGAGAAATAACAACTCTACCTCTAATGCCAAACATGTCTCTCTTTTTGTGTTTTTTTTTTAATCACCATAACTCATGTTTCAGATGCCATAAAAATAAACGCATCAACTTAGCGCAAGGAAATTGATATATTTGGCATCAGAGAATCAAGCTTTCTATCCTATGAACCCAGTAATCAGCTATTTCGAAGATCGTCACCTTTGTTATGAACTCTTAGAAATTATGTCAGTATTTGTTTCTAATTGATTGGATATTGGATTGACAAACTCTGAACGTTAAAAGGTTGACAGTAGATAGAGATAAACATCGATTGAAAGTGGACTGATATCGCATAAGGACTCCTACCAAAATTTTAAATAGCCTTCAAACCTTCAAATCACATCGTTACCTACACCTATTTACAGTAAAATTGAGATGAATTAACTGGTGCTATCAGACTTTCCCGATTCACTTTCCTCCGTGATAGTTATCATTGGCGGACTGTCGTAACTACTCTCGCCGGGTGACATTTCATTAGTGAATTTCTCAAACTTCGGAGATCCAGTTTGAATAACCTCTTTCACAGACTCGTACATATCAGTCGTTATAACAGGCAGAGATGCTCTTTTACCTTTCAAAATATCTTTAGGCGGTAAATCTTCAACAATAGTCTCCATAACTTTAACTTCAGGCTCAACTTCTAGAGCCGAAGGTAAACTATCGACTCTGATAAAAGTTTTAACACTATCAGTTCTATCAGAAATAGGTATGGCCATTCCATTTTCTAATTTCTTTTCTTTCTGATCATGCAAATGTTGTAAGCTATATTCTCGAGCTTGCACATCAGATAGTAATGGTCCATCAGTAGACCCTTCAATACTATACCCTGGACCTTTTAAAACTTCGTTGCTTATTATCGAATCCTGCTTAAATATTGCTGCGGTTACTACGGGTTTGTCAGGATCAGTTGGAGTTTTACCGATCAACGGTTCTTGGGAATTGTCGTGTATTATCGCATCACCAATATCGTCTTTAGAAGTATCGTAACCAGCGTATACAGGATACCCAAATGGACCTTGGTCGTAACCAATTTGACTGCTGTATGAATAGCTAATATTATGAGAGCCTATAGAAGACATGCTGAGATCGGAAATAGATAGACCTGTGCTTGACAGTGCTAAGGCTTGCTTCTCAAATTTACCACTGCTTCTTTCGCTGTCTTCTTCAGTGATGGGTTTTCTGTCTAGCTCCTCAGGTACTCGATGGATTAGAGCTTGATTGGTCGATATCTGAGGGTCGTGTGGCGGTGAGTTCTGCAGTGATTTGTTGTTAGGTCTATAGGCCGTTGACTGTTGGACCTCCACGACGAATATTCCATCGTTGTCCGGAGAATACTTCATTTTGGTTTCCCGACCGTTTTTGGTTATATCCTGAAAAACAATAAGTACAACTTAACACCTAAAATTGGGATATAAAAATAACTTTAAATTTTCAACTCAAGAATCTTTTAATCTTTTCTTAAAGCTGCATCAATAGAAAAAATTCTCGGTGCACGCTACATCATAACAAATTAATAATAAACATTATTTTTAGACTGTCACGAGAGATTGCAATCTTTTTCGGACAGCGCAATAACCTCGAAGAAATTATCCCTGATAATTTTTAATGTCGTCTCCTAAAAATTTGATTTAAGTACGACATTGTAAATAACTTATCTTTCACAAACTTACAAAGGAAGTTGTGGTTGGCGACATTAAAAATTTAAGGTACGCACTTCATACTCAAAATATTTTGAATATTTAGACTTTACATATTCTTTTCAACCGTCAAAGGTCTGTATGTTGGTGAACATACAAAGCGGTATTGAGAAAGCTGTTACATCTGAGGAGCAAGAGGAACAAAAACTATCGCCAAAATAGCTGATTTTGGATTCATAGGACAACAACTCTGCCTTTAATGCTAAATGCGTCAGTCTGCCTTCGCTAAGTGGTTGCGTTTGTTTTTATGGCCCGATTTACTTTCGCATTTATGTTATTAGTATAGAATCCATATTGATATTATAAATGCCAGAGTAACTCTGTTTGTCTATGTTATCATTTTACGACTCAACCGCTGAAAGAATCGTAACAAAATTTAGCACAGGGATAGCTTGTACCCTAGAAACTTTTTATCCCAGAATATAAAAAAAAAATTAAAAATCGTAGATCCACGTGAAGTTCCGGACATCAGCTAGCTTATCCCTACTTAATATAAAATGCGAAAGTAACTCTGTCCGTCTGTTACTCTTTCACGTCTAAACCGCTGAACCGATTTTGGTGAAATTCGGTACAAAAATAGATTAGACCTTGGAAGAGGACATTGGCTACTTTTTATTGCGAAAAGTCAAATCATTCCCATGGGATTTTCATAATAATATACATACGTTCCTTTCTTCAGTCTCGACGATGAGATGGTTGTTCTTGAGGGTCATGGTGAAAATGGAACCATTCGCTGGCGGCGTGCCCGCGTCGCCGCTGCCGTCCTCTGGCGACTTTAACTGTAACAAAAATATAAACCTTTTACTGTCTCATAAGGGAAGTTATTGTATCAACCACCTCATTCGTCTAGTCACTAGTGGCTAGCTTGTTGGTGAGACCCAGGGTTCGAGTTCCACCACCACCACCACCACTACAGCCTTTTAACGTCCCACTGCTGGGCACAGGCCTCCACTTTCATAGGAGAGAGGGATTTAGAGCTTTGACCCGCCACGCTGCTCCAATGCGGGTTGGCGGACTTTAACGACTATTGTCATATAATACTGATAATAACCACGATCGACTGCTTAACGTGCTCTCCGAGGCACGTGGGTGAAACACCGCCAACAACCAACTCCGGGCCCGCACTGAGAATTTCTTGACAGAAAAGCCCAATACCTAATACCTAAATTATTTGCCCGACCTGGGAGCAGTCGGTCCCGGTCAGTTAACCAGTCGGTCCCGGTTATTATCATTATCATGTGACAAAAGTCGTTAAAAAGCCCACCAACCCGCATTGGAGCAGCGTGGCGGGTCTAAGCTCTAAATCCCTGTCTCCTATGAGAGAGGAGGCCTGTGCCCAGCTGTGGGACGTTAAAGGGCTGGAGTGGTGGTGGTGGGTGATGTCGATCGCTTTCATTAGGTTTCGCGTACGATTCCTACTGTAAGACACATCTCTAACAAATACGAAACCGGATTAAAAACCGGGGGAAATCTTTAACATTGTAAGCAAATTCAAATTCAAATTCAAATTTCATTTATTCAAAGTAGGTACGAGGGTTCCAAACGCGCCCTGGTCTGAGAAGAGCCCACAACAAACTCAGCCGGGGTTTTTTTTTTAATTATCACCATTTCACAATATCACTAATTTGTAAATGATTTGAACTCATGGCTTTTAGAGCAATCTATGTCCCTAAGCATTTACTTGTTACATTATGTAAAGGAAGGGAAATAGCTTTTATATTTTAACCTCTATAGGCTTATTCACATTGGAATCACGTTCAAAACATGTCATCTAAAAAAATGTTTTATGTACGTTCATAAACACGTTGCGAATGCAATATAATTCCTCCATTCTGTAATAAGGGTTTTCACAAACGGAAACATGCAAAAATACACCATACTTTTTCTTTGGTTTTCTTTGCTCTAGGGACCAAAAAACGTCGCGTTATAAATACGTCGTCGTTTCAAGCAATATACGGCTACTGCTAGACCTAGGTCTCTTGCAAGGATCGCCACAGAACACGATCTTGTGCCGCTTGTAGCCAGCGGCTGCCAGCGATCCTTTTGTCTCGTGCGTCTACTTAATAGGGGGTTAGCAAAGATGCGGGACTGCCATCCTAGCAATTTAACACCCCAATATCTGACGGTTATTTGCACTATGTGTCCCGTCCTGCATTGCCCTTTCAGTTTCACAAATCGTGGGGCTTTGTTGGTAGCTCAGGTTTTCTTACTAATTTCTAATTTTTCCCCGCATGGACACTCCGAGCTATCAACTTCGCTTCATCATCATCATGATCAACCCATTACCGGCTCACTACAGAGCACGGGTCTCCTCTCAGAGTGAGAAGGGTTTTGGCCATAGTCTACCACGCTGGCCAAGCGGATTGGCAGACTTCACACACCTTTGAGAACGTTATGGAGAACTCTCAGGCATGCAGGTTTCCTCACAATGTTTTCCTTCACCGTTAAAGCAAGTGATATTTAAATACTTAAAACGCACATAACTCCGAAAAGTTAGAGGTGAGTGCCCGGGACCGAACCCATGACCTCCGATTAGAAGTCGGTCGTCCTAACCACTAGGCTATCACAACTTCGCTTAGCCAACCCTAAATCTTACTTCTTACTATAATATTATAAATGTGAAAGTGTGGATGGATGTTTGTTACTCAATCACGCCGCAACTACTGAACCGATTTGGCTGAAATTTTGAATGGAGGTAGATTATGCCCTGACTTAAAACATAGGCTTTAAACATACTTTTTATCCTGAAAAAATGCGCAGTTCCCACGGGATTTTGAAAAACCCGAAATCTATAGCTACAGCTATAGGTAGATTACTATAGCAAACTTCCTTGATAGTAGGTATAAAGGTTGGAAAAGGGAGCGGGAACGGGAACCGGAAATCCACGATTCCCTCGGGATTTGTACAAAACCGAAATTCACGCGGGCTAAGCCGCGGGCATTCTCTAGTCTAAACATAACCCGATGAGCAACATCGTGAGGCCCCACAAAAGCACTGGCAACATATAGCACACTCGCCCGCTAATGACTTGTATAATAACGAACCGTACCTTCGCCCACGCGCGACACCGATCCATAAGTTATAAGCGCTTAAACGCACACGTTAGAATTAGCAGGAAGCGAGTATGTTATGATGATCTTTAAGCCTTTGAATAGTTTTTAGGGAGGCTCGTGGTTTTTACGGAGGTATTTTTTATTGTTACACTTAATATCTGCAATGGTGCAACTTTGTAAGGTTTTTTTTTCTTACTACATTTTTAGACCTATTTTATTTAGAAACTTATATATAAAAAGGATGTGCAGAGCAACATTTAGGTATTTATATTGAAATTTTCATCACAAGTAGACACACAATTTCAATGTCTATATTATAATAAACATAATAAAATTTAAATAAGCCTTAAAAATATAAATATACTTAAAGTAAGTATTTATATTTTTATGAGTTGAAGGGAAAACTTTACCAAAATAAAATATTATTATTTAGATTGTCCCTTCAAGCAAACCTGAATAACTTTAACTTTATTTAAACTTTAAAAAAATGGCTGATAAAAAATCGATGTGTCACTAAACTGAAAGTCATCGACACGATGTATCGTGTTCATTAGGAGTTAGCTCAAAGTCACCTTGCGAGGCCTAGGCGCTCTAAGTGGCGGGGTCGTTGGCCGGTCGACGCCCGCGCACATTTCGGCCATCTTTATTTTTTCGCCCGCCACTCGCAGCCTCCCGCGATCGCGTTGCACTTTTTAGATGCACCTACTCTGACCATACGACTATCTAACGACCGCGCAAGAGAAACTGTGGAGACGGTTTTTTTGAAGTTATACTTCTTTATCTTATTTTGAATTCCGTTCAAGTCTGACGTTTCTTAAAGTTACCAGAGATAAAACAGTTCCCACAAAAAAGATAATCAATTCAAAACTTACATTTTAAAAATCATTTGCCTCATGTAATGTGTAGATATGACAAATGCCTGACAGATACTTCAGGTACTTTAGTTTGGGGTAAAATCGAACTTCAGGTGGTAACCCTGTTTTTCATACAAATAACTCATTGTATTTTAAATTACAATCGTTAGAATTCTATCGAATTAAAAATCAGACTACAGGCGCGTTATGAAAAAATATGAGAGTGAATTTTTATGATGCGCGCGCACAGTGACACGAAAAACGACATGTTGAAGACACTTCACAAACAAACATGGCCGTCTGTCGCACCATCTAGTATTTGATTGTAATTAATTATTTGCATGCAAAGAAGTATAACTTTGTACGCGTGTACAAAAAAGTACAAACTACCTTCATCAATGTTGAGGATCAAATATTGGTGAAAAGTTAATTTTACGGAGTGAATCTTCTGTACCTTTTAAGTACTAATATGTATTCTGTGCTTTTGGCTACTTTGGAAGCATTTTTATTTTGTTTTTATTGTTTGTTGTTGTTGTGTGTGTGTGTCTGTCTGTTCCCCTGTAGCGCTCAAACGGGTAGACCGCTTTGAATGCGGTTTTTTCGTTTGAAAGGTGAATTAGTCGAGAGTGTTGTTAGCTATGTTTGATGAAAATCGATCCAAGATGAGCGCCGCTACAAAATGGCGGATTACATATTTTTTCACAACTCCCTTAATATGGGTATCAAATGAAAGGGCTTGACTAGTAGAATAGCACTATGCAAATCCAAGATGGCTGCCGCCACAAAATGGTGAATGTCTGGGGTTTTTTAAATTTTTAATTTATACTATAGGTAGTCTATCTATAGTTCCTTTTAGAGGATGTTGCTCCCAAATAATTAATTTATTTCGTTTGGTTTTTGTTTAAGTTAAATCTAACATTTTACTTGTCTTAGTCAAATGCAAAGGACGTGCGGTCATTGCTCTGGGCAAAAAATATATCAGAAATGTAAGTTAATTTGAAGTTGTTATTAGTAGCGAGTCGATGTAGGTTCTTGAACGCAGCCACTTTTTGTACTAATTTAGCGTTCATGCAAACATCGTTTATTCACGTCACTGTGTGAAAAACTAAGTGAGTAACCGTAAAGCAATTGGGTAATGTTAATTTGTAAACGAAAAGAAAAACAATCGAAACATTACACCATAAAATTGTTGTGTCTAGAACTTGACTGAGTAATTTATTCAAAACAACATACCTAGGTATGTGAGGGTTTCTTGTGTGAAAAACTACTCACTGAATTTATGTAATGAGAAAATTCATTTCTACTAAATGCGAAAGTTTGTTTGTTAGTTTGCCCTTCTATCACACCGCAATAGAGCTACGGATCGACGTGATTTTTTGCATGCCATATAGTTATCAATATCAATCAAGAGGACTTTTCATCCTGCGAAAAGAAAATGTTTTCAAAAATCCTCTACGTAGACGAAGTCGCGTGAAGAAACCATCTCTTCTCAAAAAATTATGCTGAATTACCTATTTCTTCTCAAAATAGTAATTCAGTGTGATTACACTGAATTACTATTTCATTGTAAACATTTTGGTTATACCCTGAATTTGACTTTTTGAAAATTGAAGTAACTAGCCATTGTATTACAATGAATATAATTGTATTTGCGACGCTACGCTGTTATCACTTATCGCATTGCCAGAGACGCAGAAAGTCTTGTGTGTAGTACCTATATAACTAGGATATTCTCAGGAAGTTCTTTCTATATTTTTCTGGCTGTCAACATCAGTATATTTGAACAGCTGAAGCCACTCCACACAACCCGCGTGCCGCCCAAACGTCGCACAGTACATTGCACTATACAAGCCAGTCAGACTAGATTTTTGGCAGCCCCCCCTTCCCTCCACCGTGCCGCGCCCCGCCCCGAATGCCTCCGCCGGATTCTTTTATGAGTTTTTGACGACTTAGAGAGAGCGCTCACGGAGCGGTTCGCACCCGCGCCCGCCGCGGTTGCGGGCCCGCAACACTCGAAATTCATACAAATGTCGAGTGCAAAACTCACGACGCGATTTACTCCCGCAGAGTTGGCGGTTGCTCGCGGCTCCCGCAGAACCGGCGGGCAGCGGGCGCCCGCGAGCTTTGCGGGCGTCGCCCGCAAGCTCTGCGGTTTTTCGGCGGGCGCGATCGCATTTTTCTTATAGGAGGAGCTGGCGAACAAAACGGTATAGTTGCATCAAACTAAACTGAATGACATATTTACAATGAGCTTTTGGCGTGGATTTTTATTTACCCATATGTAGTTTGTGACTTTATTGAACATAATAATATGTTAAATCCAGTTTGCTATCTCATATAAGATTTAAATTTAGAAAATGCAATTATAACATTTTGTTTGCAACCGGGCGTAATTAAAAAATACGTTTTGATTGCCACTAATGCACTAGGCCATTTAATTGCAAGCAATAACTTGTTTGTGTAAACACATAACTCCAGAAGCAAGATATCAATTAATATTAAAACTAAATCAAACTATTATTAAAATATCTGCGTTTATCACCCGCACATCAGAGATTAGTTTAACTGAGATCACTTTTCAAATATATTTTATACTAATTAATTAATTACACTCAGCCAAGTCCAAAATGGCAGCATTTATTTGATTAGGGTGTGATTGCTGTCGTAGCCCTCAATCAAATATCACGACCTAGACGCTGAAGCATCTAATAGTCGGTTGAGTCTTTGGAGGAGACTCAATTCATGGCTTCGAAGTAGCCGTATTTATACCAATAATTCAAGATGGCGGTTCGGCGCCACTGAATGAATCAAATGTCAGTTAATTCTAACCTATTTCAATTATGAAATTAATAATTCGTAAACCATTTCTAAAAATTCTAATTAATTTTCAACAATAATCTGTCATTTGTAAGTCAATCTGATATTTGTAAGTTAGTTTAGGACAATTTCAACATAAATCATTTAAAAACTTTATTAGTGAATAATAAAGTTTTTAAATGATAAACTTTTTAATAAAAAAAAATCTTAGTAAAAAAGAACAAATTTTTCTTCTGAAAAAGAAATAATTCATTTTGATTGACATCTTACAAATTTGTATGGAAATTAATCCATCTTGAAAGAAAACGTGTTCGATTATTCAAATCTTTCGAAACTTTATTGTAATTATGCCGTTATGATCGAAACCACGACCTATGGATGCAATTTTGATACAGTTGCGGGACCGTTTTAAGTAAAATTAAGTTGATATTCTTATTCACCAGGCCAAAGACCATCGGTTTAAAAAATATAACGTTTTGTTCGCCAGCTCTTCATATATAAATATAACCGCCGGTCTTGCGGGCGTCGCCCGCCGAGTGGGCGGGCGACGCCCGCAGCCGCGGCGGCTGCGGTTCCCGCAAAAACAAGCGGGCTCGTGAGCGCGCTCTCTCTAACTTCTCTCCCGCAGCCGCGGCGGGCGCGATTCCAGACCGCTCCGTGAGCGCTCTCCGTTAGGCCTTTTTTCTCCCGTCACATTATTCGATAGGCTTCGGATTTTGTTTGTGTTAAAATGAATTTTTTATTAGGTTTACGTACGAAAAAATGTGAGTTTCTTCGGAGTTCTTTTTGCCTTCTTTCGCGTATGGTGAAACTTTTGAGGACTTTTGGCGGTTACTTCTATATGGAAATTATACTATAGAAGTAACCCAGTAAAGTTTTACCAATAAGTGCCGCTAAAGAACTGCTTACTTTGGGAGTGCGTACTGCTTACTTGCTCACTTTGGGAGTCCGATTCTACACAGTACTTAAGGCAGTGTTGACGGAGGGCTGTTCTAAACTCCGTACTATTGTGTACCTATTTCGCGCAGTTTGCAAATGGCTGCTCGCGAATTATATAATTGTACTTGGATGCAGGAGCACGAGTCTCATAGGCATATTCAGGCACCAAACCATTGGTGACCCAGTGCTTAGATAAGAATATTATTGCGGGAAGAATTGCAACACGTGTGCAAACACGGGACAGTGACCCCGCTAACGTCGTCCGCAATGTAGAAGTACGCCTAGTAGTATTACATACAGCATTGTCCTGAGTTAAGCAGTTGCCGTTGCAATATGCCGAGTTAGGCAGTCCCGAGTTCCCTTCCCAGCTGGGTCAATTTAGGAATTAACGATTTCTGAATCAGCTTAGGTCTGGTCTGTTGGAAAGCTTCACCCTGCCAACGAGGACTACCGCCAAGCTATCTAGCGTTCCTATACGATGCCTTACAGAAACCGATAGAGATTTTATTAAGAAACTGCCACACCACTTTCAAGTTCCCCGCTTCGCACGACTTATGTACCTTCAAGGCAAGAGTGAATAGGCATTTTCTAGGCAAGCGCGTTCCAACAACAACAACATCGTTGCTTTCCATCAGGCATGATTGTCGTGAAGGACGCAACTCAACTTTCGGAGCTATGTGCATTTGAAGCAATTAAACATCACTTGCTTTGATGGTGAAGGAAAACATCGTGAAGAAACCTGCACAGCTGAGAGTTTCCCATCCTGTTCTCAAAGGCATGTGAAGTCTATTAACTCGGTAAGAGAGGTGAGGTCTTTTCATTCTGAGAGGAGACCCGTGCCCTGTAGCGGGCCGGTAATCACACTAATATTATAAAGGCGAAAGTTTGTGTGTGTATGTTTGTTACTCTTTAACGCCGCAACTACTGAACCAATTTGGCTGAAATATTAAATGGAGATAGATTATGCCCTGACTTAAAACATAGGCTTACTTTTTATCCTGGAAAAATCCACAGTTCCCACGGGATTTTGAAAATATCGAAATCTATAGCTAAAGCTAAAGTTAGATTTCTATGGCAAACTTACTTGAAAGTACATATAAAGATTGGAAAAGGGGAGAGAGAACGGGAACCGGAAATCCACGATTCCCTCGGGATTTGTGAAAAACCGAAATTCACGAGGGCGAAGCCGCGGGCAGAAGCTAGTGGGTTGATAAGTATTATGATGATGATGATGATGATGGAATAACTAATAATCATTACTATAATTAGTCTAATAACTAACTTAAAATTAACTTAATTAAACTGAGTTATGTACATCCTATCGGTACTCCCATATTATCGGGTAGATACCAGGAATTTCCGAAAGCTTCACCTAGCAGCCCGCTCTGGCGGTTGCGCAACTGATTAAGATATAATGCCTGCTTTTGGTGCACTCTCCAACAGTAAATTGCGGCGAGAACAGGCCCCGCGGCGCATACATGTACCGTCAGCATGAACGAATTTTATTTTTACCCCCCCGACGCAAAACGACACGATGTTATAAGTTTGAAGTGTCTGTGTGTGTGTGTGTGTGTGTGTCTGTGTGTCTGTCTGTCTGTCTGTCTGTTCCAACGCAGTGCTCAAACGGCTGAACCGATTTGAATGCTGTTTTTATTTTGTTTAAAAGGTCGTTATACTTGTTTCGCTGAATAATTTTCAATCGCGACGAAACGCAAACGGTACAATATGCGTTTAGCCCAAGAGGCTGTTTTGCGCTTCTTCTGTAAACATTTTCTTGAAAACGTACTGGCTGAGTTTAATATTTATTTTTATGGCACAAGTTTTTTACTGTTTCTCTATTTTACTGAAATAAACTAATGAACCAAATCGGATGTGATTTTAATTCAATAAAGTCACCTTTCTTTGAACATGGATATTTACTATTGATCAATCATTTTTCGTTTTGTTATACAGCGTTTTTGCTATCTGTACCTGAATATCTCAAGCCCTTGTATTATATCGAACCACATCTGTGTGCTTAGTCTAAAGCGGAGCACTCGAAAACGAACTCGAAAACTATTGATCGATTTCAGAGTAAAATAGACCTAAAATGGCTTGTATTAAGGTTTGAGTTCGCAAATACATTCAGCATTGTTCGAATGCTGAATGTATTGGCGAACTCAAACCTTAATACAAGCCATTTTAGGTCTATTTTACTCTGAAATCGATCAATAGTTTTCGAGTTCGTTTTCGAGTGCTCCGCTTTAGACTAAGCACACTGATTCCTAAGTACTCGAGGAATACCCGGAAGGTATTCGATTTTCACATACATTACACTAGTTTAATAGCCGAATTGTATAGCCAGAATTTTTGTTTGGCCAAATTGTATAGCCAGGGGCTATACAATTTGGCCAAAAAAAATTATTTTACCCTAAGTTGTGACCAAGATCTTAAATATGTTTTGAAACACCATGCTAAAAACTGACTTGAGACGTTGAGATTTCTAAACTGAAAAAGGTGTGCCTGACCTTTTCTTATTACATAAGTAAAACAAAGATGCAAAATATACTGTTATCTAAAGACTGAATCATCACCAATATTACATTGCAATAATATATTTCCTAGAAGCTAGAGTATCGTAGAGCACCGTAGGTGTAGAAGATCGTAGCAAACTAGATGAAGTGCTACGACAGCTACATCCGCTACAGTGTCTACGAGAAGTACTACTAGACTCGTTGACCTCGATTTATGCAACTTGACATGCTGTGTCAAACAAAATGAAAAATAGTAGCGGGTAATTACTACCCGTGCGAAGCCACGGCGGGTCGCTAGTATTCCAGCTACATACGATAGCCTACGAAGTCACAAGCCTACAAGGCATAAATTCAAAGCAAAAGAACAGGTATAGTCGAAAATTGTCCAAAATCGACAATAAAATAAATTAGAATCGCGATCCGGCGCACCTTACCACAATATAGATACGATCACCCAGTAAATACTCGACTTTACGACCAACTTTACTCACTGCGGTGAAATTTCACGTTAGACGAGGGTTTCGACACAACACTTTTTTTTTTCAATCACTACATATTAACAAAGTTCCCCGCCGCGTCTGTATGTCTGGCTGTTCACGATTAACTCAAAAGTACTGAACGGATTTTCATGCGGTTTTCAGCAATAGATAGAGTGATTCATGAGGAAGGTTTAAGTGTTTAATTTGTTAAGGTTTTTAAGGTATGACTGATTATAATTATTGTTGAAAATGTCAGAAAAAGTCAAGCAGCCTGGGAGCTTTCATCGAAAACGCTGCCTCATATCAATTACCCTTTGAGATATAACAAAAATAATGTATGGTGGAATACTAGCGAGTAATTACTACTCGTGCGAAGCTGGGGCGGATCGCTAGTAAACAAAATTTTGTGTAATAAACCACACAGTGGAATTAGTATTAGCAGCGATCTTCACAATCGCTAATTTGTAAATGGCCAAAAACAATCAGTGCCCAAGTGGGAATTTTTATATTAAAACTTATTTGTCAGATGATATAAGATTACGCGATGGAAAAAGAGGGGTTTGTAGGCGAATATAAAGTCTAGACACTCATCGCTTTGCGAGCTAAACCGCAGTTCATTGCGTTGAATCAAGAATTGAGTCTTTAAATTGAAGAATCACATAAACTACGGTCAAAAATTCTATAGTAATTCGGATGAATTGGACCATGATTTTTGGGATATAAGAATTTAAATAATGACCGTTTTATTTACATTCTTACGTCCGCAAAATAAATCGCTACTTTTCAATATTGTTGGTAAAATAATATTTTGTTGAAGTTCGACAATGATCCGACGATAATGTCAAATTAAGTATCACGTAATTGAAAAATACCTGATGGCAGCCAAAGTTTTATAAATGCTTGCAAGTCATTCTGAAATTCCTATACCAGAGAGATATTATGTACTGGAGGGGGCATTACACAATCTCTGAGCTAAACTAAAATAACAGGTCTAAATCTATGCCTATCTCCTTTCACAATGCTCCCTGAAAAGATGGCCGCCGCCACAAAACGGTGGATTACATATTTTTTCACAACACCAGCAATGTGGGTATCAAATAAAAGGGCTTGACTATTATAATAGCACTATGTAAATCCAAGATGGCCGCCACCACAAAATGGCGAATGTCGTGGGTTTTTAATTTTTAATTTATACTTGTTGTCATTTAGTAAATCGATGCTTACATGCTTACTCTGCCCTGACGTTTAATAATACTGGCACGCTAGGCATGCTCTGGCCATACGAAATAAGCTTATTCTTGTACTGATGCAAACCGCCCCACCGAAGGTATCTACTGGGAACTAGATGTGGCGTTTCCTAATACAATTTATCACAATTCACATTAGTTCCGGGTACGTTCACTGTCACTTGTCTTGGCGATCAGAATAAATATTGCTTATAATTTTATGCAAACATTTTTTTTAACCCCCGACGCAAAAACGACGGGGTGTTATAAGTTTGACGTGTCTGTGTGTGTGTGTGTGTGTGTGTGTGTGTGTCTGTCTGTTCCCCTGTGGCGCTCAAACGGGTGGACCGATTTGAATGCGGTTTTTTTTGTTTGAAAGGTGAATTAGTCAAGAGTGTTCTTAGCTATGTTTGATGAAAATCGGTCCAAGATGGCCGCCGCTACAAAATGGCGGATGATATATTTTTTCACAACTCCCTTGATATGGGTATCAAATGAAAGGGCTTGACTAGTAGAATAGCACTATTGCAAATTCAAGATGGCCGCCGTCACTAAATGGCGAATGTCGGGGGTTTTTTAAATTTTCAATTTACACTTGTTGTAAGAAATCTTTACCCTTCATAAGGGCCCCCAAACAAATTTTTATACGGGGCCCCGCCAAGGTACGCTACGCCACTGGGTTGAATCTATAACTCAATGGCGAAATCAAAAATGTTGCATCGTCATAGTAGAAAGAAATAAATTCGTTAACTACCTTTGAGCCAGAAAAAGAGGGCAAATGAATTGATAAAGTTCTTCATTTAGGTTAAGGGTAAATGTGTGCTTTAGCGAATCGAAAGTTTAAGATGAAAGAAAATGGCTAGAGCTTACTCTAATTTCATTGGTGATAACAAGGTCGATACACAGCATGCGGGGAGTCCTCGCAGGCGGTTTATCGAAAACCTAGCACGTGAGGTCCTTTAGCCTGCTCTTTTTCCGGTTGTGTCGTATTGGCGTCCCATTAGACTATGAAAGTGAGCGCATAGTGAATGCACCTATAACAACTGTGCATACACATATGCACTATTATTTCAGTTATTATTTCTCCAGTAGTATTCGATAGGGAGGGCATTATTATATTTTTTATAGTCCAACTTTGAACCTGGGATCTTTCAAATTCCACTCCCACCCTTTATGCCATTGAGCTATAGAGGATATTAATGTCCATTATAAAGCCTTATCATCGGGCGACATATAAATCAGTCATTTTTTAAAGAACCCTGAACTTTGCAACAAGAAGCATTTCATTCGGTCAATTAAGGACACGTGCAGATGCAAAAATGAGTACCTATTCAGATTATTGTATTTAAATTAAAATCAAACGTGTGTTTGTTTATTGAAATATTTTCGAACGTGTAATTGGATCTATGAAGAGTGATTTTTGGTCTCATGAACAAAACTTGTCGCTGAACTCGCACAAGATCGTGTTCTGTGGTAACGGAACGCTAAATTGCTTGGCAGCAGAGCTTTTCGGTATAACTCCCGGCACGTAAGTCGAGCGGTGACCTTCAAGTGCGCGCAGCGTCATACGAGTGAGCGAGACACAGTACGATTGGAGAGCCATTCAGCGCTTACGAGGGATCCGCGAGAGCTAATCAGTGCTTACGAACGATCCCCACGCCCTCCCCGCGACCCCCTCACCACCCGAGATACCTCATTTCCAACTTCTGCGCATTGAAGGTCAACGTTAGACTTATTTGCTGTGACCTGTATGTTGGTAGCTAGACACAGCTGAAGCCTCCCACCAGACCAGACCAGACACAATTTAAAAATTATAAATTTCCCAAATTGAATCGTACCACTTTGCCAGGGACCTCACTGACCCCCGTTAAAAAGATAAGTTAGAGTAAGAGTTGACGCTGATAATTTTCGCGCCCTAGGGCTCTACCCTCCCAGTGACGCTGTAATTGGCCATTACTTGGGCCCATGCAATAGTTAATACACAGTCTGAAAAAATACAAGAATGAAGATCTTCCTATTGCTAAGATCGAGCATAATATTATTATATCACCCACTCACCGTAAATTAATATTATTCTTAGAGACAGACGACCTACTTGGCGCTGTGGTGAGCGCTGTGGTCTTATAAGTGGGAGGTCCCGGGTTCGATTCCCGGCAGGGGCAATTTGGAATTTTATAATTTCTAAATTGTCTCTGGTCTGATCTGGTGGGAGGCTTTAGCCGTGGCTGGTTACCACGCTACCGGCAAAGCCGTGCCGCCAAGCGATTTAGCGTTCTGGTACGATGCCGTGTAGAAACCGATCAGGGATATGTATACCTCTTCCAAATTAGCCCGCGTCCATCTTAGACTACATCATCACTTATTATTATCAGGTGAGATTGTAGTCAAGGGCTAACTTGTAGTTAAATAAAAAACATAAAACAGACAAAACCAGGTGCATGTGTAAGTATAAAACAATAAAACCTCCACTAATGGGAAAGCATGGTGCAGGTAATTATGAAGGATTGCACAGACATTTAGCCAAATCGGCGCGAAAGCCACCATGAATTATTAGTGCCAGTGAAAGTTGTTAAATATTACATAAATATACGGCAGGTACTTCCATTTTCCTGGACCATTCTGCTCAACGGAATTAATTACAAAACTTTTATTCGACGGAAGTTAGCATTTGACTGCGATCTCACCTGCGTCAATGGACGATCTAATGTCAGACTCACTGGTCGTAGAACTTATAACATAACATTAACATTTTAATTTGACGTGAGTTTACTTAACGTGGCACGAACGTTGAGGAAATTCATTTAATATGGACGAGGAAAAGACAGAACAGCGTGAATTGCCAGAATAGAATAGAAAAGTTTTTTATTCAAATAAACTTTTACAAGTACTTTTGAATCGTCAATTGAACCTACCACTGGTTCGGAATACCGTTCCAACCGAGAAGAACCAGTAACAAACTCGACGGTTGCTCTTTTTAAAAATATAATCCGATATATAATCTGAGATATAGTCGAGCTATGGACAGCTATGCTCAAAGTATCCCTACGTGATCAAAGCGGAAATGAGGAGAATTCTAAGAAAACCAGAGTTGCCGACATAACTCATTGAGTGGAACTAAAGTAGCAAAGGGCGAGGTAGTTTTAAGAACCGATAGGCCTTTGGGTCCCAAAGGGGACTCGAATGGCGACCCCACACGCAGTATTAGAAGACCCAACCCCCATTGACCTTGACAAGAATTTGGTAGATTAACCGTTACCTTAGGGCCTCTGGTCGTGAAAGAGAAAAACTTTTTCGCTGTAGTTACGCGTCAGCAAAAGATTACTTTTGTTCTTTATTAGCACCGTTATTCCTGATACAAAAGGAACCCAAATACGTCGTCGATACACGTCGGTTTATCGGTGACCTTTTATCTCGCGACTCGGTTCGATATATTCTTGTTAGAGCGTTAACGAGAGAAAGCGGCCGCGCCCGCTTCGCGGAAGCTGCGAGAGCGGCCCATAGATTTCAATGCGCCAACACTTTGTGTGAGGAGTGACTAAGGAGCTTGTGACTTTGTACACGTACGTGCTAACAAAAAAGCAAATCGTCGACGAAAGTCCGCCTGTTGTACATCATTTTGCGGATGTGCAATTCAGTGGAAAAAAAACCTGCTCCTTTACATGATAAAAACTTATATTATCGCTTGCATGATTTTCCTTCGAATGTTAAAAATTGAAAAGCGTTCATCGAAAAGTATCTTAAGTTGAGAAGTCTTATACTTATTAGTCTCACACGTATTTTTTTTTGGCATTTTTTTCATACAGGTTTCAAAAACAATTACTTACTATTTATTTAAGAAGCTCTTAACACTATGAGACGTTTCAGTATTTGGCCGTTTTATTCAATAACTTGTTGTCGCTTAGACCTAATAAACCCGTCATTAATATCCAATAGACGTCCACTGCTGGATATAAGTCTCTAGCAAGGATCGCCGCAGAAGATGATCTTGTGTCGTTTGTGTCCAGCTCGTAGCTCCGAGTGAGTCGCTTGGGATCGTCCGTCTATCTACGTAGTGGTCTTTCAACGCTGCGATTTCCAATGCGTGGTCACTATTCGAGCATCTTGGGACCCCAACGTCTATCGATTCTTCGAACTAGATATTTATAACTTTACTCGTAAGCTAGAAACTGTAAGTATATTTTATTTATTTCACCTACACGACATTTAAGTTTTGCGCGATTGACTCTTATAATATGTCGATTACCTTAAACATATTTACTTGAAAAAAAAATCACCCAACCGGGAACTAAACTCAACACTCGTGTTGGCACGATAGGTTTCAAAAATTATTCCAAATCCTAAAACACATCCTCACTTCAATTAACATTCAATGTACATTCGCACACCCATAACACATACACTACATGCTATGTTTCAATAGGTACATATGTATATAGAATCTTTCGAAACCAGATCTACCGTTAGTCCCGAACAAACGCCCGGTAACAAAGATGCTGTGGTTTTAAACCACGAACCCCAGTTCCACTCATGAATCCACATTTACACCTTCTCACTTGTAATCAAGGTTCAATTTCGGGTAAATTTATCTTTTATAAGTGCAAAAATAAGTCTGTAAACATAACGTATTAAAAGTAGAGACAATGAGCTTAACGAGAAACTACGGAGAAAATGGTTTCAAAAAAATAAAACGTGTCAGGGCGTGGTGTTCTTTGTGTGAAAAGGGGTTAGGTTTTTCGTCGCATTAGTGACTTTTTGGTGTGATTCGTGGTGCCCGCTTTCTAAGTTGTAGATATCGTGCATTGAAGTATATGCTTCAAGCAACGCATTTTTCAGTCATGAAGACTTATTATTATACTTATTGCAAGATCAATTTGCGACTTTACAATTTATATACTGCCACTCAGTAATCGTTGAGAACTCGGCTCTCTACTAATCACTATTTATTATTTAGTACTATAAATGCGAAAATAACATGTATGTTTGTTGATTTTTGGTTAGCTCTACAGATCGACGCGATTTTCTGAATTTTCCGCGGGAAAAGAAGTTTTACGCGCGGATAAAATCACATTCACAGGCGAAAGCTACTAACTACATTACATAATATGAAGGATGTGATCACTAGGTAGGTATTATTGAAAACTGTGTGTCGATCTTGGCTATAGAAATATTCGAAAAAGTTTTTGTAACCTCGACTTCTTCATCTTTTGTCTTTTATCAAGCTAAAATACGGCGTGGCATTGGGGTGACATTTTATGATCAGTGTGCTTAGTCTAAAGCGGAGCACTCGAAAACGAACTCGAAAACTATTGATCGATTTCAGAGTAAAATAGACCTAAAATGGCTTGTATTAAGGTTTGAGTTCGCCAATACATTCAGCATTCGAACAATGCTGAATGTATTGGCGAACTCAAACCTTAATACAAGCCATTTTAGGTCTATTTTACTCTGAAATCGATCAATAGTTTTCGAGTTCGTTTTCGAGTGCTCCGCTTTAGACTAAGCACACTGATAAGTACGTGAAAACGATTCAAAGCGTGTATGGAATAAATCAGGTTTTGTTTTCAAATGTAATAAAAAGCTGAAAACTTTGCTATGCAAAAAAAAGCAAAATTTTTAATCAGGTGATATAATGGTGTAGGTATATGGCATGGTATATATAGGTATGTCGGTGATACTTTTTGTATCACTACATAGTGTACTACATATAAGCATGAATTGTTTAGAATAGTGACTATATCGCTAATGTAACAATCTTTACTTTTTGCCGTGATAAGGTCTTATAAATCGATGAACGCCGGCTACACGCACAAAAAAGCATGACTCATTGTCACGTACCGCATGCAAGCGAGAGAGCGGAACAAGCGATAGAGAAGGCACGATCGGCTTAAGCGTTCAGATCTCCCTTTGTTTCTTATGATAATTTCACGTAAAATTATCGTCCGTAAATCGACTTTACAGTGTGCTCCGATTTAGACTAAGCACACAGACAACCAATTTTTTTCATAATAATTTTATAGAGACGTAGAGTCTAGCACGTTGTTCTACGGAAACGAATTAAACACGATTGTGATCACAACAAGTTAACGCAGGCAGACTGACGTATTTGGAATCGGAGAGGTACTCTTCCTGCTGTGAACGCCGAATCAGCCATTTCACAGATTGCGAAGTACGAAGGAATTTACATTTCCATAGTTTTACTCTCATGAGTCTATAAGTATGTACTCATACTTACACGTACATACCTAATATCTATATGTAATGTAATGTCCCCTCCTGACCGAATTTCGGCCATGGCGGCCAATCTCAACCGAGACAGAGACTAGCCATCTGCGCAGGAGATATTATAGTGCACAAGTGTGTGCGCATACACAGGTGCACTCTCTATTCCCGCACTCTCATAGTCCGATGGGACGCCAATGCGACACGACCGGAGAGAGATTAGGCGCAGGACCGACGGCTACACCGCCAACTTCCAACTCCGGGCTGGCACTGAGAATTTCTTGACAGAAAAACCCAATAACCTCATTTTTTTTTTATTGGCCCGACCCGGGAATCGAACCCAGGACCTCGTGATCCACAGTCGAACGTGCTAACCGCTAGACCAACGAGGCAGTTAATCTATATATTAGGTAGGTAGATCGCCACACCCGATAAGACCGCCTTTGCATGCTGATGCTTTATCTAGTTTTTCTCTATCTGTAGTGTACTAATCCCTTACTTTGTGTGCAATAAAGATTCGAATCAATCAATCATTCAATGAGTTTATATTGTGGAGAGTGCACACACTATGAAAATTTTAAAATACCTAACCTTTTAAAAATAATACTACTTCTAAATAGCATAGATGTCGTTTAAGACATAGGAAGTCCTTTTAAACAGAAAATCACCTAAACGATGAACATAAAATTCACCCTAAAAGTTTTATCGTTCAATTTAGGTGGACCTCGATGTAACAACTGCAAAAACGAGTGCCCAAAAATGGCTGCCTATCTATAAATAGCTTTTCACTATAGGTACCCTAAATGTACTTTCCACCGAACCGGCTAACGCACACACGCGCACGCACGCACACCGACACGCCTGCGCGGGCGCATCGCACACACGCAAAGGGCAAAGGGAAATTTTGGCAATAATTTGTGTTGTACAAGACATACGCTAAATAAGTGTGCAATATTATTATTCGAGTAGGGCTCAGGCCATACTCGACGCTGGCCAATTGTGGATTAGTAGACTTCACACGCCTTTGAGAACATTATGGAGAACTCTCAGGCATGCAAGTTTCCTCACAGTGTTTTTTTTTTCACCATTAAAGCGATCGATATTTAATTGCTCAATTCTTATTCTGAGAGGAAATACGTGACCAGTACAGGCCAGTAATAGGTTGAGAATGATGATGATTATCATTATTATTTAGTTAAGTAAACTAAATAGTAATTGCCGCACTCAGTGTAGTTTAATGTTAAGAACTCCTAAGTTTCGTATTTCGATCTCAGAGTCAGTTAACGCTTTATTAGTACAGCCAAATGACAGATCATTTAGAGACAATGACGTATCACATCTAATTTAATGTCTATGAGTACGGCAGTAAGCTTGACTATTTTACAGTAAGATTAAATACGTATCAAAGTAAATGTTTGGGAAATGTTTGTTCTAGTTGTGATATTTCAATACATCTCCGAGACGTGGTTCCTAACTATTGGCCTCATAAGAAAACTCATGGAGTGGGCGATGGAGAGAGCTATACTTATTGTTAGTATTTCTCTATTTCAGTTATGGTAAAGTATAAATCAAACTATTCGAATGAGTTAACATTGTATTTTTTTTCTGCCAAAAGAAATAAAAACATGCCAAACCCAGCACTAGAAATCGAAATGAATGCATGAATGCTTCAAATTCTTACTTCAAGTCTTCAAGTTCTTTAAAAGTCTGCTTCAATCAAAAGTTGCACCGTAACCACTCGAGCGTATTTTAATGCGCTAATGTGGGAGATATCCGTGTGCAGGTGTGTTTGTGTGTGGTTGTGGATTTTTAAGTTATTGTGTATGTGTGCGTGAAGGCAATCATTATTCGTAAGTACTAGAGGATAGAAAGAGTGTATGTATAGATTTTGGATGTACAGTCGGACGCTGATTAAGGTTACACACTATGTTATTATTATATTATAATCACACTTCACACTAATATTATAAAGGCGAAAGTTTGTGTGCATGTATTTGTGTATGTGTATATGTTTGGTACTCTTAAACGCCGCAACTATTGAACCGATTTGGCTGAAATTTAGAATATTAGAATATGATAATTTAGAATTTTAGAATAGACATACGAAAATAGCGTATTTTAGTTGTTACTAAAGTTTGAAGCTAGAGCTAATAATAACTTCCTCTTGACCGAATTTCCTCCATCGCGGCCAATTTAAGCAAAGACTAGCCAGCTATGTAGCAGATATTGTAGTACACAATTTTTGGCTCAAACAGAAGTACACTCTCTATTCCCTCACCCTCATATTCCTATGGAACGGCATCCGAAACCGAAAGAGATGAGGTGCAGGACCGTCGACTTTAACAGCTCTACTTGCTGCTACTAAGATTTTTATCTTACAGCAAAACCCAATAACTTCAGCAATAAGACCGCCTTTGCACCTATCTGTATTGTATATATTTTTATTCTTTTCTTTTGTGAGTGCAATAAAGATTTCAAATAAATAAATATTTTTCGGCCAGACCCGGAAATCGAACCCGGGACCTTATACTTAGTCCGCAAGATCAACGAGGCAGAGCCTCAGAAGTCCGCGTGGATGGACACATTAAACCAGACGACTTTCATAAATTATTACAATTGCTATTATCTCTGAAAAGACGGCATCTAATTAGTTTCATCAAAGAGCAAACGATCGCTTCTGAACCTTCAATTAAATGAATACCCTCAAAACCTTTGATCGGGGAGAATTTAATGAGGGTTTCAATTCCTGTTAGAAGTTTCCGTTAATGAATGAAGTTTTCTTTAATGAATGGCTATATTTTTAACCCCCGACACAAAAACGACGGGGTGTTATAAGTTTCTCTATCTCTCTCTCTGTGTGTGTGTGTGTCTGTTCCCCTGTAGTGCTCAAACGGGTGGACCGATTTGAATGCGGTTTTTTGTTTAAAAGGTGAATTAGTCGAAAATGTAGTTAGCTATGTTTGATGAAAATCGATCCAAGATGGCCGCCGCTACAAAATGGCGGATTACCAATTTTTCACAACTCCCTTAATATGGGTATCAAATGAAAGGGCTTGACTAGTAGAATAGCACTATGCAAATCCAAGATGGCCGCCGCCACAAAATGGTGAATGTCGGGGGCTTTTAAATTTTTAATTTATACATGTTAGCTATATATAAGTTGTTCTCGAGAGTCATTACGAATCGTCTCGCTCGTAGGTTCGACGACTTCCAGCCTCCCGAACAGGCCGGGTTCCGAAAAGGCTTCAGCACCATAGACCACATTCATACGCTGCGGCAGATTATACAGAAGACCGAAGAGTATAACCGGCCACTTTGCTTAGCGTTTGTGGACTATGAGAAAGCCTTTGATTCGGTGGAAACTTGGGCTGTATTGAGATCACTGCAGAGATGCCGGATCGACTATCGGTACATCCAAGCGCTGAAGTGTTTGTACGAAAACGCCACTATGTCAGTCCGTATACAGGACCAGAATACGAGGCCAATCCAATTGCAGCGAGGAGTGCGTCAGGGAGATGTTATCTCCCCGAAGCTATTTACCGCTGCGTTGGAAGACGTCTTTAAGCTTCTGGACTGGAACGGACTTGGCATCAACATAAACGGCGAGTACATCACTCACCTACGGTTTGCCGATGATATAGTCGTGATGGCAGAGACTCTGGGAGACCTCAATACAATGCTCAACGATCTCAGCAGAGTTTCTCAACAGGTGGGCCTAAAAATGAACATGAGTAAGACGAAGGTCATGTCTAATGCACATGTTCCGCTCCACCCGGTAATCGTTGAGAACTCTGCACTCGAAATTGTAGACGAGTACATATACCTGGGACACACGGTCCAGCTAGGTAGGTCCAATTTCGAGAAAGAGATCAACCGCCGAATTCAACTCGGCTGGGCAGCGTTCGGGAAACTTCGAGATGTCTTTACGTCCAATATCCCTCAGTGTCTGAAGACGAAAGTCTTCGAACAGTGCGTGTTGCCAGTGATGACTTACGGATCTGAGACATGGTCGCTGACAATGGGCCTCATAAGAAGGCTCAGGGTCACTCAGCGGGCGATGGAGAGAGCTATGCTCGGAGTATCCCTGCGGGATCAAATCAGAAATGAGGAGATCCGCAGGAGAACCAGAGTTACCGACATAGCTCATCGAGTCGCGAAGCTGAAGTGGCAATGGGCGGGGCACATTGCTCGAAGAACCGATGGACGTTGGGGTCCCAAGGTGCTTGAATGGCGACCTCGCACCAGTAAACGAAGCGCAGGTAGACCCCCCACTCGTTGGACAGACGATCTCAAGCGAGTCGCTGGCAGCCGCTGGAATCAGGCGGCACAAGATTGTGTGCTGTGGCGATCCTTGCAAGAGACCTATGTCCAGCAGTGGACGTCTATTGGTTGAAACGATACATGTTAGCTAGTGAGGTTAAAAATATTTTTCTTCAATTTTTAGATTTTAATATAGCCGAGTGTACACTAAGAATTCAAGCACTCCCGCACTCAGCCAAACTGCCAAAATCGGTCGTTGCGGCGCTGCGCATAGGTCAAGCGCACCCACCCGTCCCTCTCCCCCCCACGCGATAGAGCGAGACAGACGTACATCTATACAACTTGCGGGCAAAAATGCAGCAAGCCGCGATGCAATGATGATTTTTTTTGGCATTTTTCGGTTTTCTTTTTTGGACGTACTCAAGAACAGATTAGGTGAGGAAACTTTGGAGGTGATTTATTTTATGAACACAATTGTACGTGAGTAATTTCGATGTCATGAAATGATGTTAAAGTATTGTAAACTTTTTAATGGTTTTTTGATTAAAGTTGCACTTTAAAATTATTTGAATCGAACTCCAAAAAGAGAAAGATCATAACCTTGTCCGTTTCTTCCAATCCCAGCTAATCTGTACAGTTTAACTGTCCGTCTGTGATTTCAAAATAATTGTCTTTTATATTTATGCTCATAATATTATTATGATTGTTTGAACGATAGCATGCCTAACCTAAACATAACACTTTTTTTAATTTTAGTCTTTAAACTATCTGTTTGTGTGTTTCTCTTCTTTTTCTCTTCGTTTCTGTTGAGTGTAGGTAATCATCAGAAACGACGGCTGAAGTGATTAAACGGGATTTTTACATACAGGTAGAGGATTATATTACGAGGCTGCATTTTATTTTAGGAATATTTAGGGTTCCTTTGGAAAAATAAAATCTTTCTACACTGGAGACAATGCCGCCTACTGACAAAAATCCGCCGATTTTGACATTTGGCACATCGATTGATTACATCCTGGAGATGGATATAAGCTACTTTTTATCCCGAGACACGAAAGAGTTCCCATGGGATTTATAGAAAGCCTGAGCCTGCGTGGACGAACAGTATCATCTACTTTACAGTAAATGCGATCGGTAGAAGATCTACAGTGCGAACAATCTATCTGTGAACTGAGAGAGGTCGTTAGTGTCGTTTTAGTGTGCCACACAATTGTTTATTCGAGAAAACGGAAATCCCATAGCAGCTCGTATAAGGTGCGACAAGTCGCCCGCGACTAGTAATCCCAATTTGGGTCTAATCGACGCATGCGGGGAAATCAAGTGGCCCCTGCGACTCATCGTATCACATGCACTTCCGCCAAGACGCATATATACTTACTTTAATATTATCGTCACTTTAATGCTTAATACTTTACATATTACGTAGGTATACTGATGGGTAATTTAGTCTATTTTAAAATGGTTTAACAGGTCGTAAAACGGTTGCACTCGATAACACTGTCTTGTAACGGCAGATACCTACTCGCTTGTATGTTTGATTGGTATTTTATATAATCAAGAAACTGACAACACTAATCTATAGTCAAATTGAATGATGTTCTAATATGGCGGCCTTAGTTCCACTTTTCACCATTTCACAGATAAGTTGGTCGCACTATACTTGAGTACTTAGTCTCAGTTTGAAGCGCTCCAAAACTAAAAGTATACTATAAGTATAATAGTAATCGAATCACAAATGACTTCAGAGCAAAATGAACCCAAAGACTCTTATTTTAGGTCTATTTTACTCTGAAGTCATTGTTATTCGATCAATAGTATACTTATAGAATACTATAAAGTTTTGGAGCGCTCCAAACTGAGACTAAGCACTCTGAAATCATTATTAACGCCTGTCCAAACTTTGGAAGCAAACATTTTTACACAACACAAAAATTTCGTAGCAATTTCTTTCAGTATGTTCTTGCTATTAACTTTGGAGGTACGTTTCGTCTAAGTTTTCACCTAGGTGAACCGATTTCAATGATTCATCTTCGATTTGATTTCTATACCTGCCAAATAATTAACCTTTAAGTACCGACGTGTGGTCTGACAGACACCTCGAGAGGTCGAAAAGTCTGATTACCTATGTTAGCGAAAAAGTATCCTCCTGTGCTTCTCTCTACCCCTCGGGAAGTCGCCCAGCAGCGTTCCTGCAGAGTGGCAGCGTCGGCGCGTACGATTTCGGTAAGTTTTGATTTTTATAAGATCACGAGTGGTCTGTCAGACCACTCGTCGGTACTTATGTAACTTTTTTTGGATGCGACTTTTTTTCAGATTATATTGTTTTCTCTTTTATTTTCAGTCAGTTATAACAATGGATCAGCCAGATTCTTCAGGCATGAAACGGGCAGCCATAAATAAAAATAAAAGTATTCCTGTAGGTAAGAAAAGATATCAAACACTGCTTCAATATAAAGACCACCAAGAATGTTTAGTGGAATGGCTAAATGAGAGCTCAGAGTCCGAATCTGAGGATATCTACCCAAATTTTACTGCTGGAGAGTGACCATAATTCAGCACCTGAACAGACTGTGATACTTGTATGAAACACGTGTGCCTACAATGCAGTAGGCCTATGCAAAGACTGTTTGTAAACTTTGATAGTTCCTGCAATTTGATACCTTGTGATTTTTGAGAAAACTGCTGATTATTAAGGTTTTTTATTTTTTATTATTTATCTAGCTATTAATCTTTAAGAAAAAGTTGTTTTTAAGAAAAAATAATAGTATTACTGATACATATGAATTATTAAGATAGAAGTTAATTTTTTCAAACGAAGAATCTATGATTGCTATAATAATGCTTATAATCAGTAATAAATGTGAAAACTTCTACATTTTGTTTTACTTTTAGAATAAGTAGATATTTAACAATACATAGAAACATTTTTTTTAGAAGAATAATAAGAAACACAAAAGTTTTCGATTGGAAAACTATGGTGGTCTAGCAGACCTCACGTCGGTACTTATGTAACTAAAATAGTACGTCGGTACTTAAAGGTTAAAGAGAACAGGAATAAGAAAAGGTGGATTCGAGAAATGACGAATATGATTGCACTAACCTGTAAGCCAGTCGCCATCTTCTCACTACTCACGAACGTTGTGGAGTCGGACTCCTTCTTGCAACAGCTTGGACACCATTTTCGCACCGCGCATCTAAAAAAATATTTAAATAAATGGTAAGAGAGAGCTTGGAGCGGTGATAGCCTAGTGGTTAAGACTTTGGTCTCAGAGTCCTTTTTAGAGAGACCAAGTTCGATCCCAGGGCCTCTACTTTTCGGAGTTTTTCGTTTTAAGAAATTAAATGTCTCTTGCTTTAACGGTGAAGGAAAACATCGTAAAGAACCTGCATGCCTGAGAGTTCTCGCCTACCGCACTGCACTTAGCCAGCGTGGTGGACTACGACCTAAACTCTTTTCACTCTGAGAGGTGACCCGTAGCCTGCAGTGGGACGGTAATGGGTTGATGATGATGAGAGAGCTATCTCTACATCATATGAAACAAAGTATCTCCACAGAGTTTGTCTGTCTAAGCGCGTGTGCCTCAGAAACTACTGAAGTGATTTGGCTGAATGAATAGACATGTGCATAATTTACTAGTTTTGACATCGTCTGCATGGAATTAGGTTTTTAAAAAACCTGTTCTTTTGCCAGGAAACAAAGTAGAAAAGTGCATTCTCCTCAACTATAATACTTAATGCAAAAAAATCATGTTGATCCGTAGTTTGTAGTCTGTACTTGTATCCGTACCTACTCTGTTTCAGCTTCATTGAAGGATAAACCAACAAAGTAACAAATAGACACCACCACTACAGCCTTTTTACCGTTCCACTGCTGGGCACAGGCCTCCTCTCTCATTAGAGAGAGAAGAACCGCCAACTACTAACTCCAGGCTGGCACTGAGAATTTCTTGACAGAAAAACCCAATTCTTCTTCTTAATCGTGCACTCTTGACAGAGTGGTCGTGGCTGCTAGGATGTTAGGCACATGAGTCGTCATCGGTCTTCTTGGTTTTGGGGCGCACCGCCTCCCGCGCGATGCTTCTCCACTTGTGTCTACTTAAGGCGTTGCGGGAGCATTCCACCACAGTTTTCTGGGTCACAGTTTTTATCAAGTCCGTCCATCGAGTAGGTGAACGTCCTCTAGTACGTTTTCCTTCCACCTGACCCTGTACCACCAAACGCTCAATTGAGCCCTCATTCCTAGAGATGTGGCCGAAGAACTTTAGAATTCGTAGTTGCACAGTCGACGAGAGCCTTTCTTTTATCTTAAGTTCTTTCAGGATGGAATTATTTGTTCGAAAGGCCGTCCAAGGTATTCTTAAAAGGCGCCTCCAGCACCACATCTCCAAGGCATCAATTTTACGTCGGTCTTGTAATCTGAGGGACCAGGTTTCCGCTCCGTAGAGGAAAAACCCAATACCTAACAATTATTTCCCCGGCCCCGGAATCGAACCCGGGATCTCGTGATCTGTAGTCGAATATGCTAACCACTAGACCAACGAGGCAGACAAACAGACACACTTTCACTATAATATTAGTAAGAATATTAGTATGGATTGTAGGTATGTAATTGGCAATTGCATAATATACGTAATATGCGCCGTGATTACTGAGTCATTAGAATCATAGAGTGGAATGATTCAACAGGTGTTGCTTAGAGTCGGGTTGAGCCAGGCGAAAACTACCTTGTTTAATAAATAAAACATTCACAATAGCCATCTGTTCTCGTAGCAATCTCGTAGACCTACTACACTTGCCTATTTATTATTCAGACATGGGTAGCAAAAGTAACTAAGTACAAAGGATTCGTTTCACGCGGTAATTTTAGGGCTCCGTAACAAAATGATAAATAAATCAGCCAAGTGCGAGTCGAGCCTCGCTCTTTCAGGGTTCCGTACATAATTATGAACAATATAATATTTTGGGTCTAAGAAATATTTAATTTCCGAGTTAGACATCGCAAGAAACCGTGAAAGAAAAACGCAAAATAAGTTCGTTTGTTTTGGTCACAGCTTGTAAACTATTTTATGAATCGTTGTTTTCAGTATTTGTTGTACAAATAGAGCATATAGTACATAATATACCGAAATATCATATTCCTAACTAGTTTAGTTTTTTAGATAGCCCCCGTCACAAAAATGGTCTAAAATTGACAATTTTGATGACCCCCCATTTCCTTACTTTTTAAGCAAAAAATTAAAAAAATATATATTCGTACTCTACTCAATGAGCTCTAAACAATGATACCCCACAAGCTAGGGTAAGAAAAAAAAAATTTCCGGCTCCTTTCTCATGTATGGAAGCCCCCCTGAAAAATAATTTAATATTTGATTTTGGGTCAACGTTTTACACCAAATACCAAAATTTCAGGTTTGTAACTCATTTCGTCTGCGAGCTAGAGACCTGTGACCGGCGGACAGACGGACAGACAGACAGACAGACAGCCGAGTGACATTAATAGGGCTCCGTTTTTACCCTTTGGGTACGGAACCCTAAAAAGGAATTCTTATAATGATACGACTTCAGAACCCCCGATAACTTGTATATGCTATATTTTAAAAGGACATAACTCAAAATCTGAGCCAAGTCTTCGGACTGGACTATATTAGAATCCCAACTCCCTCAATATGCTGCACAAATTGTTTGAGAGATATATTTAAGTTAAGCACGGAACGGAAATCGTATGCTGCCTCAGCTACTCTAATCGCTGGATCGCGGCCAAAATCCACGATATAACTCTTTTCAACTTACTACACTTTGACATACGCAAAACGATGAATAACTTCAGTAGGTTTTTGTAAAACTCTTTTAAAACGTCTTTAGAACCGATTCTTGCAAAACTTAATATCACTTCTTTGACTTCATATAAATATACCTTGTCCAAAAAGAAAAGAAAATCGATCGTAAATTAAATAGTGTTCGCATAACAACAAGAACTTCACAACTTTTCACTGTAGGTATGACCGACAGCTTATGACAGAGCATGCATGTAGAGCAATGAGACACCGGAACACATACTGCGTAAATCCAGTATGTAAATACATGCAATGCATTAATAATAATTGGAAATTCATGAAAAATTATTTGATATAATTTCTAATTCAATATTCTGTATTGCCGAGTTTCTTGCTGGTTCTTCTCGGTTGGAACGGCATTCCGAACCAGTGGTAGATTCATCTGACTATTCAAAAGCACTTGTAAAAGTTTATTTGAATAAAAAACTTTTCTATTCTATTCTATTCTATTCTATTGGATCTACATTCTACACCAAGTACCTACCCAAATTTCATGTCTGTAACTCATGACAGACCGTTTTTTCCTTTGCGTATGGAATCCTAAAAATGTAATAAAATTCCTCTTTAAAGTATATTTTAACTCGTATAAAAGAGACAGGATTCGTATTAGATCTTGCAATCTTGCATAAAAGTGGATATCGGCGAACGATATGGGACTGTGCAAATAGTATTTGTGTTATATGAAACTGGATCTAGCTCAGCGTCGGAATGGTCACTGGGTTTTGAGTTCATACGGATATTACAGACATATTGAATCAATATTAGACTGGATAAATTTGAATTTCTATTGCCTAGAGCTAGATCTTATAAAACGTATAAGGAATAGGGGAAAATTCTGCAGAAGATGCACATACTAGTGACTTATTGCAATTTCTCAGTCCAGGCACATCTGATACCCCATTCAAATACTAACCAGGCACGGCGTGATATCAAGGAAATATTGAATAGAAGCAGGCGTTACTTTGCGGAATTCCATGATATAAGTACAATGAATATAAAATTACTTTGCTATAATCCGCTAACAGTGACAAATTTGTAGGCACAACACCACACAAATTCACCACAAAATGAACTCGACGATCGTTTCGCTCCGACACCGGAGCATCTTCAGGAGATGTTGACTTCACAACGGACGATTGCAATGTTGACTTCACAACGGACTTTGCAATCGTCCGTTGTGAAATCAACATCTCCTGAAGATGCTCCGGTGTCGGAGCGAAACGATCGTCGAGTTCATTTTGTGGTGAATTTGTGTGGTGTTGTGCCTACAAATTTGTCACTGTTAGCGGATTATAGCAAAGTAATTTTATATTCATTGTATATCAAGGAAATATTATTGGTAACATCACGAAGTTGTGAGAAATTAGCATGGGAGCGTAGATGATGGATTTTTTGCATGGATAATGGATATTACCTACTGAAGACCTTGAAAGTGACATAGAAAATACCTTTTATTCCGGAAAACAAGAGAAGAGATTTTTAAAAAACTATACCTGTTTTCAAGAGACTGTTTTTACACACATTTTAGATAAAATTATGAGGAAACTGAGGTGCGTATAAATATTGCGGTAAGGAAGTGAGACAGAGGTAGTAATATGAAATAATATATTCGATTTTCTCTGCGGAAATAGGTACTTCACACCGACACTATACGAAAGAGCTCAAAGGGCACACACTGTGCCAAATCCAATAAACCTGTATTGAATATCGTTTGATGTGCCGCTCGGAGGCATTATGTCCCTGGGAACGAGTCACCCCAACGAAATGGAACCTCATTCCTATCGATGACACTTTCCTGTATTTTCAAGGACACTTTAGGCTAACATAGGGGCCATAGGGGACAATAAGTATAGATCGACGATCACCACTGTTTACTAAGAATTCGCGCACGTGCCTCCTTTTTTGCGATTTATTTCTGAACTTCTGTATTTAACTACAGTTCGAAATAGCGCAAAATGGCATTTTATATTGTTATTTTTGTGCACTAAAACAAATAAATTGCAAGGAAATCTCAGTGTGTACTGTGTGATTTTGGAAACTTGTGTACAACTGTAGACAAGTTTTTCACGCCTTTTCCTCCCACAAGGCCGTACTTTCTATCTTTGATAATTAATATATATATAGCTGCTCGTGCTGATTCATTGACTGACTCACTGATTGATCACCCCTCCTGTAAAATTTTGTATGAAAATTTTTTTTTTCACTAATGGTTTCGTATAGAGGACAAAAATTCATTCGGAACAAAAATACGGAGAGAGCTGATGATTGAGGATTTCAAAGACGAGCGATGGGCACGCTTAAGGTATTGAAGATAGGTGGGGGGTGCTCGAGCAAATGTCACTCGAAACGTCATCCAATTGGCTGTCAGTTGAAAAAAAATTCAAAATGGCGAAAAAAAGATGGCCGCCATACAAATTTCGTCGGTGTCCATCTCGGAGGGTATAAAAGATGGAAGAGTGGTTTCTTCACAAAAGATGATCAGGGTCCGAAGGTTTAATTGATGAATAGAAAAAAAATTCAAAATGGCGGAGTTTATTTTTCCATAGGAAATGTATGGCGAATATTGTAGTTGGGAACTATGCAAGACTTTGAGACGGTTCCTTTTCAAATTTTGTTTTTATGGAAGAACTCTTATTCTGGCACATGATTCGGAGAAAAAATACGGAGAGTGGCGATGATCGAGGGTTTGGAAGATGGGTTAGGAGCACGGCCAAAGTATTGCAGATAGGTGGGAGGTGCTCAAACAAAAATTACTCGAAACTTCATCCAATTGGTACTGAGCCGAAGAAAACACCAAAATGGCGGATTCAAGATGGCGGCTATACAAATTTTGTCAGTGTCTATCTCACCAAGTATAAAAGATGGAAGAGTGATTTCTTTGCAAAAGATGATCAATACAGCTAAAAGTCTACTTGATGAACAGAAAAAAACAAGATGGCGGAATTTATTTTTCGATATACAAAATGTTTTTCCATGGATTGTTTCGTATAGAGGACAAAAAATCATGCGGGGTAAGAATTTTGAAAGAGCTGATGATTGAGGATTTTGGAGACGGGTGAGGAGCACGCTTAAGGTATTGAAGATAGGTGGGGAATGCTCAAACAAATATCACTTGAAACTTCATCCGATTGGCAGTGAGCTGAAAAAAACTCCAAAATGGCGGATTCAAGATGGCTACCATACTAATTTCGTCGATCACTTCTCTCACTGAGTATAGAAGATGGAAGTGTTTATTTTTTGCAAAAGATGATTAAGACATTAAAGATCTATTTGATGAAAAAAAAAGATTGCGTAATTTATTTCTCAATACAAAATATATTATGGCGATACATTTCCTTTTCAAAATTTGTTTTTTTGGAATAACTCCTTTTCTGACAAATGATTCGGAATTAAAATATGGAGAGTTGTAATGATCGAGGGTTTGGAAGATGGGTGAAGATAGGTAGAGGCTGTTCAAACAAAAAACACCCCAATGCGAAACCTCGCGGTCCGCTTTAGCGGGCCGCGCACCCACGCGCCATACTAGTTAATATATATATAGCTACTCGTGCTGATTCACTGACTGATTGATCACCTCTCCTGTAAAATTTTGTATGAAAAATATTTTTTTCACTAATTGTTTCGTACAGAAGACAAAAATTCATTAAGAACAAAAATATGGAGAGAGCTGATGATTGAGGATTTCGGAGACGGGCGAGGGGCACGCTTAAGGTATTGAAGATAGGTGGGGGGTGCTCGAGCAAATGTCACTCAAAACGTCATCCAATTGGCAGTGAGTTGAAAAAAAATTCAAAATGGCGAAAAAAAGATGGCCGCCATACAAATTTCGGCTTCGGCTAACTCAGAGGGTATAAAAGATGGAAAAGTGGTTTCTTCGCAAAAGATGATGAGGATCCAAAGGTCTACTTGATGAATAGAAAAAAAAATCAAAATGGCGGAATTTATTTTTCCATAGAAAATGTATGGCGAATATTGAAGAGACTACAAGTTGTGAACTATGCAAGGCTTTGATGCCGTTCTTTGGAGAAGTCTCAAAGAAAAATATGGGAGGACATGATGATTGAGGGTTTGGAAGATGGATGAGGAGCTCGGGCAGGGCATTGTAGATAGATGGGAGGTGCTCAAACAAAAATTACTCAAAACCTCATCCAATTGGCAGTGAGCTGAAAAAAATTCCTAAATGGCGGATTCAAGATAGTGGCCATACAAATTTCGTCGGTGTCTATCTCACTGAGTATAAAAGATGGAAGAGTGGTTTTTTGGCAAAAGATGATCTAGACGTAGTTAACTTGATGAACAGAAAAAAACAAGATGGTGAAATTTATTTTTCCATACAAAATATATGGCGAATATTGAAGAGAATGTAAGTTAGGAACTGATGCAAGACTTTGATACAGTTCCTTTTCAAAATCTTTTTTTATGGAAAAACTCTCATTCTGACAAATTATTCGGAGAAAAAATATGGAGAGTGATAATGATCGAGGGTTAGGAATATGGGGGAAGATAGGTGGAGGCTGCTCAAACAAAAAATACCTGAAAACAAAACCTCGCGGTCCGCTTGCGGGCCGCGCACCCACGCGCCATACTAGTTAATATATATATAGCTGCTCGTGCTGATTCACTGACTGATTGATCACCCCTCCTGTAAAATTTTGTATGAAAAATTTTTTTTTTATTAATGATTTCGTATAGAGGACAAAAATTCATTCGGAACAAAAATATGGAGAGAGCTGATGATTGAGGATTTCAGAGACGAGCGACGGGCACGCTTAAAGTATTGAAGATAGGTGGGGGGTGATCGAGCAAATGTCACTCGAAACGTCATCCAATTGGCAGTCAGCTGAAAAAAAATTCAAAATGGCGAAAAAAAGATGGCCGCCATACAAATTTCGTCGGTCTCCATCTCGAAGGGTATAAAAGATGGAAGAGTAGTTTCTTAGCAAGAGATGATCAGGATTGGAAGGTCTACTCAATGAATAGAAAAAAAAAACAAAATGGCGGAATTTATTTTTTCATAGAAAATGTATGGCGAATATTGAAGAGACTCCAAGTTTTGAATTATGCACGGCTTTGATTCGGCTCTTTGGAGAACTCTCAAAGAAAAATATGGGAAGACATGATGATTGAGGGTTTGGAAGACGGTTGAGCAGCTCGGGCAGGGTATTGTAGATAGGTGCGAGGTGCTCACACAAAAATTACTTGAAACCTCATCCAATTGGCACTGAGCTGAAAAAAACCCCAAAATGGCGGATTCAAGATGGCGGCTATACAAATTTCGTCGGTGTCTATCTTACCAAGTATACAAGATGTAAGAGTGGTTTCTTGGAAAAAGATGATCAATACCTCAAGATCTACTTGATGAGCAGAATGATTCGAAGAAAAAATATGGAGAGTGATAATGATCGAGGATTAGGAATAGGGGAGAGATAGATGGAGGCTGCTCAAACCAAAATACCCGAAAGCGAAACCTCGCGGTCCGCTTGCGGGCCGCGCACCCACGCGCCCTACTAGTTAATATATATATAGCTGTTCGTGCTGATTCATTGACTGACTCACTGATTGATCACCCCTCCTGTAAAATTTTGTATGAAAAATATTTTTTTCACTAATGGTTTCGTATAGAGGACAAAAATTCATTCGGAACAAAAATATGGAGAGAGCTGATGATTGAGGATTTCGGAGACAGGTGAGCAGCACGCTTAAGGTATTGAAGATAGGTGGGGGGTGCTCGAGCAAATGTCACTCTAAACGTCATCCAATTGGCAGTGAGTTGAAAAAAAATTCAAAATGGCGAAAAAAAGATGGCCGCCATACAAATTTCGTCGGTCTCCATCTCGGAGGATATAAAAGATAGAAGAGTGGTTTCTTGACAAAAAATGATCAGGATCGGAAGGTCTACTTGATGAATGGAAAAAATATTCAAAATGGCGGAATTTATTTTTCCATAGAAAATGTATAGCGAATATTGAAGAGACTACAAGTTGTAAACTATGCAAGGCTTTGATGCGGTTCTTTGGAGAACTCTCAAAGAAAAATATGGGAAGACATGATGATTGAGGGTTTGGAAGATGGATGAGGAGCCCGGGCAGGGTATTGTAGATAGATGGGAGGTGCTCAAACAAAAATTACTCAGAATCTCATCCAATTGGCACTGAGTTGAAAAAAAAAAAACAAAATTGCGGATTCAAGATGGCGGCTATACAAATTTTGTCGGTGTCTATCTCACCAAGTATAAAAGATGGAAGAGTGGTTTCTAAGAAAAATATGATCAAGAACTAAAAGTCTAAGTACTTGATGAACAGAAAAAAACAAGATGGCGGAATTTATTTTTCTACACAAAAAAAATTATTGATGGAAAAATACGGAAAGAGCTGATGATTGAAGATTTTGGAGACGGATGAAGAGCACGGCGAGGGTATTGAAGATAGGTGGGACGTGCTCAAACAAAAACTACTCGAATCCTCGCGGTCCGCTTGCGGGCCGCGCACCCACGCGCCATACTAGTTAATATATATATAGCTACTCGTGCTGATTCACTGACTGATTGATCACCTCTCCTGTAAAATTTTGTATGAAAAATATTTTTTTCACTAATTGTTTCGTACAGAAGACAAAAATTCATTAAGAACAAAAATATGGAGAGAGCTGATGATTGAGGATTTCGGAGACGGGCGAGGGGCACGCTTAAGGTATTGAAGATAGGTGGGGGGTGCTCGAGCAAATGTCACTCAAAACGTCATCCAATTGGCAGTGAGTTGAAAAAAAATTCAAAATGGCGAAAAAAAGATGGCCGCCATACAAATTTCGGCTTCGGCTAACTCAGAGGGTATAAAAGATGGAAAAGTGGTTTCTTCGCAAAAGATGATGAGGATCCAAAGGTCTACTTGATGAATAGAAAAAAAAATCAAAATGGCGGAATTTATTTTTCCATAGAAAATGTATGGCGAATATTGAAGAGACTACAAGTTGTGAACTATGCAAGGCTTTGATGCCGTTCTTTGGAGAAGTCTCAAAGAAAAATATGGGAGGACATGATGATTGAGGGTTTGGAAGATGGATGAGGAGCCCGGGCAGGGCATTGTAGATAGATGGGAGGTGCTCAAACAAAAATTACTCAAAACCTCATCCAATTGGCAGTGAGCTGAAAAAAATTCCTAAATGGCGGATTCAAGATAGTGGCCATACAAATTTCGTCGGTGTCTATCTCACTGAGTATAAAAGATGGAAGAGTGGTTTTTTGGCAAAAGATGATCTAGACGTAGTTAACTTGATGAACAGAAAAAAACAAGATGGTGAAATTTATTTTTCCATACAAAATATATGGCGAATATTGAAGAGAATGTAAGTTAGGAACTGATGCAAGACTTTGATACAGTTCCTTTTCAAAATCTTTTTTTATGGAAAAACTCTCATTCTGACAAATTATTCGGAGAAAAAATATGGAGAGTGATAATGATCGAGGGTTAGGAATATGGGGGAAGATAGGTGGAGGCTGCTCAAACAAAAAATACCTGAAAACAAAACCTCGCGGTCCGCTTGCGGGCCGCGCACCCACGCGCCATACTAGTTAATATATATATAGCTGCTCGTGCTGATTCACTGACTGATTGATCACCTCTCCTGTAAAATTTTGTATGAAAAATTTTTTTTTCACTAATAGTTTCGTACAGAAGCCAAAAATTCATTAAGAACAAAAATATGGAGAGAGCTGATGATTGAGGATTTCGGTGACGGGTGAGGGGCACGCTTAAGGTATTGAAGATAGGTGGGGGGTGCTCGAGCAAATGTCACTCGAAACGTCATCCAATTGGCAGTGAGTTGAAAAAAAATTCAAAATGGCGAAAAAAAGATGGCCGCCATACAAATTTCGTCGGTGTCCATCTCGGAGGGTATAAAAGATGGAAGAGTAGTTTCTTCATAAAAGATGATCAAGATTGGAAGGTCTATCTGATGAATAGAAAAAAAATTCAAAATGGCGGAATTTATTTTATCATAGAAAATGTATGGCGAATATTGAAGAGATTACAAGTTGTGAACCATGCAAGGCTTTGATGCGGTTCTTTGGAGAAATGTCAAAGAAAAATATGGGATGATATGATGATTAAGGGTTTGGAAGATGTTTGATGAGCCCGGGCAGGGTATTGTAAATAGATGGGGGCTGCTCAAACAAAAAATACTCAGAACCTCATCCAATTGGCACTGAGCTGAAAAAAAAAACCAAAATGGCGGATTCAATATGGCGGCTATACAAACGTTGGTATCTATCTCACCAAGTATAAAATATGGAAGAGTGGTTTCTTGGAAAAATATGATCAAGACCTAAAGGTCTACCTACTTGATGAGCAGAATGATTCGGAGAAAAAATATGGAGAGTGATAATGATCGAGGATTAGGAATATGGGAGAGATAGGTGGAGGCTGCTCAAAACAAAATACCCGAAAGCGAAACCTCGCGGTCCGCTTTAGCGGGCCGCGCACCCACGCGCCCTACTAGTCTATATATATATATTTTTATATATAAAACAAAGTCGTGTTAGTTCGAACACTTATAACTCGAGAACGGCTGGACCAATTTTCAATGTTTTTGATTTGTTATATTTGGGGCCGTCCCGAATAGCAAAATAACTATAAATAATAAAAAACATTGAAAAATTGACGAAAACATAAAATAAAAGAAAAAACATTTTCCCATACAAAATGTTCATTGGTTTGGCAACTGTCAAATGTTCGTCCCGTCGATACGGTAAACTCTCTCACCCGTACCTATAATTATAATTCTTCTGTACGTGTGTTTGTCACGTAACTCCGCCTAAACGGCTGGACCGATTTGTATGAAATTTTGTGTGTATATTTCAATGGGTTTCTGGATGGTTTGAAAACACGATTACCGGTTAAGTACAGGTAACCCAACCGGGTCTCTGTAAATGGCGCCGATGTCCGTATGTCACCGGGCAGGACGAAGTCTGCCGGGTCCACTAGTATATTATAATTATTATATTATGTATGGACACAACCTTCTTTGACACAGTTCCGTGGTAGAACCGGTGGTAGAGTCTTAACTTGACTAGTCATAAGAGGCACAAGTACGTGGCGTACACGAAATAAATTATTATGTACAACAAATTCATCCGTGTTTCCCACTGCCTATTAGGCGTTGCTTCCTTCACCAAGGAACGGTGCTCCATAGAACAGTATAGAGTGATTGATTGATTTAATTATCCATCAAGTTTCAGGGTCCGGTGCGTCCTACGAGTGACGAGGGTGAACTCCGATGACAAAGTACTTAAATCGAGAGTGTTTAAAGGTATCATTTCATAGCAACGCGCTATATACAGGATCTTTCTATAATTATTTATCTGATCATAATAATTCATTATACCTACTTAGTATTTTCTTTAGTATTGTATCTTTATTTATGCAAATAAGTAATATTGACGTGTCCGCCACTTATTAAGTTTATTATTATGATTGTTAGAACGATAGCCGTAATCCAAACAGATGTTTTTAAAAATTTTGTCTCTGTGTTTGAACGGGCTAATCTTCAGCTGAACCGATTTAGTTCCCACGCCTGGTGTCTCCCCCCCCCTTCCTCTCCGGAATAGTAATAGGTATCTCTTACACATCTCTCTACACGTCTCTACATGTCTCAACGTACATATGTCTCCCCGACCTTTTGGGTCGACCCAAAAGTTTGGTTAAAAAGTGGTCAAAATCGTGTACAAGCCAATCCGTCCATAGCTCAATTCATTATTACAATTAGTTAACAAAATGTTCAATAGGCTGCCACCGCACCGGATTACTGAATGAGCGGCGCATAGTAGTTCTCGACCGGGAGCGGCCAGTTTAGTTCCCAGTTCTTTAGTGAACTAGGTCGCTCTTTTAGTTCACTACTTCCCGTTTTGAACGAGAAAAAGTAGTAGGTCTTGCGCATAGTAGTTCTCGACTGAGAGCGCTCAATTTAGTTCCCAGTTCCTTAGTTCTAGGTCGCTCTTTCAGTTCACTAGTTCCCGTTTTGAACCAGAGAAAGGCAGATCTTTCGCTCACTATGTGCCTTGCTCCTGCACGCGTTCATTTAATAAAATAGCTAAGTATCTTGTTATTTTTAACTTGTAATAAATTAATTTTAAATAACATTGAACTTGTAGAATTTTAATTTTTAAGTATATGATTTTTTTTATTTGTATGTATATAAATGTGTTCAAAAAAATATAATTTGACCGAGGAACTAAACGAACAATGTGAAATACGTACAGTTAAGTGCTTATACGCATTAGCGGTCAACTGCGTACGCGGCTGACCGCGCGGCTAGCCGCTTTTATATTTTTATATGCAACCGCTCATTTTGTACGCACTAAACCGCGACGAAATTCTATAAAAAGCACTAAATCATCATGCAGTAGCTCGGACGATGCCGCGCTCTCGCTCACTCTCGGTTCTCTAACGAACTAAGGAGTTGCGGATCTGCCAATCTGGGAACTAGGTCCTTAGTTCTAGGAACTAGTTCGTACGCGAACTACACAAGACTACAGCGACAGGTAGAATGCCCGGACCGGACATCGCCCGATGCTAATGGATATTGTGCCGGTAATTGGGTTTCCGTCGCCCGATGCAAGATGATAGCGGCGTTATTGACTTCACATCTATGCGAATCGTTGTGAATAAGACTAGCTCTGCAATGGACAAGTTTCTAATAATTTTCTTTAAAAATTTTTATAAAATCTTAAGTTCAATAAAAGAAAAATCTGAAAGAATTATTAAATTATCTCAAAAACTGAAAAAGTTATTGAACTTTAAAGTTGCTATAAAAAAATTAAAAAATAATATACTTACTTAAAATAAAAAAATAATATAATTTCGTTTCATGCGGCGCTCCAGCGTATAACGTCATACCTAGCTACAATCCGCTGAGAGGTATCTTTTCCATGTTTTTCTTGTTTTACCAATTTCTGCAACATTTCTGACCCGATTTGCGTTATTTATTATTTAAATTATAACACAATACAAAAATAGTTGGATTCGATTTTGTTACTGATTTTGAGCAAACTACTTTTAGGTTTTGCTTTAAGTAAAACTAAGTTGTATACTATATTCATAAGAAAGTGAACCTACGAATTTTCGCTCATTTAATGAATTTAACCTACCTACTACGAATGTTGTCGTCAGAGGTGAAGATGTAGACGAAGGTTGTTTTGTTGTCTGTTGAGATTCCGGAACATTACCACAGTAATATTTGTTCCCCTTTGGAACGACGCCAAAAGAGACTCATTCCCAAACGCCAGTTCTTACATGCAAAAGTTTCACTTTTTCTTTCAAACATTTGAGTAACTAAGAGTAGAATGTATGAGTGGATGGATATTCGGATGGTCCTATGAATAAATACATTTTTTGAATACAAAATAGGATGCTTATTACAATATTAGACTGCATCGTCACTTACCTAATATACTACGGGAGGTCGAAGTTCAATTTAAAAAGTCATTTTATACCGACTGGAAATTTTAACAACAATAGTTTAGACCTAACCCATCACAGCTCCGAACTTTAGCTGCCGCACCAGTGGTGGAGTTAAGAGTGAGAGCATGTGAAAGTGCTTGAAAATCAAAGCGCTCCGAGTGATTTTATCCCGGACAAAAATGGTCTTAAATCATTGTTTCAATCATTTTTGATACAGAAACAATATTCAGCTGCACCGCCGAGGGTGGGTTATACGTCCGCTACGCTCATGAAGTGCATTAAAATTTAAAAAAAAAAGTTATTTTATACCTTATGAAATTTATGCAGCAGAATTTTCACACTTTTAAAATAATAAAGAAAATCTTCAGCTGCACTTCTGGTGGGGGAAAGACCGTCAGTCAGCGTGATAAACATTTTGCGCGCTCAGTGCATTTAGCCTAGTAAATCTAGGAAAAACATCCTATAGTTTTAAAAATTGGCCAAATGTATTCTTTGGGCCTTCCTCTTGAATATATCCAAAACCCCGTATGGGGGTGCGGAACCAGCCGCCATTTTTAATTTTGTCCCTTTTTTCGGTTTTTTTCTCATATCACGAAAATCTCTACGAATAGCATTATAATTAATTCTGACAAAGTTTTAATATACAATTTGCCACAAATGTGGTCTCCGACCTCCCGTAGTATAAGTGCTTTCGCAGTCATGGATAAAAATCATCCAATTAAAAAATTGTATCAATCCATACCTACTACTTATAGTATTAAAAGTCAAAAGTAACTGTCTGTCTGTTATGCTTTCTGCTGCTACACCGATTTTCACGAAAGGAACAGAAATATACTAGACTCTAGAGCTTGAAGAAGGACATAGGGTAGATACTTTTTATCCCAGAAAATCATAGCGTTCCCAATTTTTTTCCCGTTTTTTTTAATCTAAATCCACGTGGATGAACTCGCGGAATTCAACTAGTATTATTGTAGGTATTGTATTCTCATGTTTTTAAAGTTATTTATGCTAGGTGTAAGCGGATTAAAAATCTTTTTATGCTTTTGTGCATAAAAGTGTTTACCTATTAAAATGACGAAGTCACGCGCATCAGGGCGGTAGAAAAAAAAATAAAGCTTACCTGATGAGCAGCAATGCGCAGAGCACCGTCAGCAGCGGCAGGAAAGTGGCGAAGCAAGCCAGGAACAGTGTCTGCATGTCCGTGAAACCTGAAAACATGGATAGAACTACGACAGGTCACATGCCTACATGCTGCCCATTGGGCACGCACCTTGCGCCAGCCATCACAATGCATGACATGCAGGCATGTGACCTGTCCTACCCCGGCGGCATACATAGCACAAATATTTTCACAAAAACTTCAAGGACTTGTCTGAACGTAGGTATGTGTGGCCGGGGTCTTTAAAGTTTGAACATTAATTGTACTTTGCCTTTCGGTACTATCGGTTTTTTGAGCGCAAAGCATTTATAGCTCAAATTCAAATAAAGCGAACGTCGTAGTGTTAGAGCAGGGCCGCACTGCGAAAATTATTCGCGCGAATAAAATTCGCGCGGTTTATATTCCGCATTTTAATATATTTTTCTCGCGAATTTTAAATCGCATGTGCGTGCAGCTTCATACATTCCCATATGTCACAGAATTTTGCGAAAAAATTCGCGCGAATAAATTTCGCAATGCGGCCTAGGCCTTAGAGCGAGGCCGCACTGCGAAATTTATTCGCGCGAATTTTTTCGCAGAATTCTGTGACATATGGAAATGTATGAAGCTGCCCGCACTTGCGATTAAAAATTCGCGAAAAAAATATATTAAAATGCGGAAAATAAACCGCGCGAATAAAATTCGCGCGAATATATTTCGCAGTGCGGCCTCGGCCTTAGTTTTAAGTTTCCGTAAGTGAACAGTGTACCAATTTTGAATAAAGTTTATTTGATTTGATTTGATCGAACATAAGTATTATGTGCAAAGTCTGTGTGGCCGGTGCAAACCTGTGTTCAAATATTTGTCCGTGTAGGCGCTGGGGTTATATTATAACAATTTAAATTCAAACTTATCCACTTTGACATACGAAATTTATTACGGACTAGCTGACCCCCGCAACTTCGTTCACGTAGATATAAGTTTTTATATAGGATCGGATCGGATCCCATAATTCTTTTATATACTACTAACTAAATGTAGCTTAAGTTACTCCTTATAACATTAAAAGTTCCATTAAAATCGATCCAGCCATTTCGGAGATTAGCTGGAACAAATAGACAGACCGACAAATATAAAATATAAACGCACACCAGTTTAAAATAAGCCGTACGTTCAAAGATCCGGGTCCCAAGTTATTTGAACCCAATAAATGTGTGTCATTTCTGAACTAAAAAACCTATGACCTTGAAATATGTATAAAATACTACCTTTCTAACAAAAAAAGAATGAGTGAAATCGAACAACGCGTTAATGAATTACAGCTAAATACACGTTTTAACTTTCATCCCCTCTCCCAAGGGAACCGTGCTGAATTTCGGGATAAAAAGTATCCTATGTCCTACCTCGGAGTATAAACTCATATCGTACCAAGTTTCATTTGAATCCATTCTGTAGTTTCGGCGTGATGCGCGGCCAAGATACAGACAGACAGACAGACAGACAGACAGACAAAAATGAAAAAAATTGCAGTTTTGGATTCAGTATCGATTATAGAGTGCCCTCCAATAAAAATTTTCAAAATATCTTCAATGTACAGAATTGGATCTGTTACAGTTTTATTATATTATAGAAGATAGATAGAAGATAGATAGAAGAAGATACGGAAAACCGTCATAACGCCTCTTTGCTTCAATAATGTGTTATCTTGAAAAATGCAACAGGAGACTGTTTTATAACTTTCAAAAAATTATTGAAATATGCTATCAGACTATTAACTAACTATAACTTTCGGAAAATTATTGAAATATGAAAAAATCGAACACGGTGGTTTTAATTATATCAAATAAAAAAAATGATTTTTCGGACTTGTCACATTATTGAAGCAAAGAGGCGATAAGTGTCTTCGCCGCCTTCGGTGCAGTAATGCTTTCAAGATATGCGCGAAGGTATCGCTCTAAAATATCGCCGTGGGCGAAAGCTCTCCTATGCGATTTAAACAGGTCACGGATGTAAAATCTATGCGATCATTTCGCGCAGACAGAATATTTAGCATCAGAGTTGTTCTTTTTTTAATAATAATAGCGGTCAAAGCGGGTCACCTGTTAAGTGATTACCACCGCCCATGAACTTTAGCAGCACCTGAGGAACCACTAATGCGTTGCCGGCTTTTGAGGAAGGGGACTGGCTCTTCAGCTCGCTGCCGGAGCACACGGATGCTTTGCGGCAGATTACGGCTGAAGTGTGGTCGCTAGCCAGGCGAATTAGGAGTAAAATCCTACCACAAAGCGGTGATACCATCTAGATTAAGTTGTGTGGTATCAGGTACAACGACCCGTAGAGGGGACTGAGAGAGTCTGGGCCTCGTTAGCATTGGCAGGGTGCACCACGCAGGTGAGGTTGACTTTGGCCACATCGTTGGAATTTGGGCCACTTACATCCCAACATGAAGTTTGTGTGAGGGGAGGTTTCAACCTTCGACCTTTTAGACGGTCCTCTCCGTGTACCGTGTAGTTTGAAGCTTACCCATTTCGTGACCTGTTTCATAAGTCTAATTGGTCTCTGCACGACCTGAATTGCTTAATACGGCTCAACTAAACCGATACCTATCTAGTAACTTGCCAGCCCCGGATCTTCAGTTTTTTCGAGGCGGGGCAAAACCTGAAAAATGCCGCCCCCACCAATATTTTCGGTATACCAGTATCGGTCACCAGTATAACCAACATAAGACGAGTAGTTGCCCCCCCCCCCCCCCCCGAAATTCATGAAATGTAAAAAAGTATACTCTTTCCTCCTCAACCTTTAAACTACGTATATTGCCTAGAGACGTCGTTTTGTCCTTAAAATAAAGTTAATTAGATTTGTTACACCATTTGTGCGTATAATTCTACCCGTAAAATGAGTAATATATAAACTTAAACTAAATAAATAAACTTACTTACTAAACTTACTAATATCCCCAACATCGCGGTCGAAAGACCAATTCTTAAAATTTCACTTTTTTAGAAAAAAAAAATCTATTTTAGTCTACTTTCAAAATGTAACTAAGTATAGAAAATATTAAAAAAAAGCGTAAAACTATATGGCCTACTTAAATGTCGTTTTACGTTTAAATTAAAGTTAATTATATTTACTACAACATTTTTTCATTTAACTTTACCTGTAAAATCAGTATTTTCCCCAATATTGGAGTTTAAAATTGACCAAATCTTAAAATTTAACTTTTTTGGAAATAATTGTCAAGTTTTGAAGAACTGTAAGTATCTCAGTAAATATTGAATTTTTAGAGCTGGTTCTAGACTTAAATTGTAGCAATTTTAGATTACTTTAAAAAAGTATTGAACATTTTGTTAAAAACGCATAAGTAGTTTAGGTTTATATTGAAAAATCCAAAAAAAGTGCAAAAATTTTGCGGTTTTTTAAGTGCTGCAAAGTTAGCACAGGTCTTTCGAAGCTGCAAAATCAGATTTAGACTACTAGTAGTAGTCCTAACATCATATTAAAAAATCAGAACTTGCCGTTTGATTGCGATTTTAATGTAAGATTTGACTGGCGTAGGTAGTAGATTCGACGTGATTCGTGGCCAAGATTGTAGACAGACAGACAAAAATGAAAAAACTACAGTTTTAGGTTTCGTATCGATTATAAGTACTAAATATACAGTGCCATTCAAAAGAATTTTCAAAATATTTTCAATGTAATACAAAATATGACCTGTAATAGTTTGAAATATGTACCAATACAGTGGCGGATTAGATGTCGACAGCGGTCTAGGCAGCACCTTATCGGCGCCCCTGATTGGCTGAACTAACGGCTAGTTCTGATTTTTTAATATGTTGTTAGGACCAATAAAAGTCGTGTAGATATAGGTAGACGTGTACTAATTCAAGTTTGCAGCTTCGAAAGACCTGTGCTAACTTTGCTGCTGCACCTGCTCAATTAATTTTGGCGCCCCTTCTTATCTCGCGCCCCTAGGCACGTGCCTAGTTTTCCTTAAGGATAATCCGCCATTGACCTATAGAGTATTTTACTACCTACTATACTGCGCGTTCAATCATCGCAAAGTTGCGATAGTGCTGTACTCAGCATTTTGAATTTGCCGCCCTCTGAATCTGCCGCCCGGGGCACGGGCCCCGGCCTGCCCCCCCCTAGATCCGGGCCTGTAACTTGCCGTGCCCGAGTCGTTTAGATAATTCCCGGTAAATTGATTAAGCGAAGTGTTTTTAACCCCCGACGCAAAAACGACGAGGTGTTATAAGTTTGACGTGTCTGTGTGTGTGTGTGTGTGTGTGTCTGTTACACCGTAGCGCTCAAACGAGTGAACCGATTTGAGTGCAGTTTTTTTGTTTGGATGGTGAATTAGTCGAGAGTGTTGTTAGCTATGTTTGATGAAAATTGATCCAAGATGGCCGCCGCTACAAAATGGCGAATTACATATTTGTTCACAACTCCCTTAATATGGGTATCAAATGAAAGGGCTTGACTAGTAGAATAGCACTATGCAAATCCAAGAGGGCCACTGCCACAAAATGGCGAATGTTGGGGGTTTTTAATTTATTCTTGTTGTTAAACCACTTTAGGGTTGAATGTAAGCAGGCGTTATTTTCCAGAAGTCTACGGTGCATAAGGAAAAAATAAACTATTCACTTTTGCTGACTTTTATGTGTTGTATAGAAACATACCTACTCTAAGCACCTTTCACTACGAAACCAGAGTATCTTCAGGATAAGTTGACTTAACGGTGTCATTGCAATTGTGCATTGAAAGTCAACATCTCCTGAAGATGATAAATAAGTTTTTAGTATTTAGTATATTTTAGTCAAGTATAGAGACTGTAAAAAATCCTCTTTATGAAATAGTTTAAAAAGATATGACCAACGCCTTTGATGTTTGCGAAAAAGCCGGCATTACTAGAGACTAGTACCACCCTAGGGCTGTCACCATACTTGACCCAACATCTAATATAAATGGCATATGCAGTTGGAGTGCACCCTGCCGCGTTTCGCCGCTCACACCCCGCACGATTGCTTTGATTAGTATCCGTTGGTCGAGTGTGTTGGACCCTTTAGACTGTCGTTGTATTCGTTGTATGACAAAAGGCAGCGCCATTTCTACACACTTCTATACATATAAACCGCGCTTTTTTGGTTTTTACATCTTTGACAACCTCCCTGGCGCAGTGGTGAGCGCTGTGGTCTTATAAGTGGGAGGTCCCGGCACACGAGTAGATAAATACAGAGAGGAAGCTTCATACAAACGGCCCGCTGTAGGTACACTCACACAAACACACACACCAACGGTTCACGGACGCCCACTCTGTCCACCAACCGGTACAGTTGGGTGACAAACGTGCGCATATGTGTGAGTGTACCTACAGCGGGCCGCTTGTAGAAGCTTCCCCTGTGTATTTATCTACTCGTGTGGTCCCGGGTTCGGCAATTTGGGATTTTATAATTTCTAAATTGTCTCTGGTCTGGTCTGGTGGGAGGCTTAAGCCGTGGCTGGTTACCACCCTACCGCCAAAGCCGTGCCGCCAAGCAATTTAGCGTTCCGGTACGATGCCGTGTAGAAACCGTTCAGGGGTATACATACCTCTTCCAAGTTAGCCAGCTTCCATCTTAGACTGCATCATCACTTACCATGAGGTGAGATTGCAGTCAAGGTGTATAAAAAAAACATCGCCTACTTAACTACTAGTACGAGTACACATTCCGTTAAGATGTGTCTCAGTAAATCGGTTTACCGAAGTATAACGTTATTTATATCAAATTGAACAGATTTTACGGCTGCGAAGGCCGGTGCTATTCATTACTATCGGGTCTCGGCGCTACTAGCGCTACTGGAGTGCGCTCTAAGTCATAAGGTTGAGCGATTTAAATTATTACATTAATAACACACTAATATTATAAAGTTGAAAGTTTGTGTATTTGTGTATGTTTTTGTTACTCTTTAACACCGCAACTACTGATCCGGTTTGGAGATAGATTATGCCCTAACTTAACACATAGGCTACTTTTTATCCTGGAAAAATCCACAGTTCCAACGGGATTTTAACTACATCTATAGGTAGATTACTATAGCAAACTTCCTTAAAAGTAGGTGTAAAGGTTGGAAAATAGAGCGGGAACGGAAACCGGAAATCCATGATTCCCTCGGGATTTGCGAAAAACCGAAATTCATGCGGGCGAAGCCGCAGGCAGAAGCTAGTAATATAATGTTTTCTTTTAAACTATTTAAACCGCCTTCTTCCATGCCTTGAAATGTAGTACCCCACTGAAAGCACATCCCATGCCGGAATACAAATCCTCCCGAAAACAAGGGTACACCGTAAATTCGGCCACTCGTTAATATCTCAAAAAGGTTCAATCGAGCCGGGTTTAAGTCCCTGATGGGCGCACACCTCGTAAACACGCTTTTCGGAACGAACGCAATTAATCAGGCAATCGCTAATTTCGTAGTTCGTGTGTGTGAATATTTCTAAATTCGTCATTGCCGGCAAACTGGCAGGCTGATCACCTCATTTTATGGTACCTATTTATTAGAATAGAACAGAAAATTTTATTATTCAAATAAACTTTTACAAGTACTTTTGAATAGTCAAATGAATCTACCACTGGTTCGGAATGGTGCTTACAATTCTACACATGTGAAGAAGGGCAGACAAAAGTAGCCCCATTTCCGACGTACGTAACGATAAGTCTATTTTTTTTTTGTTCTTAAACGTAAAACTGAGCCGGATTTGTATAAAATATTATTGAACGCCATTATCAGGAGCGCATTTACCATATCCTCTACCAGACACCTTTGAACTTTTAAACTTTAACGGCATTTGGCAGGGGATAGCAACTGTATAATAAGTGTCCGGAATTGTATAACGTGATGTCTAAAGTTATCCTGAAGAAAAAATTAGACTTTATACTTTGACGTAAGATTTTTTAGATCTTTGTTACCCGTTATCTCCCAAAGTAACCATGATCCTAACTTCATAGTCGCTGATCGTTCTTACCTGTGTTGAAGACACACACAGAGAAACTTTCAGCTTTTATAAAATAACGAAGGTCTGGCCGTCGTAGGCTCTTGGGCTAATATTGGATTTGTATATGTCAACGCGATGACGAGGTCTAATTACTAAATAGCGGTCACAACCATGTGGCCACCCTTAATATATCCAACATCAGTTAAAGGCTTGGTCAGAGCTGTCATGTTAACCCGGTTAACCGCACACACATGGCAGTGGTATTAAATTATTTGAGCGTGACAATGACAAGCCTAACCATCGAATTAATCCGATCCTAAATAAAAATTTCCCAGCTTACGTCGCGCGTCCCTGGGAATACCGACCGCCCTTTATTTATGATCAGTATGCTGAATTACATATTTTATGAAATGAATTTCCGGATTCTTACCCGGGAATGTTCCGAATTTGGGGTAGACGCGCGCGTCCTAAATTCAGATTATACGTAAGATTATTTACTTCTAGAAGTAAGAAACTATTTGAAGAATGTCTACTCACTTGTGTCCGGCGCCAAATCGTTTTCAACATTGTGAGCTGTGATGTTCGCGAGATTATAAGCACTCTTATTTTCGTTTATATTCGACGGCTTTATAACCTCTACCAACTCTACATAGTCCACTTTCCTCAATACATCTGTACTATTTCTATTCTTATCTAAGCTATTTACACTGAATGCATTGTCTTTTGCAGTGGCGTTTTCGCTGCCGTTAATTTTAGCAGCGATTAAAAATTCAAATCTAGGCGTATCAACAAACTCAGACTCAGGTCTGAAAAGAATATCCGTCAATGTTTCTTCCCTGTCCGACTCCGAATCTATCATCTCTTCTAGCAACGGACTTGATATGTTCAATTGTTTTTCGAAAGCTCCCGCTTCGTTATTAGGTATTTCTAGTATACTAATTTGGTCTTGCTTATTTATCTTCTTTCTCGAGAACGCTTCATCTCTGTCTTGCTCTGCGTTGACTATCGCTTCCATGTTGGTATTGGAATTTTTATTAGTCTCTTCTGCCGTTTCCTCTTCATCGGCAACTATAAGCGTATCAGAATTAGAGTCTACTGGTATATTAAAACTACTATTATTAGAGAAACCCATAACTATGTCGCTCGAATTGAAATCCGAATATGGCCTCGAGTGAACCAAGTCCGCTGATAACAATGCGTTTAGTAGGTAGAACATTAGTTTTAACTTCACATTCGTCATATTTCCTCAGGCGTTGCCGTCTCTAGTCAAATATTTTTTGCCATTTTCAGTTCGAAAGGTGAAAGTTCGAGGTTGTTCTAGTTCTGTTGCACCATTTTCATTCCGTCGCAGCCGTGCACCCAATCTGCGAACAAAGGAAACTATTAAGTATGCAACTTTTTTCATAATCAGATTTTACCTGCGTGTTCTTCCCAAATACCTATACATTTTTCATATCTTCATTCATTCTTTTTAAGCCTTGATACCTACTGTTTTATTATTGGTTTTTAAAATTGTTTTTATGTTAGATAATAAAACTAATTTAAACAACACGCCATGTGCGATTCGGACCCCCGCACGGGGTGCGGTTCGGTAAAAGTTCCCGGTTCGATTTCCGATTGGGTCAGTTTACAATATTGTATTTTGCCTAAAACGCAAGCAGAATCAATTCAGAAGTTCTCGTATAAATTTTAATGTTTTGCTACAAATAAAGATATTTCTATTTTATTTTTTAAATCAACCTATAGAATATGTAGATCATAATCTTTCAAAGTGGAAGACATCGAAACATAATAAGAAAAAAGTATCACAAATAAAGCTGCGCGGATGATAAACGAGTGACTCAATATTTATTGTGGATTAAGCTGATTTATTGGAGCCTTTCAAACGACGCCCGATCTTAGAAATATGAAAATAATACTAGGCAGGGATACAGTAAGAAGCAATGAGCGATTGTTGCAAAAAAAGCAACCAAATGAATCTAATTATCGAAAAATGGAACAGACGACTATCGATTTATTCAATATAATATTTTGGGTCTAAGAAATATTTCATTTCCGAGCTAGACATCGCAACAAACCGTGAAAAAAAAATCCAAAAAATGGTCGTTAGTTTTGGTCACAGCTTATAAACTCACAGCTTATAAACTATTGTATGAATCGTTGTTTTCAGTATTTGTTGTTTAAATAGAGCATATGGTACATAATAGACTGAAATATCATATATTCCTAACTAGTTTACTTTTTGAGATAGCCCCCGTCACAAAAATGGTCTAAAACTGACAACTTTGATGGCCCCCCATTTCCTTATTTTTTGAGCAAAAAATTAAAAAAAATATATATATTCATACTCTACTTAATGAGCTCTAAACAATGATACTCCACAAGCTAGGGTTAGAAATTTTTTTTTCCGGCTCTTTTTCCATGTATGGGAGCCCCCCTGAAAAATAATTTAATTCAATTTCTAATTAAATATTTGATTTCGGGTCAACGTTTTACACCAAATACCAAAATTTCAGGTTTGTAACTTATTTCGTCTCCGAGCTAGAGACCTGTGACCGGCGGACGGACAGACAGACAGACAGCAGACTGCATTAATAGGGCTCCGTTTTTACCCTTTGGGTACGGAACCCTAAAAAGGAAATTATTTCGTAATCGCAGAGAAACATTACAATTTGTATTTTATAGGTATTTTATGTGCCATGACGTAACAACTTTTCTTAAAATATAACACTGTCTTTGTCATGTCCTGCCAGATACATGTTACTTTGCCAGATACCCTTCGAATCTCGATAATCGTGTTAATACAGAAGCCTATCGGAGCCCCGCAGTGCTCTCAAAAGAGAGCTTTACTTCTTAACGCCTCGCTATTGAACGAGAATTTCGCTGGAAAAGCTTTCTTTGCCTTAAATAAAAGTAGGTATCGTTTCTTCGCCCGAAAATTGGTAATGTAAAAGGGACAAATCTATCAATATTTTTAGGGATCCGTAAATAAAAGTACTTGATTTTTTTTAAATATTGTGTGATATTAGATATTTTGCAATAAGAGAGCAAAGTTTGTTTCTGTTGCGAGTATCCTGAGCAAGCGAAGGATTTTATAATAATAACTAGATGATGCCCACGGCTTCGCCCGTGTGTATTTAGGTTTGTAAAAATCTCGTGGGAACTTTGATTTTCCAGAACAACAAGCTATAATTTAAAAATTAAAAAAACCCGACTGCCATGCTAAAAAACGAACTAAAAAATAATAAACTACCACTTACAGTGTAGTTGTTATTTATTTTGTTTTTCATGATTTGTCACTCCAAATTGATTTAAAACATATAGATTGTATACATTTTCGTACTCGCCTTTTAAAGCCCTTTATTTTGATACCCCACTCGAGGGTCTTGAAGAAAAAAATTTTTTTCAGCCCGCACATTAAAGTGCATAACATTCGCCATTTTGATTTTTTATGAATTTTATGTACCCAGTAACATTTGCGCCGTCAAGACAAATCTAATGACGTATAATTCATCAAAATAGGTTGAGCCGTTAAGTAGTTACGAACTGACATAGGAAACGGTCATTTTCTACGATTTATCACTCCAAATTGTTTCCAAATATATAAATTTATACATTTTCGTATTTGCCTTTTGAATCCCTTTATTTTGATACCCCACTCGAGGGTCTTGAAGAAAAAAATTTTTTTCAGCTCGCACATTAAAGCGCATAAAGTCCGCCATTGTGATTTTTTTTTAAATTTAGGTACCCTATAACACTCGCGTCATTGAGACAAATCTAATGACGTATCATTTATCAAAATCCGTTGAGCCGTTGATTAGTTACAAGCGGACATAGGAATGGACATACATACACACAGGTGAAACACATATACCCAGTCGGGTAATAAAAAGTAACATATCTGTAGTAAGTAGTAACCCGTCCACAAAACGGAAAAATTCCGTGGGATCCTTACGATTTCGGAATCCAATTCCTTACAGCATCAGGGTTGAGGAGTTGGACATGTAACTACTCGAGGTCATTCAACAATAAAGTCTTTAATTGATATCCCCAATATCAATTTAAATAACCGACAGTGCCTAAATCCCATTAGTTTTGGGGATCAGATCCCCTACAGCATCAGGATTGAGGAGTTGGAATCCAAATTTTTTGTAGGACAATGTCGCAATGTTTCTCTATCGATTAAAAAAAATTTACGCAAATCGGTTCAGAAATCTCGGAGATATCGGTGTACATAGGTAGAAAAACACAACTCCTCCTTTTTTTAAAGTCGGTTAAAAAAGTAGCCTATGTCACTCCCTGATTAATTCTCTACTTGTATGTGAAAGTCCCGTCAAAATCGGTTCAGCCGTTCCAAAGATTAGCCCGTTCAAACAGACAGACAGACAGACAGACAGACAGACAGACAAAAATTTTAAAAACGTGTGATTCGGTTATAGTATCGTTCAAATAACCATATGAGCTTAATATGAGGTAGTTATTTCGATATTACAGACAGACACTTCAATTTTATTTATTAGTATAGATTTAATCACGGGCATAGGTATAGAGTGATTCTAGTTAGTAGTTCCGACTTCCGGTAATAGTTACTACTAGCGCCACACCCTGGCTTCGCAAGTGTAGTCATACCAGTACACAATATCTACCAATAGTCTTATCCCACCATACATTGTTTTGGTATACCTATCTCAAACGGATTAGGCAGCGTTTTGATGAAAAATCCCAGGCGGCTTGACTTTTTCTGATATTTTGAACAATTATCGTCATATTTCAACCAATTTGCACAAAATCTTTACGAATTATAAACCTTGACCTTCCTCATAAATCACTATCTATTGTTGAAAATCCGCGTTCAGAAAATTTTTTGAGTTTATTGCGAACAGACAGACAAACTTGGCCGGGGACTTTGACTTTGTTTTATAATATTTTTTTTAACTGTGTCGTTGGTCTAGTGGTTAGCATATTCGACTGCAGATCAAGAGGTCCCGGGTTCGATTCCAGGGTCGGGCAAATAATTGTTAGGTATTGGGTTTTTCTGTCAAGAAATTATCTTTGCCAGCCCGAAGTTGGTGCCTCAGAGAGCACGTTAAGCAGTCGGTCCCGGTTATTATCACTATCATATTGTGACAATATTCGTTAAAGTTCGCCAACCCGCATTGGAGCAGTGTGGTGGGTCTAAGCTCTAATCCCTCTCTCCTACGAGAGAGAGGAGGCCTGTGCCCAGCCGTGGGACATATTTTTATAGTATTAGTATTCTTTACTAGAGAGTTAGTTCTGAAATCTAATTTGGTCAGCCACTAGGTAAACAGGTTCGACTAGTGTTAAAGTTTACAAGTAAGTAGGTAATAGTTCAAGCAGCTGGCCAAAGTTAGAGCAATTCAGCTAACTCGTTAAACGAATAACTTTACAGGAGTTTAAATCGACCGTTTACTTCACATATGCATTTATACTATGAATTAGTTTTCACATAAAAACTGACCTTACCTGGGTATGTAATTAAACAAATTCCGGAATCACCGATAATGACTAACTGCTGACTTTGCAAATATACTTACAACTTACAATAAGTAAAGTAAATTTTCCCCGTGATTTCGCCGGAGTGGACAAATACAAAAAAAACATATTACTTACTGTATCCACGGGAACTGTTTGTTTTCCCGGCAGTGTTAAAAAGACCATCTGCATTCACTTATCCACTGACGGACAAGATGAATGTCTACCAATAAACGACTAGAAATCAAGAGCGGGACTGCGCTAACGGCTTTACGTGCTCTCCGAGGCAAGGTGTAGGGAAAATGGCGGCGCTACAACTAGCACACTCCATTTTCCCTACTCCGGGCTGTAGGTACTTAACTTAAAATTTAATAACTTTTTTGGCTTAATTCTCACTATCCACAGTCGAGCACGTTAGCCTAACTATAGGTAATGGCAGGTAATGGCAGGTGTTAGACTATCAGTATTTAATTATCACGCGATCCGCGATACGCGATCCAATTACTGATGGTTTTGCGTTAATACTGATAGATTTCCGGATGTTCTTGAAATCCGCGATCCGTGGATCGCGATACGCGCGATTTTGATAGTGTAACAGGCCCCAATCTCTATGAGGTAGATCAAAGAGGTAGTCTTTATCGATATATCGACAAAAAAACCTAGTCAAACACTATTCTAGCGCGCGAGCCTCACGCGAGGGAATGAAAACATGTACCTACACTGTACAGGTAAATTGAGCAAATCTAGAACTGCAAGGCAATTTGCTTTTTAGGGTTCCGTACCCAAAGGGTAAAAACGGAGCCCTATTAATGTCACTCGGCTGTCTGTCCGTCTGTCTGTCTGTCCGTCCGCCGGTCACAGGTCTCTAGCTCGTAGACTAAATGAGTTACAAACCTAAAATTTTGGTATTTGGTGTAGAACGTTAACCCAAAACTAAATATTGAATTAGAAATTGAATTAAATTATTTTTCAGAGGGGCTCCCATACATGAAAAAGGAGTCGGAAAAAAAATTTTTTCTTACCCTAGCTTGTGGGGATCATTGTTTAGAACTTATTTAGTAGAACATGAATATATATATATTTTTAATGTTTTACTTAAAAAATAAGGAAATGGGGGCCATCAAAGTTGATAGTTTTAGACCATTTTTGTAACGGGATCTATCTCAAAAAGTAAACTAGTTAGGAATATGATATTTCAGTCTATTATGTACCATATGCTCTATTTAAACAACAAACACCAACATAAACAAACACCTTTTGGGTTTTTCTTTCACGGTTTGTTGAGATGTCTAGCTCCGAAATGAAATATTTCTTACACCCAAAATATTCTGCTGTAAATAATTATGTAGGGAACCCTAAAAGAGCGAGGCCCGACTCGCACTTGGCCAGTTTTATTTCTGATCGCTGTAACAAAACCGCTACCGCATGGAAGGTGTAGCGACCGATTTTTTCTATTTTTTCATTGCACTTTTTACTGCTACATATTTCTTCGATCCGCTGGGAACGCTATAATACATTTAGATATTTATTGGTCCCACATGAAATGCAGTCTAAAATTTTGAAAATTATTTTCTATATAGGTACATAGAAATAGATATAGTTTACAGTCATAACTACGATTCACATCTAACGGAGCGCGTTGGACCGCGTTGACAATGCAATAAAAATAATTCATTTTTGCACGTGCCAAATAAATCTATCTGACGAAGTTGTGGACATCAGATCAGAAGTAAAGGACATGTTAGGTAACTATAGAAAGCAATCATTTTCCTAGTCTCCCGAGGGTATGTGAACGCAAACCTATAATTTGAATGTGAAACAGAAATGACATAATCAAACTTTAAAATTGACTTGTTCTGAAATATCATTAATATAGTCCACATCTATTACGTGGGGATGAGCTAGGTATTAGGTAATAACATTTTTCGAAAATAAAACCGAAAATAGAAAAGATGAAATCACTAGTAGATTATTGAAACTTTTCCACAATTCATCAACTCAAATCCTTCACTACATAATGATAAATTTAAAATTACTATCATGTGACAATAGCCGTTAAAGCCCGCCTACCCACAATAGAGCAGCGTGGTGGGTCTAGCTGTAAAGTCCCAGTTTCCCATAAGAGGATGTCTACATGCCCAGAAGTGGGACGCTAAAAGTTGTAGGGACGTTAATTAATGGTTGCAGTGGTATAATAATGATTGCCTCGTTGGTCTAGTGTTTAACATATTCGACTTCAGATCACGAGGTCCCGGGTTTAATCCCCGGGTCGGGAAAGTATTGGGTTTTTCTGTCAAGAAAGTCTCAGTGTACGCCCGGAGTTGGTAGTTGGCGGTGTTTCACCCCCGTACCTCGGAGAGCACATTAAGCAGTCGGTACCAGTTATTATCATAAGAAGGCTCAGGGTCACTCAGCGGGCGATGGAGAGAGCAATGCTCGGAGTAACCCTGCGGGATCAAATCAGAAATGAGGAGATCCGCAGGAGAACCAGAGTTACCGACATAGCTCATCGAGTCGTGAAGCTGAAGTGGCAATGGGCGGGGCACATTGCTCGAAGAACCGATGGACGTTGGACAGACGATCTCAAGCGAGTCGCTGGCAGCCGCTGGAATCAGGCGGCACAAGATCGTGTGCTGTGGCGATCCTTGCAAGAGACCTATGTCCAGCAGTGGACGTCCATTGGTTGAAACGAACCAGTTATTATCACTATCATGTGACAATAGTCGTTAAAGCCCGCCAAACCGCATCGGGGCACCATGGCGGGTCTAAGCTCTAAAATCCCTCTCTCTTATAAGAGAGGAGGCCTGTGCACAGCAGTGGGACGCGGACGTTAAAAGGCTGTAGTAACTGCTGTAGTGGTATAATTCGACTGATTGGTGTAAACGTATAACAGTTACCTGAGTGCTTAGTCTAAGTTTGGAGCACTCCAAAACTTTGTAGTATACTATTGATCGATTTCAGAGTAAAATAGACCTAAAATGGCTTGTATTAAGGTTTGAGTTCGCCAATACATTCAGCATTCGAACACAGCGAGCGCCCCAAGCAGAAATGTTGTAAAATACATATTCGAACTATGGAATTACGACTTTAAAATAAGAGTGTTTGGGTTCAGTTTCTCAAAACGAGTGAGCAAACGAGTCGCAAAACTATTTATATGTGTAAAATCTTAGACTAACCGTACTGTTTAAACTGGCTGCGACCTCATTTTGGAAATGTGGTGATCATTATTAATATGTACCTAATGTTAGCACTTCTACTAACGAACATAATAAACAAATTATATTATAGTAGGTACATACATATTCAAAACTACGCAGGATGGATTGTTTAATAATGTATGTAGAATTATAGAGCCTATTTCACATTGGCCCAAAATGTTTTTATCTATGGCCCGCAGTGGGCGAATGTTCGAACAACTCAACGACTAAAAACACAGTGGATCTACTTCTAAGTACGTCCAATGACCGAACGAGTAAAAACTCGAAGGACCTGCGTCGTATTGAGCTGATGATTCTGCGACCGCCTCCCTGCTCCATTATCAGACGCTGGTTTATAAACCAACTAATCTGAGAAGCTAATCAAAGAATCATCTCCTAAGTTGTCGAGGAGTTAGGTAGTTCACAGACTGTCCTGGCTGCAGTATCAGTGTCCTGCCGACCAAATTTCGGCCATGGCGGTAAATCTTAACAGAGGCGAAGTAGCTAAGTAACTTGTACTTGAATAAAAAATAAATAAAAAAGCTAACTACCTACGCAGGAATTATTACAGTTCATGGGTGTATGCGAAAACACTGTTGCACTCTCTATTCCCTCACTCTCATAGTCCGATGAGACGCCAATGCGACAAGACCGGAGAGTAATCAGGCGCAGAACCGACTTCTTTACGTGCTCTCCGAGGTACGGGGGTGTATGCATTACCGCCAACTTCCCAACTCCGGGCTTCTACTGAGAATTTCTTGTCAGAAAAACCCAATGATTTTCTGTTTGCTGGCCCAACCTGGGACTTGAACCCAGGACTGCATTCAAACAAGCTTGCCGCTAAACCAATGAGTAGTACAACCAATATTATTGCAATTTTATCGGGTATACTGATGGTAACAGATATTGAACTATGTATGGCTGAAATCTCAGCGACTGGAAAAAGAACTGATAATAATCCTCAAACATCTGAATAGATTTTCAACAAATAGCTAACAACCATCCCAATTGAACCCTTTGATCCGTTTGAGCGCTACGATGTTACAGACAGCCACAGAACACAGAAAGGAAAAGAGGTCGAATTTGTAACACCCTTCTTTTTGCGTCGGGGGCTACAAAGATTTACATAATACACAATGTAATTTGGCCTAAGATACGGCCCAATTATGAAACCGGCTCATCTTTCAGCTCCACATTAAGTACGCGGTACAATTGGCCCGCTGCCGCTGCAAGTTTAATGAGACGGGCTCCGCTCAATAATTCACGTTGCTTTGCCTAATACAACGGCCCCTCATACAACAATAATGTACACCTGTTACAGCCCCCACACACTGGGCCACTAGTGAAGAGATTTTTCATACGTTTTTTTTTTTTTTTAATAGGAATAGCGGGCAACTGAGCAAGCGGGTCACGCCGCCCATGAACATTAGCAGCACCTGAGGAACCACCAATGCGTTGCCGGCTTTTGATGAAGGGGACTGGCTCTACAGCTCTCTGCCGGAACACACGGATGCTTTGCGGCAGATTACGGCTGAAGTGTGGTCGCTAGCCAGGCGGATTCGGGGTAGGATCCTACCACAAAGCGGTGATACCATCCAGATTACGTTGTGTGGTATCAGGCACAACGACCCGTAAAGGGGACTGAGAGCGTCAGGGCCTCGTTAGCATACTGGCAGGGTGCACCGCGTGCAGGTGAGGTTGACTTTGGCCACATAGGTGGAATTTGGGCCACGCTTACACCCCATTGGAACCCCCCATTTTCTTGGAACGCGGCCACTCGAACGCTTAGTGTGCGGTGGTACCATATAAAATGTAAGTATGGAAAATCTCTTTCGCGACTTGTGGCCTGCCACTAGTCGCCGCCATTAGTGGCCCAGTGTGCAGGGGCTGTAACAAGCTGTATTTTAGAAAAATTAAACCATCTTCAATGTACCTACCATAAAATTTGAAGAGTTCCCTCGATTTCTCCAAGATTTCACTATCAGATCCTGACCTGATGACTATGGAATGGACTGTGGATTTTTTCAAATAGGTCCAAGCGTCTTTGAGGAATCGGGGAACATACAAAAAAAAGATTCCCATGAATCGAGAACCTCCTCCTTTTTTGAAGTTGGTTAAAAATTGGACAACAATAAAGACAATTTCACATAGGGAAAACAAGGCAAATAAGTAGTTATTGGTACGACACGCGATCTCTGTTGAGCGTTTCCGACCCATTGGGCCGCGGCAATAACAGTGCAATATTTCAGTGCACTAGAGTAGGGTTCCGTACCTCCCCCTTTCCGTTCCGTACTGCGGCAAAGGCTTTTATAGGAAAATTAGCTAATGCTCGCGACTTCGTCCGCGTGTATTCATATAAATCTCCTACAAAATTTCAACCCTTATTTAACCCTTTAGGAGTTGAATATTAAAAAATCCTTTCTTAGCGAATGCCTATATCTGCATGCCAATTTTTAGCCCGATCTGTCCAGTGGTTCGGGCTGTGCGTTGACAGATCTGAGTGCTTAGTCTAAGATCGGAGCACTCGAAAACGAACTCGAAAACTATTGATCGATTTCAGAGTAAAATAGACCTAAATTGGCTTGTATTAAGGTTTGAGTTCGCCAATACATTCAGCATTCGAACACAACGAGCGCCCCAAGCAGAAATGTTGTAAAATACATATCCGAACTATGGAATTACGACTTTAAAATACGAGTATTTGAGTTCATTTTGCTCTGTGTGCTTAGTCTAAGATCGGAGCACTCGAAAACGAACTGAATTCACTTGTGATTCGATCAATAGTTTTCGAGTTCGTTTTCGAGTGCTCCGATCTTAGACTAAGCACTCAGTCAGCCAGTCAAAAAAATTTCGCCAAAATCGGTTAGTGGTTTAGGCGTGAAAGCGTAACAGACAGACAAACAGTTACTTTCGCATTTATAATATCAGTATAGTATGGAAACATGGATGAAAAACCCCGGCCGTAACTACCTTACACACAACCTACACAAATACTTAAGTAGTATAATAAAGGCTCCTAAAACTGGCAACTTTGTAGGTTAATTTCGAGAAAGCTCCGAAGTTCATTCCGATAAGGGGCTTAAAAGTTTACGTCGCCTACGCTGCGACCTATAAAAGCTGAAGTGCATGTTTATTTTTTATGTTTGGCGAAAGAAAAATACGCTCGTTTTTAAAGACCATTTTTCAGAAAAGAGGTAAATGCAGTTAATTATTATAAGAAAAATTCATAAGTTTATGCTTTGCTATACTTTGCCCCTATGCTATGCGCCTTAGCTACGCTTCTATGCTACGCCCCTTTAAGCTATGTCCCTATGCTATGCCTTTAAACTACGCCTATATTAAATGCCCCTATGCTATGCCCCTATGCAATGCCTCTAAACTACGCCTCTATGCTGTGCCCCTAAGCTATGCCTCTATGCTATGCCCTTAAGCTATGACTCTATGCTATGCTCCTAAGCTATGCCTCTATGCTATGCCCCTAAGCTATGCCTCTATGCTATGCCTTTAAGCTATGCCTCTATGCTATGCCCTTAAGCTATGCCTCTATGTTATATCACTATGCAATGCCTCTAAACTACGCCTCTATGCTATATCACTATGCAATGCCTCTGAACTATGCCTCTATGCTATAGGGTAAAACCCGGATAGACGCCCCACTTTTTGAAATGGCCTCCTAACTTTTAAAATATTAATTTATCACAAATAATATTTATGAATATAGCTAGTTTAATCTTTTGGGTTCCATTATGACTTGTTTTTGTTGTCCTAACGATTACCGATTTTGCAGAATTTAACTTTTTGCAGACCCTTTTTTTTGAGGATAGATGCCTACCTGTGTGGATAGATGCCCCACTATGAAAATACTAAAAAGGATAGATGCCCTATGAAAAAAATAAGCAAAATACATAGTTTTATAAGGTTTTATTATCTAAATATATAAAAGGAAAAGGTGACTGACTGACTGACTGACTGACTGACTGATCTATTAACGCACAGCTCAAACCACTGGACAAATCGGGCTGAAAGAGATAGATGCCCCGAAGAATATTAAAACTACTTATTAGGAATTTATTGAAAAAAGAAATAAAAATATAAAAGAACATTAAAAATATTAAAAAAAAATACTTGATATATCTATAGGTATATTAGGGGATAGATGCCTCTAAGGGCACCTATACCTCGAAAAATCGAGGCAACTATCCTTTTTGATATGGATAGATGCCCTTTTATTTATTAAATAAACTAAAAACTAAAGAGCGATTATTTACACTTAGGTGTACACTTATTGAAACAGTGTATTGACATAATAAAAAATATAACAGAATCTACTACTACTTCAAAAGTTATACAACGGCAAATACTCGCCTCTAAAACTTTGAAGGATTTGCCGCGTTCGCTGCGGAGATAATCACACGCACAAGCGAAACAAATTGTTTTAATACAAATGTATGTAGGGGCCTGAGGTTTGGGGGGCCTGCGCTTCTTATTTAAACTATCAATTTTTAGTCACGAGTTTGGGAAGTCAGGTTTTTTGACACTGAGGCATCTATCCAACTGCGGCATCTATCCGGGTTTTACTCTACCCCTATGCAATGCCTCTAAACTACGCCTCTATGCTATGCCCCTAAGCTACGCCTCTATGCTATGCTTCTAAGCTATGCCTCTATGCTATGCCCTTAAGCTATGACTCTATGCTATGCTCCTAAGCTATACCTCCATGCTATGTCCCCTAGCTCTTCGTACTCACAGATTTTAAACATGCCAATTGTTACAAGTAATGATGATGATGAATAGAGTTTGGCAGTTGATTTCTGTACCCTTGTGGCTTTACGTATCTAAAGCCTCGACGTGGTTCAATAACAGACCTCTCTTCAATTATTGGACGTGGTTCCATAACCTTTTCAAATAACCCACCATTGACCCCTTTTTTTATATAATAATAGCGGGCAAACGAGCAAGCGGGTCACCTGGATGTTAAGTGATTACCGCCGCCCATGAACATTAGCAGCACCTGAGGAACCACTAATGCGTTGCCGGCTTTTAAGGAAGGGGACTGCCGACTGGCTATTTCTGCTCGCTGCCGGAACGCATCGGATGCTTTGCGGCAGATTACGGCTGAAGTGTGGTCGCTAGCCAGGCGGATTCGGGGTAGAATCCTACCACAAAGCGGTGATACCATCTAGATTAAGTTGTGTGGTATCAGGCGCAACGACTCGTTTTAAAGTTCTAAATAGGTGAGTAATGTAAATTCCTAGCCCACACTTGAACCCCACGTCAACATTAGTACGGTACAATTGCACACGGGCTATTTACGTAGTTGGGGGTGCTTAAGGCACCGTATTAGCATAATGAGGTCACAACCCAATTTAAATTATGCTTCGCATTTAACACGGGTCGGAAGTACCCGGGAAATACCTGCCGTTACAATTTTGCACAGTGCATTATGATTTTAAGGGACTGGTGGTATGCAAATTCATACCTAATAACCCGTAACACTAATGTTTTATTATTGTAAAATTGCGAAGGTAACTCTGTCTGTTACCTTTTTAACCCCCGACGCATTAAACGACGGGGTGTTATAAGTTTGACGTGTCTGTGTGTGTGTGTGTTTGTGTGTGTGTGTGTGTGTGTGTGTGTGTGTGTGTGTGTGTGTGTGTGTGTATGTGTGTCTGTTTGTCTGTTTCCCTTTAGCGCTCAAACGGGTGGACCGATTTGAATGCGGTTTGTTTTGTTTGAAGGTGAATTAGTCGAGAGTGTTGTTAGCTATGTTTGACGAAAATCGATTCAAGATGGCCGCCGCTACAAAATGGCGGATTACATATTTTTTCACAACTCCCTTAATATGGGTATCAAATGAAAGGGCTTGACTAGTAGAATAGCACTATTGCAAATCCAAGATGGCCGCCGACACTAAATGGCGAATGTCGGGGGTTTTTTTAATTTTTAATTTATACTTGTTACGGCTCAACGAGGAACGGGACGTTAGGCACAGAGGTACCTTGCATCATGGATATGGACATAATAATTCTTTCTATTCCTGATTATCAAAGAGTTCCCATGGGAACTTTAGAAAACCACGTGGCAGAAGTGCATCTGTCTATGTATGTAATTATAAATAGTATTCAAAAGTGAGTTTGTCTGTCTATTATCTTTTTCCGACTTTACCGCTGAATACTGACCAATTTTGGCACAGAGATAGCTTGCATCCTGGAGGTAGCTACCTTCTTTTTATTTCGGATAATCAAAGAATTCCCTCGGGAAAAACCTAAATTCAATTTTGTTAAGTGCTTCGATAGAGCAACCGATACCTAGGTGTGGAGTTGTGGACTGAAAACCGATAGGTAGACGGTTTAATTTTCACCTGTTTCACTATTGTCATAAATACTCCTATCACAAACTTTACGCTTATTTGTAAGTACGGTCGGAAAAAAATGAAGAACAATAATTTAATACGGTGGACTTAAGCTCTTTGTTATTCATTTTCCGATACTAAAGTATGTAAGTATTTTATGATACATCTTGCTAAACCTTAAACGGTTACCTTAACAAAAAAAAATAACAAATTTAACTGATGACGATAGCTAATAACTTATCTACTCGTAATTTGATATTTGAATGTCAAATTGTAGAAGGGACAAGAAGAGAGAATAATACATACATCTACAAGAATCTATAATAAATTACCAAAAGAACTCGCAGATAGATCTCTTAGTATAAGTATGTTGAAACACAAACTTAAGGAATTTCTTGTAAAAAAATGCTACTACTCCATAAACGAGTACTTTGATGATAAACTTTAAAAACTGTAAAATATTCTGCTACAATACTATTATTTAATTATTAAGTACATATTCTTTTTGACTAAGTATTTAATGTGACTAATTTTAACAAGCCTATGTACACGTATACCATAACATATTGCATGCTGATAGGCAGAATTTGGCTGTACCTTTTTATTTTGTAACATCTCCACTGTTTTACCCATATTCGCAATAAAGAAATTTGTATTTATTTGTATTTATTATTTATTTGTACATCTTACTTCAAAATAAACACATCGGTTACTTAGTTGAGTAAAAAAGCTAAATAATCACGCGATTACCTGTTTTTATTTTCGCAACAATTGACTGCCACAATTTTCTTTTTCCAACTCTAGTGCTTTTCCCACGAAAAGATTAAAATTCCCTCGCCCATTGGCAAGTCGAAACGAAATCTTTTCAAAGGCAATCGCTTCCATTCCGAATCCGAGTGCCGAGTGGCGTCTAAAGCGAGAGACCATTTGAAAATCAAACAAGTTGTTTTAAAGAAGCACTCTCACCTCCTAGCTCTTTACAATGAGTTTCGACTCAAAAGCTGTTAGTATTTGACTGTAAATAAACAGTCACTTGAGTACGCATGAAACGAAGGAAATGTCTGTGACTACAATCTTTTTTTAACCCCCAACGCAAAAAAGAACGGGGTGTTAAAAGTATAAAAATCAGCCAAGTGCGAGTCGGGCCTCGCTCTTTCAGGGTTCCGTACATAATTATGAACAATATAATATTTTGGGTCTAAGAAATATTTAATTTCCGAGTTAGACATCGCAAGAAATCGTGAAAGAAAAACGCAAAATAAGTTCGTTTGTTTTGGTCACAGCTTATAAACTATTTTATGAATCGTTGTTTTCAGTATTTGTTGCACAAATAGAGCATATAGTACATAATATACCGAAATATCATATTCCTAACTAGTTTAGTTTTTTAGATAGCCCCCGTCACAAAAATGGTCTAAAAGTGACATATTTGATGACCCCCCGTTTCCTTCCTTTTTAAGCAAAAAATTAAAAAAATATATATTCGTACTCTACTCAATGAGTTCTAAACAATGATACCCCACAAGCTAGGGTAAGAAAAAAAAATTTTTTCCGGCTCCTTTCTCATGTATGGGAGCCCCCCTGAAAAATAATTTAATTCAATTTTTAATTCAATATTTGATTTTGGGTCAACGTTTTACACCAAATACCAAAATTTCAGGTTTGTAACTCATTTCGTCTGTGAGCTAGAGACCTGTGACCGGCGGACAGACGGACAGACAGACAGACAGACAGACAGACAGACAGCCGAGTGACATTAATAGGGCTCCGTTTTTACCCTTTGGGTACGGAACCCTAAAAATTAGCCCAAAATGGCCGCCGCCACAAAATGGCGGATTACATATTTTTTCACAACTCCCTCAATATGGGTATCAAATTAAAGGACTTGACTAGTAGAATAGCACTATGCAAATCCAAGATGGCCGTCACCATAAAATGACGAATATCGGGGTTTTTTAATGTTTTTATACATGTATTTAACAAAAAAATATTTCGTCTGAAAGCTACTCGTAGTGATGTGATGTACGTACGGACAGACAGATAGACAGTATAATGATATTAATAAAGCTCTGTCTTGCCCTTTCTGTACGGAGTTTTAAAAAGTGCACCGCCCCGAATCATGGTTCAAACCCACACTATAATAATGCTAAAGTGTCTTATCCGTAGAACCTCTACGTTTGAAGAACATGATATTTGGCACTGAGTTCAGCCCCTAACACAAAAGTTGTGTTTATCACATTAATTATCTACAAGTTAGCCCCTGACTGCGATCCCACCTGATGGTAAGCGACGATGCAGTCTAAGATGGAACCGGGCTAACCTGGAACTTTGGAAGATGTATGAGAGTACTTATTAAACCTGATCGGTTTCTACGCGGCATCATGTTGTGATTCGGTATTATTATTGTTTTATTACTGTTATGATTTTATAAATTAACGATGTGATTTGATATTTACCGTTACGATTCATCATGATTTTATAAAATTTTATAAATTAACGATGTGATTTGATATTTACCGTTACGATTCATCATTAATATATATATAGCTGCTCGTGCTGATTCATTGACTGACTCACTGATTGATCACCCCTCCTGTAAAATTTTGTATGAAAAATTTTTTTTTCACTAATGGTTTCGTATAGAGGACAAAAATTCATTCGGAACAAAAATATGGAGAGAGCTGATGATTGAGGATTTCAGAGACGAGCGAATGGCATGCTTAAGGTATTGAAGATAGGTGGGGGGTGCTCGAACAAATGTCACTCGAAACGTCATCCAATTGGCAGTTAGCTGAAAAAAAATTCAAAATGGCGAAAAAAAGATGGCCGCCATACAAATTTCGTCGGTCTCCATCTCGGAGGGTATAAAAGATGGAAGAGTGGTTTCTTCGCAAAAGATGATGAGGATCCAAAGGTCTACTTGATGAATTGAAAAAAAAAATCAAAATGGCGGAATTTATTTTTCCATAGAAAATGTATGGTGAATATTGAAGAGACTACAAGTTGTAAACTATGCAAGGCTTTAATGCGGTTCTTTGGAGAACTCTCAAAGAAAAATATGGAAAGACATGATGATTGAGGGTTTGGAAGATGGATGAGGAGCCCGGGCAGGGTATGTTAGATAGATGGGAGGTGCTCAAACAAAAATTACTCAAAACGTCATCCAATTGGCACTGAGCTGAAAAAAAAACAAAATGGCGGATTCAAGATGGCGGCTATACAAATTTCGTCAGAGTCTATCTCACCAAGCATAAAAGATGGAAGAGTGGTTTCTGGGAAAAAGATGATCAAGACCTAAAAGTCTACTTGATGAACAGAAAAAAACAAGATGGCGAAATTTATTTTTCTACACAAAAAAAAATTATTGATGGAAAAATACGGAAAGAGCTGATGATCGAAGATTTTGGAGACGGATGAAGAGCACGGCGAGGGTATTGAAGATAGGTGGGACGTGCTCAAACAAAAACTACTCGAATCCTCGCGGTCCGCTTGCGGGCCGCGCACCCACGCGCCATACTAGTTAATATATATATAGCTGCTCGTGCTGATTCATTGACTGACTCACTGATTGATCACCCCTCCTGTAAAATTTTGTATGAAATTTTTTTTTTTCACTAATGGTTTCGTATAGAGGATAAAAATTCATTCGGAACAAAAATATGGAGAGAGCTGATGATTGAGGATTTCAGAGACGAGCGATGGGCACGCTTAAGGTATTGAAGATAGGTAGGGGGTGCTCGAGCAAATGTCACTCGAAACGTCATCCAATTGGCAGTGAGCTGAAAAAAAAATCAAAATGGCGAAAAAAAGATGGCCGCCATACAAATTCGTCGGTCTCCATCTCGGAGGGTATAAAAGATGGAAGAGTGGTTTCTTCGCAAAAGATGATGAGAATCCAAAGGTCTACTTGATGAATTGAAAAAAAATTCAAAATGGCGGAATTTATTTTTCCATAGAAAATGTATGCCGAATATTGAAGAGACTACAAGTTGTGAACTATGCAAGGCTTTAATGTGGTTTTTTGGAGAACTCTCAAAGAAAAATATGGGAAGACATGATGATTGAGGGTTTGGAAGTTGGTTGAGGAGCCCGGGCAGGGTATTGAAGATAGGTAGGAGGTGCTCAAACAAAAATTACTCGAAACATCATCCAATTGGCAGTGAGCTGAAAAAAAGTCCAAAATGGCGGATTCAAGATGGCGGCCATACAAACATCGGTGTCTATCTCACCAAGTATAAAAGATGGAAGAGTGGTTTTTGCCAAAAGATGATTAAGACCTTAAGTTCTACTTGATGAGCAGAATGATTCGAAGAAAAAATATGGAGAGTGATAATGATCGAGGATTAGGAATAGGGGAGAGATAGGTGGAGACTGCTCAAACCAAAATACCCGAAAGCGAAACCTCGCGGTCCGCTTGCGGGCCGCGCACCCACGCGCCCTACTAGTTAATATATATATAGCTGCTCGTGCTGATTCATTGACTGACTCACTGATTGATCACCCCTCCTGTAAAATTTTGTATGAAAACTTTTTTTTTCACAAATGGTTTCGTATAGAGGACAAAAATTCATTCGGAACAAAAATATGGAGAAAGCTGATGATTGAGGATTTCAGAGACGAGCGAATGGCACGCTTAAGGTATTGAAGATAGGTGGGGGGTGCTCGAGCAAATGTCACTCGAAACGTCATCCAATTGGCAGTGAGCTGAAAAAAAAATTCAAAATGGCGAAAAAAAGATGGCCGCCATACAAATTTCGTCGGTCTCCATCTCGGAGGGTATAAAAGATGGAAGAGTGGTTTCTTCGCAAAAGATGATGAGGATCCAAAGGTCTACTTGACGAATTGAAAAAAAATTCAAAATGGCGGAATTTATTTTTCCATAGGAAATGTATGGCGAATATTGTAGAGACTACAAGTTGTAAACTATGCAAGGCTTTACCGCAGTTCTTTGAAGAACTCTCAAAGAAAAATATGGGAAGACATGATGATTGAGGGTTTGGAAGATGGATGAGGAGCCCGGGAAGGGTATTGTAGATAGATGGGAGGTGCTCAAACAAAAATTACTCTAAACCTCATCCAATTGGCACTGAGCGGAAAAAAAAACAAAATGGGGAATTCAAGATGGCGGCTATACAAATTTCGTCGGTGTCTATCTCACCAAGTATAAAAGATGGAAGAGTGGTTTCTTGGCAAAAGATTATTAATACCTAAAGATCTACAGTTTGATGAACAGAAAAAAATCAAGATGGCGGAATTTATTTCTTTCACACAAAATATATGGCGAATATTGAAGAGACTATAAGTTGGGAAACTATACAAGACTTTGATACGGTTCCTTTTCAAAATTTGTTTTTATGGAAGAACTCTCCTTCTGGCAAATGATTCGGAGAAAAAAATTTGGAGTGATGATGATCGAGGGTTTGGAAGATAGATGAGGAGCACGGCCAGGGTTAAAGATGCTGAAAATGATAGAAGAAGGTGCTAAAACAAAAATAATACTGAAATCCCCGCGGTCCGCTTTAGCGGGCCGCGCAGCCAAGCGCCCTACTAGTGATTTTATAAAATGACGTAAGAAACTGAATCTATATCTATCTATACATACATAATATCTATCTATAATATAATAAAACTGTAACAGATCCAATTCTGTACATTGAAGATATTTTGAAATTTTTTATTGGAGGGCAATCTATAATCGATACTGAAGCCAAAACTGCAATTTTTTTCATTTTTGTCTGTCTGTCTGTCTGTCTGTCTGTCTGTCTGTCTGTCTGTCTGTCTGTATCTTGGCCGCGCATCACGCCGAAACTACTGAATGGATTCGAATGAAACTTGGTACTATTTGAGTTTATACTCCGAGGTAGGACATAGGATACTTTCTATCCCGAAATTCAGCACGGTTCCCTTGGGAGAGGGGATGAAAGTTAAAACGTATATTTAGCTGTAATTCATTAACGCGTTGTTCGATTTCACTCATTCTTTTTTTGTTAGAAAGGTAGTACTTTAAGTATTATCCCGTAAATATTTCAAGGTCATAGGTGTTTTAATTCAGAAATGACAGACATTTATTGGGTTCAAATAACTTGGGACCCGGATCTTTGAACGTACGGCTTATTTTAAACTGGTGTGCGTTTAAATTTATGTTTGTCGATCTGTCTATTTGCTCCAGCTAATTACCGAAACGGCTGGATCAATTTTGATGGAACTTTCAATGGCAGATAGGTGATGTTATAAGGAGTAACTTAAGCTACATTTAGTTTAGATACAAAAAAGGATTATGGGATCCAATCCGATCCTATATAAAACCTATATCCAGGCGGACGAAGTCGCGAGGGTCGGCTAGTGTATAATAAAATCGTAGACTTGCCGTATCTGTACATTGAAGATTTTTGGAAAATAATAACTGGGGGATGTTAGGGATAAGTAATAGAACGTAAGAAAGCTATTTTTGAAATTTTTGTCTGTTTGTCTGTTTATCTATTTGTCTGTTTGTCTGTTTATCTGTTTGTCTGTTTGTCTGTATGTTTGTGCGCGCATCACGCAAAAACTACTGAATGGATTGAAACGAAACTTGATACGATTTTACTTACGATACTACTACGGAGTAACATATAGGATACTTTTTATCCCGAAATTCAGCACGGTTCCCTAGGGAGAGGGGATGAAAGTCAAAACGTGTATTTAGCTGTAATTCAATAACGCGTGGTCCAATTTCATTCATTCTTTTTTTGTTAGAAAGTACTTTAAAGTACTTTAAAGATTAATCTCTAAAAGGCTGGATCGATTTTGATGGGCACTTTCACTGGCGGATGTTTACATTTTGATGTAAATAAACATCCGCCAAACTTTTAACAGTTTTTAGCATGATATGAGCTCAAAGGAGCTTAGGAAAAACAAAATGATTCATACGGGATTATTGAAAACCAATATATATCCACGCGAACGAAGTCACGGATGTCCGCTTGTTCAGAATAAATTTACAGAATCACTAAATTATCAAAAATAGTACTGATCGAAACAATTATTTTAAATATTAGCATGGCAATACAAAATAGACTGGTCACTCGGAATTGCATTGGTGGGGAGTCAAGGCTTTATGGTAGTGGGGGAGATCCGTCATTCGTTGGCGAAAAAGAAATACTTATCACGTTAGATACTGACAGCGCGAGCTAGCAGCAACAGCCTAGTTTAAACATTAAAATGCTGTCATCATCATCATCATGATCAACCCATTACCGGCTCACTACAGAGCACGGGTCTCCTTTCAGAGTGAGAAGGGTTTTGGCCATAGTCTACCACGCTGGCCAAGCGGATTGGCAGACTTCACACACCTTTGAGAACGTTATGGAGAACTCTCAGGCATGCAGGTTTCCTCACGATGTTTTCCTTCACCGTTAAAGCAAGTGATATTTAAATACTTAAAACGCACATAACTCCGAAAAGTTAGAGGTGCGTGCCCCGGGATCGAACCCACGACCTCCGATTAGAAGTCGGTCGTCCTAACCACTAGGCTATCACAGCTTTTTTGCACGGAATGAGACTGGCATTACAAAATGCTGTAGTAAACATTAAAACGCTGTAATGGTAGTGGTGGTGGGTGGATGGTGGATATAGTGTTACTGCGGCAACAATGCATTCTAGCCAATAACGAGACAGTGTCAACCAATCAGATGTGAATGTGATCGTCACACTGTCATTCATAAAGGATATACCATATAACACCCGCTGTAAGTATTCTGTAGACTGGCATTACAATTATATGCCAAGTTTTCACCCGGTAATTTTCCCATGAAAACAAAGTCCGGAAAGTTAGTGAAAGTTTCATTTAAGTTAACAATCATAAAGCACACAGAGCAAACACGAAAACGCCAACAATACGAGAATATGGCGCGTAATACAAGTGCTCGAGCAGGTATAATTAACGAAAGCCCGCCGATTGCGTTGCTGCGCCAGATTTTTAGGGTTCCGTACAAAAATGGTCTCATAAGAAAGCTCAGAGTCACTCAGACATCGATGGAGACAGCTATGCTCGGAGTTTCTCTACGCGATGAAATCAGGAATGAGGATGTCCGTAGAAGAACCAGAGTCACCGACATATCTCACCGAAACGGGTTGCGAAACTGAAGTGGGAATGGGCGGAACACATAGTTCGGTGAACGGATAGATACAGTTGTGGTCCAATGGTGCTGGAGTGTTGACCTCGCACCGGAAAGCGCAGTGTTGGCAGACCCTTCACTAAGTGGACCGAAGACATCAGAAGAGTCGCAGGCAGCCGCTGGATACAAGTGGTACAAGACCGTAGCGTGTGGAAGTCACTTCAAGAGACTTATGTCCAGCGGTGGACATCTATCGGTTGATAAAGACGACGATGACGATCCAAAGGGTGCCCAAAGGGGATGCTATTACTAACCTCCGTTCTCTGTCACGCGGATGTTCAGCTTGTTAGTTCCGCAGAATTTACACTGTAGGGGGTCCGATGATCTACACGAAAAATCTCGAAACAAAAGCATTTTTTCAACGATATTTACAAAAGATGTGTGAGTGGTTGTACGGAACCCTTTGTGCGCGAATCCGACTGACAAAACAGTTCCCACAAAAAATATAATACTTAAATTCAAACTTTTATATGTATAAATAAATTAAAAATTTAAAAACCCCCGACATTCGCCATTTTGTGGTCGCGGCCATCTTGGATTTGCATAGTGACATTCTACTAGTCAAGCTCTTTCATTTGATATCCATATTAACGGAGTTGTGAAAAAAATATAATCTGCTATTTTGTAGCGGCGGCCATCTTGGATCGATTTTCATCAAACATAGCTAACAACACTCTCAACTAATTCACCTTTCAAACAAAAAAAACCGCGTTCAAATCGGTTTACCCGTTTGAGCGCTACAGGGGAACAGACAGACACACACACAGTCAAACTTATAACACCCCGTCGTTTTTGCGTCGGGGGTTAATAAAAATCAATTCCACGGAATTAAAAATCAGACTATAGTCACTTTTTCACGGCTCAACCGCAGCACACATCTTGAGGAAAGTGCCACAGACATAGCTACAGACGCCCACAGGTTACTTTTATAGCGGAAAATCCGGAAAATCAAAAGGGTTTTATAAAACCTACGGCTGGCATATTTCAAAGAAGTACGTAATCGAGACTCAAGTGGATCGAAAGTGGAGCTAGATCGCTTTGCGATCACAACGTGAGCAAGTGCTATCTCGCTAATCAAGCTCAAGATGGAAAATTGATTTTTGAAAACGTTTATCTAGTAAGAAAAACAAGGTGATAATCTAAAAGATTGAAAGTTAACTTTACAGTAACATGTAACAGTCAATATCTTGAAAAGTACTTAACTGAATTTAATGAAACTTGCACTGTTCCCTCTAGCTCTATGACTATAAGCACTTATGTTACGTTTGAATAAATAATAAATTAATAATGTATTCGTTACACATGTTTACAGGTTTTAAACATTAATTAATTCCCATTAAAATTTGAAAGCGTTAATGAAGGTCTTTGATGTGCGATCACTTTTCGGATTATAACAATTCAGTTTCTGAATTTGAAATTCAAACAGATTACCTACCTAATAAATAATTAATATATATATAGCTGTTCGTTCTGATTCACTGACTCATTCATCGCCTCTCCTGTAAAATTTTGTATGAAAAATTTTTTTTTCACAAATGGTTTCGTATAGAGGACAAAAATTCATTAAGAGGAAAAATATGGAGAGAGCTGATGATTGAGGATTTCGGAGACGGTTGAAGAGCACGCTTAAGGTATTGAAGATAGGTGGGGGGTGCTCGAACAAATGTCACTCGAAACGTCATCCAATTGGCAGTGAGCCGAAAAAAAATTCAAAATGGCGAAAAAAAGATGGCCGCCATACAAATTTCGGCTTCGGCTAACTCAGAGGGTATAAAAGATGGAAAAGTGGTTTCTTCGCAAAAGATGATGAGGATCCAAGGGTCTACTTGATGAATAGAAAAAAAAATCAAAATGGCGGAATTTATTTTTCCATAGAAAATGTATGGCGAATATTGAAGAGACTACAAGTTGTGAACTATGCAAGGCTTTGATGCCGTTCTTTGGAGAAGTCTCAAAGAAAAATATGGGAGGACATGATGATTGAGGGTTTGGAAGATGGATGAGGAGCCCGGGCAGGGCATTGTAGATAGATGGGAGGTGCTCAAACAAAAATTACTCAAAACCTCATCCAATTGGCAGTGAGCTGAAAAAAATTCCTAAATGGCGGATTCAAGATAGTGGCCATACAAATTTCGTCGGTGTCTATCTCACTGAGTATAAAAGATGGAAGAGTGTTTTTTTGGCAAAAGATGATCTAGACGTAGTTTACTTGATGAACAGAAAAAAACAAGATGGTGAAATTTATTTTTCCATACAAAATATATGGCGAATATTGAAGAGAATGTAAGTTGGGAACTGATGCAAGACTTTGATACAGTTCCTTTTCAAAATCTTTTTTTATGGAAAAACTCTCATTCTGACAAATTATTCGGAGAAAAAATATGGAGAGTGATAATGATCGAGGGTTAGGAATATGGGGGAAGATAGGTGGAGGCTGCTCAAACAAAAAATACCTGAAAACAAAACCTCGCGGTCCGCTTGCGGGCCGCGCACCCACGCGCCATACTAGTATATATATATAGCTGCTCGTGCTGATTCACTGACTGATTGATCACCTCTCCTGTAAAATTTTGTATGAAAAATATTTTTTTCACTAATTGTTTCGTACAGAAGACAAAAATTCATTAAGAACAAAAATATGGAGAGAGCTGATGATTGAGGATTTCGGAGACGGGCGAGGGGCACGCTTAAGGTATTGAAGATAGGTGGGGGGTGCTCGAGCAAATGTCACTCGAAACGTCATCCAATTGGCAGTGAGTTGAAAAAAAATTCAAAATGGCGAAAAAAAGATGGCCGCCATACAAATTTCGGCTTCGGCTAACTCAGAGGGTATAAAAGATGGAAAAGTGGTTTCTTCGCAAAAGATGATGAGGATCCAAAGGTCTACTTGATGAATAGAAAAAAAAATCAAAATGGCGGAATTTATTTTTCCATAGAAAATGTATGGCGAATACTGAAGAGACTACAAGTTGTGAACTATGCAAGGCTTTGATGCCGTTCTTTGGAGAAGTCTCAAAGAAAAATATGGGAGGACATGATGATTGAGGGTTTGGAAGATGGATGAGGAGCCCGGGCAGGGCATTGTAGATAGATGGGAGGTGCTCAAACAAAAATTACTCAAAACCTCATCCAATTGGCAGTGAGCTGAAAAAAATTCCTAAATGGCGGATTCAAGATAGTGGCCATACAAATTTCGTCGGTGTCTATCTCACTGAGTATAAAAGATGGAAGAGTGGTTTTTTGGCAAAAGATGATCTAGACGTAGTTTACTTGATGAACAGAAAAAAACAAGATGGTGAAATTTATTTTTCCATACAAAATATATGGCGAATATTGAAGAGAATGTAAGTTGGGAACTGATGCAAGACTTTGATACAGTTCCTTTTCAAAATCTTTTTTTATGGAAAAACTCTCATTCTGACAAATTATTCGGAGAAAAAATATGGAGAGTGATAATGATCGAGGGTTAGGAATATGGGGGAAGATAGGTGGAGGCTGCTCAAACAAAAAATACCTGAAAACAAAACCTCGCGGTCCGCTTGCGGGCCGCGCACCCACGCGCCATACTAGTATATATATATATATATATACCTATGAATTTATTTTGCACATTTGTTTGGATAAATTGTCAAATTATGTGAATATTTTGCAGTTCCAATAATATTACAGACATACTGTCGAATTTATAACCTCCTTTTTGTTAGTAAAATAGTGAATTTTTTTTAGTAAAATAGTGAAACTAGTTTTTATATGCCACATATTTAAATCCCGTGAAGTTTTCCCCCCCTATATCAACCACCCCACCACCACTGCAGCCCTTTAACGTCTCACTGGTGGGCGCAGGCTTCCTCTCTTGTAGGAGAGAGAGAGTTAGACTGTAACCCGCCACGCTGCTTCAAAACGGGTTGGCGGGCTTTAGCAAATGACAGCTATAATTATAACCCTGATCGATGGCTTAACGTGCTCTCTGAGGCACGGTGAAACACCGCCAATTTTACCTACTCCGAGCTTGGTACTGAGAATTTCCTCACAGAAAAAGTAAAACCCAGAATACCTAACAATTTTTGGTCCCATCAAGTCGAACCCAGGACCTCGTGAACCGCCTTCGAACATGCTCACCGCATACGTATACCACATACTAGATGGCGATCCACGAGGTATTTTTCATTCATCGTGATTAAGAATACCCACATTTAACGTGCCTCGGAGAGCTCGTAAAGTAGTCGGTCTTGCGCCTGATCTCTCTCCGATCGTTTTGGAGTTGTGCCTCATCGGACTACGAGAGTGAGGGAATATACACACACACTTGTGCAATGTAATATCTCCTGCATAGTTGGCTAGTGTCCGTTGAAATTGGCCGCCGTGGAAGAAATTAGGTCAGAAGAGCTCTATGACTATAAGCACTTATGTTACGTTTGAATAAATAATAAATTAATAATGTATTCGTTACACATGTTTACAGGTTTTAAACATTAATTAATTCCCATTAAAATTTGAAAGCGTTAATGAAGGTCTTTGATGTGCGATCACTTTTCGGATTATAACAATTCAGTTTCTGAATTTGAAATTCAAACAGATTACCTACCTAATAAATAATTATTAATATATATATAGCTGTTCGTTCTGATTCACTGACTCATTCATCGCCTCTCCTGTAAAATTTTGTATGAAAAATTTTTTTTTCACAAATGGTTTCGTATAGAGGACAAAAATTCATTAAGAGGAAAAATATGGAGAGAGCTGATGATTGAGGATTTCGGAGACGGTTGAAGAGCACGCTTAAGGTATTGAAGATAGGTGGGGGGTGCTCGAACAAATGTCACTCGAAACGTCATCCAATTGGCAGTGAGCCGAAAAAAAATTCAAAATGGCGAAAAAAAGATGGCCGCCATACAAATTTCGTCGGTGTCCATCTCGAAGGGTATAAAAGATGAAAGAGTTGTTTCTTAGCAAAACATGATCAGGATCCAAAGGTCTACTCGATGAATACAAAAAAAATTCAAAATGGCGGACTTTATTTTTCCATAGAAAATGTATGGCGAATATTGAGAGAGAGTATAAAGTTGTGAACTAGGTATGCAAGGCGATTGATGCGGTTCTTTGGAGAAATCTCAAAGAAAAATATGGGAAGACATGATGATTGAGGGTTTGGAAGATGATTGATGAGCCCGGGCAGAGTTTTGTAGATAGATGGGGGCTGCTCAAACAAAAAATACTCAGAACCTCATCCAATTGGCACTGAGGTGAAAAAAAAAACCAAAATGGCGGATTCAAGATGGCGGCTATACAAATTTCGTCGGTGTCTATCTCACCAAGTATAAAAGATGGAAGAGTGGTTTCTTTGAAAAATATGATCAAGAACTAAAAAACAAGATGGCGGAATTTATTTTTCTACACAAAAAAAATTTTTGATGGTTTCGTGTAGAAAACAAAAATTCATGCGGAGGAAAAATACGGAAAGAGCTGATGATCGAAGACTTTGGAGACGGATGAAGAGCACGGCGAGGGTATTGAAGATAGGTGGGACGTGCTCAAACAAAAACTACTCGAATCCTCGCGGTCCGCTTGCGGGCCGCGCACCCACGCGCCGTACTAGTTAATTATAAGATCAGCTAGCCGACTTTCCTCGGCTTCGCGCGAGTGAGTGTTTTTATAAATGCTTCTATTTATTAAGTACCAAGTGAAATATAATGACTCCAAATAATCAATATTTTTTTGTTTTCGCCAGATACTCACGAAGGAGGTCTTGAATAAAGGGAGCCTAAGAAGTTGCGTGGAGAAGAAGTAGGAAAGTAGCGAGCGAAGCGAGCCGCCGACATCTGTAGAGTAACGAAAGTTGAGTAGGTGAAGCTCAATTACGGGACGATGAAGCGAGTCTTCCGACATAGTCCACTAACATTTTTTAAATTTTTTTTCAAATTTAAATTCAAAATCATTTTTTAACCCTACACCCTATGGTTGGCATAATTATTTGGAAAATAAATGCAACCACTTAGAGTTGGCAGGCTAACATGTTTTCTGATGCTGTGAACCCAGAATCAGTTAATCCGTAACTAGATTTTTTTATTACCCCACAGAATAAGATTTTTAAAAATGTGTTTTTTTTTATATTTTTCGATTTTTTATAAATATTATTCAAGTATAATACATAATATTACATATATAAGGTAGCAAATTGAGTAGAAATATTTTTGTTAAATACCTTTGCGTTATCTAAGTATCTCATTGTTCCCACATTCGTAGCCTCTTGGTAGTTTCTTCTTCAAAGATAAACTGACCTTGAGCGCGTCCTTTTGTATTTATGTTTTAATTTCAAAATAAATAAATAAATAGAATACAAAACAAACACAGCTAGACACTCAGTTACTTTGAACAGAAAGTGTAAATAAGTAAAACATAATATTCCTGTATCTAAATAAATATAATCTTTTAAATAATTATTTGTCTTTATTTTAACAAATCTACTTACCACTTTATTGTAGAGGGAAAATCCGTAACAAGCACTTCGCCATACTACGACTTCCGTATTTAATTCAAAGAACACAAAAGAACCGTCAAGTTTATCGCGTCCGTGAAAACCACACACGCCGGCCAAGCTGAATGCCTTCATTCACAAGCCTTCTCACAAAAAAAAGTAATCATTCCAAATTTGAATTTTACGCTGCAGTTTTCGTTCAAAAAGTTCATATTGTCTCTATGCTTAATTTTAAAAAAAAATAGTGTCACATTGGGTTCTTTATCAAGTAAAGACCGGGTATCGAATTTTTAGCACAGGGAAATTCACGTCACGGGCTGTCCCGGTGCCCGGGACGTCCGTCGGGTTTCAGAGGCTGACTCGCGCCGCTCGCTCGAAGCTTCGTAGACTGCGCAGTCTCTTGCGTAACTATTGTTACAAATTAGATAATTCCACGGGATGTGTTATACACATTCGAAACATAAATGTAACATCCATGGCACGTAGACGTTTCTTTGTCGAAATATAATCGGCTATTTCATTTTTAAATCTCAATGGAACTTCAGTGCATAGCAGTAGACGCATAATCTTAAACTAATAATCTTTATGTTGGTTTATAAAACACGTAATTTTGAAGCATTTGATAAAAAGCAGTCAGCCAGATTAATAATATCAGTCTGTTGTAAGAAAAGCCATGATTTTTATTTTCTAAAATCTGAACAGCCTACGCAGCTTCGACCGACCCACATCTTTCGGGAAAACCTCTAAAGCGCAGGCGTAAACTGGAAAATTAGAGAGAGAGGAAAACCATTATCAGGTAGTAAAGAAAGAGATAGCTGCTATTGGAAGTGACTGCATATAATCCACTCAATTTGTTGTCTAGGCACGTTCGAATTTTAAAAAAGATGTCTTTATTGCAATTTGCGACAGTTTTTTATTCTTTTCCCTCTATTTTCCACATTTTGCCTTGTACTTAATAATTTACTTTCGTTTTTTGCTTCGTTAAAGGTGTGTTAGCTTTAATAATTCACTAGCAACAGACTCTGAAAGAATGTTTATGAGGTTACTTCAATAACTTTATTTTTCCTTCGAAAATCTTGCTTGGTTGTTAGGTTATGGTTAGCTGTGTTTGTTTGCAGCTTATAAACATCTTACAGATGTCATTTACGCATCACAATGGATTCAGTTATTTCAAACTTAATATTTTATGATACCTAGAGCATATGAAATTATCTGCATCATTGTAAGCATATTCGACGGCAGATCACGAGGTCTCGGGTTCGATTTCCGGGCCGGGCAAATAATTGTTACGTATTGGGTTTTTCTTTCAAGAAAATTCACAGTGCCAGCCCGAGTTGGTAGTTGGCGGTGTTTCACCCCCGTGCCTCGGAGAGCACGTTAAGCAGTTGGTCCCAGTTATTATCACTATCATAATATAGTCGTTAAAGCCCGCCAACCAGCATTGGAGCAGCGTGGTGGGTCTAAGCTCCAAATCCCTCTCTCCTATGAGAGAGAGGAGGCCTGTGCCCGACAGTGGGACATTTAATGGCTATAGTGGTGGTGGTGGTGGATATGAAATTACGCTTAGCGTTTTTCCTCCGATCAATAATGTCAGCTATCTCATTGGTCTAGTGGCTAGTTTGTTTGGGTGCGGATCATGATGGTCCTGGGTTTGTATCCTACGTCGGGCAAAAATAAACCGGCCAAGTGCGAGACGGACTCGCACACGAACGATTCCGTTCCATTATTTGTAAAAATGACAAAAAAATAGTGCCTTTTACAACAGGCACGATTAAGCTCCCTTAAATATTTATTTTATTCTGTGTTTTAGTCATGTTTTAGTACTTGTTTTTATAGCGGCAACAGAAATATATCAAGTGTGAAAATTTCAACTGTCTAACTAGGTATATCACGGTTCATGAGATATAGCCTGGTGACCAATTCAGCACCTATTTTCGTTAAAGTTTGTTAATTAAAATACCAATAGTAGGTATCTCACGATGTCGCAGTGTTATCTTTGAAATTGCAAAAAAAACATAGTAAGTAAGTGTGTCCATAAATAAGTTTTAAAGAAGATCATAAAAAATTCGTCCGTGTATAATTTAATGTTGAAATAAAAGTTACTCAAAGCTCGTTCGATACCCGCTTTGAAACTTTTACGAAAGTTCGCAATAAATTCGAATGCAAGAACAAAATCTGAATTATATTATGCATAAGGGACCTTCCGGAGAAACGGGGGCTAACTCTGCATCATACATTATAGAAACAAGAAAAACTTCAAAAATTAAAGGCTGTTTTATATACGCCCGTCCAGGCGTCCATCAATGTACAAGATTTGCAGTTCTAAGCGTAGGAACTCATGGAGCGGTTTGCGCCCGCACCCGCCGCGGTTGCGGGATCTGAGTGGTTTTATTTCTATACTCACGAGACCGCTTATTTGAGCGGGAATCGCAGCCGCCGCGGTTGCGGTAGTCGCCCGCAAACTTGGCGGGCGATGATCGCAAGACCGGCGGTTATTTACGACTGCAAAGAAAAATGGAATCTACTCTACTAGATTCTAGAGATCTAAAACAACATACTAGTATGCGACCGCGCCCGCCTAAAAACCGCAGAGCTTGCGGGCGACGTCCGCAAAGCTCGCGGGCGACCGCGGCCCGCCGGTGCAGCGGGACCCGCAAGCAACCGCGCTATCCGCGGGAGTAAATTGCGTCATGAGGTTTGGTCTCTACATTTCCATGTATTTCGTGATCGTACGAGTGTTGCGGTCCCGCAACCGCGGTGGGCGCGGGTGAAAACCGCTCCGTGAGTTCCTACTTTTAGAATTCAAAAAAAATTAAATAAGTCACCTGCTAATATTTCAGAATCATTGATCATGAATACACACCAGACATATTTGTTACGATTCCGCTATATTATAATTAAGATAAAAATTCGGTCTAAGTACAGGGATCTGAGTGGTTTTATTTCTATACTCACGAGACCGCTTATTTGAGCGGGAATCGCAGCCGCCGCGGTTGCGGTAGTCGCCCGCAAACTTGGCGGGCGATGATCGCAAGACCGGCGGTTATTTACGACTGCAAAGAAAAATGGAATCTACTCTACTAGATTCTAGAGATCTAAAACAACATACTAGTATGCGACCGCGCCCGCCTAAAAACCGCAGAGCTTGCGGGCGACGTCCGCAAAGCTCGCGGGCGACCGCGGCCCGCCGGTGCAGCGGGACCCGCAAGCAACCGCGCTATCCGCGGGAGTAAATTGCGTCATGAGGTTTGGTCTCTACATTTCCATGTATTTCGTGATCGTACGAGTGTTGCGGTCCCGCAACCGCGGTGGGCGCGGGTGAAAACCGCTCCGTGAGTTCCTACTTTTAGAATTCAAAAAAAATTAAATAAGTCACCTGCTAATATTTCAGAATCATTGATCATGAATACACACCAGACATATTTGTTACGATTCCGCTATATTATAATTAAGATAAAAATTCGGTCTAAGTACACTAGAATTGTTTATCAAAAATCTTAAGAGTGAGTGAAACTTTGCAATTAGATAATAATTATTACCTATCACGGAAATCTGGAAAGACACATCTACAGATATTACTTTCTAGAGAGTGTTTACTGATTTTAAACATGGTTAATATTAAATAACACGAATTGAACTTCGTTTGTATGGCGCGCGCTTGGTAAGAGATACCTCTTAATGATTGCGTCATATTGCGCATCATAAAGAGATCTCTTAAAAAATAATAACGACCTTTCAATTAGTGCGACACGTTTTAAGTTTTTAAGTAAACCATGTTTATTCAATGGTTATTCAGTCTGAACATAAATAATATTTATTTCGCCAGAATTCACGAGAATTATAATATTCGAGGACCCAACACTTTAGTAGGGTAGACTGGGTACGGTTGAAACGGTGGACGGTTGAAACAATGCGAATATCTCGACACCGTGTATGGTGAGGTTGATGGTTACAAGGGAAGAACGAAGCGGACGACAAGTCCAAACACGAATTTTGGTGTTGTGTCGCCCTTCGCGCGCTGTACTTGTAGATAAGAGGCCTCATTGTGTTTTTTGACGTAAAAGTAAGTATTTTATGTCCGTACATTTTTGAAATTATAATGGTGTTATTAAAGTTAGAGTACTGAGAGTTTTGTATCGTTTTTATTGAAGTTTGTAGAATATGGTTGTATGATTAGTGTTTATTTAAATTTATTATTATTCTTACTGCGAACAATTTTATACCTAGAAGGGGGGTTGGGGACAGTTGAAACATTTTTTAACCGACTTCAAAAAAAGGAGGTTCTGTATTCGACCCGTATGTATGTATGTAAGTATGTATGTAAGTATGTATGTATGTATGTATGTATGTATGTAAGTATGTTCGCGATTATCTCCGGAACTAATGAACCGATTTTGATGATTGTTTCACTATCGTTATCTACATACTTTCAAGAAGGTTTTAATATATAACACATCGAGTTATCATTCTTACGTACGAAGTTATAAGCATAAATATACACATATGTCACTAATATGTTCTCTGAGATTGCCAGACCTATTGCTGAAGTTTGATATAGCTATTCTGTCCAAAGACTTCATTCTGCTACGCCTACGTAACATTGACCTTTTGCAAAAAGTTTTGGGCCGAAGTCAGTACAGTTGCATATAGAGTGATTCCTTGGAGTTTGCGCACGGTTACGTGTATTTCCATTCTATACAAAGCCAAACCGCAAGGGTGTGAAACTAGTCGCGTATAGATTGTAAATTACGGTCTATCCAAATTATACAAGAGTTGTACGCATACAAACTAATCTTGTATAGATCAGAAGTTAGGTTAGGTTGGATTAGAACATAATAAAACCACTCACCTATAGTATGACACATAAAATGTATATGTCACAGGATATTTAATAATAATTAATAATATATAGGTTATAATCAATTTTACATAATATATTATATTATTATTATTGTTACCTAATATAAAGAAAACAAATCACTAAAAAGCATAAAATAATTTTTTTCAAAGAAAAATGAACCGACTTCAAACGAATCGAACTAAAAAGTTTAAAATAATTTTTTATTCATTTAGATTGACGATTAAACTACCTAACTCAAATAATATATAATTTTTTGAAGTCGGCGCCAAACCACATTCAATTCGTGTAAGTGAAATCAGAATATCCACTTTTGAATGCGAGCGCGTTGAACCTAGTCGCGGAGGGTGAGTCTGGGACCCGGGGGGCACATTTTCGACTTGAAGTGAACTTGAAGTCATTTGGCTCCGACTTCAAAAAATTATATATCATTTGAGTTAGGTAGTTTAATCGTCAATCTAAATGAATAAAAAATTATTTTAAACTTTTTAGTTCGATTCGTTTGAAGTCGGTTCATTTTTCTTTGAAAAAAATTATTGTGGGTACGGTTGAAACAATGAATTTATTTTATTTTCTTGTTTCAAAGATGCCAAAGGGAGACTACGAGATGTCAAGCTGACTTATCGACGTACAAGTAAGCATAAGAAGGTGTAAAAGCCGGATCTTCGTTAAGAACAGCGGCAGAAAAGAATTGACTGAACCACTGTTCCCAGTTGAGGTATACAATGTACGTAAACGAGATGTGACTGGTGGCAATGAAAATCAGGAAATGGGATATAAAGCTCACAATCGAGTGTTTAACCAGGAACAAGAGCGTGAACAATCTAAATATTTAATTAGATGTGCAGACATGTATTTTTGCCTAACTAAAAATGATGTCTAACTAAACTATGCTAAACTAAAGGATATATAACCAGAAAGTCGTAAAATGTTATTAGACGATGAATAAAAAAGTTCATTTATTATATTTTGTATTATTTGCATGTGTTTCAATTGACCCCAGGCACTGTTTCAACCGACCCTGGCATGGGGACGGTTGAAACAGTTTCTCATTTTTTTAAGATTTGATTTTACACATAAAATACAATACAGTGATCGCAAATAACATTGCCCATTCATAGACAGATATGTGGTCTTTTATTTGATATATTTCTTTCAACGCTCGCTTAACTATTCCCGACGAAATGGACGATTAACGCTAAAATGTTTCAACCGTACCCAGTCTCCCCTACCACAGAATATATAATAGTACTAAGTACTTATACGGTACCTACTTACCTACTTTTAAGTTTTATTCAGCTGAATATTAATTTATTAATTGTTTAATATTTCCTTATCTACTTCATATTGTACACAAAATAAAATTATCACCATCTCGTAGATAGACGCCTGCTGCCGGACATAGACCGTATTTTTTTAAAGATCGCCACACAAGAAAAACTTGTGCTGCTTATATCCAGCGGCTGCGTGCGACTCGCTGTTCGTCCATGAAATGGGGGGTCTTAAAGCGCATTTGCCGGTACGCTGTCGCCCCTCGAGCACACTACAGCCTTTTAACGTCCCACTGCTGGGCACAAGCCTCCTCTCTCATAGGGTTTTAGAGCTTAGACCCGCCACGCTGCTCCAATGCGTGTTGGCGGGCTTTAACAACAATTGTCACATGATAGTGATAATAACCGGGACCGACTGCTTAACGTGCTACCTACTGCTTTCCGAGGCACGGGGGGGGTGTGAAATACCGCCAACTACAGATACCAACTCCGGACTTGCTCTGAGAATTTCTTGACAGAAAAACCAAATACCTAACAATAATTTGCCCGGCCCGGGAGTCGAACCCGGAACCTCGTGATCTGCAGTCGCATATGCTAACCACTAGACCAATGAGGCAGCCAATCGAGCACCCTTCATTTATTAGTGGTACATAAAATAAGTAAGTGGTATAAGTGGTGGAAATAATAAAAGATACCTGTCCGGGAGTCAAACCCTCGGCCTTTGATAATCCACACATTCTAATAACTAGGCCATCACTGATTTTTCATATTTCATATATCTATTTATATAAGTTTAAATATCAATGAAAATCGGTATTTGTACTATCAGTCATTTGTTCTGTAAGTCAAAAATAAAGAATTACGTGTTTCAGGAATTTTGGAAATTCTACCCCCAAGTGGGTAAAATCATCATTATCATCATCATCATGATCAACCCATTACCGGCTCACTACAGAGCACGGGTCTCCTCTCAGAGTGAGAAGGGTTTTGGCCATAGTCTACCACGCTGGCCAAGCGGATTGGCAGACTTCACACACCTTTGAGAACGTTATGGAGAACTCTCAGGCATGCAGGTTTCCTCACGATGTTTTCCTTCACCGTTGAAGCAAGTGATATTTAAATACTTAAAACGCACATAATTCCGAAAAGTTAGAGGTGCGTGCCCGGGATCGAACCCACGACCTCCGATTAGCAGTCGGTTGTAACCTAACCTATCCTAACCACTAGGCTATCACAGCTTTTTTTTTAGTGGGTAAAATAGAGGATGAGATTTGTATGAATCCGCGCGGGCGAAGTCGCGAGCATCAGTCGGTGCATAAAATATTATGTTTCTATTGAAAAAACCCCGAGGGAAAACGTTCTTTTCACGGCAGCCAGGGGGAAATCTTCGAAACTGGGTTAGTTTAAGCACTGCAAAGAATTAAAGCTACAGCAGTACGAGCCACCCGCAGCTACGAGCTACCCGCCTTGCGAACACGAGTCTAGTTGGTATTATTAAATGCTGAATTTCAAAACAACTATACATAAATACTGCGCTCTTGTAAATAGTCCAGTAACTTTAGTAATCCGACCTTGCGTTAAATCGGGTAGTTCTGATTTTTTGCATACTTATTTATGATGTTGGCCCAATGATTAATCCAAGTTTGTGACCTCGAGCGACGAACGCAACTTTGTCAAAAATCGAAAAAACCGCGAAAATTTCGGATTTTTTTCAGATTTTGGCGATTATAACCCAAAAGGACTAGTTCTTGACACTACCTTTTCAGGGTGTTTTTAAAGTAGAATAAAATTGCTACAATTTAAGACCAGAACCAGCTCTGTAGGTATATTACATACTGAGATGCTCGCGACTGTACTCGCGTGTATTCTTAATCTCATACAAACTTCCATCTCCCATTGTACCAAATTGGGAGTAGTTTTCCAAAATTCCTTCAACACGTAACTCTTAATTTTTAACCGAAAATCTAAATACAAATTTTCATGGCTATAACTTGATAAATGACGAAAACGTGACGGGGTCTCATTTAAACTTTCATCCCCTACTTAACTCACTTGCGGATAGAATTTTCAAAAATCCTGAAATTCATATTTTTTATTTTTTATCGAAAGCCCAAATACCAATTTTCATGGATGTAACTTGATAAATGACAGACTTTCATACAAACTTTCGTCCCCTATTTAACCCCTTTAGGGGTAGAATTTCCAAATATCCTTTCTTAATGTGCGCCTAAATTATAAAAGGAAGCTACTGTGAAAATTTCAAGTTCCTAGCTTTCAGCTGTTTAGGTTGTGCGTTGATGATCAGTCAGTCAGGACAAGCTTCTTGAAGCTAGAAACTTGAAATTTTCACAGTAGCTTCCTTTTATGATTCAAGCGCACATTAAGAAAGGATATTTGGAAATTCTATCCCTAAAGGGGTTAAATAGGGGACGAAAGTTTGTATGAAAGTCTGTCATTTATCAAGTTACATCCATGAAAATTGGTATTTGGGCTTTCGATAAAAAATAAAAAATATGAATTTCAGGATTTTTGAAAATTCTATCCGCAAGTGGGTTAAGTAGGGGATGAAAGTTTAAATGAGACCCCGTCACGTTTTCGTCATTTATCAAGTTATAGCCATGAAAATTGGTATTTAGATTTTCGGTTAAAAATTAAGAATTACGTGTTGAAGGAATTTTGGAAAACTACTCCCAATTTGGTACAATGGGAGATGGAAGTTTGTATGAGATTAAGAGTTCACGCGAGTAAAGTCGCGAGCATCTCAGTAAGTAATGTACCTACAGAGCTGGTTCTGGTTTTAAATTGTAGCAATTTTATTCTACTTTAAAAACACCCTGAAAAGAAAGTGTCAAGAACTAGTCCTTTTGGGTTATAATTGCCAAAATCTGAAAACACTCTGTTCGCGGTTTTTTCGATTTTTAACAAAGTTGCGTTCGTCGCTCGAGGTCACAAACTTGGATTATTCATTAGGCAAACATCATAAACAAGTCTGCAAAAAATCAGAACTACCCGATTTAACGCAAGGTACCCCATACTAGCAAATCCTAAAGTTACTGGACTAAAACGGTAATATAAAATTTCTTCTCCATTGAGTTTACTCGCCATTGGCAACGAAAGTATCATATTCATGACAAGTGGATACCCACGACTTCGTTTGCTTGGATATTGGTTTTTAAATATCCCGTGGAAATCATTTTGTTTTCCCTAAGCTCCTTTGAGCTCATACCTTGCTAAAAACTGTTAAAAGTTCACTGGCAGATGTTTAGATAGATCAAAATGTAAACATCCGCCAGTGAAAGTCCTATCAACATCGATCCAGCCTTTCAGAGATGAGCCGAATCACTAAGTATCTCTTTTCTATCAAAAAAAGAACGAATGAAATCGGACCACGCGTTAAAGAATTACAGTAAGTACACATTTTGACTTTCATCCCTTCTCCCAAGGGAACTGTGCTGAATTTCGGGATAAAAAGTATCCTATATATTACGCCGTAGTATGAACTTAAATCATACCAAGTTTCATTTCAATCGATTCAGTAGTTTTGCTAACGTAGAACTATTTCTTATTTTTATATCAGTCGATTGCGCTACGTAATTAGTTAAGTAGTGTTGGTGCAAATCGGATGAATGACCGACTTTGAAGGTCCGAATTTGTGTTCTACGTTCCTGCCTCGGAGGGCGATTGAAGCCATTGTCGGTTCCGGTTATTATCTTTATCAGTTTGTCTGTTTACTTGTTTGTGCGCACATATTCTAAGTGCGTAGTTAGGTAGTTGTATTTGAGCGTGACACGTTGAACACCAGAATACAAAAAGCCTCACTCTATATGTAGAGGTATTAAAAAAAACTTCGTCAACGTAATAGAGTGTAGTTTAAGTTTTATATTCACTTACAAAACCCTCTCTTTCTATCAGTACCACTAGTGGCGACGACTAGTGGCCGGCCACAAGTCGCGGAAGAGATATTTCATACATTTTATACGATACCACTGCACACTGAGCGCTCGAGTGGCCGCGTTCGAGCCACAAGAAAATGTATGAAAAACCTCTTTCGTGACTTGTGGCGACCACTAGTCGTCCGTCCCCACTAGTGGCCCAGTGTGTGGGGGCTGTTAAGCACATTTTCACGGCTCAACTGCAAAACTTGCTCGCTTGATACTTTTGAAACTGGCGTAAGATACTTACTTTCCCGGAAAAACATTGGAGTTCTCACGAGATTAAAAAAACCAAGCGTATGAATTTGCCCCAGCTAAGTACTAAAATAACAAAAAACTTTTGGATCGTATACGAACCCAGATACCCAGATAAAGATTATTTATTATTGTTCTTGAATTTTTTTGTTGTTTCTGCGAGAAGTTGGGAGAACCCACGATTTGTTTTATTTCAGTTTAGAAAAAAATAGATAGATATATACCTATTACTAAAATCGCATTTGACCTTGACCTTGGTGGAAATTTTCTTTCAGGTTCATAAAGATTTATGCATCTTCCGACACGAGTCGTTACTCTGATTGGCTCTGACAGTCTGACAATACACCCGTTCGCCACTTCGCTTCTCGAACGCTCTTCAAACCCCTACTACTAGAAGCTTACATTTAAAATTATTAATTTAACGTTATTTTTGAAGTGAACCTTCTTTAGGATCGTTATGCATTTGAAAATTCGATGAAACGAAAAAGCGACACCATATTAGCCTGCAAAGCCAAAGTTAAAGTTAAGGATAAGATTATGTTTCTGAAGTTTCACTTCTGCTATGTGTGAATTGCACACACACTTCAATACAATCCTTCTTTCCACCATTTCCACACTCTACATAGACTCGCAAAACTTATATCACAGACATAATATTATATGTATAGAGTAGATTAGCGATTATCACCGTTTACTAAGAATTCACGCGTGCCAAAATAAATACTACCTACTAAGATAGGAAATACCTACTTTTTGCGATTTATTTCTGAACTGCTGTGAAATAGTGCAAAATGGCACTTTGGCTGTTATTTTTGTACACTAAAACAAAAACTAAATTAAGTACGTCGAATCTTGGTGTACAATCTTGGAGCACAGATTAGTAGAATATATCTGTGGTACTGAGTGTGATTTTGGAAACTTGTGCACAATTACTGTGCATCAATTTACACGCGTTTTCCTCCCACTTCGCCGTTTTATCCTTGACAATATATTTATATGGTCTATAAAGTCCTCGTAATATGTAGCCAGGGAATTTTCTTTTCTGCTAAGAGTGTAATAAAAACAAATTAAAGTTGGATTATAGTAGGGGCATGAGATACAATAAATCATCAATTTGCAATCCGCGGACGTGCAGATTGGCTCCAGCCAGATGTAGGCGACTTGAAGCGATTTAGCCATAGATATTGAACTACTATACTCATACCTGCCATTCTGTGATTAACAAAATCATCTTTTATCTACACCCATGCTTTAAATCCTCTATTAAAGATTCTGAAACAGTTAACTTATTGCCAACATTAGAACACCCAATGTTGTAACAACCATTACATCATCCAAACGAGTGTTGTAATGGAATTCAGTACAATATTACATCATCCATTTTTAACCCCCGACGCATATACGACGGGGTGTTAAGTTTGACGCGTCTGTGTGTGTGTGTGTGTGTTTCTGTGCCCCCGTAGCGCTCAAACAGGTGAACCGGTTTGAATGCGGAGGTGGGATTGGGGGTGTGTGTGAGTTGGATGTTAATGTGGTTGTGGGTGTGTGTGTGTGTTGTGTGTGTGTCTGTCTGTTCCCCCGTAGCGCTCAAACGGGTGAACATACCGGAATGCGGGGGTGGGGATGGGGGTGTGGATGGGTGTGTGTGTGTGTGTGTCTGTCTGTCTGTTCCACCGTAGTGCTCAAACGGGTGAACAATTTGAATGCGTTTTTTTTTTTTGTTTGAAAGTCAATTATTTAGTACAGTTTAAGTATTACAGTGCGTGAAAGCTGAATAACTATATCTTCATTCATTCATTTATTAAGTGTAGGTATCCTACGACAGGAGTCCTGTGAAAGCCGCAGTGATACTTTTCATAACACTGAAAGGTATCTCTGCAGCTTTCAGCTAAGCTTAAGCTCTCTGCTCTTCCATACATTTGTATGGAAAGCAGCGGTTCCCAAACAGTTTACCTAAATAGAACTTGACCCATTTTATATTCAACATTTTATATTTTCTCCAGATGTGTTAAATATAATTTTTCCAAGTACTATTCAGGGTGAAAAAAATATTTTCAATTCATACAGTATAAAACATTGTAGGTACATACCAAGCAAGCAAGTAAAGTTGAAAATGTGCCTGGGAATATGAATAAATTGTTGTTGCGGATAAAGCGTCTTGTCCCGGTTTATGCTCGTACTGTGAACCAGGTCACCTTGGCGGTGTCGAGTCGCTTTTTTGTCTAAATGCCCGCCCTACCTCGCCTGCCCCAGTGCCCGAATGCCCACCGGACATGAACTTACCTCTTGGGCTACTTCTTTTTTTTTACCCGACTACGGTAAAGCCAAAAGGAAGGGTTATAATTTTAGCAGTATGTGTGTATGTGTGTGTCCAATTTTATATGAGATTCTGGGTGTTCCACCGTAGCGCCTAAACTACTGGGCAGATTTTGATGAGGTCGTCAAGAATTAATTAAAAATTTAAAACACCCCAGAAAATGTGGAATCTATGGATCTATTATATGCACCCGTCACGCTGTCACCTACCACTTTCCTACTCCTCACTAGTCAAGACTCAAGACCAACCCAAAGAGTACATACTTGCTGGCCCTAAGTTGCTGAAAGCTGAGTTTCTGTGATCAACTTCAGACATCATCTCCATCATGAGATATTCATGGGAACTCAATCAATGAGCCTACGATATATCTGTTGTAAGTTGTCAAACACGATACGTAACTTACTTGTAGTAAGTTGCCAAACACGATACACCTGTTGTAAGTTGCCAAACACGATACACCTGTTGTAAGTTACCAAACACGATACACCTGTTGTAAGTTGCCAAGCTCGATCCACCTGTTGTAAGTAGCCAAGCACGATACACCTGTTGTAAGTTGCCAAACACGATACACCTATTGTAAGTTGCCAAACACGATACACCTGTTGTAAGTTGCCAAACACGATAGATCTGTTGTAAGCTGCGGAGGAATTGAATAGTCCACAAACTGTCCTGGTTACAACATCAGGTCAAGGTCACCATATTATTGCAGTCTCGTCGGATACACTTTGTGTACCATTCAAGTCGATTAGATAAGTGGAAGTAATATAGTACATATAAATCATATGACTGAGATCTTTTGACGGCTATAAAGCTGATAATAAACTTTAAACGGCTTAACAGATTTTCATCACACATACCTAAGAACCATTCCAATCAAATCATCCCATCATCGCATTAAAAAAAAACACATTCAAATCGGTCAATGTCTTTGAGCGCTACGATCACACACACAAACCGACATACACAAAAACTTATAACACCCCTCGTTAAACGTCGGAGGTCTCCTATTATGCAAAGAGTAATAAATACAACGGCAAGCAACGGCATTTCACTTCCCTTCAACTAGACATGTTTATATTTTTCCATCTTGAGTGCTTCAGCTTCGAACGGTAAAGCGATTAGACGTGATTTGATATCTATCCTGGCGTAGTGGTGAGTGGTCTTATGAAGAGTTTGCTGGAGGTCCCAGGTTCTATTTCCGGTAGGTATAACAATTTTGGAATCGAACATAATAGTATTCATTCCTGATTAAAACGAGCGTCGCAAGATCGATTTTCGATTAATCGAATCGTTAGTTGTTTTTTTTTTCATAATAGAGAGAAATAACAAGTTATGATGAATTGAGTGTACAATACATAGTTCGGAGAACCGGTGGACGTTGGGGTCCCAAGGTGCTGGAGTGGCGACCTCGCACCGGGAAGCGCAGTGTTGGTAGACCCCCACTAGGTGGACCGACGACATCAAACGAGTCGCAGGGAGCCGCTGGATACAAGCGGCACAAGACCGTGGCGTGTGGAAGCCCCTCCAAGCGACCTATGTCCAGCAGTGGACGTCGATCGGTTGATAACGACGAGTGTACAATTTCTAAAAGCTTAAGACAGTGAAAACAAAATTAAATTAATAAAGCTTTGACCTTTCCCGCACAAAAGGCTAACTTGTAGTAGAATAAAAGCAAAACAAATATTACTTACAGGATTCGTAATATGCGCAAAGAATAACAGCAACGGCATTTCACTTCCACTTGTTTATGTTTTTTCACCCTGAGTGCTTCGCAGCTTCGAGCGGTAAAGAGATTATCTAGTTGTGAGACTCCTTTGGGTAATACTCCAAATGTTGTTGTGGTTGATCTCTAGCTAGGTTAATAGAATAATCACGTAATAATCTATACATATAATAAAATCGTAGACTTGCCGTATCTGTACATTAAAGATTTTTGCTAAATAATAACTGGGGGATATTAGGAATTTAAAGTAAACGTAAAATCTGTTTGTCGGTGAAATTGCAACAAAGCGCAAATAAATTTCTCTGCTGTTTATGCTTCACTACGTTTTCTTTGTCTCTACGCTAGTGTTTATGGTTTTTCATCCCCAGTACTTGGTAGCTTCTTTGTCTCTACGCTAGCTACGAATGATTATGGTTTTTTATCCCAAGTACCTACTTTGTAGCTTCTTTGTCTCTACGCTAGCTACGAATGTTTATGGTTTTTAACCCCCGACGCAAAAACGACGGGGTGTTATAAGTTTGACGTGTCTGTGTCTGTGTCTGTGTGTGTGTGTGTGTGTCTGTCTGTTCCCCTGTGGCGCTCAAACGGGTGGACCGATTTGAATGCGGTTTTTTGTTTGAAAGGTGAATTAGTCGAGAGTGTTCTTAGCTATGTTTGATGAAAATCGGTCCAAGATGGCCGCCGCTACAAAATGGCGGATGATATATTTTTTCACAACTCCCTTGATATGGGTATCAAATGAAAGGGCTTGACTAGTAGAATAGCACTATTGCAAATTCAAGATGGCCGCCGCCACTAAATGGCGAATGTCGGGGGTTTTTTAAATTTTTAATTTATACTTGTTGAAATTTTTGTCGGTTTGTCTGTTTGTCGGTGAGATTGCAACAAAGCGCAAAAAAGTTTCTCTGCTGTTTATGCTTCACTACGTTTTCTTTGTCTCTACGCTAGTGTTTATGGTTTTTCATCCCCAGTACTTGGTAGCTTCTTTGTCTCTACGCTAGCTACGAATGATTATGGTTTTTTATCCCAAGTACCTACTTTGTAGCTTCTTTGTCTCTACGCTAGCTACGAATGTTTATGGTTTTTCTTCTCGAGTACTTGGTAGCTTCTTTGTCTCTACGCTAGCTACGAATGTTTATGGTTTTTCATCTCGAGTACTTGGTAGCTTCTTTGTCTCTACGCAAGCTACGAATGTTTATGGTTTTTCATCTCGAGTACTTGGTAGCTTCTTTGTCTCTACGCTAGCTACGAATGTTTATGGTTTTTCATCTCGAGTACTTGGTAGCTTCTTTGTCTCTACGCTAGCTACGAATGTTTATGGTTTTTCATCTCGAGTACTTGGTAGCTTCTTTGTCTCTACGCTAGCTACGAATGATTATGGTTTTTTATCCCAAGTACCTACTTTGTAGCTTCTTTGTCTCTACGCTAGCTACGAATGTTTATGGTTTTTCATCTCGAGTTGGTACTTGGTATCTGAGAGCGCTAAAGCGATTAGATGCCACTAGGCCTTTGAAGGAAAGTTTGCCGGAAAAATGTCCTTTGATCCGAGATCAAAGTATGAATTTTTCATAGCATAGCATAGTGGCAAGTTAGCATTGAAACCCCCAACGTAATTGACACAATTTACTGTGTGATGTTCTATTTACCAAATACGAATAAATAAAACAAAGATTTTTATTTCTTTAGTAAGTAAATACATTTTATTTTAAACTCAAAACGCTTAAATTTAATTTATTTTTCTACAATTTGTACAATAGCTGATTATGGCGTGAATTTATGGCGAAAATAATTATTCAGCTGATAATACAAGCATTAGTGACTTTACCATTTGCATTCATATGACCTATATATTTAGGTTATTTGGTTGTTTATTTACAGCAACAATTTCCATACATAAATAGCCAACAAACTTATTCTATTACATAATTTCAGATGATCTCCCATTACGTGTAGGCGTAAAACAAAAATTTACCAACAAACGCGCATAACTTCTAATTAAACACAATTAAATAATATTAAGTTAATTAAGTAATGAATTTGAAAAACTTTGAATATTTTAATTTAGAAAAACAAAACCAAGAAAAATACCAAACTTAATTACACTAGGATGTAGCTAAGTACTTTTGCGAAAAAAAAATACGCTACACTTACCTAACCATAACATATTAAACATTACTTACGTCCTGTTTCACCACATTCTGATAAGTGTCGGATAGCCTAAACGTAAGTTTTGTCACTTTCTTGCTTTGTGTCAAATGACAAAGACAAAAGTTGTAGATAGCTATCTGATACTTATCAGAAGGTGGTGAAACAGGCCCTTAGCTATGTTTTTTGGATAAACGCGCAATATTTATTATCAGCGAATAGGTACTTAACTTTATTAGATTATGTTCATTGTTCATAGTTGAACGATATCATAACCCAAATAGGCGTTTTTAACATTTTGACTATCTATTTCAATGGGCTAAGTTCGGCTGAACCGATCCCGATGTTATTTTCACAGGCAAGTACAAGGAAAAACTTATACTACTTTATATCACGGAAATATTCAGGGTTCCTGCGTGAAAAATGAAATTTGGACCAACATTTTCACAGCCTAAACGCTGAACTGTGATGTTGACGACTTCCCTTCTTCCCCGAAGACGAACTTGGGCTACTTTTAATCCCGGGAAAGCTTAGAGTTCTCACGGGAGTTTAAAGAGCTTAAATCCTGATATCACACAACGTAATCTGGATGGTATTACCGCTTTGTGGTAGGATCCTACCCCGAATCCGCCTGGCTAGCGACCACACTTCAGCCGTAATCTGCCGCATAGCATCGATGTGTCCCGGCAGCGAGCTGAAGAGCCAGTCCCCTTCCTCAAAAGCCGGCAACGCATTAGTGGTTCCTGAGGTGCTGCTAATGTTCATGGGCGACGGTAATCACTTAACATCAGGTAACCCGCTTGCTGTTGCCCTCTATTCCTATGAAAAAAAAAAAACCACTCGGACGTAGTCGTGATCTTGCCACGGTATTTTAAAGACCTTAAATCCACCCAGACGAAGTTGCGTGCATCAGCTAATCTATAGTTATCCTGCTAATCCTATACGAATCCCCCACAACATTGGCAGTACTGTACCTCTGAAAGAAATGGCTCTTAACATCCAGACCCGTTTCCGCTGTGGTATCATTAATAGCTGTGACTACATCGTTAGTTCTTTTGCCGTTCCTCTGACCTAGACTCAAGTTGTACCTGGTAATCTCTAGACCTAGACTTCTGGAACTGAAAGTTCTGCCCAAAGATTTGGTGCGTTTGACCGTGAACTTGTCTCTGGGCATCTTTATGTCGTATATCGGGTTTATGATGCCTGTGTACTGGGTGTGGGTGGGGTTAGTCGGGTGGGGTGGGGTGGGGGTGAGTCTGAGTGGGTTTATCTGTAGCTGTTTCATCTGATGCTCCGTCTTTTGGATCGGTGGCGATATGTCTGGGTAGCGTTTCAGCTGAAAAGAAAAAAAAAAATTGAGATTTTCTGTCGAGATATTTTCAATAACAGCCCGGAGTTGAGAAATTGGCGGTGTTAGATACACCGTAAAGGCTATTTTTACATTTATAAAATATCTCAGTCCAATAAGAAAGTAGATAACAAAAATTCCCCACAAGTTAAGTACGAGAAAAAAATTCAGAGATGCCGTTTAAGATTTACTTTTATTTTTACTTTTTCTTTTCTTTTAAGCATCTTTGACGCACAGAAACATGCGTCGAGGTCCCGTAGGGGTCTCATCAGCATAATGAGTCCACTCCATAGTATATGTACGATGTAAATACTATGCTGTACTATATTATTCTATGTTGCTACAGCAGTAAGTAAATGTACCTACACACAGATTGGGCAATTTTACGTGGCCGATCTGAACTTAGGTTCTCGGAGGTAACACACTAATAAAACAGTAAAAAATGAGCTGACTGCTTCGTCAATCTAGCGGTTAGCATGTTCGACTGCGGATCACGAAGTCCTGGGTTCGATTCCCGGGGGTGCTCGGTATGTTTGGATCTGGGGACGAAAGTTATAGTTTCATACCTTCTTATCCCTGCTAGATTGTCTCGGCAGAGGCGGTGGTTGAGGAGCCTCGTCCCCGGACATGTAGTCTGGAGGCTTCGGTCGATACCTCTGTGGAGGCTCTTGCGACGTTGACTCAGTTTCTGGTAGCTTCCATGTGCTAAATTCAGTAATGGAAACTTGATTAGATGTAATATACCTAAATAGTGCTTGAAACATTTATTTCGTTGCTTTTAGAAAATTGCAAAAAATTCTCTAACCCGTTGTCCTAGGTTTTTTTAACCAGCCTCCCACTCCAAAAGACCAGACCAGATACAATTTAGAAATTATAAAGTCCCAAATTGCCCCTATCGGGAATTGAACCCGAGACCTTGACGAATGCGATGCGATGCGACACGACGCGAGGCGATACGACTCCATTGAAAATGACAAACTTATATATGGGACAACGTAGTGGGACTAGTGGCCGCCACAAGTCGCGAAAAAATCTCTTCCGCGACTTGTGGCCCGCCACTAGTCATCGCAACTAGTGGCCCAGTGTGCGGGGGCTGTTAAAGGTCTATTCACACAAACTCACTCAGTAGATCGTTCGGTGGAGCGAGCACGGGAAGCGCGCGCGAGTCGGTGCAGTGCGAACAGGGCTCCTTCACCGGACTCGCCCAACCATGCGCACAACTCTTGCAGGATCTGTATCATCAGAAAAAAGACCCTGATATCATTCATCTTCATCATCATCATCATCATCATCATCATCATCACCATATCAGCCTGTGGACGGCCTTCTAGCCTGTCGATAGCTCTTCGGCACAATGACAAAAAACAGGCTTCCTCACCCAGCCGCTTTCCGTACCTCTTCTCTTGGGTGCAGGTTTTTGTTCCAAATGGCAGCTTCGTAGAATTACTTTTCTTATTAGTAAGCTGCCAGCTAACTGTCATCGGCAATAGAGGCTGTATGCCTCTGCACAAGCTATCATCGCTCCTCCATGGTGTCCAGCAAGGGCGTCGCCAGGTAGGGGCAGGGGGGGGGGCAGCTGCCCCCCTCCCCCCTAGAGATTTGAAAAAATATAGATATGCTATATGGAAATGTTTATATGGAAAGGTATGCTATATGGATATGCTATACGCAAATGGAAACGAGGTCAGTGAAAAATTCTAATTCGAAAATAAATTAAGAGCTCGTAACCAGCTTCAAAAGCTCTGGACTTCGTACTTTGTACCAACAAAACTTTGTACTTTTCCTATACTATAATATCATCAACTTGGCCCCCCCCCCCCCCCCTTGGCCATCGGCTGGCGACGCCCTTGGTGTCCAGTCACCATTATTGCAGAGTTCAGCACTCACAGTGAACTTCCCCCGCAGCAACAGCGCGTGCAGCACATCACCCAGGGCCAGGTGCAGCGCGCCGCCGCAGCGACTCGCTATGAGCGCCAGCGGGGACGCCTGCGCGACCACCCAGTCGTCTTGCACCGACCACGCGCCGTCTTCAACGTCCGACGTTCCGGACTCTTCCACTGTGACACGAAACATCGGTTATATGACGGTGTAGACTTTTACAACACCACAATAATTAAATTACAGAATCAAAATATTATTATATCATCAGAAATCCCCATAGTTCAGGCAGGCGGTACCCTGCAGCCTGCAGCATTAGGACTGAGGTGCCGAGACCCGGAGTTCATACACTCTATGCTGCGTACCTACAATATGAATTCATAAGGCACAGTTCCCTAATCCCCATAGTTTAGTGCTTCTGCAAAACGAATTACATGACACAAAACCATTTCCATCGTCAGGTCAGCTCTAGCCAGGTCACTATAGTATTAATTCATTTTTATTATAACTTCAACTATGATGTGCCTTTTAATTCAAATCGGTTGACAGAAAATAAATGAAATTCCAAAAACGAGATTCAACCCCTAATTTTTTATCCTTAAAAGATGGAATATTTTCTCCAAATAAGATACCTATAAGACATAGTCTATTAAATAAAAAACAATCATTAAAATCACAGAAAAAATAGTCCAATAGAGAACCACCGCTCCTCCCCATTTTCTGAAGTCGGTTAAAAATGTTACCTTGGTAGACAGATAATCATGACTTACCACATAAAGCATCCTTCACACCATTAATAAAGTCCAAAGTCTCCAGTATACTGGGTCTACTCAAGGCATCCTTCTCCCTCACACTCGAGCCGGCAGAGCGCGGCCTCTCTCTCAGCTCCCTGATACACTCCACCGGTTCCGTATACACTAAACTCTTCAATGTATGGTACTTTCTCCTCAAAGTTTTAGTATCCGATTGATTCGTGATCGAAATTTCTGGAAACCCGTAGGATGTAGCTGGTCTTCTTCGCCTGGACCTTCGCCTGACCTTCGGAAGGTCTGTATCTTGAGGAGACGGTATTATGTCAGGTTTGGTGGTATTCCTCCAGTAGCTCCCGTTTTGGACGCTTGCTAAAATTTCTTCTGTACTCCCGTGCCTCGATATTTGTTTCGATTGTGGTCTGTCATAAAAAAAGGTATATAGTTTAAAAGGCCCTTTTGAAATTAAACAGGCCAAGAATCTTGTATATTATATCAGTAATAGCTAAATTGGCTACATAATAAAGACTTTATCTTGTCCAGTTATGACATTAATATATTATTATACTAGCTGACCCCCACGACTTCGTTCGCGTGTTTATAGGTTTTATATACTTAGGATCGGATTGGATCCCATAATCCTTTTTTGTACCTAAACTAAATGTAGCCTAAGTTACTCCTTATAACATTACCTATCTGCCATTGAAAGTTCTGTCAAAATCGATCCAGCCGTTTCGAAAATTAGCTGGAACAAATAGACAGATCGACAAACATAAATTTAAACGCACACCAGTTTAAAATAAGCCGTACGTTTAAAGATCTGGGTCCCAAGTTATTTGAACCCAATAAATGTCTGTCATTTCTGAACTAAAAAACCTATGACCTTGAAATATTTACGGGACACTATGTAAAGTACTACCTTTCTAACAAAAAAAGAATGAGTGAAATCGAACTATGCGTTAATGAATTACAGCTAAATACACGTTTTAACTTTCATCCCCTCTCCCAAGGGAACCGTGCTGAATTTCGGAATAAAAAGTATCCTATGCCCTACCTCGGAGTATAAACTCAAATCGTACCAAGTTTCATTGGAATCCATTCAGTAGTTTAGGCGTGATGCGCGGCCAAGATACAGACAGACAGACAGACAGACAGACAGACAGACAGACAGAAAGACAGACAGACAGACAAAAATGAAAAAAATTGCAGTTTTGGCTTCAGTATCGATTATAGAATGCCCTCCAAAAAAAATTTTCAAATTTTCTTCACTGTACAGAATTGGATCTGTTACAGTTTTATTATATTACTAGCTGACCCCTGCGACTTCGTTCGCGTGTTTATAGGTTTTATATAGGATCGGATCGGATCCCATAATTCTTTTATGTACCTAAACTAAATGTAACCTAAGTTACTCCTTATAACATCATCTATCGGCCATTGAAAGTTCCGTTAAAATCGATCCAGCCGTTTCGGAGATTAGCTGGAATAAATAGACAGGTTGACAAACATAAATTTAAACCCACGCCAGTTTAAAATAAGCCGTACGTACAAAGATCCGGGGCCCAAGTTATTTGAACCCAATAAATGTCTGTCATTTCTGAACTAAAAAACTTATGACCTTGAAATATTTACGGGACAATACTTGAAGTATTACCTTTCTAACAAAAAAAGAATGAGTGAAATCGAACTACGCGTTAATGAATTACAGCTAAATACTCGTTTTGACTTTCTTCCCCTCTCCCAAGGGAACCGTACTGAATTTTGGAATAAAAAGTATTCTATGTCCTACCTCGGAGTATAAACTCAAATCGTACCAAGTTTCATTCGAATCCATTCAGTAGTTTCGGCGTGATGCGCGGCCAAGATACAGACAGACAGACAGACAGACAGACAGACAGACAGACAGACAGACAAAAATGAAACAAATTGCAGTTTTGGCTTCAGTATCGATTATAGAGTGCCCTCCAATAAAAAATTTCAAAATATCTTCAATGTACAGAATTGGATCTGTTACAGTTTTATTATATTACTAGCTGACCCCCGCGACTTCGTTCGCGTGTTTATAGGTTTTATATAGGATCGGATCGGATCCCATAATTCTTTTATGTACCTAAACTAAATGTAGCCTGTTACTCCTTATAACACTGAAAGTTCCATTAAAATCGATCCAGCCGTTTTGGAGATTAGCTGGAACAAATAGACAGAATGAAAAACATAAATTTAAACGCACGCCAGTTTAAAATAAGCCGCACGTAGGTACAAAGATCCGGGTCCCAAGTTATTGGAACCCAATAAATGTCTGTCATTTCTAAACTACAAAACCTATGACCTTGAAATATTTACGGAACAATACTTAAAGTACTACCTTTCTAACAAAAAAAGAATGAGTGAAATCGAACAACGCGTTAATGAATTACAGCTAAATACACATTTTAACTTTCATCCTCTCTCCCAAGGGAACCGTGCTGAATTTCGGGATAAAAAGTATCCTATGTCCTACCTCGGAGTATAAACTCAAATCGTGCCAAGTTTCATTTGAATCCATTCAGTAGTTTCGGCGTGATGCGCGGCCAAGATACAGACAGACAGACAGACAGACAGACAGACAGACAAAAATGAAAAAAATTGCACTTTTGGCTTCAGTATCGATTATGGAGTGCCCTCCAATAAAAAATTTCAAAATATCTTCAATGTACAGAATTGGATCTGTTACAGTTTTATTATATTATAGACTAGATGATGCCCACGGCTTCGCCCGTGTGGATTTAGGTTTTTAAAAATCCCGTGGGAACTTTTGATTTTCCAGAACAAAAAGTAGCTTATCTGTAGAAACCCGTCCCCAAAACGGAAAAATCCCTTGGGATCCCCACGATTTCGGAATACAATTCCTTACAGCATCAGGGTTGAGGAGTTGGATATATACCTACTCGAGTTCATTCAACGATAAAGTCTTTAATTGGTACCCCCAATATCAATTTAAATAACCGAAAGTTTCTAAAACCCATTAGTTTTGGGGATTAGGTCCCCTACAGCATCAGGATTGAGGAGTTGGAATCCAAATTTTTTATAGAACAGGGTCACAATGTTTCTCTATCGATTAAAAAAAAAATTACGCAAATCGGTTCAGAAATCTCGGAGATATCGGTGTACATAGGTAGAAAAACACAACTCCTCCTTTTTTGAAAGTCGGTTAAAAAAGTAGCCTATGTTACTCCCTGGTTAATTCTCTACTTGTATGTGAAGGTCCCGTCAAAATCGGTTCAGCCGTTCCGAAGATTAGCCCGTTCAAACAGACAGACAGACAGACAGACAGATAGACAGACAGACAGACAAAAATTTTAAAAACGTGTGATTCGGTTATGGTAGCGTTCAAATAACCATATGAGCTTAATATGAGGTAGTTATTTCGATATTACAGACAGACACTTCAATTTTATTTATTAGTATAGATAGATAGATAGAAGATAGATAGATAGATAGATTAATTTGTGTATCGCAGAACAGAATCCTTGTCTTGAATCAAAATTGCCTACTACTGTAACCAACAGATCTAAAGGCTTTCACAAATTTCTATCTTGCTCATTCATAAAGAATCTTATCAAGAACTTCAAGAAACTCTAAACATTCTAAGAATTATACCGGTCTTTATGAAATCTAATCTTACACAGAAAACAATCTTGCCTAGATCAAACAAACTACCCTCCTTAATCTCACTTTAATCGATCCCAAAGTAGATTTACGGACGGCCATTCGACTGGCTATGAAAATAAAAAGTAATAGAACCTACCTGCCCACTAAGACTGAGGTGAAAGCGGCCAAGACACAGCGTCTTGCCAGTCTCAATTTCGCCTCCGCCTTGTCCCTTCTGCTCAAGGTCAGGACCCGCGCCGACCGATGTTCCCTTCGCGAGGGCAGCTTCACCGTGTAGGACACCGCTAGCCCGTCGCCCGTTGGAAACACGAGGCGGAAATCTGGAGGAAAGCAAAATATTGCGCTCACTACGCTCGGGCTTATGTTCGCTGGCCTATATATTCATTCATTTCACCATTCAGTTTTCTCACTCTGTAATGGTTTATTTCTCGAATTACTTTATTAGCTAATTATTACTAAGGATAAGGTAAGGATTAACTTTCCAAGTTTTACTACCAGCAAGAAAACTAGGAACATTTCGTTTTGACATCTATAATATAATAAAACTGTATCAGATCCAATTCTGTACATTGAAGATATTTTGAAATTTTTTATTGGAGGGCACTCTATAATCGATACTGAAGCTAAAACAGCAATTTGTTTCATTTTTGTCTGTCTGTCTGTCTTTCTGTCTGTCTGTCTGTCTGTCTGTCAGTCTGTCTGTCTGTCTGTATCTTGGCCGCGCATCACGCCGAAACTACTGAATGGATTCAAATGAAACTTGGTACGATTTGAGTTTATACTCCGAGGTAGGACATAGGATACTTTTTATCCCGAAATTTAGCACGGTTCCCTTGGGAGAGGGGATGAAAGTTAAAACGTGTATTTAGCTGTAATTCATCAACGCGTTATTCGATTTCACTCATTCTTTCTTTGTTAGAAAGGTGGTACTTTATGTATTATCCTGTAAATGTTTCAAGGTCATAGGTAGTTTAGTTCAGAAATTACAGACATTAAAACCCTCAGTATTGGGTTCAAATAACTTGGGACCCGGATCTTTGAACGTACGGCTTATTTTAAACTGGTGTGCGTTTTTTATGTTTGTCGGTCTATCTATTTGTTTCAACTAATCTCCGAAACGGCTGGATCGATTTTAACGGAACTTTCAATGACAGATAAGTGATGTTATAAGGAGTAACTTAGGCTAAATTTAGTTTAGGTACATAAAAGAATTATGTGATCCGATCCGATCCTATATAAAACCTATAAACACGCGAACGAAGTCGCGGGGGTCAGCTAGTTAATAATAATATCCTCCCGGCCGAAGGTAGGCCACGGCGCGGCGGTCTATCTCAATGGAGGCGTAGACTAACCAAGTACGCTTGACGTAAGTATTAGTGCACAAATGTGTTCATAATACAGATTACAGTACCTACTACCTAAAGTACCTACTTACTTCGTTTCTGTACTAGCAGCAACCAATCGTTTTTTTTTTTAGAAACGTAACCGTTTAACACAGACAGACTGACGTATTTGGCATCATAGTACTGCTATTTATGCTGTGAACCCAGAATCAGCCATTTCGGAGACCGTTACGAAAATAACCTCTTATAAGTACCTACTATATCTAATAATCCCTCCATCTTTAAACAGCTGTCAACAACATATCAACCAAATCACTGTGAGCTATTTAACTAATACTAAACCTCTCATATTAATACCCATACCAGAGCTCATCATCTGCTGGTTATATTAAAAATGTTAACGTATTCACGCGGAGCGCTACGCCCAAGTGAAATGTTTCCTCGAGGGATCTTATTGAAGCTGTTAGCTTTTTGTTTTTGTTTAAAAAAATAATATTTTAATATTCATGAAATATGGCTGTTGAATTGACGTGGAATAATATTCGTGCTGAGTGTAATTAACTACTTATATACAAGGGTTAAGAAGCTGTGATAGCCTAATGATTAGGACGACCGACTTCTAATCGGAGGTCGTGGGTTCGATCCCGAGGCACGCACCTCTAACTTTTCGGAGTTATGTGCGTTTTGCTTTAACGGTGAAGGAAAAAATCGTGAGGAAACCTGCATGCCTGAGAGTTCTCCATAACGTTCTCAAAGGTGTGTGAAGTCTGCCAATCCGCTTGGCCAGCGTGGTAGACTATGGCCAAAAACCCTTCTCACTCTGAGAGGAGACCCGTGCTCTGTAGTGAGCCGGTAATGGGTTGATCATGATGATGATGATGATACAAGGGTTATACTTAACTTATGCCAAGAAATAACAACCTACCTTATACCTACCTACAAATAGAATAAGTTCCTTTAGTTCTACTTACTAATGTCAATGCCTTGGCCCAAGTGAACCTCTTGGCGGCATCCAGCGGCCTCAGATTTTGAGGCAGTAGTCCTTCAGACACTCAAACTCACCCGTGCACTGTTTAGTGTCGAAATCCTCAAGGAACCAGGAGTTCTTCGCAGCAGTTACGTGCGACCTACACGTGACTATAGACCTTCAGAGTTCAGAACGAATGCGACCTTCAAGAGTGACACTTACCACAATGGCGATATCTGTCGACCAGATCCACCAACGCTTTGGCCAAGGTGAACCTCTTGGCGGCATCCAGCAACCCCACACACGGCTCCAGACCATCGTGGACCTTGAGGCAGTAGTCCTTCAGACCCTCGAACTCTCCCGTGCACTTCTTAGCTTCGCAATCCTCAAGGAACCAGGAGTTCTACACAGCAGTTACGTGAGACCTACACGTGACTGCTGCGTGACACTTACACTGACAAGAGTGACACTTACCACAATGGCGATATCTGTCGACCAGATCGACCAACGCCTTGGCCCAGGTGAACCTCTTGGCGGCATCCAGCAACCCCACACACGGCTCCAGGCCATCGTGGACCTTGAGGCAGTAGTCCTTCAGACCCTCGAACTCTCCTGTGCACTTCTTAGCTTCGCAATCCTCAAGGAACCAGGAGTTCTGCACAGCAGTCACGTGCGACCTACACGTGACGGCTGCGTGACACATACACTGACAAGAGTGACACTTACCACAATGGCGATACCTGTCGACCAGATCCACCAACGCTTTGGCCCAGGTGAACCTCTTGGCGGCATCCAGCAACCCCACACACGGCTCCAGACCGTCGTGGACTTTGAGGCAGTAGTCCTTCAGACCCTCGAACTCTCCCGTGCACTTCTTAGCTTCGAAATCCTCCAGGAACCAGGAGTTCTCCGCAGCAGTCGCATGCAGGTCGTTAAGGAATGGTTTTAACACGGGCCCGAGGTATTTCTTGTCGTCTTTCGCTCCTGCAATAGTGTTTTTTGAAGCTCATTATAAGAAATCAAGTGAATTTGTAACTGCCCAAGCTAAGTGAATTATTTAAGTTTACGTAGATGAACTTACACTTGTCATTGTCTGTCTCTCTGTTCATCTGTCGAAGCTTTATAACTTCTGAAATACTTAATGAACTTAATAATTTACTTCAAATTCACAAATAATATTATTTAAATCGTTAGTAATTGGTGGTCATATTATAATAAATAATAGTTTAAAAAAACTAAAAAACACGCTTCTTATAGAAAACCAAACTAAAAAATAGAAAATAAATTTTAATAAATATAAATTAATAATAGTGTGCATATGAAAAAATGTATTTTATTTAAAAAAAACGTGGGGTGCATGGGTGTATAGAGGATTATCATTTCAATAATATCTTAAAATCACCCCACGCTTTTTTTAAATAAAATACATTTTTTCATATGCACACTATTATTAATTTATATTTATTAAAATTTATTTTCTATTTTTTAGTTTGGTTTTCTATAAGAAGCGTGTTTTTTAGTTTTTTTAAACTATTATTTATTTTCTACTTTTTAGTTTGGTTGATTTATAAAACACTAAAAAAATCATGTCACTTAAAATACAACAGATATTAATTATTAATAAATTATTTTATTTGTTTTTTATTGTAAATCGTACATTAGGATTAAAGTAAATAAGTACTAATTAATAATATTATTATTTTGTTTTAATATTGTTTTATCTTCGCATTCGTGCGTTTTGTGCTTAGATTTTAATTGTGTGTGACATCTATTCTGTTTACCCTAGTTACAGTTAGTTACCGTGCGATTTTGAATGTTTATTGTTTTTCCTTACCGACGACTTTTGATAAATGAACACAAAATCTTATTTTCCAAATTGAATAATGAAATAATCTTATCAAATTAGTATATTGTCATCGGTCCTCGATAAATCTACAAAGTTTGAATGAAATCTGACCGTTTAAAGTGGGTCAAAATCGCGTTCAAAGAAGTCGGTTACAAACATACATACCGGTGAAGCTAATATAAAGCGTGTAAAAACATTTTCCCATATAAAATGTTCACGGGTTTCGTAACTGTCAAACATCCCGTCGCGTGGATACGGTAAACTCTCTCACCCGTACCTACATATATTATTATTCTTCTGTACGTGTGTTTGTCACCTAACTCCTCATAAACGGCTGAATCAATTTGGATGAAATTTTGTGTGTATATTTCAATGGGTTCCTGGATGGATTGAAAACACAATTACCGGGTAGGTAAAGGTAACCTACCGGGTCTCGGTAGGCGGCGCTGATGTCGGTATGTCACCGGGCAGGACGAAGTCTGCCGGGTCCACTAGTTCAATATAATAGTTAACTTATTCAAAGTTGGCAACGATGACAAAGGAGTATTATATCAAAATATCACGAGTAATATTTTCAAAACGCAAAAACTCTTCTAATACCTATAACGTGAAACAAAATTTGTAAACTACAGTCGACTTTCAATAATTTGAAACTCAAGGGACAAAGAAAAATATCACATTACCAAGAGTTCAAAATAAGAGTTAAGCCTTCAGTCTATCATTGTCCAATTAATTTTCGATAGTGGTGAGAGATGAGAAGTAGGTACCTAACCGTCACATCTCACTCACTTTAACATTTGAAGAAAGACTGAAATATGAACTGCAAATGACTCTTGTCTCATTATCTCATTTATGTAAACAATCGATAGGTCTGTGCATGATAAACACTTCAAATTATAGAGAGTACGGAAGCCCGGACTTCAAATTTTTGAATGTTGGCGGGCAAGATTTAACTTCAAATTACCTAGTGGACCAATTAGTATTGATTTTATTCAATTTATCGAGTGTTTTTCAAGGGACTGGGAAAAAAGTTCAAATTATCAAAAGATTCAAATTAAAGAGTGTCAAATTATCGAGAGTCGACTGTAGGTACATCTATCGTAACCTCACGTAAAATTAGCAAATATTACTATTACCACTCGAATTTCCAATAGCGGTAGGAAATATTAACCACTTTTTTATAACGCACAGCCGGTAAGCTATGCGCAATACTTTCTTTAATGAGAGCGCAACTAACACCGGCTGTTGGATCACACCACCGCCGACTCTGCTGTTGCCAACGCCGTCGATCAACGACGAAAACTGGGTCGATATGTGTGCCCGCTCACCACATCGGAAACACACAACCGATTTGCTTTATTGAGAAGTCTTGATATTTCCTAACCAGAAACTGCTTCAAGTTGGTCTGCCTGCCTGCAAAGCCTGTTCTATAAGCGCACGACTCAAAGCCATTATGAGAAGCTCCTTGCAAATCTGGATCTGTGATGCACATATCCGCGGTCGTAACCCATGCGCGAGCGTCCACTTTGTTCTTATTCGGATTAAACTCAGGTAGCTGGATATCTTTGCTAGTAGACGGCGCTTTGATTGCCTCGACCAATGCCGCAGTTACGGTTTTGCTGTTCCATGAGTAAGCGCCATTTTGTATTGTCATAGCCGATTAATTGATTCACACCGATTTTCATATCGGTTGCGTCCTACTTCTGTAACGGAGGGCCGAAGGTGTCATCTCGTTACCGTGGGCGATCATTGATGGTTGTATCAGCTCTTCGTCCATTGTAAATTACGGAAATAAGACTCGAGTTACACTTGATAGATTTCATAGATTAAAACGAATCACCGCATAATCACACTTAAATAAACACACGTAGTTCAGATATGAGCGGATTTCTTTCGAAACGTGTCGGATTTAGGTTGATTCAACGCCTGAGCGATATCTTTTGACAAGCTTTTTTTTTTCAAAAGTCCATGTCAATTCACCTCCGTGTGTCAATCCCCCGACAGTTGACACATTTATTCGAAAATCCCAACCAAACTCCGCCGAATACGCCCAAAACAACTCGTTCCGTTGCTTACTCAACGAAATAATAATTTAACAAAAATCTTATTTTGCAAATTGAATAATGGGATAATCTTATCAAATGAGTGTATTGTCATCGGTCCTCGATAAATCTACAAAGTTTGAATGAAATCTGACCGTTTAAAGTGGGTCAAAATCGCGTTCAAAGAAGTCGGTTACAAACATACATACCGGTGAAGCTAATATAAAGCGTGTAAAAATGATATTAGATGGGGAAGCGATCATAGAAGCAAATGGGGGGCAATAAATAATATACTTTTTGCTAGCATTAGCTATTTTTTATATATTTCGGCTAGGGCTTTTTATAATATACATAGACTGTCACGTAATTTTGTTTACCTTTATAAAGCCAATGCAAAACGTTCTTCATAACAGTGAGGTCGTCGGTGAGATCTTCCTTCCGAATGTCGGGGTCCCGTCTGACGGCGTCGATGAGGCAGGCTGACGATGCGTCGTAATAATCCTTCAGCTTATTCCATTTCTTTGATCTGAGACAATACAAGTCAGATGAGACAAAACACAAAAAAAATTTAAAAATCCTAACTAAGCCTAGAAAAGCCTAACTTCACGCAGATGAAGTCGCGGGCAAAGGTAAAGATCGACCAGAATCTCATGAAAAATAGGGAAATGAAATTCCAAGGTTAGCAACACCACGGCTGCCCTAGCGATAAACAAAGTAACTGACATTTTTTGTGAATTTGACTTTTTGCATTAACAAAAGTTTTATGTCGAGTAGTTTTTTACCACAGTTTAATATTTCAAATAACTTGAACCATTTACTGAAATTTAAATTGCCCAAACAAAGTAACTGCACTCACTAACCCGGAATATAAATGCAAAAACCAAGTAAACAACAAGAACAACATAAAAACAAAGTAATTGGATGTTGATTACTTTGTTTTTGTATTTAAAATGCAGTTGCTTGATTTTTCGTTTCGTGAAACGATCCCAGGTGAGGTGTTCTGAATGTAATTACTTTGTTTATCACTAGGGAAGCCGAGTTAACCTAGTGTTGCTTACTACAAAATTTAATTTCACTATTTTTCATGAGATTCTGGTCGATCTATACAACATTTTTATCGCGCATCCATACGTCATTTTGAAGATGGCACCTCATGATGATACGTCTTGCGTCAAAAGGCGACTCTTTTTACTCTTGAATACCTAGTACTAATTAAGCTTAAATTTACTCAAATCTAGATAAAATATAAGAACCAAGGGAATCGCGCTAAACATTGAAGTGTTAATTAAGAGCTGAAAAAATTATGAATGCGTGAGTGTTTTTCGTCTTATTGTGTCCTTATCGGCTTCCTGTAGAATTAATTTGAAAAAATAAATTCATGAGATAAATTACTAACACAACATTTCGATTTTATAAATACTACTTTGATTTCCAAATTGTTAAATAAAAAAAAAATATAAAAAGGCAAAATTATAAACAACCAGGCCCCGACGAGATTCGAACTCGTGATCTCCTGTTTACTAGACAGGCGCTTTAACCAACTAAGCCACGGCGCCGATGCTACGTGTGTCGAAATTGTGTACCGATTCTTACTACACGTTATTGTTATCAAACCGACTCAACAAAGTTAGGTGTGGTTCGTATCCAAGGCAAATATATTATTAAGGGCCTGTTTCATCACCATCGGATAGTATTTCAATATCGGATAGCTATTTACAACTTTTGTCTTTGTCACTTGACATAAAGTAAGAAAGTGACAAAACTTACGTTCAGGCTATCCGACACTTATTAGAAGGTGGTGCAACAGGCCATAAGTTGAGTATCCACTAGCAAGAGTAGGAGTCTATTAACAATCTAGGTAAAACGTGTAGAAATTGATTTGTTGAGAGTGTTTACTATTTACGTAGTAGAAGTGACTTCTGCAAACTTAAGCAGTGGAGTTTGCTTTGATCTTAATACATGTTTTTTACAATTAACAAATTGAAACAATGGGTGTAGACAGCGATTGTGTCGTGTGCGAATTAATAGTTAAGTCCAAAACACTGATGCTACAAAAAATTTAAACACAAAGAATTGGAATCGAATTTTATTCATCACAAAGGTTACTTATACCCGGGTCCATATTGACTCACATAAAATTCTAAATCATATTCGTTGTCTTACTACCGTTCTGTGTTCATAATAATCGTTCTTCATAATTTTGTTTTTCATACTTTTTTATTCATACATTTTTTATTCCTACCATCGTATGACTGGTAGGAATAAAAAATGTATAAAAAATAGAAAATAAAAAATTACCAAATAACTATTATTGGGTTCATTTTGCTCTGATCTGATACAAACCTGTAAGCAGCCATTTCTCGGTCGAAATCGCTCCCGGCCGTTTGGAAGTTGGCGTGCGAGTGCAGCGCGAAGTAGATGTCCCGGGCCTGATCCAACAGGATCGCCAGGATGTGGATCAGTTCCTCGACGCTTTCGTGATGCTGTGACGTCGCCTGGAGCAGGTTCGCGCGGAATGTGCTGTGTTGGTCCTGTGGGGAAAATTGTGGTTGAGAATCAATCCACCACCACCTACAGCCTTTTAACATCCCAGTGCTGGGCACAGGCCTCCTCTCTCATAGGTAAGAAGCATTTAGAGCTTAGACCCGCCACGCCACGCCACTCCAATGCGGGTCACGGAAGAATCAATCAAATCATTCTAAATAATTTATTTCACGTGGGCCAAGAATCAAGAACATCGGTTCGGAAAGAAAATTCTATCAGTTTGGCCAACGTAGAAGTCCACAGGTGGGCTTATAGGCCTTCCCTAAGGGCACCACATCTGGTCTTGATAGAAAGCTTGTGACAAGTGAGAAGCGCTCTCCAGCACGATGGAATGGCGATATAAAAAAGTTCCAGAAATATCTGAATGAAATTAGTGAAGTAACCGGTGTCAACGATGACTTCGTCAATCGATAGATGTCCAAAGCTGGACATATCTCTGTGGAAACTACCACACACCACGGTCTTATGCTGCTTGTATCCGGCAGCTCTCTGCGACTCATTTTATGTCACCGCGCACTTAGTAGGTGGAACACTTTCTGGTGCAGTCGCCATTCCAGCACCTATGTACCCTAACGCCTATTGTTTCTTCGAACTTTGGCTCAAAGATTGAAGAAATCTACTCTTTTATTTGCCCTATTGCCTCTTCAGCTGTGCAACCCATTGGTTAGCTAGCTAAGTTGGTGACCCTAATTCTTCTATGGATCTCTTAAGTTTTGACTTAATCACGAATAGAGAAACTCCGAGCATAGTTTTCTCCATCGCACGCTGACTTTTAGCGATTATATATAGTGACATTCATAGCGAAAAGCCTATGTCCAATAGTGGATATGCACAGCCTAAAATCATAGAGAAACGTGCACCTCGTATTTAAAATGAAAGGTTAAGGACCTATTCCACCACCTTCTGATAAGAATCGGATAGCTATCTACAACTTTTGTCTTTGTCACATGACGACATAAAGTAAGAAAGTGACAAAACTCACGTTTAGGCTATCCGACACTTAGCAGAAGGTGGTGAAATAGGCCGTAAATAGCCAACGTACATATGTAACCATATTCTTGCAAGCTATCAGCTCCTTGACGAGTCTGTTGAGGTACGCGAGCTGGTTTCTGGAGAAGCTGCCCACTCCCCCACCGGTGGGCGTCGCTGACAGGCCTTCCCAGCGACCGATGAGTGCGGCTTCTAGCTTCTCTGATGGCGACTGGGGAATTTCCTCACCCACTGAAAACAGGGCTATAAACATCAATTTGGTAGTTGACTGCCTTCAATGGAAATTGATCGCTATACACCGTCTCAGTACGGACAGACAGATGGACAGATAGGTGAACTAACGGATAGACCGACGGACTGGGTAGAGCTATGAACAACTCTAATTCGTAATGTAAAAGTAGAAGAAGCTCTAGAGATAAAGCTAATAAAATGTTACCAGCAATCCTGTGCAGATAGAGGAGGCAGTTCCTGAGCGCGGCGGCGTCTTGGGACCAGTTAGTATCGCGAGCTCCGCGCCTCACCAGCGCACCTCTCTCCATCTGGTACACGTAGCCCGCCACTGCTCCACGCTCACAAATGTATAACAGACTAGAAGGATTAGAATGTGTAAATTTAAAATCATAAAGTTGTGGAAGCCATTTGAAAATAACTAAATCAAAGCCCATACAGAAATTACAAATAACTTTAAGTTCGCTAAGGATTATTAGATTCTACTAAAACTTCCATGATGTATCCATGTATGTTCCACAAATCTTCAAAAAATTTACTGTATAGATAGATATACGTATATAATATATTGATGTCTTAAATATTCTCTAAAAATTTACAATTTCAAATCACAAAATATATTTTGACATCAGAAGAGAATACGTACGATGTTATGACATTTCAGGCACAGGCTTCCTCTCGGCTGGGGACAAGTCTTCTTACACAACATAAATAAATTCTAAGTCCACAGCAAAATTGAACTAAAACCGATCGGATCTTCTATAATAGGAGACCAAACAGCGCCTCCTCGTATAAGGCTGGAATCTCTTGCTGAGCAGACAGTAGTCTCATCACTTACTTGTCTAAAATGAGTAGCAAATGATGAGCAGCGTGTGAAGACACACAGGCTCTCGCTGCAGCACTTCGGTACAAGGCACAGCGATCCAACCGCCTTCGGAATGCGCACCACGCGGCGTAACGACTTAGGAGTAATGCTGAGCCCTACACATCAAAATAAATTAGATGATTTTGATAATGCTAAGTATACAGTTCCAACTTAAAACATTATGTGACCCCGTCAGTCTAAGCTTACTGTCGCCCGCAACGTAAAAGTAAGTATAGCAACGTCCTTGTGGCTTGTTCCACTCGATATATAACGTTTGTCAATAGAAGGTTCGCTTATATGAAATGTCGGGAGTGTCACTATTGCAGTATAATACTGGACTTCATTGAGCCTAACTAAATTGAAAATGAAAGTTTTACAGTCCTTTTCTCGTTCAGTTATACCTGGATTGTCAAATATCACAACTGTGTTACACACAGTTAAGATACCTATTTCGCAATCAACGCTAAACGTCGCAATTTTACCAAGTAGTTCTGCTAACACCAGTCACGTCTAGTTGGATCCTGTCTCTGTACTCAGTACGTAACAGAAGAATAGGCTTAACAGGAGTTAAATTGAAGACAGTGATAGCGATTGTTGGAAGTGGTAGTTAGTAGTAGATAATGGTAGAAAGTGGTAGATCGTGGTAGATAATGGTAAAGTATATTAATAAGTAAGTTAAAGGCCAAAACAGCTACTAAAAACTTATCCTGAACAAGGTGAAACGGTACTTCACACCTGCACAGCGCCTCACACTCTATCAGACTCAAATCCTTTTCACACAAGTTTGGTCAATCCTAACCTAGAAAACATAGAATATTTTGCTAGACTCGATTTACCTGAAAACATCCTTCCCTCATTTTGTCAAGCAAGCTGTTGAGAGATCCAGATATCTTGGCTATAGAGGACAAATGTGAGTAATGTGTGTCCAGGGTTGCCTCTAAGGTGGGATGCCATAATTGCCATGTAGATGCTCGTTCCGTATTCACCATCGATGCTGGAGGGCCTACTGCTGCTGCGTAATAACCCTGGAAAGCAAGACAAAACCTTCATTTCTTAAATGAATAACCTCTAAAACTTATAATGACTGCGATCTCACCAAATGGTATCTCACCAAGTGGTGACGATATAAGTGAAGTAGAATAAGATAGAAGCGGGCTAATTTAGAAGGGATATGGCAGTTTATTAAACGCATGCTTCTACGTCTTTATTTGGTTTCTAGTCGGCATCATACCGGAACATTAAATCGCTTGGTGTCACGTACTACATTTTCTGGTAGAATAGTTACTAGCCACGACCATAGACTCCCACCAGAACAGATCAAAAACTATTTAGATATTATCCATTCTCAAAACTCTTAAAACCGGGATTTATAAGACCACAGTGCTCATCACTGCACCAAGGAAACATAGAGAAGTCGTCAATTATTTATTTAACAGGCATCAAGTTTGTACTCACCCCTTGAGCGCTAGTGTAATGCAGCAACGCCAATGGATGCGTCAGGGGCACGCGCGTGGTGTACGCGTGCTGGCTGCAGCCCGCGACCCTCGCCGCCAGCATCAGCTTGGCCTCGGCCTCCCCCGCGCCCCCCGCACCACCCACCCGCACCATCACCCACACGCACCCCTCCACTATCGCGAGGCGACGCTCCAGCGCCGCTACATGCGAGGCTGGATGAAAAAGACCAATAAATGTTCCAACTTCCAAAATGTTCCAAATGGTTTTTTATGTTCTCCTTCGCCATTCGACTACAGAACTGCCAGAAGCCGTGAGCGTTTGCATCGCTTCGTGGTTACCTCCCAATCGTACAAAACGGTTTCGTTCAACATTTCCGCCCATCGGGCATCTGTATTCCGTGCCTCGTGTTTTGTTTTTATTTTTCAGGGTTTGTATGACCTGCTTTATTGATCTAGTGGCTAGCTTATTTGGCTGCAGATCCCAAGTTAGAATAAATGGTTCGGGTCAAAAAAAGTTCCTGTGTATTTCTATTCTCAGTTGCAGCCCCGACTTGGCAACTTGGCCGTGTTCTAAGTGTTTCGGAGAGCACGTCAAGCGGTCCGTTTCTGCACCTGATAGCTGATATCCGTGTTGGATTGCCGTCCCGTTGGACAATAAGAGTGAAGGAATAGAGCGTGCACCAATTTTTTGAGATTACCAACTATTGCATTAATTGGTCAGGAGAACATAGTAATGACTTTACAGGATGTCCGTTGCAATCATTTTGGTGGTGCCTATAAAGCCAATAATAGCAATAAAAATTAAAACCAAACCTTACCCCGTTCCAAGTAGCAATAGGTGTAAGGTCGCGCATGAGGCAGCACGCTCGCGCTGAGCGCGCGCGAGGCTCCCCCGCCTTTTGCTTGCGCGCATCGAGCAATCAGCTCCACCCATCGCTCTACTACTTTATCCCTGAAGACACAGAACAAAATTAACCCTAGATTTTAGTGCCCACTGTAGAAAGTACCTACAACCAGTTTAGAGGTCTGACAAGTTTCAGTAGTTTTAATTTGAGACCCACCGAACAATTTCTTACCCGCCTGAGGGTATCTTCTACTTCTTTATGCCTTTATCAAAGTTTAATTGTAGCAATGTGCACTACGCCAGCTAAACAGCAAGTACGTACCTGCACAAATATCCTGCAGGAGTTAGGAAGTCAGCCCACTTGTCTGCCTCGCGACCACTCAGTCTGATCTTGCCGTAGCCCACGGGTCCTTCTAGCAATCGGCACTCCTCCCCGTCATTCAACACTGGCAGAGAGTCCAGTGTTACCAGGTACTCGAGAGATCTGGACCGCATCTGTATCAGAGGGATAGTTTCTTGCTGGTGCTCTGGTCTAGTCTGGTGGAAAGCTTTAGCCGTGGCTAGTTACCACCTTACTGGCAAAACTGTGCCGTCAAGCGATTTAGCATTATAATGATAAGGGGGTTTAAAAAAAATTGCCATACCTTTTTCAGGTTAGCCCTCTTCCATCTTAGACTGTATCGTCACTATCAAGGGAGATCACAGCCTAGGGTTAACTGGTATATGAATAAAAAACGTCTCGATAGGAACTTTCCTTTCTTATTTAGAGCCTGAAGCTAAAGGACCTGACTCAAATCCGACAGGTCGACCGTTCAAACGCCACCCATTGCGCTATTTTTATTTCTTTATGCTTACTTTGAAAAGGAATGCCACATGAAAAAAATTTCTCTGCAAAAAGGAGGCTTATCACAAGCAGAAGACACCTAACAGTCACTTCAATAAATTAATAAAAAGCTTAGAAATCTTTATCTTCTGCTAAATTCTGTTTACCTTTTTCTCTCGATGTAAAGCGACGAGGTGACAGCATTTAAAGCGAGGATCTCTTTGACCGGCGCCATCCACAATCCTTTGCACGAGGCTCTCCACCGCGCATTCTGTTTCCGTTGACATACGACCTGTATACAATGCAAAAATTGAGAATCTAGGTAAATCAGAATATTCTCTTATGCTTAAAAATAGAGATTTTAAGCATAAGAAGCAATGAAAGTAACGTAACGTATATCGTTGTCCTTGTCCCGCTCAATTTACGTATAGCGTTGTCCTTGTCTGAGGCCTTATGCCGACTTTTTACATAGTAGCAACGATGATCGAAATTCGAGTATCGACACACAGTGACTTTAGAGCAAAGTGAACCCAAAGACCCTTATTTTAAAGTCGTAATTCAATAGTTCGAATATTTATTTTACAACATTTCTGCTTGAGACTCTCTGGCTGTTTTCGAATGCTAAATGTATTGGCGAACTCAAACCTTAATTTAAGTCATTTTAGGTCCATTTTATTCTAAAATCATTGTGATTCGATCACTAGTATACTAGGGTCGGGGGTAGATGCATTTGCACGGACGACTGTTGCAAGTGTAAAATTTTCGTGAACGTACCATTTTGGTCTTCTTCATACAACGTGTCGACATAGGAGTTGAGGGATCGAATCTGTTGAGCCGTGAAGCGCAGCCCCGACGCGGGCAGACGCAGCTCTGAGCCTGGGATCTCGTTCGCCAGAGCGGACGCTCCCGACCCCATCACTGAAATGACGAGCAATTGGAGCGGAGCGGTGGTGAGGTGGAAGCGGGTTAACCTATTTATGTTTAACCCCCGACCCTAAAACGACGGGGTGTTATAAGTTTGACGTGTCTATGTGTGTGTCTGTGCGTGTGTGTGTGTGTTTGTGTGTTTGTGTGTGTGTGTGCGTGTGTGTATGTGAACCGATTTCAATGCGGGTTTTTTTGTTTGAAAAGTGAATTAGTCGGGAGTGTTCTTAGTCTTAACTATGTTTATTAGCGGATTACATATTTTTTCACAACTCCCTCAATATGGGCATCAAATGAAAGGGCTTGACTAGTAGAATAGCGCTATGCAAATCCAAGATGGCCACCACCACAAAATGGCGAATGGTGGGGCTTTTTTAATTTCTAAATTTATTCTTGTACTAGCTGACCCCCGCGACTTTGTTCGCGTGTTTATAGGATTTATATAGGATCGGATCGGATCCCATAATTATTTTATGTACCCAAACTAAATGTAGCCTGTTACTCCTTATAACATCATCTACCTATCTGCCATTGAAAGTTCAGTCAAAATCGATCCAGCCATTTCGGAAATTAGCTGGAACTAATAGACAGATCGACAAACATAAATTTAAAATAAGCCAACACCAGTTTAAAATAAGCCGTACGTTCAAAGATCCGGGTCCCAAGTTATTTGAACCCAATACTTAAATGTCTGTCATTTCGGAAGTAAAAAACCTATGACCTTGAAATATTTACGGGACAATACATAAAGTACTACCTTTCTAACAAAAAAAGAATGAATTAAATCGAACTACGCGTTAATGAATTACAGCTAAATACACGTTTTAACTTTCTTCCCCTCTACCAAGGAAACCGTGCTGAATTTCGGGATAAAAAGTATCCTATGTCTTAACTCCTCCGAGTTATAAACTCAAATCTTACCAAGTTTCATTTGAATCCGTTCAGTAGTTTCGGCGTGATGCGCGGCCAAGATACAGACAGACAGACAGACAGACAAAAATGAAAAAAATTGCAGTTTTGGCTTCAGTATCGATTATAGAGTGCCCTCCAATAAAAAATTTCAAAATATCTTCAATGTACAGAATTGGATCTGTTACAGTTTTATTATATTACTAGCTGACCCCCGCGAGTTCGTTCGCGTGTTTATAGGTTTTATATAGGATCGGATCGGATCCCATAATTCTTTTATGTACCTAAACTAAATGTAGACTAAGTTACTCCTTATAACATCACCTACCTGCTATTGGAAGTTCTGTTAAAATCGATCCAGCCGTTTCGGAGATTAGTTGGAACAAATAGACAGACCAACAAACATAAATTTAAACGCACACCAGTTTAAAATAAGCCGTACGTTCAAAAATCCGGGTCCCAAGTTATTTGAACCCAATAAACGTCTGTCATTTCTGAACTAAAAAACCTATGACATTGAAATATTTACGGGACAATACTTAAAGTACTACCTTTCTAACAAAAAAGAATGAGTTAAATCGAACCACGCGTTAATGAATTACAGCTAAATACATGTTTTAACTTTCTTCCCCTCTCCCAAGGGAACCGTGCTGAATTTCGGGATAGAAAGTATCCTATGTCCTACCTCGGTGTATAAACTCAAATCGTACCAAGTTTCATTTGAATCCATTCAGTAGTTTCGGCGTGATGCGCGGCCAAGATACAGACAGACAGACAGACAGACAGAAAGACAGACAGACAGACAGACAAAAATGAAAAAAATTGCAGTTTTGGCTTCAGTATCGATTATAGAGTGCCGTGCAATAAAAATTTTCAAAATATCTTCAATGTACAGAATTGGATCTGTTACAGTTTTATTATATTACTAGCTGACCCCCGCGACTTCGTTCACGTGTTTATAGGTTTTATATAGGATCGGATCGGATCCCATAATTCTTTTATGTACCTAAACTAAACACAAACATCACCTACCCTGTCATTGGAAGTTCCGTTAAAATCGATCCAGCCGTTTCGGAGATTAGTTGGAACAAATAAACAGACCAACAAACATAAATTTAAACGCACACCAGTTTAAAATAAGCCGTACGTTCAAAGATCCGGGTCCCTAGTTATTTGAACCCAATACTGAGGATTGTAATGTCTGTCGTTTCTAAACTAAAAAACCTATGACCTTGAAATATTTACAGAAAAATACACAAAGTACTACTTTTCTAACAAAAAAAAGAATGAGTGAAATCGAACAACGCGTTAATGAATTACAGCTAAATACACATTTTAACTTTCATCCCCTCTCCCAAGGGAACCGTGCTGAATTTCGGGATTAAAAGTATCCTATGTCCTACCTCGGACTATAAACTCAAATCGTACCAAGTTTCATTCGAATCCATTCAGTAGTTACGGCGTGATGCGCGGCCAAGATACAGACAGACAGACAGACAGACAAAAATGAAATAAATTGCAGTTTTGGCTTCAGTATCGATTATAGAGTGCCCTCCAATAAAAATTTTCAAAATATCTTCAATGTACAGAATTGGATCTGTTACAGTTTTATTATATTACTAGCTTTTGCCCGCGGCTTCGCCCGCGTGAATTTCGGATTTTCACAAATCCTGAGGGAATCGTGGATTACTGGTTCCCGTTCCCGCTCCCTTTTCCAACCTTTATACTTACTTTCAAGGTAGTTTGTTATAGTGATCTACCTATAGCTGTAGATTTGGGTTTTTTCAAAATCCGGGAACTGTTGATTTTTCCAGGATAAAAAGTAGCCTGTTTTAAGTCAGGGCATTTCAGCCAAATCTGTTCAGTAGTTGCGACGTTATATAGAGTAACAAAAATCCAAACATCCAAACATCTAAACATCCAAATATCCACACTTTCACATTTAGATAATTATTATTTAATATCTAAATAGCTTTAAATTATTTATTTATTTATTTAGTTATTTATTTATTGATTTAGTTATTAATTTAGTATTTATTATTTAATTGCCTTCGGCCACCAGAGGGTGCAGCTGTCGTATCGAGATTCCGCCTGCGGCCGTCAGAGGTCATTGCAATTGCTTCGAGTTTCCAGCTCCGGCCGCAAGAGTTTTGACTACAAAAGGGCGCTGCAATCGCTTCGAGTTTACGGCTTAGGCCGCTAGTTTTGGCTGCTAGAGGGCGCTGCTATTGCTCCAAGTTTCCGACTTAGGCCGCTGGAGGGCGCTGTGATCGTTTTTTGTGTCCAGTTTTGGCCGCCAGAGGGCGCTGTGATCGCTTCAAGTTAGGCCGCCAGAGGGCGCTGCGATCGTTTTTAGTTTCCAGTTTTGGCAGCTAGAGGGCGCTGCAATCGTTTTTTTTTAGTTTCCAATTTTGGCTGCTAGAGGGCGCTGCTATTGCTCTAAGTTTCCGGCTTAGGCCGCCAGAGGGTGCTGTGATCGTATTTTTAGTTTCCAGTTTTGGCCGCCAGAGGGCGCTGTGATCGCTTCAAGTTAGGCCACCAGAGGGCGCTGCGATCGTTTTTAGTTTCCAGTTTTGGCAGCTAGAGGGCGCTGCAATCGGTTTTTTTATTTCCAGTTTTGGCTGCTAGAGGGCGCTGCTATTGCTTCAAGTTTCCGGCTTAGGCCGCTAGAGGGCGCTGTGATAGTTTTTTCGTTTCCAGTTTTGGCCAACAGACGGTGCTGTGATCGCTTCAAGTTAGGCCGCCAGAGGGCGCTGCGATCGTTTTTAGTTCCCATTAAAACTTTCATCCCCTATTTTACCACCCTTAAAAGAAGATTTTTCAAACAAAAATATACAGAGTTTTATTATTTAAAACTCATAATCTAAATGCCGATTTTCAGTTCTGTAACTTTAAAAACATAGGACTTTCATAAAAACTTTCATCCCCTATTTTACCACCCTTAAGGGGAGATTTTACAGAATAACTTAGACAGGTTTTTATCATTTAAAAATTATAATCTAAATGCCTATTTTCATATCTGTAACTTCAAAAACATAACCTTTCTACCCCCATTTTACCCCCTTAGGGGAGGATTTTCGTGAAATATTTTTTAGGCTGATATCTAAGCCCTAGAATTAACCTACCTTCCAAATTTCAAGTTGATAATAGCAAAATTATAATGAAAAACTTCCCATTAAAACTTTCATCCCCTATTTTACCACCCTTAAGGGAAGATTTTTCAAAATAAAATATACAAAGTTTTATTATTTAAAACTAATAATCTAAATGCCGATTTTCAGGTCTGTAACTTTAAAAACATAGGACTTTCATACAAACTTTCTACCCCCATTTTACCCCCTTAGGGGAGGATTTTAGGGATATTAAATAGCCTATAACCTGCCCCAAAAGTTGGACTACCAAATGCAAAAAGAATTTTTCAAATCCGATAGGTACTTCCAGAGATTAGCGCGTTCAAACAAACAAACAAACAAACAAACAAACAAACAAACAAACTCTTCCGCTTTATTATATTAGTATAGAAGTATAGATAGAAGATAGATAGATAGATAGATAGAAGATAGATAGATTAACCCCTGACCGGTTTCGATTCGCTTGCCAGCACAGCTTTGCCGGTAGGGTGGTAACTAGGTTCTTACCAGACCAGACCAGAGACGTCAGTTTGGAAGTTATTTTAAATCCAAAATTATTCCTGCCGGGAATCGAACCCGGGAGCTCCCACTTGTAAAACCATAGCGCTCACCACCGCGCCAGCGAGGTCGTCGGAACCGTTCAACTAGTGGTGACTTTATAATAGAACAGAATAGTTTTTTATTCAAATACTCCAAAAGACTCAAATACTTCAAAAGACTCTAGTTACTAACATTGTGGTTTACGCGAGGTTTTTGTTCTTAAAACATGGATCATCGTCTTCATCTTACAATGCACATCGCTGCAGATACTTACTAAAGTTAATATTAATTTTAATATTATTGTTAAGTATTTACCTTTGTAAAGGGAGAACCTTGTTGCCTATCCTAAAGTTTTCAACTTTTTTTTTTTTTTTTTTTTTTTTTTTATTAGGATCATTAAACTGGTTACAATTTTTATATCTTAATAAATTACACAAAATATGTACTACACTAATTGGAACCTTCTCGAAATGACCACAGCATTCTTAAGTCACAGAAAAACTAAAGCTAATTACTTACAATATGTGTATACAAACGAAAATACCTACAATACTGTAAATAATAATAGTACTTAATGAACAAAGAAAGAGAAATAAAAAAAAAATATATAATATATATATAAGATAATTTATAAAGGGTGTTACAGAGATACTAAGTTAAATGTAATGAAGTTACAGCCTCAAACTTTTCCTAAAAGAGGTCAAAGAACTTGTGAATATGTCGCAGTTGCTCCTGTGGGAGTTAATTAAGGAGCATATGCGGTAGATCGGAGCGTGTTGTCCTGCCCTGGTGCGACAGAAAGGTAGCTTAAACGGTTTCCGATTATGTAGACGGCTGCCGAGACGCGGAACGCTAAATTTTAGACGCTTAAGTATATCCGGTGCATCAATAAGGCCATTAATAATTTTGAAAAAGAAAATCATATCGAGTTTTTTTCTTCTGTTCCTAAGAGACAATAGATTATAAGATTGTAACCGCGAATCATAGGAGTTCAGTTCCCGGGATTTATTGTCGCTGAAAGCTAATTGGTAAAGGAATCGTTTTTGTACACGTTCAAGTCTGTCACAATGCACGTTATATGTAGGACTCCACACTGGGCTGCAGTATTCGAGAATACTACGTACAAGAGTGAAATAAATAATAACTGTCAAATTCGGATCCCGGAACAATTTCATTTGACGCGAAATAAAACCTGATAGTTTTGATGCCTTTTTAACAATCGTGTCAAAATGGTGGCGAAAAGAGAGTGAATTGTCTAGAAATACACCTAAATCTCGGACAACATATACTTCCTTTAGCGGGATATCATATGCATAATACAACTGTCCACCTGAGGACTTTTTTCTAGTGAATTTAATAAACATGCATTTTTCAGTATTTAAAGCCATCAAGTTCTTATTACACCAGTCAACAACATTATTGATGTCTTTCTGAAGTAATACAGAATCATTTACATTTGAAATACTACGGTAGATTTTAAGGTCATCGGCATAAAAACGGTAATTTGAAGAGAGCACATTACTAAGGTCATTGATAAAAATTAAGAAAAGTAGGGGACCCAAATGAGATCCCTGAGGAACACCGGACGGAATGGTTTTTATGTCAGATTTAAAACCGTAAAGAGACACTAATTGAGACCGATTTTTCAAATATGATTCACACCACCTTAAAAGAGAACCGTGAATACCCATCCGACTAAGCTTTAATAGTAATAGATCGTGGTTTACTAAATCAAAGGCTTTTTTGAAATCCGTGTAGATAGCATGCACTTCAGTGTTATTGTCCAGTGCATCAGTAATATCAGCAATATATCCGACAAGGTTAGTAGTTGTGGACCTACGAGGAAGGAAACCGTGTTGACTTGGGTTAATGTATTTTTTTAAACGAAAGAGTAATTTGGGTTGTATAAGTGCCTCGAAAACTTTAGCGCATGATGATAAAATGGAGATAGGCCTATAATTACTGACATCGTCTGTGGCGCCGGATTTATGTATTGGAGTAACATGAGCCATTCTCCATCTGTATGGAAATACACCAGATCTTAGTGATAAGTTAAAGACAAAGGTGAGGGGGTAAGCAAGACCTTTAGCACATTTCCTAAGTAAAATAGGGGGAATTTGGTCAGGACCACTGCCTTTATTGACATTAATAGTGAGCAGGTATTTATACACTTCTTCTATACCAACAATAACAGAAGATGCTGTTATTGTTTCATTGCAGCACAAATGACTATTATCATAATACGATAGTGAAGAGTTTAGTGATAAGGGTCGCTCGTTATAAACCGATTGAAAGTATTCTGAAAACAAGTTGCATATTTCCTGTCCGCCTTTCGCTATTTCATTTCTAAAAAACATTTCATTAGGGATCGGAGTACTGTTTGTTTTTTTATGGTTACAAAAACGCCAAAAATATTTTGGATTACTACGAAGACGATTTGCGGCGGAATTCTTGAATCTAGTATAACACTCAGGTATCAGCAGGTTACAACGCTTTCTTATTATTTCAAATGTAAGTTTATCTCTTTCGTTTTTATATTTCTTATATCTATAATGATACTTTGCTTTTTCATTAAGAGCTTTTATTAAGCTACGTGAAAACCAAATGGGATAGTTATTATTTTTGCTTTTTGTAACTGGAGTGTGCGAGTAAATAATTGGCATCAAAGTATCATAGAATGCGTCCACAGCACTATCTACAGAATTAGTAGAACTAAGTATCGATTCCCAATCAACTTGAGAAAGGTCGTGATTTATCGCATCATAATCGCTTAAATTAAAGTTTAGAAAGTCGGCTGAGTGATTTTTTAAGAATCGTTCGTTACTTATCTTAAAATCTAATACGAGAGCCGGGTGGTGGGAGTCGATTGGGAGCAGTGGACAAACTGCCTCAGTTACAGAAATTGATGGATAGTTCGATATGACTAAATCAAGAATTCGATCATTAACGTTTAATATAGGATTATATTGGCGCAAGTTGCAAAAATCTAAAGTGTCCAGAAAATTGTTTACAATTACATGATTAGAAGGATTAGGAGTGAGTGACTGACGATCAGATGTCAAATTCCAGGAAAGTTGTGGTAAATTAAAGTCCCCAATAATTAAGAAATCGGACGTTAAAATTGTATTTTGACGAACATTAGTCAAATTATTTAAAAATACTTCCATATACTGTGAGTCAACTGGAGGAGGAAAATAAGCAACGCATATGTACACGAATTTGTTAGTACCAATTTCGACAGCAACCCATAGTTCCTCACAGGAGGATTCAAGCTTATATTTCCTGTGCGCTTGATATTTCTTTTGGATTGCCAACAATACACCCCCACCATCTTTTTTATACATAGATGATGACGTTGAAGCACGGTCACGTCGAAAGACAATATACCTATCGTCCACAAATTCGTGATCGAAAACCGTTTCGTTAAGCCATGTTTCTGTTAAGATAATTGCATCATAATCAGATTGTAGTATAGATTGATATAGTTCATCAGTTTTAGTTCTTAGACCTCTAATGTTTTGGTAATATGTTTTAAAATTGAATTTGGAAAAAGTTTAATGTCTAAGTACATGCTAAGATACATAAAAACCGTCAACAATAAGAAAAAATATAGGCAAATATCACAGTAAGGCTAAAGCATCCGCATTTTTTATAAGAATTGACGGGGATTCGTCATTTCGGCGTACAAAAATACGACCTCCTCGTACCCATACATAACTGTATTTTTTTTCTTGGGCCGCCAGTCTTGTAGCCGCGTGTAGACGCTTGTTATTTGGAGACAGATGCTCAGTAACGTAAACTGGTGACTTGTTTCCTGCAATTCCTAAATGCGAGGTGTTGAGTTTGTCAGCAGCATGTTTTTTGTTGAAGATTCTTACTGCTGCCAATAAATTGTCTCGCTTAAGTGGGCTTGATAGTTTTACAATAATACTGCGTGGGCGTTTAGATTCAGAGTTCATCTTTGCAACTCGATGAAAGTTAACAATGTCGTTGGGCCCGAGTTCAAAATTCACCACCTTGGCCAATTGGTTTATTATTGTCAGTAAGTTTTCAGACCGATGTTCGGGCACACATTGAATCTCTAGGTTACTATCACGAGATTGTTGCTCCAACTGAGATAATTTGAACTCTATTTCAGACGACTTACAGCGCAGTTCTGAATTTTCGGACTCCAGTTTGGATATTCTGTTAGTTAATTTTTCATTTAGCGATTTTTGTTCGTCGTGACAATCAGACAGAAAATTGAGAGATTTTGTTGCCTCGTTTAGTTCATCCTGTATTGCAACAAAGTTCGTGATGATACCTTTGACTTCCTCCTGTAACTTTTTTAGGGTACCATTGAAGTTGTCTATGGACGATTGCTGAGATTCAAGCTTCCTATTCATCTCTGTGCGAAAACTACGTATTTCACTCAGTATAGAATTTAAGGAGAAATCTGTGGGTGAAGGTAATACGGTAAGTTCGTCTTCAGCAGGCTGTATTTTTTTCAATTTGCTATGTATTGGAGTACCACTGTTATCTGTTTTGGGACGGTTGACAATACACGCAGGGCAAATCCACTTTGATCGATGAGTGGTGTTTTCGTCGTAATTAACGCATTCTGAATGATAAATTAGTGAACAGTCACAGTTTGAACATTTAACTCGCTTTTGAGTAACAGAAATGCCGGAGTTGCAGGCGCCACAAATCATGTTAAATTTTATAAAATACAAGTTTTTAAATGTATTTTTAAATAAGAAAGGATAAACAATGTTTAAAATAAACAAATAAAAATAAACTTAAAATGGGAAAAAGTATCTTCAACAATATTCGACTGGGGATCGATCTTGGTTCGACCCAAATGAGGCTGCGCGTGATCTACTGCGCCACGAGTCAGTGTATATATACGGTGAAAAATTGTAACGCTATTTGCTCATCATAACAAATGATAGATATTCAGTCAGATGTAGGTGGACCGAAAATAAAATATCACAACACCGCACTGACACAAAGATTTGTCAAGGAGCACTGAGGTATAAATGATTGATTTACTCCGACACACAATGATTTTCCGTTGAAGAAAACACTTTACAAGCTTGATTTCCCATTTATGAATCCGAAAATTGTAAGTTTGAGCAATATTTCGGGTAAATACTATTATTATTGATTTTTTAAGTGTAACGTAACCAGCTTCAGTATGACGTGAGGTGCGAACTCGTCAAATATCTACATAATATTATTCAACTTACCTTAGACTTCAAGGTTCAACCTACTTACTTAGATTTAAACTTTACTCACAACTTTTTTCACAATAAATGATTTGAAAAAAAAAATGATTTGAGTTAGAGTTGTATAATAGTACAAAGAAACAATAAAACGATAATTAAATTAAATTTAAAGTATAATTATTTTAAGTAAGTACAGAAAGTGAACATGGAAACGTAAATACAGTCATACGTAAATACGTTTATATTGTGAAAACATTGCAATGCAATTAAAATGTAGGTAATAAACCGACATTCCGACAGTGCAATGTAGCAGACACAAAAACGGCGGTAAGTTATCCTGCGTTTATTATATTACTTATCTAAAAAAAATTAATTGTAACATTATATTCCGTTCGATTGATTTTACATGGACCTAGATCACTGGTTTCTCTAATAAGGGTTAAAGTATTATGTACTTAAATAATATTAGGGTGAGATACTTAATATATCCTTTACCTAATCAATGAATTTTGTCAATTTGACTCTGCTAGTACAGTACCATTAAATATCTCAATTAAGTGGTTAGCCTATAATTATAATATTATAGAGGTCAATTTGCCATGCGAATTTTTAGACCTAGGCAGAGGTACGTCTCGATGCTTTTCGCCTCTACGAAGAATGACTGAAATGACACTGTATGAATTGACCCTTAATATTCTTTGACTGAAACCAGATGCCCGAGAGTTCTCCATAATGTTCAGATGTGTGAAGTCTACCGACCCGCACTTAGCCACCGATGGTGGACTACGGCCGAAACCTTTCTCATTCTGAGAGGTGACCCGTGCCCTGTAGTGGGCTGGCAATGGGTTTATTATGATGATAAGCATCTACGTAGCCAACGGGAGTTGGCAGATCGTTCACGGCCACCTGCGCATGACCGGCGACACATAATGCGCTTCCGCCGGAAACATAACAATCGCCATTTTGATTCCGCTCCCGTATTGTGCGCCCGCATCGTGCACGTGTTTGATTATTTACTGATGTTTCACAATCAATTTATAATTTGTTTACACAAATTAGTTCCACGGTTGGTTGGTTCAAAATCCAAATGCGTTCAGCATAGGCGCATTCATTCGTATTTCGTACCTACCTAAGTTTTTGTGTTAGGTAACTAGGTATTTACATTTTGAAAAACCAAAGACTTCTATGGTCACATTAGTGATAAAATAACCGGGACCGACTGCTTAACATGCTCTCCAAGCATTGATATTATTATTATTTCTATGTCTCCAAGGCACGGGGGTAAGACACCACCAGCTGCCAACTCAGGCGTGGCACAGATAATTTCTTGACTGAAAAAGCCAATAGGTACCTAACAATTATTTGCCCGATCCGGTAATCGAACCTGGGACCTCGTGATCTGCGGTCGAATATGCTAACCACTAGGCCAACGAGGCAGTCATTTTTTATCATATATTTTTAGCATATTACCTATATTATGTTTAGACAAAATAAATTTCACTAACGCCAACCTACATAGAACTACTCCTTGAAAAATATACTTCATCACTAATTACGTAACTTAAAGTGTAGGTAAACCGTTGGCAAAATGTTTCCGAGGCCGTTCTTCTCATATTATCTTAACACTGTGATATTCACAAGGTTGTACGTCACAAACACAGAGCCTTGTGCTGAATTTCCCATGAGATTTAATTGATTCACAAATTGAGTTGCCAGTTTCTCCTATATAGTTGTGTTCTACCTATCTATATACATATAATGTACCTATAAGTAGGTAGGTATATATTTATGTATCCACTTTTGTTTACTAAAGAGATGATAAAAGAACATTAACTGTACGTTAAATCACAGGTTAAATGCACAGTAATTGTAGCAAGGTCTGAAAGCTAATTTTGGAAAATATTCAGTAATGTCGAAAGATTTGAAATTGACTAACTACCACTTAGTTATTGAAAAAATAGGCTTAAGTAGTAGCCCAAGATTAATCATTGGCAAAATGTGATAAGATCTTTGAGGAATTATCATAATAATTCAGTGGATAAGATAGAGCATGAGCAACATGAAGCAAATTAAAAAAATACTTGGGGCATATTTTTCCAGTACCCAGTTACCTAGGTACCTAGTTACTGGAAAAACTTAGGTAGGTACTTATCAACTTTTTCAAATCAATTACCTACCTACTTGATTTGAAAATTTAGTTACTAAGTGAATGTTTTTAACTACAAATTATTTTGTCTATTTCTAAATAACAAATGACATAATATACGTCATATTTTAAATATATTTACCACAATCAACCAATGAGTGGAATCTGCGAGAATCGGGCCTTATGAATACATATATTAATAACTAGATGATGCCCGCGACTTCGTCCGCATGGATTTAGATTTTTAAAATGCTGTGAGAACTAGATATTTACTTTTCCGGGATGAAAGCCGCCTACGTCAATTTTTGGGACGCAAGCTACCTTTGTAACTACCTTTCGTATAAATCGGTTAAACGGATGGACCTTTAAAAATCCCGTGGGAACTTTTTAATTTTCTGGAATAAAAAGTAGCCTATATGTCCGTCCCCGGGATGTACTAGCTACCTCTGTACGAAATTTCAACTGTGGGGCCGCCGGCCGTGAAAAGCGAGCAGACAGACAGACAAACACACTCGCATTTATAATATGAATATGAAACCGCCTCGTTGGTCTAGTGGTTAGCATATTCGACCGCAGATCACGAAGTCCCTGGTTCGATTCCCGGGTCGGGCAAATAATTGTTAGGTATTGGGTTTTTCTGTCAAGAAATTCTCAGTGCCAGCCCGGAGTTGGTAGTTGGCGGTGTTTCACCCCCGTGCCTCGGACAGCGCGTTAAGCAGTCGGTCCCGGTTTATTATCACTATCACGTGACAATAGTCGTTAAAGCAGCGTGGCGGGTCTGAGCTCTAAATCCCTTTCTCCTATGAGAGAGGAGGCCTGTGCCCAGCAGTGGGACGTTAAAAGGCTGTAGTGTTGGTGGTGGTGGTGGATATAAAAAACAAAACATTTTCATGGTAAGTACAACTCGTCCCTGGTCAACACACTAGTAAAAGTAATTACCGATTACTACATGACATGTCGTTTATAACCCAAAGTCCGTATCCATTGTCAATGGCCACATAAAGGCCGACTCGTTCTACCGTGACGCACATGTAGGTATGTTGCCTACACGAAAATAATTAGTTTTTGAGGTAAATCATTGATTTTACAAACTACATGGCTCATTAGGTAATTGCTTCTGCCCGAGGACATATGACTGCCTCGTTGGTCTAGTAGTTGGCGTATTCGACTACGGATTGCGAGGTCCCGGGTTCGATTCCCGGGTCGGGCAAATATTTGTTAGGTATTGGGTTTTTCTGTCAAGAAATTCTCAGTGCTAGCCCGGAGTTGGTAGTTGATATATATACATAGGAAGATATATATACCTATCTTTTGTCGAGAACGCCTCGTCGGCGTAGCTGTTAGTACGTTCGACTGCGGATCACAAGGTGCTGGGTTTCGATCAAAAATTATTAGGTAGCTCCTGTATGTACTGTTTTACTGTCAAGAGACTCACTTATAAGTGGGAAGGTACCGGGTTCGATTCGATTCCCGGCAAGGGCAATTTGGGATTTTTACCCGACTACGGCAAAGCCAAAAGGAAGGGTTATTATTTAAGCAGTCTATGTATGCATGTATGTATGTATGTGGACGATTTTTGTATGAGATTCTGTGTGTACCACCGTAGGGCCTAAACTACTGGGCCGATTTTGATGAATGAGGTGCCAATTAATTCTTTGTTATGGTCCGGATGACATAGGCTACATTTTATACATATACGAATAAAATCGAGAAGTGACGTCCGAGCGGCAAAAGTAAAATATTATTTAGTTTCGAATAGACAATAGATGGCGCCGATAGCTACTTGCCCCGCGTTCTGCACACTAAATTATTATTTTATAATAAATTAAATTACTAAGCGTAGGCGGGTTTTAGTTTACGAACTTTATCTCTTGTATTGTCTCTGGTCTGGTCTGGTGGGAGGCTTCAGCCGTGGCTGGTTACCATCCTACCGGCAAAACCGTGCCGCCAAGTGATTGCCGTGTAGATAAATTTAAAATTTAAAAAACCCCCGACATTCGCCATTTTGTGGTGGCAGCCATCTTGGATTTATGTACATAGTGCTATTATGCTACTAGTCAAGCCCTTTCATTTGATACCCATATTGAGGGAGTTGTGAAAAAATATGTAATCCGCCATTTTGTAGCGGCGGCCATATTGGATCGATTTTCATCAAACATAGCTAACAACACTCTCGACTAATTCACCTTTCAAACAAAAAAAACCGCACTCAAATCGGTCCACGCGTTTGAGCGCCACAGGGGAACAGACAGACAGACACACACACACACACAGACACGTCAAACTTATAACACCCCGTCGTTTTTGCGTCGGGAGTTAAAAATGCTCAGGGGTAGGTATGCATACCTCTTCTTAGTTAGCTTCCATCCGCTTCCATCTTAGACTGCATCGTCACTTACCCTCAGGTGAAATTGCAGCTAACTTGTACCTACCTATAGTTACTTGAATAAAAATAAAAAAAAAATAGTACCTACCGTGCCTCTACATTCAAAATAGGTGGGTAAATAAAAGCCCTTCCTAAAAAAAAGATAATTCTATTGATACACACCAAGGTACTTCACTATTTACTAATTATCTTATCAATATTATAGGTACTAGTAAATAGGTACCTCGGTAGTTGCATCATTAAAGAATTGCCGCACCCCAACAAAATAGTATACACGTAATAGGTAGTTAAACTACCAAAATTATTTAAGAACTGGCCAAGTGCGAGTCGGATTTTTGCGACCCTTTCTGATCCAAATAAATGTAAAATAAGTGTAGGATTAGAAGCTAGATAGGTGCGACCTTTCCATGCCTAAAACATATTAGTATACAATAGAATTAGTACCAAATACTCATTAACTTATTTTTAAATTGATAGAACCAATAAAATAATAGGTACCTAGGTATAAGGTAGCTACTGAAATTTTTTATACTTGCTTGGTAAGTAGTTACAGTCCAACAAAAATAAAATCATCATCAAAGTCACAATACAATTTAATTTTACTCCCATACAATAAACGTAAGTTTTTTGCTCGATATTGATAACGGCAACAGGTAGACGCTTGAAATATTCACAAAATATTTAGTTATATACCTATTATGATCACTTTAAAAATAAATAATTAAATTAATATAAAACAAATATTTAAGGGGGGCTCCCATACAACAGACATGATTTTTTTGCCGTTTTTATAGATAATTGTACGGAACCCTTCGTGCGCAAGTCCGACTCGCACTTGGCCAATTTTTTTTTAATTTAAATTATTTTTAAAACCTTAACTTAATTTTCAGGGCGATAAATTAATGACTAGGTACGTACATACCTTGCGCATAGAAAATCCAAACACTACGGAAACTTGTAATTAATCACGATCACAAACGGTATATATTTCGTACTTGGTCTAATTTTTTCGCGCTAATTTGTTTTTTTTTTTTTAATTTAGCAATTCGGCAGGCGGCACCGGCATTGAGTCAAACGGCTCGCAGCACTCGCGAAGCGCGGGAAACAAGTGTTTTGTTATAGCCTTGTAAATAGCGAGCGTGTATCGGAAGTAACGTTAATTTTACGACTGTAGGGCCAAGTTTGCCTCGGTCTAGTGGTTAGCACATTCGACCGCAGATTACGAGGTCCCGGGTTCGATTCCCGGGTCGGTCAAATAATTGTTAGGTATTTCGTTTTTCTGTCAAGAAATTTTCAGTGCCAGTCCGGAGTTGGAAGCTGGTGGTGTTTCACTCCCATGCCTCGGAGAGCGCGTTAAGCAGTCGGTCCCGGTTATTATTTTATCACTATCATGTGACAATAGTTGTTAAAGCCCGCCAACCCGCATTGGAACAGCGCGGCGTGGCGGGTCTAAGCTCTAAATCCCTCTCGCCTATGAGAAGGCTTGTGCCCAGCAGTGGGACGTTAAAAGGCTGTAGTGGTAGCCCCGAGTATTTCTATTCTGCATTTTTTTTAATATATAATTTTGAGCGAGTCATGGGTTGAATGGAAGCAGGCGTTACTTTGCGGAATTCCATGATATACAATGAATATAAAATTATTTTGCTATAATCCGCTAACCGCACTCATTATGACGTTATGTATTTTATCCTAACTAGAAGGAAAGTTGGGCCTAATTGGAAAAGGGTAAAGTAAGGGTAGGTAGTTATAGATTGTGCGTTCTGCTCGCGGTTGTAGTTCATCCAAGTAGATTTACATATTTTAGTTCCGTAGGAAACTATTGTTTTCCCGGGATATACCTAAGTAGCCTAGATCACTACTTGAAAGTCCTCTGCCCATCTGCGAAAGTTCCATCAAAATCAGTTAAGCCGTTTCCAAGAGAGACAGTTTCTTATGTGGTGGTTTTGATAACATGTAAATAAAAGGGCTCTACCGCTCTACCTATACAACGTTAGTTTTACTTTGCACAAAAACCGAAACACGTGTCAAATATTTTTACATTAAGAATATTTATACAAAATTTCAAAAAAATATAATTAAAAGTAACGAAGTTATAAGCTTGTTATGTTGTGTCATTGTCCTCGAAAAAAATGGTCACCGCAAGCCGTCGCCGCAGCGACTTGCGATCGACGCGAGTTGATTGCTGTGTGCCGATCGTCAGCTGATGCGCAGTAAACCATTGTGTCTAAGCTTGTAGGATTTTAAAATATTTTTGGACAAAAATATAACACGATATAAAAATGGTCGAATTCGATTTTGTTACTGATTCTGAACAAACTACTTTCAGGTTTTGCCTAAAGTAAAACTAACGTTGTAGATACCTAATTAACTCCAGACACTTTATACTATTAATTAACTACTTACCTGTTCGATTTAAAATAACATTCTATAATGAATTTACTGTAAATCTACTAGGCTTGTACTAGGCTACTTTACAGTTACGCGGTGTTTAGAATTAATAGCGGCCATTACTGCTTCCGTCAGTGCGCTCGCGGTTCAGAAATAGTTGCCTTATCACGTCTAAACTATTCTATGGCACCGACGCGCTTTATCTCCAAAGACAAAACTTTCCTCCACAATGTTACCTTCGCTGGCTCAAATTAAAAAGTTATTAGGGACGACTCTTAGTAGGTACTCACACGATAGGTAGTATAACGGGTAAAGTACGTCAAAATGTGTTTTAAGGTAGAGATTAGATAAAAACCTAAATTATTTTTAATTTGCTATTTATTTAAGTGGGTAGGTAGAAACTTAATTCATATGCGCAATATCGTCAGCCTCAATAACGCAACGGTGGTCGGGCGTGGATCGAAAAGCGAAGGTCGGCGGTTCAAAAACCACCCGTTACACTTGGTCTAAGATACCATCATAGAGATTACTACCCTCATCTGTTATTTAATGCTGATAGAGATAATATGCTAGATAATTCATAGATTGATACATTGCACTTTGGTTGCCTGGCTAAATTTGGTGCCTATGATGTTAAACACAAAAAAATGTAATCAATTTTTTTCGATCTGCTTCCCTCATCTGTTATTTAAACGAATTATATGTCAAATGAAAGATTATTTTATTCCCAATCGAACCGTATTTGGTTGCCTGGTCAAAAGTGGTGCTAAATCATGGTTGTCTGGATTTTAAGATACAAAATTTTCTGTGCGAGTGTTAAAAATGACAGAAAAGTGTTGCGCACGCAATTCCATTTGACAGACAAAGATGCAGTGAGGAAAGCTTGCACTCGGCAGGTGCTTAGTCTATACAAAGATTAAAACCATAGACTTGCTGTGCCTGTCCATCTATACTAATATAATAAAGCGGAAGAGTTTGTTTGTTTGTTTGTTTGTTTGTTTGTTTGAACGCGCTAATCTCTGGAAGTACCTATCGGATTTGAAAAATTCTTTTTGCATTTGGTTCTCCAACTTTTGGGGCAGGTTATAGGCTATTTAATATCCCTAAAATCCTCCCCTAAGGGGGTAAAATGGGGGTAGAAAGTTTGTATGAAAGTCCTATGTTTTTAAAGTTACAGACCTGAAAATCGGCATTTAAATTATTAGTTTTAAATAATAAAACTCTGTATATTTTATTTTGAAAAATCTTCCCTTAAGGGTGGTAAAATAGGGGATGAAAGTTTTAATGGGAAGTTTTAATTATAATTTTGCTATTATCAACTTGAAATTTGGAAGGTAGGTTAATTCTAGGGCTTAGATATCAGCCTGGAAAATATTTCACGAAAATCCTCCCCTAAGGGGGTAAAATGGGGGTTGGAAGGTTATGTTTTTGAAGTTGCAGATATGAAAATAGGATATCAAATTATAATTTTTAAATGATAAAAACCTGTATAAGTTATTCTGGAAAATCTCCCCTTAAGGGTGGTAAAATAGGGGATGAAAATTTTTATGACAGTCCTATGTTTTTAAAGTTACTGACCTGAAAATCGGCATTTAGATTATGAGTTTTTAAATAATAAAACTCTGTAAATTTTATTTTGAAAAATCTGCTTTTAAGGGTGGTATAATAGGGGATGAAAGTTTTAATGGGAACGATTGCAGCGCCCTCTGGCGGTCTAACTTGAAGCGATCATAGCGCCCTTTGGCGGCCAAAACTGGAAACTATAAAACGATTGCAGCGCCCTCTTGCGGCCAAAACTGGAAATTAAAACGATCACAGTGCCCTCTTGCGGCAAAAACTGGAAATTAAAAAACGATCGCAGCGCCCTCTGGCGGCCTAGGCCAGAAACTTGAAGTGATTGCAACGCCATCGTGCGGTCAAAACTGGAAACTAAAAAACGATCGCAGCGCTCTCTGGCGGCCAAAACTGGAAACTAAGTAACGATCGCATCGCCCTCTAGCAGCCATCACTAAATTTAAAAAACGATCGCAGCGCCCTCTTGCAACCTAAGTCGGAAACTTGAAGCAATTGCAGCGCCCTCTTGCGGCTAAAACTGGAAACTAAAAACGATCGCAGCGCCCTCTGGCGGCTTAACTTGAAGTGATCACAGCGTCCTCTGGCGGCCAAAACTGGAAACTAAGTAACGATCGCATCGCCCTCTAGCAGCCATCACTCTAAATTTTAAAAAACGATCGCAGCGCCCTCTAGCGGCCTAAGCCGGAAGTTCGAAACGATTGCAGTGCCTCTTATAGTCAAAACTCTTGCAGCCGGAGCTGTAAACTCGAAGCAATTGCAATGACCTCTGACGGCCGCAGGCGGAATCTCGATACGACAGCTGCGCCCTCTGGTTGCCGAAGGCAATTAAATAAATACTAAATTAGTAACTAAATCAATAAATAAATAAATAAATAAATAAAAATAAATAAATATTATAATGTAAAGCTATTTAGTTATTAAATAATTATCTAAATGTGAAAGTGCGGATATTTGGATGTTTGGATGTTTAGATGTTTGGATGTTTGTTACTCTATAACGTCGCAACTACTGAACAGATTTGGCTGAAATTTTGAATGGAGGTAGATAATGCCCTGACTTAAAACATAGGCAACTTTTTATCCTGAAAAATCCACAGTTCCCACGGGATTTTGAAAAACCCAAATCTACAGCTATAGGTAGATCAATATAGCAAACTACCTTGAAAGTAAGTATAAAGATTGGAAAAGGGAGCGGGAACAGGAACCAGAAATCCACGATTCCCTCAGGATTTGTGAAAAACCGAAATTCACGCGGGCGAAGCCGCGGGCAACAGCTAGTATTTTAATAAAGGTATACATACATACTTATTATAAATACACCCAGACTCGGGGCGGGAATCGAACCCGCGACCCCGGAGCGGAAGGCAGGGTCACTGCCAACCGCGCCAACGGGCCAGTCATTGGAGGAGAAAGGGGAATATGTATTACTAGCTGTTGCCCGCGGCTTCGCCCGCGTGAATTTCGGTTTTTCACAAATCCTGAGGGAATCGTGGATTTCTGGTTCCTGTTCCCGCTCCCTTTTCCAATCTTTATACTTACTTTCAAGGTAGTTTGCTATATTGATCTACCTATAGCTGTAGATTTGGGTTTTTCAAAATCCCGTGGGAACTGTGGATTTTTCAGGATAAAAAGTTGCCTATGTTTTAAGTCAGGGCATTATCTACCTCCATTCAAAATTTCAGCCAAATCTGTTCAGTAGTTGCGACGTTATAGAGTAACAAACATCCAAACATCTAAACATCCAAACATCCAAATATCCGCACTTTCACATTTAGATAATTATTTAATAACTAAATAGCTTTACATTATAATATTTATTTATTTTTATTTATTTATTTATTTATTGATTGATTTAGTTACTAATTTAGTATTTATTTAATTGCCTTCGGCAACCAGAGGGCGCAGCTGTCGTATCGAGATTCCGCCTGCGGCCGTCAGAGGTCATTGCAATTGCTTCGAGTTTACAGCTCCGGCTGCAAGAGTTTTGACTATAAGAGGCACTGCAATCGTTTCGAACTTCCGGCTTAGGCCGCTAGAGGGCGCTGCGATCGTTTTTTAAAATTTAGAGTGATGGCTGCTAGAGGGCGATGCGATCGTTACTTAGTTTCCAGTTTTGGCCGCCAGAGGACGCTGTGATCACTTCAAGTTAGGCCGCCAGAGGGCGCTGCGATCGTTTTTAGTTTCCAGTTTTAGCCGCAAGAGGGCGCTGCAATTGCTTCAAGTTTCCGACTTAGGTTGCAAGAGGGCGCTGCGATCGTTTTTTAAATTTAGTGATGGCTGCTAGAGGGCGATGCGATCGTTACTTAGTTTCCAGTTTTGGCCGCCAGAGAGCGCTGCGATCGTTTTTTAGTTTCCAGTTTTGACCGCACGATGGCGTTGCAATCACTTCAAGTTTCTGGCCTAGGCCGCCAGAGGGCGCTGCGATCGTTTTTTAATTTCCAGTTTTTGCCGCAAGAGGGCACTGTGATCGTTTTAATTTCCAGTTTTGGCCGCAAGAGGGCGCTGCAATCGTTTTATAGTTTCCAGTTTTGGCCGCCAAAGGGCGCTATGATCGCTTCAAGTTAGACCGCCAGAGGGCGCTGCAATCGTTCCCATTAAAACTTTCATCCCCTATTATACCACCCTTAAAAGCAGATTTTTCAAAATAAAATTTACAGAGTTTTATTATTTAAAAACTCATAATCTAAATGCCGATTTTCAGGTCAGTAACTTTAAAAACATAGGACTGTCATAAAAATTTTCATCCCCTATTTTACCACCCTTAAGGGGAGATTTTCCAGAATAACTTATACAGGTTTTTATCATTTAAAAATTATAATTTGATATCCTATTTTCATATCTGCAACTTCAAAAACATAACCTTCCAACCCCCATTTTACCCCCTTAGGGGAGGATTTTCGTGAAATATTTTCCAGGCTGATATCTAAGCCCTAGAATTAACCTACCTTCCAAATTTCAAGTTGATAATAGCAAAATTATAATTAAAACTTCCCATTAAAACTTTCATCCCCTATTTTACCACCCTTAAGGGAAGATTTTTTCAAAATAAAATATACAGAGTTTTATTATTTAAAACTAATAATTTAAATGCCGATTTTCAGGTCTGTAACTTTAAAAACATAGGACTTTCATACAAACTTTCTACCCCCATTTTACCCCCTTAGGGGAGGATTTTAGGGATATTAAATAGCCTATAACCTGCCCCAAAAGTTGGAGAACCAAATGCAAAAAGAATTTTTCAAATCCGATAGGTACTTCCAGAGATTAGCGCGTTCAAACAAACAAACAAACAAACAAACTCTTCCGCTTTATTATATTAGTATAGATTAGGCATGTTAAGGCTAAATATACTTATATTTTTTTTAATTTTGACAGCGTGGAAATTAAGGAGTAATAATTGTATACTAGCTTCTGCCCGCGGCTTCATCCGCATGTAACAAGTCCGCTAGTAACAAACACACATACACACATGGGCGCCGGCAGAAATAATTTCCAGGTGGTGCAGATTTTAGTTTTCTTACAATGTTCGCCGTATTATGATTGTTAATAAAAAACTGAAATTTTAGTCGGAAATGAAAATCGAAATCTGAAGCCCGGTTTATTTTATGTTCGAGACATTTACAAAATGATTTCCAACAGACGGCTTTTTAATTCAATAATTCCTGTTGATCTCGAGATTCCCAAGGGGTGCAAGTGCACCACCTGGCACCCCCCTGCCGGCGCCCATGCATACACACACACACACACACAGACACTCGCCTTTATTATATTAGTGCAGTGATGTACACAAATCTCGTACCAGATATTGTTGTGGTTATGGAAGTGATCACGATCATCAGGAATGGCGATTACGAGCAGTGGGAAGTAATAGGTAGATACTTATTTCGTATTGACTTACTATTTTCCATACACAAAGCAATTAGGAACAATGAGTCAATTTCCATTTCCGAACAAAGTTTACCGCGTCTAAGTAGTCGGCAAGATAATCAACATGAGATATTATCCACAATCAGCGGTTCCGTGCCGCGGCGCAGTTAGCACGAACGTATTAAAACTTAGCCGAACACCACTGATCGCGGGATAGCCAGGGTGTGGCTACCGACTTACACTTCTATCTGTAAGTATATATGGCTAAAATATAGCTAAAGCATAGTTCGTTGGTTCGTAAGGCCGTTTCCCCATAACGGCGGTGAGCGGTTGATTGTCCGCTGGCCATAGATAATACACTACTATGGCTGACTCTGAGGCTAAGATCTAGCGTTGATCCTAGATTTTATAAAACTACCCACAACATGTAGGTACTCATATTAACCTTTAAGTACCGACGTACTATTTTAGTCACATAAGTACCGACGTGAGGTCTGCCAGACCACCATAATTTTCCAATCGAAAACTTTTGTGTTTCTTATTATTCTTCTAAAAAAAATGTTTCTATGCATTGTTAAATATCTACTTATTGTATAAGTAAAACAAAATGCAGAAGTTTTCACATTTATTACTGATTTTAAACATTAATATAGCATTCATAGATTCTTCGTTTGAAAAAAATAACTTTTATCTTAATAATTCATATGTATCAGTAATACTATTATTTTTTCTTAAACACAATTTTTTCTTAAAGATTAATAGCTACATAAATAATAAAAAAATAAAAAACCTTAATAACCAACCGTTTTCTCAAAAATCACAGGGTATCAAATTGCAGGAACTATCAAAGTTTACAAACAGTCTTTGCATAGGCTTACTGCATTGTAGGCACACGTGTTTCATACAAGTATCACAGTCTGTTCAGGTGCTGAATTATGGTTACTCTCCAGCAGTAAAATTTGGGTAGATATCCTTAGATTAGGACTCTGAACTCGCATTTAGCTATTCCACTAAATGTTCTTGGTGGTCTTTATATTGAAGCAGTGTTTGATATCTTTTCTCACCTACAGGAACACTTTTATTTTTATTTATGGCTGCCCGTTTCATGTCTGAAGAACCTGGCTAATCCATTGTTATAACTGACTGAAAATAAAAGAAAAAAACAATATAATCTGAAAAAAGTCGCATCCAAAAAAAGTTACATAAGTACCGACGAGTGGTCTGACAGACCACTCGTGATCTTATAAAAATCAAAACTTACCGAAATCGTACGCGCCGACGCTGCCACTCTGCAGGAACGCTGCTGGGCGACTTCCCGAAGGGTAGAGAGAAGCACAGTAGGATAGTTTTTCGCTAACATAGGTAATCAGACTTTTCGACCTCTCGAGGTGTCTGTCAGACCACACGTCGGTACTTAAAGGTTAAGATCATCGCCAGTATGGCGCTGATTGCCAAGACAAATAAAAATTAAAAATAAAAAAACCCCCGACATTTGCCATTTTGTGGTGGCGGCCATCTTGAATTTGCATAGTGATATTCTACTACACTAGCGGCACGCTATGATGGCCGGTTTGACACATTACAATAGTGATGTGGAATGTCAATTTATTCTCGAACAAAAAACAATTAAGTTTTGTTTTTGTACCTGATTAAATAGGTTTAATAAAACAAAAATGTATATGTTTATTTAATTTATTTGAACGAACTGAATATTTGAACGAAAATGAATATACATACTTTATATGCACACAAGAAACATATGAATACAAAAGATACCAAAAAAGGTGCCACAAAAGGCCATAATTAATCAGATTCGTCCATACTACTATTTTCACTGTCGTCACTGCTATCATCACATACATTAATAATTATATGTTCGTTTTCTATAATATTATCTATTTTCACATCTCTTTCATAATCTTCCCTTATTAATTTAACAGTTCTATTCACAACCTTTTCCCAGTCTCCTTTAGTCACATGTTCACAAGCTTCTTCTAATAATTTTAGCATTTTTTTTTGTGGTAAATGGGGGTTCTGTATTGTGTCTTGCAGCATATCCCTTAATTTGAGCCCACACCAACTCAATCGCATTATACTCACAATGGTAAGGCGGTAACCGTATAACTCTGTGCCCATGTTCTAATGCTATTTCGTCAATGACGTATCGGATCTTGGTTGGTTTGTTTTCTTTTAAAAGACGTACTAATTCCGCTTTTAACATATTCATGTTTGCATCTACGCCATTTTTACGAAGCCATGCGACGATATCAGCTTTCTTTTGGGATTGGGCAGGTGGCTTGTCAATTTGCATCGAGTGGTATGGGGCGTTGTCCATAATTATAATAGATGGTTCAGGGAGGCTACACAACATTGAGGTAAACCATTCAGTAAACTTTTCTCCATTCATGTCTTCATGATAGTCTCCAGTGGTTTTTGACGCAAAAGCCATGAGAGAACCTTCGACAAACCCGTTGATGGTTCCGGCGTGACAAATTATAAGTCGCGATCCTTTTCCTACAGGAACTTTGGAAGTAGATGCTGCTGTGTCATCGTTCCAAGAACGGCCTACAGTATGGTTAGCATTAAGCCATGTTTCATCCAAGAACACAACATTTTGCCAATTTTTGATTTCTTTCACTTGCCGTAAAAAAGTATACCTTGCCATCGCTATATCAAATCTTTCCATCAATATTTTGCGTTTGTTACATTTTTTGTATCGAAATCCAATGGTCTTCAAAATCTTCGTTAAAGAACTTTCCCCACCGAAGAATAATCCAGCTTCCTTCAGTGAATGCACCAACTTTTTTCTTGTTGGATACTCCTTCTGTAAATAGTAGCCGTAAACATGTCTTCGGATAGCATCGGCATCAAAGCTATCGGCCTACGACTGGTTTTGCTCGTTTTCTCTTTTTTGGTGTGTGAAGTTTATTTTCTTCTGTGTCAGTCTCGCCATATTTTTTTTTAGTTATCCGTCTAACAGTTCGTTGTCCAATATTAAGCGCATCAGCTACGCGTTCAACCACTGACGTTATAGGTAAAATTGGCCCTCCATTTTGAGCTTCACGATCGAAATAGTTACGAAGGCGTATTACGAACTCACGTGTCTGACTATTTAGAACAGTTCTCTGCGTACGTTCGGTCATATCGACGAAATCCACAACAAAGGGCTTGAACAGAGTCCAAATTAACGAGCAAGGGTCAACAGTAATGCAGTATCAATATTTGAAATCCAAAGCCAGGTCAAAACTATATCACAATCGCATTGCACTGACAGTTTATATTTTTCGAAGCAACGTCAATTCGAAACTGCTTTGTTTTGCATTGAGCATTGACGCGAGTTTGCCGGAGGTAGTAGTTGTGCTAGCCAGCGATCCTATGTGACGATCGTATTAGATTCCATTTTTAAAAATTTATTGATTTTTTTTGCGATTTCAGAGGTTTGTCCACATAGTGAAAATTGTTCATATTCACAAGTACATTCACCCCTTAAATGGTGCAAACTGATTTTTCTACACTTGTATACATTTAAGAAATCAATTTAATAAATAAATTTTGAGTCCTAAACCTAAAACTACATTCGATAAAATTTATGAATCTCTGCACATCACTATCGTCAATAAAGTAATACAATTATTTCCTTCAAAGTCGTTATCAATTAATACGGAACTTCATGAGCGGACAAACGTCAAACCGGCCATCATAGCGTGCCGCTAGAGTAGTCAAGCCCTTTCATTTGATACCCATATTGAGGGGGTTGTGAAAAATTATGTTATCCGCCATTTTGTAGTGCCGGCCATCTTGGACCGATTTTCATCAAACATAGCTATAAGAAAACTCCCGACAAATTCACCTTTCAAACGAAAAAAACCGCATTCAAATCGGTTCACCCGTTTGAGCGCTACGGGGAATAGACAGACACACACACACGCACAGACACGTCAAACTTATAACACCCCGTCGTTTTTGCGTCGGGGGTTAAAAAACGAAAATGAAGGTACCTGTAGCTAATGTGAATTGTGATAAATTGTATTGGCAAAATGCCTTATTATTTTTCAATCCCTTCGCAACGGTGTTTTGTATTGGCTCAACAATCAGTTTGTTTTGGTGGTTTTGTATGACGACAGCCTGTGCAGTATACTTACGTAAAAACGAATACTGCTATTCATTCATTCCTTCATTCATGTATCAGCAAATGTTACAAGAAGTCTACGCTAGGTTTTGAATGCAATATTGTTTTTGAAGGTTTGACGACCTCTTTGGCGCAGTTGTGAGCGCTGTGGGAGGTCCGGGATTCGATTTTAAAATTTCTAAATTGTCTCTGGTCCGGTCTGGTGGGAGGCTTAAGCCATGGCTGGTTACCACCCTACCGGCAAAACCATGCCGCCAAGCGATTTAGCGTTCCGTTACGATTCCGTGTAGAAACCGATCAGGGGTATGCATAGTGTATGCATATAAGCAGGGGTGAGATTGCAGTCAAGGGCTAACTTGTAGTAAAAAAAAGCAAGCTTGCAATAATTTTTTTTTATCTGACGGAACGGAATATATGTTACCAGTAAAGTGAATAAAACGCAGGGGCCACATCAACATAATACATTTAATACACGAGTAGTATCTATACAGCTATGTACAGCGCGTCAATGCCAGCGGCTGCGCTTGCCGCTCTTGCGCACGCGCTCCGGCCGGTCGTCGGGCGCGTCCGCCGCGTCGGCCGCATCGGCCGCGTCGGAGGCGGCCGGCTCGTTGACGCCGGGCGCCAGCGCCGGCCGCGTCTGCTCCCACGAGTGGTCCGATGACGCGGTGAACTGGAAAAAAGAAGGACAAAATAAATTGAGTGAGATAAGAAATGCGTTATTTCGATATATCTTCGACTTCTTCCCTACATTTATCGCGTCATTATTTTAGCAGAGGTATATGTGTCATAGTTCATTTATTATTTTTGACGACCTCCCTGGCGCAGTGGTGAGCGCTGAGGTGAGCAAGAGGGAGGTTCCTGATTCAATTCTCGGTAGGGGCGATTTGGGAATGCGGGTTAGGAGATTTAGAACAGGTTGGGTGGCGAAGGATCGGCCATAAGGGGAGGTTGGAGGCCGATGGGAGGTCGGATAGTGAGCTGGTTTGTCTGGTTGCACCGGAGAAATTCGGTCCTATATTCAATGAGTTAGTTGTAAAACAATGAGATGGTAACAATAGAGAAAAAAGAGTTAGTTTTTTAGTGATATGTCTTATTACGGGCAGGCTCCTCGCGCCTGATGGTGACAACGTACCTGGTTGTACTGCGAGCGGAAGGCCTGCTTGAGCGAGGAGAGGCGGTCGGTGGCGGGCCCGCCGGTCCGCTCGGGCGCCGCGATGGCCAGCGGGGCCTCGTCGTTGAACGCGGGCAGGCCGGGCCGCTCCTTGTACCTGATTTTAACACCATTTTTACACATACATATATTACTTAATTACAAATTAGAAAAAAATTACTACGCAAATCTCGGCCGAAACAACAATGTTCGGCTTCCATTAGTTAAAAAGGCTTTAAAACTGCTTCGGAAATACAGTCAGTTTACACATTACATATTTTTTTAACAATCACATCCGCCATATTTGATTTGCCATAACGTCATAATATAGTCCTAGACACGTGGAAGATTTCGACGAAGCAATATTTTAACTCCTGTCCGCCATATTGGATTTGCCGTGACGTCATAATAAAGTCAGAGACGCGTGGAAGATTTCGACGAAGCAATACCTATTTTAACTCCTGTCCACCATATTGGATTTGTCATGACGTAGTAATATAGTCACAGATACGTGGAAGATTTCAACAAAGCAATATTTTAACTCCTGTCCGCCATATTTATATATATATATAATATATTTACCACGACGTAACAGTCTTACACACGTGGAAGATTTCTAAAAAGTAATACTTTAACTCCTGTACGCCATAATGGATATGCCATGACGTCACGATATAGTTTTATACACGTGGATGATTACGACGAAGCAATATTTTATCTCCAGCTTACTCACCCCAACCCGCAGCCGCCGATGTTGAGGTTCTTGCCCTTGCCCTTCTTGAAGCGCGACTTGCGGAACCACGCCGACTGCATGGCCAGGTTCGTGAGCTCTTCTGGCACCTCCTGATGTAACATTTTAATCATTAGGAGATCAGTAGCAGAGCCAAAGTCACTCGGAACCAGTGCGTGCGTGCTTGCGAGGGTGTGTGTGTGTGTGTGTTTGTGTGTGAGCGCGCGTGTATTTGTGTGATTGTTTGTGTTTGTATTTATGTGTGTACTGTGTGTGTTTGTCTCACCTGCTGCACGCCCTCGAGGTTCCTCAGCAGGTGTCCCGCGAAGTCCTTGTCCTTGTCCCGCGAGAGCAGCGTGTACGCGTTGCCGCGCACGCCCGCGCGCCCCGTCCTGCCCACCCGGTGCGTGTGTGCGGTGTGTGTGTGTGTGTTTGTCTCACCTGCTGCACGCCCTCGAGGTTCCTCAGCAGGTGTCCCGCGAAGTCCTTGTCCTTGTCCCGCGAGAGCAGCGTGTACGCGTTGCCGCGCACGCCCGCGCGCCCCGTCCTGCCCACCCGGTGCGTGTGTGCGGTGTGTGTGTGTGTTTGTCTCACCTGCTGCACGCCCTCGAGGTTCCTCAGCAGGTGTCCCGCGAAGTCCTTGTCCTTGTCCCGCGAGAGCAGCGTGTACGCGTTGCCGCGCACGCCCGCGCGCCCCGTCCTGCCCACCCGGTGCGTGTGTGCGGTGTGTGTGTGTGTTTGTCTCACCTGCTGCACGCCCTCGAGGTTCCTCAGCAGGTGTCCCGCGAAGTCCTTGTCCTTGTCCCGCGAGAGCAGCGTGTACGCGTTGCCGCGCACGCCCGCGCGCCCCGTCCTGCCCACCCGGTGCGTGTGTGCGGTGTGTGTGTGTGTTTGTCTCACCTGCTGCACGCCCTCGAGGTTCCTCAGCAGGTGTCCCGCGAAGTCCTTGTCCTTGTCCCGCGAGAGCAGCGTGTACGCGTTGCCGCGCAAGCCCGCGCGCCCCGTCCTGCCCACCCGGTGCGTGTGTGCGGTGTGTGTGTGTGTTTGTCTCACCTGCTGCACGCCCTCGAGGTTCCTCAGCAGGTGTCCCGCGAAGTCCTTGTCCTTGTCCCGCGAGAGCAGCGTGTACGCGTTGCCGCGCACGCCCGCGCGCCCCGTCCTGCCCACCCGGTGCGTGTGTGCGGTGTGTGTGTGTGTTTGTCTCACCTGCTGCACGCCCTCGAGGTTCCTCAGCAGGTGTCCCGCGAAGTCCTTGTCCTTGTCCCGCGAGAGCAGCGTGTACGCGTTGCCGCGCACGCCCGCGCGCCCCGTCCTGCCCACCCGGTGCGTGTGTGCGGTGTGTGTGTGTGTTTGTCTCACCTGCTGCACGCCCTCGAGGTTCCTCAGCAGGTGTCCCGCGAAGTCCTTGTCCCGCGAGAGCAGCGTGTACGCGTTGCCGCGCACGCCCGCGCGCCCCGTCCTGCCCACCCGGTGCGTGTGTGCGGTGTGTGTGTGTGTTTGTCTCACCTGCTGCACGCCCTCGAGGTTCCTCAGCAGGTGTCCGGCGAAGTCCTTGTCCTTGTCCCGCGAGAGCAGCGTGTACGCGTTGCCGCGCACGCCCGCGCGCCCCGTCCTGCCCACCCGGTGCGTGTGTGCGGTGTGTGTGTGTGTTTGTCTCACCTGCTGCACGCCCTCGAGGTTCCTCAGCAGGTGTCCCGCGAAGTCCTTGTCCTTGTCCCGCGAGAGCAGCGTGTACGCGTTGCCGCGCACGCCCGCGCGCCCCGTCCTGCCCACCCGGTGCGTGTGTGCGGTGTGTGTGTGTGTTTGTCTCACCTGCTGCACGCCCTCGAGGTTCCTCAGCAGGTGTCCCGCGAAGTCCTTGTCCTTGTCCCGCGAGAGCAGCGTGTACGCGTTGCCGCGCACGCCCGCGCGCCCCGTCCTGCCCACCCGGTGCGTGTGTGCGGTGTGTGTGTGTGTTTGTCTCACCTGCTGCACGCCCTCGAGGTTCCTCAGCAGGTGTCCCGCGAAGTCCTTGTCCTTGTCCCGCGAGAGCAGCGTGTACGCGTTGCCGCGCACGCCCGCGCGCCCCGTCCTGCCCACCCGGTGCGTGTGTGCGGTGTGTGTGTGTGTTTGTCTCACCTGCTGCACGCCCTCGAGGTTCCTCAGCAGGTGTCCCGCGAAGTCCTTGTCCTTGTCCCGCGAGAGCAGCGTGTACGCGTTGCCGCGCACGCCCGCGCGCCCCGTCCTGCCCACCCGGTGCGTGTGTGCGGTGTGTGTGTGTGTTTGTCTCACCTGCTGCACGCCCTCGAGGTTCCTCAGCAGGTGTCCCGCGAAGTCCTTGTCCTTGTCCCGCGAGAGCAGCGTGTACGCGTTGCCGCGCACGCCCGCGCGCCCCGTCCTGCCCACCCGGTGCGTGTGTGCGGTGTGTGTGTGTGTTTGTCTCACCTGCTGCACGCCCTCGAGGTTCCTCAGCAGGTGTCCCGCGAAGTCCTTGTCCTTGTCCCGCGAGAGCAGCGTGTACGCGTTGCCGCGCACGCCCGCGCGCCCCGTCCTGCCCACCCGGTGCGTGTGTGCGGTGTGTGTGTGTGTTTGTCTCACCTGCTGCACGCCCTCGAGGTTCCTCAGCAGGTGTCCCGCGAAGTCCTTGTCCTTGTCCCGCGAGAGCAGCGTGTACGCGTTGCCGCGCACGCCCGCGCGCCCCGTCCTGCCCACCCGGTGCGTGTGTGCGGTGTGTGTGTGTGTTTGTCTCACCTGCTGCACGCCCTCGAGGTTCCTCAGCAGGTGTCCCGCGAAGTCCTTGTCCTTGTCCCGCGAGAGCAGCGTGTACGCGTTGCCGCGCACGCCCGCGCGCCCCGTCCTGCCCACCCGGTGCGTGTGTGCGGTGTGTGTGTGTGTTTGTCTCACCTGCTGCACGCCCTCGAGGTTCCTCAGCAGGTGTCCCGCGAAGTCCTTGTCCTTGTCCCGCGAGAGCAGCGTGTACGCGTTGCCGCGCACGCCCGCGCGCCCCGTCCTGCCCACCCGGTGCGTGTGTGCGGTGTGTGTGTGTGTTTGTCTCACCTGCTGCACGCCCTCGAGGTTCCTCAGCAGGTGTCCCGCGAAGTCCTTGTCCTTGTCCCGCGAGAGCAGCGTGTACGCGTTGCCGCGCACGCCCGCGCGCCCCGTCCTGCCCACCCGGTGCGTGTGTGCGGTGTGTGTGTGTGTTTGTCTCACCTGCTGCACGCCCTCGAGGTTCCTCAGCAGGTGTCCCGCGAAGTCCTTGTCCTTGTCCCGCGAGAGCAGCGTGTACGCGTTGCCGCGCACGCCCGCGCGCCCCGTCCTGCCCACCCGGTGCGTGTGTGCGGTGTGTGTGTGTGTTTGTCTCACCTGCTGCACGCCCTCGAGGTTCCTCAGCAGGTGTCCCGCGAAGTCCTTGTCCTTGTCCCGCGAGAGCAGCGTGTACGCGTTGCCGCGCACGCCCGCGCGCCCCGTCCTGCCCACCCGGTGCGTGTGTGCGGTGTGTGTGTGTGTTTGTCTCACCTGCTGCACGCCCTCGAGGTTCCTCAGCAGGTGTCCCGCGAAGTCCTTGTCCTTGTCCCGCGAGAGCAGCGTGTACGCGTTGCCGCGCACGCCCGCGCGCCCCGTCCTGCCCACCCGGTGCGTGTGTGCGGTGTGTGTGTGTGTTTGTCTCACCTGCTGCACGCCCTCGAGGTTCCTCAGCAGGTGTCCCGCGAAGTCCTTGTCCTTGTCCCGCGAGAGCAGCGTGTACGCGTTGCCGCGCACGCCCGCGCGCCCCGTCCTGCCCACCCGGTGCGTGTGTGCGGTGTGTGTGTGTGTTTGTCTCACCTGCTGCACGCCCTCGAGGTTCCTCAGCAGGTGTCCCGCGAAGTCCTTGTCCTTGTCCCGCGAGAGCAGCGTGTACGCGTTGCCGCGCACGCCCGCGCGCCCCGTCCTGCCCACCCGGTGCGTGTGTGCGGTGTGTGTGTGTGTTTGTCTCACCTGCTGCACGCCCTCGAGGTTCCTCAGCAGGTGTCCCGCGAAGTCCTTGTCCTTGTCCCGCGAGAGCAGCGTGTACGCGTTGCCGCGCACGCCCGCGCGCCCCGTCCTGCCCACCCGGTGCGTGTGTGCGGTGTGTGTGTGTGTTTGTCTCACCTGCTGCACGCCCTCGAGGTTCCTCAGCAGGTGTCCCGCGAAGTCCTTGTCCTTGTCCCGCGAGAGCAGCGTGTACGCGTTGCCGCGCACGCCCGCGCGCCCCGTCCTGCCCACCCGGTGCGTGTGTGCGGTGTGTGTGTGTGTTTGTCTCACCTGCTGCACGCCCTCGAGGTTCCTCAGCAGGTGTCCCGCGAAGTCCTTGTCCTTGTCCCGCGAGAGCAGCGTGTACGCGTTGCCGCGCACGCCCGCGCGCCCCGTCCTGCCCACCCGGTGCGTGTGTGCGGTGTGTGTGTGTGTTTGTCTCACCTGCTGCACGCCCTCGAGGTTCCTCAGCAGGTGTCCCGCGAAGTCCTTGTCCTTGTCCCGCGAGAGCAGCGTGTACGCGTTGCCGCGCACGCCCGCGCGCCCCGTCCTGCCCACCCGGTGCGTGTGTGCGGTGTGTGTGTGTGTTTGTCTCACCTGCTGCACGCCCTCGAGGTTCCTCAGCAGGTGTCCCGCGAAGTCCTTGTCCTTGTCCCGCGAGAGCAGCGTGTACGCGTTGCCGCGCACGCCCGCGCGCCCCGTCCTGCCCACCCGGTGCGTGTGTGCGGTGTGTGTGTGTGTTTGTCTCACCTGCTGCACGCCCTCGAGGTTCCTCAGCAGGTGTCCCGCGAAGTCCTTGTCCTTGTCCCGCGAGAGCAGCGTGTACGCGTTGCCGCGCACGCCCGCGCGCCCCGTCCTGCCCACCCGGTGCGTGTGCGTGTCTATGTCCCGCGAGACCGTGTAGTTGATCACTGTGCGGATGTGCGGGATGTCTAGACCGCGGGCTGGAATATACGGGAACATTTCGATTATTATACATTTTTTAATACAATCAATAGACACCCGGTATTATCACCAACATACTTAGTAGGAGTTATTACACCTCGACAATATTATTAGGCAATGTTTACGCTGTCTGTAGATATATTATTATGGACAAGCGTGAGTCTTAAATCCAGTTAATTAAGATCTATCCAAGAGCGTCGCCAAGGGGGGCAGCCTGCCCCTTGGGCAGGGGGCACCAATCCAACTTTGGGGGATTCATGGGGGAGCTGCAGGTGTAAAATGTTAGAAAAATATAGCCAAATGCAAGAAGTCCTAAATTTACTCACTTGACTTATAAAATGAATAACGTCCAGTCATTAATTTTATAAGGGATGGAAAAATTCATAATATGAATTTTAAAAATATTACTTTTCCATCCTCCATAATATATCAACTTGCTGCCCTCCCCCCCCCCCCCTGTCCATCAGCTTGGATCTATCTTACCTACTTTGAGGTCGATGCAAACTCATACTAAGGGTTCCAGATGGAGAGAGTCAGAGCGACTTACCGGCGACGTCAGTGGCTACCAATATATTGGATTCCTGTCGCTTGAAGGCGGTTATGACTTTGTTCCTGTCAGCCTGATCCATATCTCCGTGTAACAGTAAGGCGTCGTACTGCTGTACGCCAAGGTTCGCCGCCGTTTGTTCTGCTTCCAACTATAAATATCAGTGGGCTTATACAACAACAACAACAACAACAAATACAACTTTTTGTCGTGTTTTTGATGATACTGAATGCGACTGATGCATGACAGATGCGTCACGCTCTCTCATGTAACGGTCGCCGAGCGAGTATAGCAGTCACGCGTTGACTACATCTCTCTGGTTCCCTCAGTCGACTCAAGCCGACTTTACCCGAACGAGCGTTACAAAGCCGAGCGTGACGGCTCAATCTCATTCAATACCCACAAAACAAAGTGTTCAGCGCGACTAAAGAAGTTGTCACTTTAAAAAAAGTGAGCAAAACCACAAAACACAAAATAAAACCTGGAATGTATCACAAAGATGATTCTTACCTTTTTAGTTACAAATATTAGTATGCTCCCAGAGGAGAGGAAGTCGACTAGATTTTCTAATAACCAGGGCCATTTCTCTTCTGGTTTGTTGAATATTCTGGAACAATAAAATGTGACGTTGAATTCTTAAGTTGTTCAGCTAATGTTGGAACAGCTGGAAGGGGTTAGTTGGAGGCCGTAGTTAGGTAGGGAAGATCATTCAGGGACAGGAGTCAATGCGAGTTCTGTTTTAGACCGACCGCACGTGCTGCGAGACGAGGTGACAGGCCTCGCGAGTACGTTTAGTGTTAGACTGACCGCACACGCTGCGAGACGAGGTGGCAGGCCTCGCGAGTACGTTTAGTGTTAGACTGACCGCACATGCTGCGAGACGAGGTGGCAGGCCTCGCGAGTTCGTGTAGTGTTAGACTGACCGCACATGCTGCGAGACGAGGTGGCAGGCCTCGCGAGTTCGTGTAGTGTTAGACTGACCGCACATGCTGCGAGACGAGGTGGCAGGCCTCGCGAGTTCGTGTAGTGTTAGACTGACCGCACATGCTGCGAGACGAGGTGGCAGGCCTCGCGAGTTCGTGTAGTGTTAGACTGACCGCACATGCTGCGAGACGAGGTGGCAGGCCTCGCGAGTACGTTTAGTGTTAGACTGACCGCACATGCTGCGAGACGAGGTGGCAGGCCTCGCGAGTTCGTGTAGTGTTAGACTGACCGCACATGCTGCGAGACGAGGTGGCAGGCCTCGCGAGTTCGTTTAGTGTTAGACTGACCGCACATGCTGCGAGACGAGGTGGCAGGCCTCGCGAGTTCGTGTAGTGTTAGACTGACCGCACATGCTGCGAGACGAGGTGGCAGGCCTCGCGAGTACGTTTAGTGTTAGACTGACCGCACATGCTGCGAGACGAGGTGGCAGGCCTCACGAGTTCGTGTAGTGTTAGACTGACCGTACGTGCTGCGACACGAGGTGGCAGGCCTCGCGAGTTCGTGTAGTGTTAGACTGACCGCACGTGCTGCGACACGAGGTGGCAGGCCTCGCGAGTTCGTGTAGTGTTAGACTGACCGCACGTGCTGCGACACGAGGTGGCAGGCCTCGCGAGTTCGTGTAGTGTTAGACTGACCGCACGTGCTGCGACACGAGGTGGCAGGCCTCGCGAGTACGTTTAGTGTTAGACTGACCGCACGTGCTGCGACACGAGGTGGCAGGCCTCGCGAGTTCGTGTAGTGTTAGACTGACCGCACGTGCTGCGACACGAGGTGGCAGGCCTCGCGAGTTCGTGTAGTGTTAGACTGACCGCACGTGCTGCGACACGAGGTGGCAGGCCTCGCGAGTTCGTGTAGTGTTAGACTGACCGCACGTGCTGCGACACGAGGTGGCAGGCCTCGCGAGTTCGTGTAGTGTTAGACTGACCGCACGTGCTGCGACACGAGGTGGCAGGCCTCGCGAGTTCGTGTAGTGTTAGACTGACCGCACGTGCTGCGACACGAGGTGGCAGGCCTCGCGAGTTCGTGTAGTGTTAGACTGACCGCACGTGCTGCGACACGAGGTGGCAGGCCTCGCGAGTTCGTGTAGTGTTAGACTGACCGCACGTGCTGCGACACGAGGTGGCAGGCCTCGCCGGCGGCGCCGTGCTGCACGCGCACGGGGTCGTGCAGCGCATCACGCGCCAGCTTCTCCACACGGCGCGGGAACGTCGCGCTGAACAGCAGCGCCTGCCGGTCGGGCCGCACGTGGTTGCAGATCGACCGCACCTGGGGCTCTGTCAAACACCGGTGCAAACGTGCGAACTGAGTCATGAATCATTTTAATCAGACGCCCCGCTCGCACTTACAGGCCTTATGGAACTGGAACCGAATTGTCTGGTGTTGTGTGCTAACCGTAAAATAGGATTTGTCGATGGCCGATCACAGGTTATAAAGAGCGAGGGAGACCTCACAGCCCTATGATCCTACTGATTTATGACTCAGTTTACATATTTGTAATGGCTCAACTATAGTACGACAACGTTGATCCACTTCGAGTATCGAAACACTATAACGTCAGCGTAAAGCGTATTTAAATGCCATTATTTTAGAGTCGCAAATGGAAAAAAAAGTGAAAAAATCATAAAAATCGGCTCAATGGTTTTTGAAATAATCGCGAACATGGTTCACTTGTATCTTTGGTAAATATACACCATAACTCCGCTCTACGAATTTGTTATTACTCTCCGCACAAACTATAAGTGTATGACCCGCCAGAGCGCCATACATAGATACGGATCGAATATTTCTGTATTATTCCTCTTCTTTTTAAGTCGGTTAAAAAAAATGTACTCACCGAAGCCCATGTCGAACATGCGGTCGGCCTCGTCGAGCACGAGGTAGGTGACGCGCTGCAGGTCCGTCGCCTTGCACTTGACGAGGTCGATCACGCGCCCCGGCGTGCCCACTATGATCTCCGCGCCGCCTGCCACCGACCGCAATCATACAATACATACAGGCCTCTAGGACAGCTCCAACGCGAAGGTAAAAGAGTCGGATGTTGGTAGTTTTACTTTTGAGTTCTCGTAAGTAATTATCGCCATTAACTCACTTGTAAAATTGACGTTCAAAATATGTACAATGTAGTGTACCAATTTTGAATAAAATTTATTTGACTAGTGGCGACGACTAGTGGCCGCCACAAGTCGCAGAAGAGATTTTTCATACATTTTCTTGTGGTTTGAACGCGGCCACTCGAGCGCTCAGTGTGCGGTGGTACCGTATAAAATGTATGAAAAATCACTTGTGGCCGACCTCTAGTCGTCGCCACTAGTGGTCCAGTGTGTGGGGGGCTGTAAGACAAATCCACCACTACCACCACTACAGCCTTTTAACGTCCCACGGCTGGACACAGGCCTCCTCACTCGTAGGAGAGAGGGATTTAGAGCTAAGACACGCCACGCTGCTCCAATGCGGGTTGGCGGGCTTTTAACGACTATTGTCACATGATAGTGATGATAACCGGGACCGACTGCTAAACGTGCTCTCCGAGGCACGGGGGTGAAACACCGCCAACTACCAACTCCGGGCTGGCACTGAGAATTTCTTGACAGAAGAACCCAGTACCTAACAATTATTTGCCCGACCCGGGAATCAGACCCGGGACCTTGTGATCTGCAGTCGAATATGCTAACCGAATATGCTAATATGCGAATGTTGGTTTAGTACCAACGAGGCAGTAAGACAAATGGTTATTGGTATTGGTTGTGTTAAGTTGGTATAATAACACCACAAAGTTTTCGATAGCGGTCCCCTTATGCCCTGTTATATACATATTGATATAGATTCCATATTGACCTATGGATTGGGGATAATCTAAATTTTTATTTTACACTAGAGAGTGCCCACGGCTTCGCCCGCGTGAATTTCGGTTTTGCACAAATCCCGAGGGAATCGTGGATTTCCGGTTCCCGTTCCCGCTCCCTTTTCCAACCTTTATACCTACTTTCAAGGAAGTTTGCTACAGTAATCTACCTATTAGATAGCTGTAGATATAGATTTCGGGTTTTTCAAAATCCACGGGAACTGTGAATTTTTCCAGGATAAAAAGTAGCCTATATGTTAAGTCAGGGCATAATCTATCTCCATTCAAAATTTCAGCCAAACCGGTTCAGTAGTTGCGGCGTGATTGAGTAACAAACATCCAAACATCCACACTTTCACATTTATAATATAAATGTGAAAGTTTATAATATAATATAAGATAGTAAGACTACATTATTTTTTAATACACAGGTGTATTACAAAACTCACCTTCCAACGCTTTGGTCTGCTCCCACTTGGAGCCGCCGCCGTAGCAGCACACACACCTTATGTTGTACACTTTGCCGAATTTCTTCGCCTCCATATAGATCTGCTGCGCTAGTTCCCTGGTGGGCGCCAGGATGAGGCCGATGGGGCCGTCGCCAGGCGCTAGCTCTTTCTGGTCCATTATGTGCACCAACAAAGGCCACAGAAAAGCGGCCGTTTTACCAGACCCCGTGCGTGCGATACCTGAGGATAAAAATATAGACTATAGTGGGGACATTACAAACGTGCGAACCGAGTCATAAATTATTTTTATTGGACTTCTCGCTCGCACTCACAGGCCTTATGTTCAAAATTTTCGATTTTTTCAAAATCCCGCGGGAACTGTGGATTTTTCGATAAAAACCTAGTATCCTATGTGCCTAGATAGCCTATGTGTTATTCCAGGGTATAATATACAGTATGTAAGAAAAAACCCTGTCAGATCCGTGACGTTGTAATTAGGTATCGTGAGATGGTTCTATTTATGGTAATAATTTTGAAATACTAAGTAAAAAAATTACCCCTAAAAAAACTAAAATTTAATTCTATCAAATAGGGAAAATCACATGGTAACACAGACGCGGCGTCAGCGCTCGGTAGGTATCGGGTAGGTAACCTACCTATCGGGTACAAAGTTTATTGTAGTAAGACACGTGCCGGCCAGTCGAGTCTTTGAAGAAGCCGACGCCGCCTTTCGGTATGAACTGGCGGCATTTATGTCGGCTTTTAACAAAGCGAAATTTGTGTACCTAAACCAGGGATTCTCAAAGTGGGGATCGACATCGACCACAGGGGTCGACAAATGAAAACTGATTTTGGGGGTCGACGAGGTGTCGAACCCTGTTAATTAACACAAGTTCTTAAGCAGGGTATTCACCTAGACGTATAGCATGTAACGTATTTGATACTGTATCAACTTGCAAGTGGGTACGGCTCGTCCACGGTCGTGTTGCCGTCCACGCGCACATTGGGAGCTGCCTTTGTGTTCGCAGTGATACCGCCACTCGGCGGGACACTGCGAACTTACTGCGTTTCACGCGCGAACGGCTTGCAGCGGGCTCGTACCTAGGCCTTCGTACTCACTTGATACAGTATCAGATACATTACATGCTACACGGGTAGGTGAGTACCCTGCTTTATTCAAAATTTCCTAAGTTGTGTTACGTGTACCAACTTGTTATAAGAATGATTAATTTTTTTTACCAATTAATGATGTCAAGTTTACTCACTTAACCAACTGCAAAGTTTTTAAATTGGTAAATATTTTGTATCAATAGAAAAAAGTAGAGGTAGGATTTTAATGTAATTGGGTTATGGGGGTCTAAGCTATCACTAATTCATTTTGGAAAAGGGGTCTCTTGCCCAAAACACTTTGAGAATCCCTGGTGTAAAGGAATAGTAATAAAATAAATAAACTTATTTCAAGGTCGGGATAGCTTAAGGCATCTTCACATTATGCTCATTACGCGTTAGGGTTCAATAGTATGGAGGTATGTCTAGTGTTACAGTTTGCTGCGAAACAACGACTTGTTCTGTCAGCGGCAGTAATTACGCACGCAAATGCATACAGCCGGCTGCGATACGCGCGCTATCTGATTCAATCAGCAGTTTTATTCATAAAATTATTCGGTAGTTTTTATTTTGATCCCACTAACCAATTCAGTAGGTAAGTGAGCGTGAGTCTGTGGCTCAGCTCAGGTCACTGACTGAGAGTGTGAGCTGGGTGATTTGATGCTTTTTAGGGTTCCGTACCCAAAGGGTAAAAACGGAGCCCTATTAACCTCACTCTGCTGTCTGTCTGTCTGTCTGTCTGCCTGCCTGTCTGTCCGCCTGTCTGTCCATCCGGTTGTTTGTGCGCTCGTCACAGGTCTCTAGCTCGTAGTAGTTCGTAAGCTGTGACCGAACAAACGAACATTTTTTGGGTTTTTCTTTCACGGTTTGTTGCGATGTCTAGCTCGGAAATTAAATATTTCTTACACCCAAAATATTATGTTGTTCATAATTATGTACGGAACCCTAAAAGAGTGAGGCTCTCTCGAGTCAAGACCGACTCGCAGTTGGCCGTTTTATTTTATTTTAGTCGGCAAACAATATGCTGCGCCGGTCGATTCTAAGCTTATTGTGAACACGCCTTTACAGGCTTACACGTGCCAGCGGTATTTACAAAAGGTGCCGCCCGCCGACTCTGGTGTTGTCACATTTCAAAAATTTGCACGATTTTGGGGAATTTGGGCACTAAAAATGTGCATTTTAAATTACAATAACATTTTTATCTTAATGAATAAATTTTTTTAAATATTTTTTTCAGTGATATCTGTGGGTTAACAATATACCCCTTTCGGATCTGACAGGGTTTTTTCCTACATACTGTATATCCATTACAAATTTCAGCCAAATCGGTTAAGTAGTTGTAGCTTTAAAGAGTAACGAACATACACACATACATACAAACTCTCGCCTTTATAATATTAGTGTGATAACTATCCTACAACTTTTGTCTTTGTCACTTGACACAAAGTAAGAAAGTGACAAAACTTACGTTTAGGCTATCCAACACTTATCAGAAGGTGGTGAAACAGGCCCTAAATAATAGTAAATGTGTGAATAACCTATGAGATCTCGTCCGGCTAGCGCCGCGGGCACGCCGGCGGCCTGCACGGGCGTCGGCTGCGTGTACTCGGAGCGGCGGATCGCCTTCATCAGCTGCTCGTCGAAGCCGAGGTGCGCGAAGCTGCTGACCGGCCGCGGCGGGTCGGGGCCCGAGATCTACAACGAGACCAAACTGTATGCTTACGGCCTGTTTCACCACCTTCTGATAAGTGTTGGATAGCCTAAACGTAAGTTTTGTCACTTTCTTACTTTATGTCAAGTGACAAAGACAAAAGTTGTAGATAGCTATCTAATACATATCAGAAGGTGGTGAAACAGGCACTTAGTCTTAGTTTGAGCACCTCCAAAACTTTACCAAATATAACCCCCAGCACGTAAGTCGACCGGTGACCTTCAAGTGCGCGCAGCGTCGTACGCGTGAGCGGGACACAATACGATTGGAGAGCCAATCAGCGCTTACGAGGGATCCGCGAGAGCTAATCAGTGCTTACGAACGATCCCCACGACCCCCTCACACCCCGAGATACCTCAATTTCGACTTCTGCGCATTGAAGGTCGCCAGTCGACTTATTTGCCGTGACTTGTACTACATATCGAAACACAATGACTTCAGAGTGAAATGGACCTAACTGGCTTACTTTAAGGTTTGAATTCGCCAATACATTCAGCATTCGTCTACACTCTACAGCCAGCGCCCCAAGCAGAAATGTTGTAAAATAAATATTCGAATTATTCTCACTCGCCATTTTTATATTTCTGAACATATTTCTGAAACTCAAAACGACGCGGCGATTTTCCGTCATCCGCCCATTGGGCAAGTTGGTCATAAAAATTACTACAACTTCAAATTATTTCATGTGTACAAAATACTTAATTTTTAGGGTTTCAAAAGAGTTTAGGTTTCCAGGGTACCCAAAGGGGACCCTATTACTAAGACTCCGTAATCCGTCCGTCTCTCTGTCCGTCCATCCATCTGTCACCAGGCTGTATCTCATGAACCGTGATAGTTAGACAGTTGAAATTTTCACAGATGATGTATGTCTGTTGCCGCTATAACAACAAATACTAAGTAACAGAATAAAATAAATATTTAAGGGGGCTCCCATACAACAGATGTGACTTTTTTGCCGTTTTTATAGATAATGGTATGGAACCCTTCATGCGCGAATACGACTCGCACTTGGCCGGTTTGTTTGCTCTGCAAGAGTCCCAACCTTGACTCCTAGATTCTTCTTCAGCTCCTCAACTTGTTGCTGGTCTAGCTTCTCTATATCTTCATGTGGCACATAGAAGTTCTTCTCGAAAGGCTCATACTGTATTTGGGTGTGGTCTATGGGTGGCAGGGGGTCTATGATCTTCCTCTTCGGAGGAGGTATGGGGTTGCCGTCTTCGTCATATTCTATTTCTACGTCCGAGCCGTCATCTCCCGTTGTGAGTGGGTTCTCTTCCATGTATCTGGGATTAGAAATAAAGATTTTTAAACACTGTAGTGTCCAACAATAATTTAAATACTAGATTTATGGGCTGTTTCACCTTCTGATAAGTGTTGGATAGCCTAAATGTAAGTTTTGTCACTTTCTTACTTTATGTCAAGTGACACGGGCAAAGTTGTATATAGCTATCCGATATTTATCAGAAGGTGGTGAAACAGGCCATTAATAAATGAAAGTCTTTTCAATTTCTAACCAGGTTTTATAATTATACTAGTGGACCCGACAGTCGTTGCTATGTCCAATGACAAACCAACATCAGCACCACCTGCCGGGCCGAATTGTGTTTTCAAACCATCCAGGGACCCATTGAAATATACACACATTTCATGGATGTCCAGCCGTTTAGAAGTTAGGTGACAAACACATGTACAGAAGAATTAATCGACAGCAGATTGGCAGCAGTGGCCGCGTTCGAGTCACAAAGGTATGAAAAATCTCTCCAACGACTTGTGGCGGCGAATAATCGTTGCGACTAGTGGCCCAGTGTGCGGGTCTCTAGTCGCGACGACTACGCAGTACAACTGACTTGTAATAGCTCTCCTCGTCGTCCATCTCGTCGATGTCGCCGCGGGTGCCGCGCGCGCCGTCGCCCTTGCCGGTGACCGCGTTCTCCTTGCTGCTCTTCAGATCGCGCGCCGCCTGCTGCTCCAGCCCCGCCATGTACGCGTCCAGGGGGTCCTCGTCTTCATCGTCTGCCTGCTAACAATAAACACCACTACAGCCTATTAACGTCCCACTGCTGGGCACAGGCCTCCACTCATATGAGAGAGGGATTCAGAGCTTATATCACACACACTGCTCGATGCTGGTTGGCAGGAATATGTAATGATGTGACATACATAGATCTGTGCTAGCATGCATTTATCAACACATACATTAACCTTGATTGCCTCATTGGTCTAGTGGCACCTAAAAAAACCTTCTCCTGTAAAATTTTGTTTTTGTTGGTTATGCTAAAACGGTGGTAAAGGCTCGACATCTCTTGGAAGGATCACCACAGAACACAATCTTGTACAGTTTGCATAAAATATAGTTCTGAAACTAAAACTCAACAACTACTCTTAAAAAACTGTTAACACTAATTACTGTTATATCTATAATTAATTACTGTTTTATATCTCTTCTATATCTTCCTAGGTTAACTATACAAGTCTAAGTGCCTGTTTCACCACCTTCTGATATGTATTAGATAGCTATCTACAACTTTTGTCTTTGTCACTTGACATAAAGTAAGAAAGTGACAAAACTTACGTTTAGGCTATTGTCATATATGAGAAATACATCATTTGTTTACCTTTTGTTTATGAAAAGTAAATTAAGTGGGTAGTTCAATATTGCATGTCAAATTAGTTAATCATGTTATGCTACATAGCACAATAAACGTGTTCATACTAAATTTCGTATTATTTAAAACATAATAGTGGCGACAAAGTGAAAATTCGGTTAAAATGGATCACAAAGCAGTAAAGTTTGGTGAATTTAACCCGAAAATAGATATATGGGACAATTACATCGACCGGTTAAAATTTTGTTTTGAAGCAAATGGCATCATGTTAGACGGCGCAAAACGAGCGAATTTTTTTACTGTGTGTGGAGCAGAAGTTTTCGAGACATTTTTGGCTTTGATTACACCAAGAAAACCTAGTGAAGTGTCATTTGTGGAAATTGAAACAATATTGACAAAACATTATAGTCCTAAACCAAATGAAATTTCTATGTCATACAAATTTTATACACGTAACCAGAACACTAATGAAAACGCTTCGGAATATATTGCACAGTTGCGAAAAATTTGCTCAAAATGTAACTTTCTGGAATTAGAACGCATGTTACGCGACCGACTTGTGTGTGGCATGAAGGATCGCCGACTACAGTACGAACTTTTAAAAAAAGATAATCTTCGTTATCAAGATGTCGTTGACGCCATGCTAGCAGCGGAAACGGCGGGAAAAGACTGTCATATGATGCAGTCATCTATTAGTAACGATAGCAGCAGCACCAGTACAAACAGTGCAGCCGCAATCACACATCAAGATTCCTCTGTGGAAGCTATGGATATTAACGCAGTACAGTCTAAGACAAATAAACGACTTTGTTACCGGTGTGGTGATCGTCATGGCGGTGAATGTAGATTTATTAACGCCACCTGCCGGTTCTGCAAGAAGATCGGTCACATTGAGAAGATTTGCTTATTAAAGAAGAAGTCAGCTAAGAAGAATATTAACTTCACCGAAGGTGAAATAGACGCAGACTTGAATGGTATTTATAGCATACACTGTAAGAAAAAGTTAGCACCGTTTGTGGTTGAAGTTACCTTAGAAGGCATACCTGTAATACTTCAGGTAGATACAGGTGCAAGTTTTTCATTAATAAATGAACGCACTTGGAGAAAGATTGAACATCAAAACCGAAACATCATTCTTGAACCAATATCACTTACTTTGCGCACATGGACGGATACACCTGTAATCATACTCGGTCAAGCTAAATTACAGGTGCAATACAGAGACATCAAATGCACTCTAAATATAATCATAGCAAAAGGGTGTGGACCTAATCTTCTGGGACGGGATTGGTTGATCCCGTTGAATATTACATTGAACATTAACTTTATATCAACTAGTGATATTATGAACATTGATAAGACAATTTCCAAATACAGTGAGGTCTTCAGAGATGGACTTGGCACATTTACTGGAGATCCTGTTACAATCCATCTTAAACCCGATGCTACACCTAGATTTTTAAAAGCTCGTCCAGTACCTTACGCTATCAAAGCTAGAGTGGAAAAGGAAATTGATCGTCTGGTGGCAGAAGGTGTATTACGGCCATTGTCTTTTTCAGAGTGGGCAACACCTGTTGTGCCAATAATAAAGAAGTCAGGGGACATTCGATTATGTGGAGATTACCGTAGTACGGTTAACCAAGCTACTGAGTCTGACACCTACCCTATGCCAACAGCCAATGAGGTATTTGCTACAGTTGCCGGTGCAAAGTTTTTTACCACCTTAGATCTTGATCGAGCATACACACAAGTAAAAGTTACTGACAACACTTCCAAGATATTAACTTTAAACACATGCAAGGGTCTCTACTCAGTCCATCGGTTACCATTTGGAGTCAAAGCTTGCCCTGGAATATTCCAGAGACTGATGACAGCATTGCTAGCAGGAATACAAGGAGTTGCAGTTTTAATTAATGACATTATTGTAAGTGGCTCTACAATGCTTATTATGCAACAACGACTAGAAACTGTTTTAAACCGCATACAAAAGGCTGGATTCCGTCTCAACCGAAACAAATGTAAATTTGCACAGGAAAAAGTGGAGTTTTTGGGTTTTGTAATTAACGGAGAAGGAATTCACCCAGCTCCAAGCAAAGTTGAAGCTGTTTTAAAGACACTGGAACCTAAAAACGTACAGGAATTACAGGCCTTCTTAGGACTCTATAACTTTTATGAAAGGTTTATACCTCACAAGGCAACCATACTGGAGCCGCTACACAGACTACTTGATAAATCTCAAACATGGAGATGGACTGAATGCGAACAAGTAGCATTTAATAAAGCTAAACAGTTACTCACATTTGCTACGACATTGGTTCATTACGATTTGAACAAACCGTTAATACTTACATGTGATAGTTCAGAATATGGTGTTGGGGCAGTATTATCGCACGTTATGGACAATGGACAAGAACGACCGATCGCAATGAGCTCTAGGACATTGAATACACATGAACGACGATATTCACAATTGGACAAAGAAGCCACAGCAATTATGTTCGGTATTAAAAAGTTTCACAATTATTTAGCTGGGAGATATTTTACGGTAATAACTGACCACAAACCTTTGCTGGGAATTTTCGATCCAAAAAGACCTATGCCGCCTATTTTATCACCTCGTTTGACAAGAATCGCTATAGCATTAACAGCACACGATTATAGTATTCTTTATCGACCAGGAACTGAGATCGGTAATGCAGATGGTTTAAGTCGATGGCCTCTACCACTTCCTGAACAAGAAGAACAGCCTCTGTATGAAATACTTCTCATGGCAGAAAAACTAGAAGATTTTCCCTATACGGCTCATGAAATAGCATCCGAAACCAAAAGAGATCAAACACTCTCACGAGTTGTTCACTTTCTACAGTGTGGATGGCCGAACAAAGTTACTGATAGTGATTTACGAACTTATTGGTTGCACAGATCAGAATTGTCGATACACGATGGTTGTGTATTATTAGGCTGTCGTGTCGTCATACCACGACCTCTTCGACAAGATATTCTACGCATGCTGCATACCACACATAATGGAATTGTTCACACCAAAGCATTGGCCAGGAGTTATGTGTGGTGGCCACAATTGAATGACGACATAAATGAATTGGTTAGCAATTGCACTAGATGTCTAGAAAATAGACATATGCCTCCGAAGTCCTCACACGAATGGGTCATCCCTTCAAGGCCATGGTCGAGAATACATATAGACTTTGCAGGACCATTTATGAACAAGACTTTCCTCATAGTTGTCGATGCATTTTCTAGATGGCCTGAAGTTTTAATGGTAAATAATACAAATACCACAACAGTCATTCACCATCTAAGGAATTTGTTTGCTACTCATGGCATATGCGAGACACTAGTCTCTGATAATGGAACTTCTTTTGTGTCCAATGAAATGAAATTGTTTTTAGAATCCAACAAAATTAGACATGTGACTTCCGCACCATACCATCCAGCCACTAATGGATTGGCAGAACGAATGGTACAGACAGTGAAAGAAAAGTTACGAAAGATGGATGGATCATGGGAAGTAAAAATTCCAAATATGTTGCTAGGCCTGCGGGTGACTCCATGCTCTACAACTAATAAAAGTCCGTCAGAACTTTTGATGAATAGACGCCTTCGCACTGTTATGAATGCTTTGCACCCGGATTATATACAATATAGAAAAGTAGAAAATCAAATAATAAATAACGCTCAACAGAAAAATAGAGAGACAAAGGTGGGACAAAGAGTGATGTACAGAAATTACACTAGGGGACCAAAATGGTTACCAGGTCAAGTTGTCGAGAAAGATGGCCCGTCTAGCTACAAGGTGCAAACTGGAGATGGTGCAGTTTTTAGGCGCCATATAGATCAAATAATTAAAATACAAAATGGAGAGGAAACAAGTACAGCTCATGGTGGAAATGATGAAGAACCTGAAGTATCAGTTTCTAACCCACCTGAAGTGAAAAATGATAATATTGATAAAAATGAACAGAATATAGAGTTAGAAAGGGGTTCAGAAGAAGATACAGAAAATGATCCAATTATTGAAATACCAAGCGCAGATAAATGGGAAGAGATATTAGGAATACCTAAATCAGCTGAAATTGACATTCCAGGGGGGAAAATTAGAACCAAACGAAATCTTCATCCTAAAGTTCCATATGCTAGACTTAGTTGTTCTAAGGAAAATGATGATTAATTATTTTATTGATTTGAATGTGATGTTTAAATTGTTTGCTCATGTAATTGTTACTTTAAATTGTTTAATTTCAATTATTATTAATTATATTATATTACATACCTGGGGGGAAGGTATGTCATATATGAGAAATACATCATTTGTTTACCTTTTGTTTATGAAAAGTAAATTAAGTGGGTAGTTCAATATTGCATGTCAAATTAGTTAATCATGTTATGCTACATAGCACAATAAACGTGTTCATACTAAATTTCGTATTATTTAAAACATAATAGCTATCCAACACTTATCAGAAGGTGGTGAAACAGGCCGTAAATAACTGTAATGAATTGCCAGTTAAATCAGCTTACTTTAATTGAACTGCTGGCTTCATTAGTGGGGCTGCCGGGTGCTGGGATGTAAGCAAGGGCTGGAGTAGGAGGCTCGTCGTCTTCATCAAAATACCTGTTAACAATATTGTTTCTCAATTCAATACCTCAAGCGCATGTGGGCTGAGCATAATTTTTCAATCAATGTCTGGCCAAGTGTGTTTCAGAACAAGTCATGTTTTTTTTTATTCAACTACAACTTAGCCGTCTGCAATCTCACCTAATGGCAAGTGATGATGCAGTCTAAGATGGAAGCGGGCTAACTTGAAAGGGGTATGCATAACAGTTTCTACACGGCATCGTACCGGAACGCTAAATCGCTTGGCGGCACAGCTTTACGGCGACAAAGCCGTAGTCACGGCTAAAGCCTCCTACCAGACCAGACCAGAGAAAATTTAGAAATTATAAAATCCCAAATTGAGCCTGCCGGGAATCGAACCCGGACCTCCCACTTATAAGACCACAGCTCAATACTTGAGCCAGGGAGGCCGTCGAATGCTAGTTAAAATATTTTTTTGAACTTTGATACTGGACAGATCAGACTGCTAAAATCATAACCCTTTTGGTTTTGCCGTAGTCGGGTGAAAAACACTAACTCATCCTCAGTCTTCGCCCGCTTCTTCCCGAGCGTGCCCCAATTACCGGTCACCGCGTTCTGGGTGATGGCGTTCATGGTAGAGTAGCCCTGCTTAGACAGGCCACTGGGCGGAGGTACCGCGTGCATCGGCGTCGTGGGGGGCGGCACCGCGTGCAGGGATACGTTGGAAGGGTTCCGCTTGGGCATCGTGAACCCGGCGAACCCGAACCCTTTGCCTCCGCTCATGTTGACGCACTTGAGATAACCAAGTCCGGACAATCAAACTATCATCACAATTTCACTTATTCACTATAGTCCACTGGTGACTATAAAGGAGCGGTTGCCATCGAACACACATTCATTTATGAAATATTAAGCAGTAGATACATAATGATTGATGGTTAAAATTTAACTACGGTAATGAAGAAGAAAAATCAACAACAGACAACTCACAACAGCCAACCAGCAAAATGTCGTAGATACTAATCATTAATCTGTGAAAATGTCCAACTGACGTGATGTACAATGCTACCAGTATAGGATTCTTATTATTCTCTATGGATTCTTACCCTGAAATGTTGCAAGATTTTAATTTAATAAGTGCCATGCCAGTTGCTCATCTGGTGATTATTTAAAGCCAATTAAATAGTTTGACACAAAGAGTATTAATAATATGACACCTTTGACACCAGAAAGAAGCCATTTTGGGTAGCACAAGTCAAGATTTTTTTTACCAAAAAGGCAAAAACTGAAGTGCGATTGTGTAAGGTTTGAACCATGATGGTTATTTTAGACGATCGGTCATTGATGGTCAAGAAAAATTCGAATTGCGTAAAACTGTCCATCAAATGAAGAGCGAAAAGTGACCGGTGGCTTAAAAACGTATCATGGAATTGAGTTTTATTATACAAATAGCATCAGTGAAACTCAATTTTTTATGTTTTTAACAATTATGTCGGACACAAAAACAATGGAACTTATTACGATAGCATATTAATTTCATAATGAAAATTAACTTTCATAACTTCAAACATAGAATTCCAACGTTAATATCTATATGCAAATTATGTAACAAAACGCAGACCAGTGAATTATGATCGAGCTTACTAATTCTGAACAATAGTTGGCGTTAGTGGACTTGTTTTGTTATCTGTATAATGGTTAATTATGACATCAAGTGTCAATGTAAGTGTCAATGTCAATGTATTTATGACAGTTTAGTGTTTATTTACTCAATGTTATTTACGAATTAATACATTTTCGTAAATTTTTCAACAAAAATTAAAGAAGGACAGCCACAAATCAAATATAGCTCTATATGTGAATGTGGTTTGGATGAAGGGTCTTCTTCTCTTATCCTCTTCTGCCCAAACTTCTCCATAGGCTCTAACGGGTGTTAGTGTATTTTATTGTTAAGTGTTTAGTCCCTACGTAAAACTTTTGTGTATTTTATTCTAATTAATATATATATAAACGGCAAAGTTTGTATGCATGGATGTTTGTTACTCTTTCACGCAAAAACTGCTGAACGGATTTGGCTGTTTGGAACGGCGATAGATTATACTCTGAATTAACACAAGCAAGTAACTTTTTATCGCGGAAAATAAAGGAGTTCCCGCGGGAACCTCAGTGAGGTGGAATAAACCTCAATCCACGCAGACGAAGTCAGGCCCGCGGTCATCATCTAGTTACCTATATATAACAAAATGAAATTGTAAAAATATTATGTAGTAGGTATATTTTATAGATTTACGTAAGATTATTATTTATGTTTACGTAAATGTATGTTTAATGTTTCTTATTGTGATGTTTTAGGTTATCAACTCTCAAGTACTTACAATAACTTCACTATTTTATCCTGAATATGGAAAATTCAGTGTCAGCAGTAGATTGTGTTCTTGTGTTTTCTCCAAGCTACTCAATACTGGTGAAATGAATTGTGCTGTGTTACTATTCAACTAAAAGCCATACTACAAATAAAGAATAACAACAACCAAGTAAGCTTTAGGACCATAATTCATAATTTTCCTACAAAAAATAAATGTTATTCATATTTTATTATCTTCATAACAACCATCTCTTGTTTCAGGCAAGTGTGGTGACTCCTAACAGCAAAAACGCCACAATCCGCAGTCGAACGAGCTAACCACTAGAGTAGTTTCTTGACCTTTTTCTAGTCATGGACCTCTCTCAAAATATGAAAGAGCCGACTGATCCTTTCCGAAAAGATAAAAAATGAGGTTTAGCGTTTACCAGCTTCTATTATTTGCTGTTGCTTATGCTGGATTGGAACATCAAATTGTACACAGTACTTACTCAGTGGCGGGGCAAGACCTAAATTTTATGTGGGCAAGATATATTTTTCGAGGCCCTCTGAAATTTTTATTCATACAAAATCATAGTAGGCACCTACTATACTACGTGAGTCACCTCCAGGGCGCGAGGTCCTCCGGAGTGCGAGGCCGTGGGCCTGGGCCCACGACGCCCACGCCTTCCGCCGCCTCTGTATTTACTCACAACATAATTATTGTATACCAATTTTCATACTAATGCATTATGTTAGGTAGGCTTGCCGTAGACTCAGTGTTAGTTCCATGGCCTTACTTGTAACTACTTGTAACTTAAGAAACACTGCAATAGACCAATGAGGCAGTTAAACACTGCAATAGGCCGATTGCAATAGAGAGATGCAACACATGATATGACTATGCATAGAATTCATGTTAAACTTATTACTTATTTATGTGTAAAATTTAAATAAATAAAGTGATTAGAAACACTGACTCGTTATCATCTCAAGAAAACAAGACTGCTTTTGGTCATAATATGGTTGTCTACACTAATTGTACATGTTTTTTTTAATAAACTAAGACATTTTGTCGAAGTTAAAAGTTTTTTTTATAAAAGTACCTATTTAAGCTTATTGAAAAATCTTATTACATGTACAAAACTACTTTGATGACAAAAACCTTGGGAATGTTTTTCTATTATAGCTAATAGTTCTCATACTTAATTAAAGTGATAAGTAGGATATACTTGGTTGAGTTTGTATCTCACTTTAATATAATATCTAGTTGTATTTGATTGCCATTCAATGACTGTACTGTGGTAAATAATTAAACTGTTTCTGTAGATAATAACAAACCCTATTTTGTACAGTGGCTAGTTAGGGTTGCTGCCACATTCGCCCAAAAGTCGTCCACATGCTGGTTGGCCAAGGCATCCCCCAGCATATTACGTTCTCCTGCCCATACCCACATTGACTTCCAGGAGGCCTAATAGAGCCTTCACTTGTGTAAGTGACACCGCCTTGCCTTGGGCATGGTAGTGATAAAGATAATAAAAGTGGCTGTTCTTATGTAATTTTTGGTTAAAATGTAACAACCATGCTAATAGTACTAAGTTGGCTGTGATTGACATTTTAAATTATTTAGCATGTAAGTAGGTTAATTACCTACCAATGTAGGAGGAACTTGTAAATTATATTAAGTTAAAAGTTCCTATATAATATACATATAGGTAAATTATTTACCTACTTACATAGGAACTTTTAACTTAAGTATATAAATATTCCTATGTAGTAGGTAAGATTAGATTAAAATGTAAATTTATTTATTGTTTTTCTTTTGTTTGGGCAGAGCACTCTAGAACACTACAGTTCCAGTGTAACCTGCCATGAATAATCAGAAATAAAAAAGATATATGTATATTCATACATGTTTTATTTAATCATTACACATTAAGTATTTAACCTCATTATATCAATTTACATAATATCGGCGGCGGTGGCGATAAGCAGTTAAGGAGCTAAGTAAGTCACGCTCTCTTTAAACATTTCTATGGTGGTGTCGTGTGGTGCGGGTTGTTACGTTCCCTCAAATATGGTTGAGCAAAGCAATGGCTGGATCATGGGTCATGCTCGTGAACGGGTGCCACCGTCGGAAATGGATTACTTTAGTCTGCCCTTCTTAACATGTGTAGAATTGTAAGCACCATTCCGAACCAGTGATAGATTCATTTGTCGATTCAAAAGCACTTGTAAAAGTTTATCTGAATCTATATAATATAATAAAACTGTAACAGATCCAATTCTGTACATTGAAGATATTTTGAAATTTTTTATTGGAGGGCACTCCATAATCGATACTGAAGCCAAAACTGCAATTTTTATCATTTTTGTCTGTCTGTCTGTCTGTATCTTGGCCGCGCATCACGCCGAAACTACTGAATGGATTCGAATGAAACTTGGTACGATTTGAGTTTATACTCCGAGGAAGGACATAGTATCTAGTACCTAATAGATACCCAGTAGGTCATATCATAAATATTAAAATATAGCTACCTATAGAGAAGACCATATAGGTACAATAAATTAAATAAAACTTTCCATATGATATGAATAGATTTAATAGCAAAAAGATTGTCACCAAATATTTACTTACAAGGTTTAAACTATGATGAAACAGAAAACTTAAAACATAGCAATTAATTAAATAAAACTGTAACAAGGTGGGTACCTAACTGATTAAACTGGCATGGCCAATCAAACAAAATTACTCAGGTACTTAGGTAAGTACCTACTTAATATTGTACTAATGAATCTATTGACACTATTTATCAACATCAACTCCGTAGGGTAGGCACTACGGTGGAACATACCTATTTAAACACAAACACCTAGGTACTTATTCTTCTTTGTTCGTTCGCTCTTGGTAGAGCGGTCGTGGTCATCCAGAAGTGACATCTTTAAGGGCAGATGTTATACGCCTCACGAGCATTCGCCACTTTTCGCTGCTGGCCGACAGCCTGGTGCCTTCATACAAGGGAGCGCCCACATGATTTAATTTAGTCGGTCTATCGCATGGGCGACCTTCCTTGCCGTCTGGTGTCCTCAACTTCGCCCTGCACGGCAAGGCGCTCGATGGAGTCGTGTCCTAAGAACTTCACGAAATACGACTCTGTACTAACGTCGAAACATGCTGTTTGATGCCGAGTTCTTGGAGTATAGAGATGTTGCGAAATTCGGTCCATGAGATTCCCAACATTCGCCTTCAGCACCACATCTCCAGAGCATCGATTTTTTTCTTCTTGACTTGTCGCAAAGTCCGTCTCTTTGCCGTAGTCGAATTAAAAGTTATATTTACTGCGGTGTTTATTAAGGAATTTGTTTTAAAAAGTTAGAAAATTAGATTTTAATCAATTCAATACACATAAGCCATCAAATGATTAACGATAATCATGGCCCGAGACTCACCGCTATTATTTGACATAGGCGATGATCTCAAAAAAGTTAGACAATTCGAATTAGCTGTCAAATCGTATGAAATCATTCACTCATCGTCTAAAATAACGATCCATGACATTCATGATAGCCATGCAATCGTCAACCATCTATGAACTCCGTACACAATTCGAATTGGCCGTTTGACAGCTGAAAACGTACGTTTAAGCTGTCAAATGAATACAATTTTCATGGTCTAAAGTTAGACAATCGCACTTCTGACATGCTATTTTGGCATGCAAGCCGAAAATCAAAACGTCAGTTTCATAGATAATATCATAATACACTTTAAACTAGAGATTTCAATTTGTCAATAGTTTTTTCAAATTCCAGTTTGTCAATAAAGTTGTCAAAGCCGTCAAAGCGAAATGGTGATCACAGATGGTGATACGAAAATAGCACTGCCGAAATTAACAAGGTTGTTTCATGAAAGTTAACTTATTTTTATATATATAAAATAAGTTAACGAAGAAGCTCTGTCCCACCGCCCTTGTGAGACAATGGCGACAAGCGCATATGAACACGACGCTGACGGTGAGCAAGTAATTAAAAAAATAGTTTTTGTGTACATAGTTACTACAAACCAATATGTCAATATTTATATTATATTCTACACTAAGAATAATGAAGCATAGTAAAGTTTGCTGATAAATAAAACTGAGCCCATTTACCTACTTCACACTGACGCAAAAGTTGAATGAACTTTATAACATGTCCATAATTTGTTTTCGTGCAGCGAGCATGTACTTACTTATTGTAGAAAGTTTTACTAATAAACTATTAATAGATGCGAAATTGCACTCCATATAGGAACTAATAAACTGATCATGAACTTGATTTATGATGTAAAATGTTTCATAAGTTTCATTCAATTTTCTTTATTTAAAGTTTCTTAAATTCCCCTGAACTATGCAGGTATCTTTGCAAAAAAATCTGAAAATTAAATTACTTTACCTAGAGATCTGATACTTAAATGCAAAACTGATTTTGTACTGCATGAATCCATTTCTGAATTTCTTGATTTTTTATAAAAGTCACTCAATGTAGACTATTTCTGTAATACATATAAATCACAGCCTATTTGTCTTTTATTATGAACTAATTTAATCATATTATAATTTTGCAGGTGGTAAATTTATACCTGCAACCCAACGACCAGATGGCACATGGAGAAAACCTAGACGCATAAAAGATGGTTATGTGCCACAAGACGAGGTTCCTTTGTATGAGAGTAAAGGAAAGCAGTTTAAAGCCAAGCAGAACACTGGCCTTCCTGTAGGTCTTACAAGTGAAATTGTCGAGGAGATGAAGAAATCTAAGAAAGGCTCTTTCCAGCCTATACCCGGAATGATAATAAATATTGAGAAGAAAAAAAAGAAAAAGAAGACAGGTAACATTATATATTGTTTAAAAAATTTTTTTGTCTGTAAAGTCATTTGTGGATGATAATTTTACGTGATAATGTGTTAGGAAAACATTGCCTCTGTATCGCTTGTTCTGCGCTCTCGCTTGCAAGCTGGGCTAGGGGTGTGACGATGAGTTATGCTTTTTTGTGCGTGCGGCCGGTGTTCATCGATTTATAAGAAGTTATCACATCAACAATTCACATATAATATTATTATATATTATATGTGATTATATTCATATAATATTCTGTACAAAATAAATTATAAAACAGCATCCTACTTGGCATTAGCTCACATGAATATGCATACCTTAATTGTGATTAAAATCCTACAAATCAATTTATGCAAACATCAATTAGTAGGACATTCAATAAATATAAGTATATTTGATTTTGAATTTGGACAAATAATGTGATTGCAATAGTTTGTGCGTACAATGGCCAATTAGGATGCAGCCAGGCTTTGTTTCCAGGCAGTTTATAAATCAGGTGTGCTTTTTAGGGTTCCGTAGTAAACAAGGAACCCTTATAGTTTCACCATGTCCGTCCGTCTGTCTGTCCGTCCGTCCGTCCGTCCGTCCTCGGTTAATCTCAGAGACTATTAGTGATAGAAATCTGTAATTTTAGCCCAGTGTCGATAATTTTTGAAACAAAGAAAAATCACAGTAGGATGAAACCCATTGGAAATGGAGGAGAATATAATAAGAATTAAAGGAAAAATAATTTACGGGCGATCTGAGCTAGGGAAAAAAAATGGGGGGAGTTTTAAGGGTAAAAAACGGTTTATCTCGATTTCCGACAAAACTACAAGTCCTATGGAAAAAAGTCCAATGGCAAAGTTGTAGGTAATAAAAAGTTCAACAACTTTTGTGTACACACTTTTTTCACTTAACCTCAAAATGTATGTGAAAAACTCAAAAAACCATGTTTTTGGTTTTTTATTATTATCTTCATTTTTTTTTTTCACGAAATTTGGTGAAAACTTACCTTTTCATATCCCAAATACACTGTAATTTATTTGATTTGAAATGTTTATTATTTCTCCTTATTTTGACTTAATATCGAAAAAGCACCCTAATTTTCAATCGAAAAATCATCCGTCAAAATGTCAGCTTTTTTCAAAAAGTAGGTGTGCTTTCTGTTCGTTGAAATCTCTACTTTCCGATGGTGTTAAAAAAAATATATACAGGGTGACTGGTAACAGGATACATTCCTTGCAGGGGCTTAAAGTAGAGCTCATTTGCAGCAAATTTTTTCATATAATGTCCTATCCGAAACTTAGTCGTTTCCGAGTTATTGAAGATTTAAGGTTTTTAGCAAAAAATTCCAGTTTTAAAGTTAAAATTAGTTGCTGAAGAAAATCATACCAGGTTTTGTTGGTTTTTTTGTTGTTTTCTGATAGAAAAACGTTCAGAAACTCAATCAAAATCAAAATAAGCTAGAACATACCGTTGACTTTTCAGTTAAGGCCTAAAAACCACGTATTATTTTTAGGTAAAAAATCGAATTTGGTGAAAAGCAATAGTATTTCTAAAAAAAATGTATGGAACGTTACGTACAAATTACTGAAATAACTTCCTTGATTCATTAGCTATTCAAAAAGGTACAGATGTCTACAACTTTTTCCAAAACCTCGATTTTATTAACAAAATACTGAGGACTGACGAGTCTCAATTTGACCGGGATGGAATCACAAAGTATCATAATTTACATTATTGGGTGGCAAAAGGAGAAAACCTAAAGAAGAAAAAGAAAGGGCATACCAACGGAGGTATTCTGTAAAATTATGGATGGGATTAATCAATTAGACATCTAATTGGCCCGCATTTTTCCCTCAGAATTTAAAAAATACGAATTAGGTGAAAAGAATATTATTTCTAAAAAAAAATGTATGGAACGTTACGTAAAAATTACTGAATTAACTTCTTTGATTCATTAGCTATCCAAAGAAGTAAAGATGTCTACAAAAATCTGCAATAACGATAGGTGAACCTATTCCTTGACCAGATTTAACGCCTTGAAACTTTTATCTTTGGGGCCACATGAATGATTTGATGTACGCTTACTCCATTATCACAGATGAGCTTCGCGAATACTCTTCGTGCAGCTCATGAAATGCGTGAGAATTTGCCAACAAGAGTCACTAAAACGGAAATACGAAAAAGACTTTGGGCTTGTATCAGACAAAGAGGTTCACATTTAGAGCAAGATTGAAATTAGATTTGGATTAATATTAAGATTAAGACTGAGATTTAGAATAAAATAAAGATTAAAATTTAGATTAAAATCATAACTGTTTTTTTTGCGAACCTAAAATATGTAATTACTAATAATTATTAGTTAGTTTATTGTTATTCCTAAAATTAATCAATTAGTTATTAAACTACTACAAGTTTCAAATTTAATTTAAAAACCTTTCTTGCAGTTTTTTGTAAACATCTTTACCTCGTTGGATAGCTAATGAATCAAAGAAGTTAATTCAGTAATTTTTACGTAACATTCCATACATTTTTTTTTTAGAAATAATATTCTTTTCACCTAATTCGTATTTTTTAAATTCTGAGGAAAAAATGCGGGCCAATTAGATGTCTAATTGATTAATCCCATCCATACTTTTACAGAATACCTCCGTTGATATCCCCTTTCTTTTTCTTCTTTAGGTTTTCTCCTTTTGCCGCCCAATAATGTAAATTATGATACTTTGTGATTCCATCCCGGTCAAATTGAGGCGCGTCAGTCCTCAGTATTTTCTTAATAAAATCAAGGTTTTGGAAAAATTTGTAGACATCTGTACCTTTTTGGATAGCTAATGAATCAAGGAAGTTATTTCAGTAATTTTTACGTAACGTTCCATACATTTTTTTTTAGAAATACTATTGCTTTTCACCAAATTCGATTTTTTTCTTAAAAATAATACGTGATTTGTAGGCCTTAACTAAAAAGTTAACGGTATTTTCTAGCTTATTTTGATTTTGATTGAGTTCCTGAACGTTTTTCTATCAGGAAACAACAAAAAAACTAACAAAACCTGGTATGATTTTCTTCAGCAACTAATTTTAACTTTAAAACTGGAATTTTTTGCTAAAAACCTTAAATCTTCAATAACTCGGAAACGACTAAGTTTCGGATAGGACATTATATGAAAAAATTTGCTGCAAATGAGCTCTACTTTAAGCCCTTGCAAGGAATGTATCCTGTTACCAGTCACCCTGTATTACTATAGTAAATGTTTTCAGAAAATGCAAAAAATCGAAAAACCAGAATTCGAAATTTATTTTAATCATTATATACAATTTCATCAAAAATGTGACTGCTGCAATTTTTTTCAATTAAAAATTTGATTTATTAAATGCTAATTACATCTGTGTCATAGAAAACTCATAATATATAAAAATAAATGTAAATCGTACTATATTGAATTTAGATACTTTATTTTGATTACGCTATATAGTCATTACAATGTTTTTAAATGCATTAATCTTGTTATTCATAAATACTTTATCTTTAATAGAATAGAATAGAAATGTTTTTTATTCAAATAAACTTTTACAAGTTTTACAAGTTTACTTTCGAATAGTCAATTGAATCTACCACTGGTTCGGAATGCCATTCCAACCGAGAAGAACCAGTAAGAAACTCGGCGATTGCTCTTTTTTAAATTAACAATATCAATTTAACAAAAACATTCACAGTTACAATAAAAAGTGCGAATTACACGACAGGCAATTAAGAAATAGAAATAGGCTCGTGATTCCTCAGTTACGCCTCAAAAAGGTCCGAAAGTCGTTTGTGGGAATGGGCGTAATGTTCTATAAAAAAAATCCACAAGCAATCTTAGACTTGCCTTTACACAAGTTTAAGTATTTTCTCAATTGAAGATTCTATAAATGATAAAAAGTGTGGTTTTGACTCGTTCCATCAATGCGCGAGACGGCAATTCAATCATGTACTCAACATAAAATTGTTATATTGATATTATTAATTTCAAAAAGAGCAATCGCCGAGTTTCTTACTGGTTCTTCTCGGTTGGAATGGCATTCCGAACCAATGGTAGATTCAATTGACTATTCGAAAGTAAACTTGTAAAACTTGTAAAAGTTTATTTGAATAAAAAACATTTCTATTCTATTCTATTAAAGATAAAGTATTTATGAATAACAAGATTAATGCATTTAAAAACATTATAATGACTATATTATAGCGTAATCAAATTAAAGTATCTAAATTCAATATAGTACGATTTACATTTATTTTTATATATTATGAGTTTTCTATGACACAAATGTAATTAGCATTTAATAAATCAAATTTTTAATTGAAAAAAATTGCAGCAGTCCCATTTTTGATGAAATTGTATATAATATAATGATTAAAATATATTTCGAATTCTGGTTTTTCGATTTTTTGCATTTTCTGAAAACATTTACTATTGTAATACATATATTTTTTTACACCATCGGAAAGTAGAGATTTCAGCGAACAGAAAGCACATCTACTTTTTGAAAAAAGCTGACATTTTGACGGATGATTTTTCGATTGAAAATTAGAGTGCTTTTTCGATATTAAGTCAAAATAAGGAGAAATAATAAACATTTCAAATCAAATAAATTACAGTATATTTGGGATATAAAAAGGTAAGTTTTCACCAAATTTCTAGAAAAAAAATGTTTTTGTAAAAGATAATAATAAAAAACCAAAAACATGGTTTTTTGAGTTTTTCACATACATTTTGAGGTTAAATGAAAAAAGTGTAAATACAAAAGTTGTTGATCTTTTTATTATCTACAACTTTGCCATTGGACTTTTTTCCATAGGACTTGTAGTTTTGTCGGAAATCGAGATAAACCGTTTTTTACCCTTAAAACTCCCCCAATTTTTTTTCCCTAGCTCAGATCGCCCGTAAATTATTTTTCCTTTAATTCTTATTATATTCTCCTCCCTTTCCAATGGGTTTCATCCTACTGTGATTTTTCTTTACTTTTTATTATTTTTGAAGGGAATTACTCTGGTCTATTTGGCATGGGTATAAATATTAATCACGCCGACAAAGTGGTGAAATAAAATTTTGATAAATATTTTTTTTAGAGTAGCTCCCCTACATGTAAAGTGAGGGTGAATATTTTTTTTCTCGTCTATCCCATAGTGTGGGGTATCGTTGAATAGGTCTTTTAAAAATACTGTGGGTGTGGGAACATCATTTTTCGATTTCTAGATCCATTTGTAAAATATGATGTTTTAAAGTGCTAATTTTTATTAGAGTCAAGTGTCTCCCCCCCCCTCTATTAACCAAATGGTATGGTATATAGGAACTTGAAAAAATTCACAGCAGTAGTATATGTAATCAATTTTAAAGGAAAACTATCATGGCTAAGTAGGGTTCACAGGTTAAGGAGTTATATCTGTTTTTCGAGTATTGTGACTACAGAACCCTACACTGCGCGTGGCCCGCCACGCACTTGGCCAGTTTTTTAATTTAAAATTATAACATTGACCATTTAGGTCAAGCTATAATCTTGAAATTGATAAACTAAATGATCAACATGTCCAGTTCAAATTGTTGGGTCCAGAAACTTGAGATTTCGCATTTAGGTTTTCTAAATAACATAGATACCTACCCTCCACTAATGATTTTCAGAAATTCCACTGCAGCGAAGTGTGGGTAGCTCAGCTAGTTCTTTTTTAGGGTTCTGTAGTCAACAAGAAATCCAAAGTTTTGCCATGTTATATTTACCTTCTTACTAACAAACATTGTGGCTAATTCTGTTGTACCAAATCTCTAAACCTAAACTAAAATGACAGGTCTAATCAGCTTCCCTCGTTTGGGCTCTAACAGAATAACAGCGTTGTGGTTACTTTCTGTATCCGCAACATTGAGCTGAGTTAGGGCCTTTTCATTGGCACGACACATTTTAGACATTAGTTTATTAGTTAAGTTAGATCTTAAGATTGAACTTGTTGTATAATCTGTCTGATGTGTGTTTTATCAATGAATAAACGATATTCTATTCTATTCTATTCTATTCTATTCTATTCTAAATCTATTACTATCCTTTTCCGCAATGAGCACTGTGAATGAGATAGCAATAAATTTAGACCTGTCATTTTAGTTTAGATTTAGAGATTGTGTACAACAGAATTGGCCACAATGTATAACTGCTGTATAATTTTACACAAGGATTTTAATGATGTCAAAGAGAAATAGGTTTAAATTATAGTCCATTGAGGAATTAATAATATAGAGGCGCCCGTATGTCCTATAGACAAGTATAAATTGAAAATTTAAAAAACTCCAGACATTCGCATTTTTGTGGCGGCGGCTATCTTGGATTTACATAGTGCTATTCTACTAGTCAAGCCCTTTCATTTGATACCCATATTAAGGGAGTTGTGAAAAAATATGTAATCTGCCATTTTGTAGCGACGGCCATCTTGGATCGATTTTCATCAAACACAGCTAACAACGTCGTCGTCGTCGTCGTTGTCAACCGATTGACGTCCACTGCTGGACATAGGTCTCTTGAAGGGACTTCCACTTGCCACGGTCTTGTGCCGCTTGTATCCAGCGGCTCCCTGCGACTCGTTTGATGTCGTCGGTCCACCTAGTGGGGGGTCTACCAACACTGCGCTTCCCGGTGCGAGGTCGCCACTCCAGCACCTTGGGACCCCAACGTCCATCGGTTCTCCGAACTATGTGCCCCGCCCATTGCCACTTCAGTTTCGCAACCCGTTGAGCTATGTCGGTGACTTTGGTTCTTCTACGGATCTCCTCATTTCTGATTTGATCGCGTAGAGAAACTCCGAGCATAGCTCTCTCCATCGCTCTCTGAGCGACTCTGAGCTTTCTTATCAGGCCCATAGTTAGCGACCATGTCTCGGATCCGTATGTCATCACTGGCAACACGCACTGTTCGAAGACTTTCGTCTTCAGGCATTGAGGAATTTTGGACGAGAAGACATCGCGAAGCTTCCCGAACGCTGCCCATCCGAGTTGGATTCGGCGGTTGACCTCTTTCTCGAAATTGGACCTACCTAGCTGGACAGCTAATTGGTGTTTGCAAAATTGTCCAGCTAACAACACTCTCGACTAATTCACCTTTCAAACATAAAAAACCGCATTCAAATCGGTTCACCCGTTTGAGCGCTACAGGGGAACAGACAGACACGCACACACACACAGACACGTCAAACTTATAACACCCCGTCGTTTTTGCATCGGGGGTTAAAAATAGTGGATCGGAAAATAGCTCAAGCTTATCAAAATTTTCATAAGTGTGTAAGAGACAATACTACATTTTTAAGATAACAATAAAACAGTTTGTGGCAGAATCAAGGCAAAAGATGGCCTCCCTAAAATATATACATAAACACACACACGCACAACTTGAGACATCTCAATGAACACGCACCATTTTATGCCTTCGGATTGTGCATGTATGATACTTAATCTAAGCGTGTGTGTGTATTTTTGGCATGTTTTTAAAGTGGGTATGGCGCCCTCCATATTATTAATTCCTCAATGCTATAGTCACCTACTCAATGTTCATTAGGAAGGTAGTCTATGCTATTGTTTCTCCTAGTCTATGCTACTTGTACAAACTATGCCGAATAAAATTTTGTGGCAACATCTATTCAAAAAATGAGTTAAAATTGAGAATCTTGTCCTTTTCGAAATCATTCAAAAGTAAAAAGCATTTGCATTTTTCCATGTAATATTCCTTTTTCATATAATGGCTATCATATCACTATATGATATGTATGAATGTAAGATTTTGTGTGATCCTATGTTTACCTTTTAATTGGTTAAATACTTTTTTATTCAACAGCTGTCGAAGAAGCAGCCGATAAACTTGGAAAATGTGAAATAATAGAGCCTACGTTCACTAGTCGATCATCAGCACCCAATGCATCACCAACACAATTGGATCCAGCAAAAAGACTAAAAAATTTGAAAAAGAAATTAAGAGAAATTGAGATTCTCGAGGAGAAAATTAAATCAGGAATCCTCAAAAACCCGGACAAGGAGCAACAAGAGAAAATCTCAAAGAAAGATGACATAATCAAAGAAATAGACATTTTAGATACAAGTAGCGACTGACCTAAACCACTATGAATTTTATTATATAAGATAGTTTATCAAAAATCAGTTTATTCAGTAATTCCAATTAATTTGTGTGAAAGTGAATGCCTACAAAGATTTGGACAACAAGGAAATTACAATTTATTTACATCAATAATGAAGTTTCATTAACTTCTATAGCAATTAGTAGTTAAGTATATTGTCCTATCCATGGTACAAAAAATCATGAAAAATTATGTGCATTTTTGCAAACACTTTATTATATTACCATAAAATACCAAAATAATACAATAATAATTGTGTACGCTTAGATAATATATGTTTAGGATTGAAAGTAAAACTTGGCTCCATAGGGGTTATTTACAGCACCTGAAATAAGACAATTATCATAAATGATATGCCTCACTATATTCTAAAGTTGATATCTCAATTCTCAACATTAATCTGTCTTAGATAACACAAATTTTAAGTTACTCTATCAAGTAGGTAGGTAGTTGGGAACCTAAAACGAAATACCTATAGAAACTATACTTACATGAAAAACGATTTATATAAACTCATTTCTCGCTTTCTGCCTCGCGTAATTACCCAGGCATGCTAGAATACCAATTACAGCGATCCCAATGCCCAGAACGGTGGCCAAGAAGTCGCCAAAGTCGTAACCAGTCGCTGCTTCCACTCTGCTAACGGCTAGCATTGCGAATATCAGAACGAATACTTTGAAAAACATTTTTGCGTATTAAAAATATTGTGGCGTGGCTTATTGCTCGGTTTCACGATTTCGGGTTTATTTTCCGTTGTTTACTTTGTTTTCTTGAGTTGTTAGGTATTTCATTATTATCTCTATGGGTATTTCCACAGAGTAATGATTACCATTTAGGACTTAGGTACAGGCAGTGTGACCACATTTAAATTGGTCAATCTACTTCTGTAGCTTAAAAAAACTACCGAAATATACCACAGTCTTGGTAAAAACTACCACAAATCTACCTCACTAATATGATAAAATAGAGATGAAATAAAACTATATTTCATTACAGTCTGGCCAACGAAAGTAGAAAATCATAAAATGCCGATAATTTTAAATGGCAGCACCAATTTTATGTCAAACTTCTGATAACTGTCACTCATTACTGTCAGATGTGTGACTGTCAATTGTTATTATTATTTTACGTAGGCAAGTACCTACATACCTTAAGAAGTTAGGTGTTCCAGAAATTACTTTGAAGTTTTTTTGGTGTTTAGCTGAATTTTCATGTTCCTTAAGAGACGCTATCCGTGGAAGAATATTGCAATTGCAGGCTTTACAAAAGGCGTTGTCTCCTTCCGATGATTTAGTCAACCACTTTGAAAATAAAGGGTTTTGCTCCCACTCCGTACGATATTGCCTTCTGCAGGGGCGTAGCTACCACCGTATCTGCCGTATCAATTACACGGGGCCCCCAAGCCACGGGGGCCCCCGATGTGCGTCACTATTGTCCATAGAGGCAGAATCTTTAGAAAAACTAAAGTCATCATCAGCTATTTACCAAACCCCCCAAACAAATTTTTATACGGGGCCCCCGTCAAGGTACGCTACGCCACTGGCCTTCTGTATTTTCTTTTCATGGTGATAAATTAAATAACAAAACAAAGAAATCGCTCTCGATATGTGCTCTTCAGCTCACAATATTCGTAATCTCGTGTTAATTAAGTCGTATATATAGGTACATCAAGTTAAAAGTTTACGTAGAAGTGCCTACTTGCAAACGGGCAAAGAAGATAAACAAAACAAGACTATTTATGGCCTGTTATGGACGGGGAAACCCCGCCCCAAAAATCTTACTAAACAGAAGGTTTCCATATACTTGATCCAAAATCTACCAAATCTACCGGGAAAAAAATCAAAAATGTGTAATTATACCATAATCTACCCAACAATTTTTAACTACCACAACAAGCTTTAAATCTACCAAAAAAGTACAAATCTACCACATGTGGTCACGCTGGGTACAGGCCGTGTACACGCCTACTAAAGATCGACCAGAATCTCATGAAAAATAGGGAAATTAAATTTCGTAGTAAGAAACACTAGGTTAACTCGGCTGCCCTAGTGATAAACAAAGTAATTACCTACATTCAGAACACCTTAGGGATCGTTTCACGAAACGAAAAATCAAGCAACTGCATTTTAAATACAAAAACAAAGTAATCAACATCCAATTACTTTGTTTTTGTGTTGTGCTTGTTGTTTACTTGGTTTTTGCATTTATATTCCAGGTTAGTGAGTGCAGTTACTTTGTTTGGGCAATTTAAATTTCAGTAAACGGTTCAAGTTATTTGAAATATTAAACTGTGGTAAAAAACTACTCGACATAAACCTTTTGTTAATGCAAAAAGTCAATTTCACAAAAAATGACAGTTACTTTGTTTATCGCTAGGGCAGCCGTAGTGTTGCTAACCTTGGAATTTCATTTCCCTATTTTTCATGAGATTCTGGTCGATCTATACCTACCACAGATTTGGTTAATGATTGAGTTCACAGAACATAATACCTACTCTCTAACGAGAGATTGAGATAGGTAGTAAATCGAGGACCGTTAATTAAAATATACCTATTTTCCTTTGCATCCTATTTAGTGAAGTTAACGTTACCAATTTTTAACGGTATTTAAAGCTAGAAGCTATTGGTAATCACCACAGAACAATAAGTACCCTTAGGTAATCACACAGGGTAATCATCTGTGGGTTTAGTTACTCTACTCTATGGGGTTTAGTAAAAAAAAAAAAAAACAAATCAAAATTCAAATTCAACTTTCTTCACATTTCTTTCAAAAATCGAAAAAAATATCCATTAATCTGTAAAAATACCTGTTGTTTCGTTTGTTTTAATTTGTCCGTCTGGTTCTATAATTTTAATTTATAATCAATAACGTAATAATTTAAACTAAAATTATGCCTCTTTCAAAACGTAGAAGGCTGTTTACACCCAAAAAGAATGCTAAACTGAAGCCCAACACGAAAGATTCCGAGGAACAGAATGTTGGTAAGTACTCCTGTCGTAAGAAGTGATATTTTTTGTTATCAAAAAATTTAAGATCTTTACGTAAATGTACCGATAGATCGATAGCTTGCGACTGCAGAGTCCCGACTCCCGACTAAATCAACTTCGGTTTTTTTTTTAATTTTATTTATCTACCAGTTTGCCTTTGCCTGCAATCTGACCAGATTTGGTTTTTTTTTTTGTTTGAAAGGGTCTTCCCAGGCGCTCCCATGGTCATTAGGCCAGGATCTGATAAAGGGATGGGAATGGTTGATTTAACTCATTTGTTTAAAGATATAAAAAAAAGTTCATACAATTAAAACCCAACTATTATTTGCTGCATACTTTTAATATACAAATGATATGTTTTCAGAATCTACAATAAGACATTTGATACTGAAGTTGAAAGATTTTCTTATAAAGTTATAGACTTTATTTTTTCTTAATGTAATTTTGTGTATCTAATCGGCCATGTTAAAGTCATGATGTCATATTATAAGCCTGGTGACATATCAACCATTAAGAAATAGTGAACGCATACCTTATTTTATCTAAATACTCCAACCACTAAGACAAACCCTATTTTATCCAAGTTTATTTAACTTTCTGATTCCGACAGATAATGAAGTATCAACAGCTCGCGGACGCCTCAAAGGTGCCTTGATGGAAATGATGGAACCAGCGGCAGAGGAATCTGATGCTTCTTCAGACTATGTTCCTACTGTTCCTGCTAAACGAGAAAGGTTGATAAAATCATTTACTCTGTATCTAAACAAAATATTTATCTCATTCTTTACTAGCTGATGCCAACATGGATTTAGATATAATTTTAACCAAAGCTGACTTTTTTTTAAACCAAAGATTAATGCCTTTAAACCTCGTCTATTAGTAAGGCATTAATGATTTAAAATTCTTGATCTGGAAAACAGGATTTTTAAAGTTAACCTTGTATTGATCTACAGACATGCAGACAGACGAAGCAGCCCAAAGCAAGTCCATTGGTACCAAAGAAATAGAAGACACACCAGTCAAGACCAGAAGGAACTATCATCAGAGGAGGAAGAGAAGACATTAAAGCAGAGGAAGTCACCGCAAAGACAGTCCTATGTACTGAAGCTATTTGACAGAAGCGTGGACCTGTCACAGTTCAGTGAGGATTCCCCTCTGTATCCAATCTGCAGAGCCTGGATCGCTAATCAGCCTAAGGCCAACTACAGTGATTTTACGTGAGTCAATATCATACTTATGAGCTTTTGGACTGTCTCATGGCTAAGAGTTTAGCTTGTTTGGATGCAAATCTTGAAGTCCTGGGTTCAATTCCCGGATCTTACTATAGAGTACAAGATTTTTAATGACAAAAAACCATGGACCTAGATTGCTCTAAAAGCCAACAGCTCAAATCATTTATAAGGCTAAACTATATTTTAAGGTGGTGATAATAAAAAAAACCTGGATGAGTTTGTTGTGGGCTCTCTCAGACCATGGCGCTTTGGAACTCTCGTAATGCAGAGCTCAGGAATGCGTCGAAAAATGTATGTCGATAAATTTCAACAATGTTTTAAGTGTATCATTTTACCCTGTCAAAGACAGCACAACATTACACTGCGGTGCGATGAGATGAGGCGTGTGGACGGCGGGGGGAGATGCTCCAGCTCTTTACCTCAGGCCCCGACTCAACATCAGCATTCAACTCGCGTGCCGACTGTACCTCAATGTTCTTAAATTGACGTTCAAAAAGTGTACTGTGTACCAATTTTGAATAAAGTTTATTTGACTTTGACTTTGATCAGGTCCAAGTAAAACATTGGGTTTGAATGTCGAGAATTGAGAAGTTGGATGTTGTTGCACTCCTGTATATTGGGGAGCTGCAAGTAAGTCCTGTTCCTGATCTTTCTCCATTTGTATTGGATTGCTGTGGCCAAAATCTATACTAATATAATAAAGTGGAAGAGTTTGTTTGTTTGAACGCGCTAATCTCAGGAACTACTGGACCAATTTCAAAAATTCTTTCACCTTGGATATGTACGTGATCCCTGAGTGCTATAGGCTATATATTATGTACCACTGGCGAAGCCGGGGCGGACCGCTAGTAATATAATAAAGAGGAAGAGTTTGTTTGTTTGAACGCGCTAATCTCAGGAACTACTGGACTGATTTCAAAGATTCTTTCACCGTTGTATATGTACGTGATCCTTGAGTGCTATAGGCTATATATTATGTACCACGGGCGAAGCCGGGGCGAACCGCTAGTTAATTATAAAGATCGTTCGTTTCAAAATTATAAAGATATTAATTAGAAATAATATTATTCAATACAAGCGAATGCCCACGATTTTGTCTGCATTTTAGAAATCCTGCAGAAAGTCTTTGTTTATCCTAAGCTCCTTTGATCTCATACATTGCTAAAAAATCCTTATAACTATATCCTTATACTATATCTGCCAGAGAAAGTCCCATCAAAATCGATTTAGCTGTTTCAGAGATTTTGTCCTATACAGTTTGTGCATCTTTCCAGTAAGCAGCAAGAAGAAGAGCCTCCATCTGAAGATAGTATAGAGTTGCCAGGACCTGTGGGCCCCATCATATCCCGCATACCGAGCTTGCTGCCAGAACAGATAGCATGCAGCAAAGACAACATTAATTTGAATTATGTTAGTATATTCACCACACATACAAAAGAGTTGTACTTTCGTTGTATCGTTCAAATTTAGTTAACCGATGCCACCAGTACAACTTTAATAGCTAATATCTCGAAAACATGACACCTTGGAAGATTTTGTCTCATAAGAATAGTTGTTTGTAGTTGTGTCAGCTATTGATTTATGCAGGTTTTATGTGTGGCTGTTAATTTGAAACAAAAAGGAAAACGGCGGACTGGTACTGTAGGACAGGCTCCATAAAAAATTATTCAAAGCCCTGTATGATATACTGAAGTTGGTTTAATCAAACTAATATTACTTATAAAGGCGAAAGTTTGCGTGTGTATAAGTTTGTTATTCTTTAACGCAACAACTTCAAAAATCCCGAGGGAATCGTGGATTTCCGGTTCCCGTTCACGCTCCCTCTTCTAACGTTTATACCTACTTTCAAGGAAGTTTGCTATAGTAATCTACCAATAGCTATAGATTTCGGTTTATTCAAAATCCCGTAGGAACTGTGGATTTTTCCAGGATAAAAAGTACTATGTGTTAAGTCAAAGCATAATCTATCTCCGTTCTGAATTTCAGCCAAATCGGTTCAGTAGTTGCGGCGTTAAAGAGTAACAAACATACACACACACACACACACACAAACTTTCGCCTTTATAATATTAGTGTGAAGTGTGATATACTTAGCTTGTAGTCAACTTACTTCACAGAACGAAGCCCCGCCTCCCAGCAGGGACCAGCTGCTGCACCAGCACATGTCCCGCTGGGTGGACGTGCGCAACGCGTGGCTGCAGCAGGCCGCGCTGGTGGAGTCCCGCTACAGCGCCACGCAGGCCGTGCTCAACAACATCTCCAACAAGTGAGTCCATCACACTAATATTATAAAGACGAAAATTTGTTGTGTTTGTTACTCTATAACGCCGCAACTACTGAACCGATTTGGCTGAAGTTTTTTGGTGATAGATTATGCCCTGACTTAACACAGACTTTTTATTCTGGAAAAATCCACAGTTACCGCAGGATTTCACAAAAACCGAAATCTATAGCAATAGGTAGATTATAGTTCCTTGAAAGTAGGCATAAAGGTTGGAAAAGGAAGCGGGAAAGGAAACAGGAAATCCACGATTCCCTCAGGATTTGTGAAAAACCGAAATTCACGCGCGCGAAGCGTGACAAAAGCTAGTTGTTTCATATAGCTCAACGGACTGAAATATAAATAGGCTCAAACCAATTTTTTTTTAGTAATGAATATTAGCCATGAAGCCACTAATGTCGTACCCACTCCTAACTCGAAAGCTTGTGTTAGGAGTGGATAGGACATTAGTGTAACAGTGTAACTTTATACGCATCTGATGATATAGTTTATGGTTCGGTTCAAAACATTCGGCCCATTTCGACTTTTTATTGCAATATTTTCTAGATTTTATATTTAATACTATAGTAACATTAATTATTTTTTGTTTCAGCCCACTTTCATAAAACAAGCTGGAGTTTTAAATTCATTACAATTTTTATTAGATTTTGAATTGGTTTAGTGGATTTTATAAAATAATGTGATTAAGTAATTAAATCTAAGATTATGATTTGTAATATTTTGTAGGAAGATTATTATGATGATAAATGAAACTGTACTAATTTAATTTTGTAATATTTTATTTATTAAAGTAACATTTATTTTATTGACTTGCGTTTTTTCTTTGCACTACCGCCTTCTTTCTGTGGACAGTCTGCTTTCTTGTGTCCCTTTTCATTGCAGTTGTAACAAGACTGAAACAATACAAATTAATTTTATGTACAAAATAGTGACAACCTTTTCACAGTTCATCAGTCGATTCTAATAAATAAATACTCACATACACACATGGTCTTTAGTTCCAAAGTAGGCAACTTAATGTCTGTGTTATAGGTAAAAACAGACTGATATACTACACCCAGACTCGGGGCGGGGGAATTGAACCCGCGACCCGAGGTAGGCAGGGTCACACACACAAAGGGTGTCAAATGGGACCATATATTACTAAGCCTACACTATTTGTATGTCCATCCGTTTGTCACAGGAGTCTACAGCTGCAGCCCTAATACTGAGCCAGTTGAAATTTTCACAGAATATGTGTTACTCTGGCCTATATAGCTGCAAGTAATTAACCTAAGGGTGTCCATACAAAAACCTCGAAAGAGTTGCCTGGCAGAGATTGCTTTAGCTAAACCAGCATAGTTAAATATCAGGCATATGCATAAGCATAGAAATACATATCAATTGTGGGAGGAAAACGCATGCCTAACTTGTGTACAATTCACACACAAGTTTTCAAAATCATACTCAGTATGCACTATGCAGCAAAACGTCGACATTTATTTGTTTTAGTGCACAAAATAAAAATAACATACCTGTGACTCGACAACTGTGCCGCATACATGTTTCTCCTGGCAACACCGGTCACACTCAGCACAATGCACAAATGTTGGCTTCACACATCGCTTACACACATTGCAATGTTTGTATGTCATCCCATTCTTACTTGTGCATTCTTTACACTTAGTGCAGTGCACATTTGACAATGACACCCAATATTTACACTTGTCGCAAAGCTTGTAGCTACTGTCGTTTGACAGGTCGATGGTAGAAAATGGTAGGTTGGTGAAAAATCGTACTGGGGATCCGAATTTGCGTCCACCCTTTTTGTTTCCGAATTTTTTGTGGTTTTGATATTCTACCTGCAAAAAAAAAGTTATACAAACGTAATTACAAATACACAAAAATATTTGCAATTTTAGTTTGAAAAAGTTTATTAAAACACATACTTGATAATCATGCATCTTGATCTCAGGCATCATGTTTGTTATATAGGGCTCTGCAAAGTACGGGAATGCCCAAATGACTGGCAATATCTTGTCTTCTGTTTCACACACTTTGCTGTATGTCTCTGAGAGTTCTTTGATGGTTTGTATCAATGGTTCCACGCGGCCGCCGAAAGGCGGATCCATTACTATGGCAAGGCCTTTGTTCCTGAAATTAATAATAAAAAATTCTTTCTAATCTCATATAGCTTGTTAGCTGTGTTAGTTAGTTATAACTGCCTTGTTGGTTTAGTGGTTAGCATATTCACTGCAGACAGGGCCGGATTAACCCTATCAGGGCCCCTAGGCAATGCAATTTTCGAGGCCCCTTTCCTTTTTACATTTGTATATACTTCCTCCATTGAGAAAATTTCTCAAAAAAAAAATGAAGCTTTTTTTTCTTGTTACGTGGCCCGCATCGACTAGGGCCCCCATCGACTAGGCGCTCACGGGGCCCCCATGGGCCCCTAGTCGGTGTGGGGCCCCTAGGCAGTTGCCTAATCCGCCTTATGGATAATACGGCCCTGACTGCAGATCATGGTTTGAACAGATGCACAAATTACAAATTTTCATACACATTAAATTTTGTTATACACTAATTAATTATCTACTAAACTAAAATCAAGAAAGACTTTGAGACAGTTCAGTAATATCAACTGCAATTAACCAGCAATTAAAGTTCAAACAGCAATTTAGCCATTGGACTGTCTGTCTGTCTGTCATGGAGTCTGTCTGTCTAAATCCTTGCACAAGAGCTAACATAATCATATTAGTTGGTACAACCGCATTAGCCATAAAACCAAGAATCGAATTGAGGACTCAACATACTTGGACGCTTTAAGAAACTTTTTCAACAGTTTCTCATCCTCGTTCGGGTTGAACAGAAAGTTGTTGAACATGTTGTACCAGAGGAACTTGTCGGGACGTTGAAACATGCGGTGGCGAGTGTCATAGTCCAGCAGCAAGGAGTCAAAGTCGGGGTGCGCTTGCGCCGCTTCGTGTACGGACGGTGTTCCTATGCATACGATATTGCTGGAAACAAGAATTTTGTTATAGCCCCGCCAGTAATATAAAAACACTCACTAAGTTACAGAAAATCAAAGAACAAATCTTAAATGTCCTCTGTAACCAAAAAACATCATTGAATGTCACATGGGCATAACTATACTGAAAAAAAAACCGGCCAAGTGCGTGGCGGGCCACGCGCAGTGTAGGGTTCCGTAGTCACAATCCTCGTAATACAGATATGGGCATTTTTCAAAAAAGTTGTCCCTTGCAAAAAGTCGTTGTCCGGCCACTTTGATGCTAATTTGATCAAAGTTTATGACTAAAACAAGCTATTGTCTGTGTTTACCAATATTGTTTAATATTTAATCTTTTATAATTGAATATGTTAATTCATTTTTAAGAGTTTTAAATACATAAAATACCTAAAAATAAGTCAGAGGAGGTACCTTTTAACATATGTCCCACTAACACCTTGTCAAGTTTAGAGCTAAAAATTATACCGTCCAATATATTATTTCATGAAGAATTTAACACTGGTAGTCAAGTATGATACTAATTTCAAATTAAAGCCATAAAACAATGATGTTATAGTACAATTTTATTTAAAAATTACAATTTATTTGCTGTCCCGTGAAATTGCGTATAGTGGAATTTCCGGTAACGCTACCGGCTTTTTGAGGCCTTCGAATAAAAATTCTACCATTTGCAACATATTTTCTGATTACTGACAACATTATTAGTCTATGGTAATCGCCATATTGTTTTTTACCAAAGCAGTCGGCAGCTAAACGCGAAAGGAGTGGTCACCTCGACTTGGTTCAAAAAATTTGTTCCGGCAACGAGACTGATTTTCTGTAGGTAAGGTTTGATTGCGCTTTTGTGTTTGTACGTTGTTAAAGATATTTGTTATTCTTTATTTGGAAAATAAAGTTAAATCAGTCTAACCTTTGATTATTAATTTGTAATTTGATTTTGAAATCTTAAGGGGCTAAATACGTCACCGCCATTACGCTACCGTGAGCTAAAGTCGCGTGAAAAGAATTGAAAAGTGACGTAATGGAACAATAAAGGTGTTTTCACAGGGAGTTGAATGTAATGCGTCATCAAAATCAACATAAATATTTTTTTTCAAAGAAAAATGAACCGACTTCAAACGATTCGAACTAAAAAGTTTAAAATATTTTTTTAATTTAGCTTGAAGATTAAACTACCTAACTCAAATGATATATAATTTTTTGAAGTCGGCGCCAAATGACTTCAAATTCACTTCAAGAATGTATCCCCCGCTACCCGGACAGCCTCACCCTCAGCGACTATTATGGTTCACTTAAATGTGGTTTGGCGCCGACTCCAAAAAATTGTATATCATTTGAGTTAGGTAGTTTAATCGTCAAGCTAAATGAATAAAAAATTATTTCATGCTTTTTAGTCATTCGTTCTTCACTATATAGATTATTTATTTTAATAATAAAAAAAAAACAAAAAAACCTTGATTTCAGGCTTTCCAACATACCGTTAACAGTTGCTCAGAAATCTAAATGGCACCGAGAAAAAATTTAAAATGACCCGGAAAAACATGAAACATTTAATAAGAAATAAATTATTTCAAAAATAATGGAAGGTCTCGTTTTCTCTTAGCTACTGCGGTTCTAGGATTTTCTCTTATTGACCCAATCAAATGAACCACCCTCTATATTTTTTTAAGTTTTATAATGTTATTTTATAAAAAGATACTATGTATATGTATAATAATTATTTAATTTACTTTTTAGATCAAGCCCCCACAGTTTCACCTGTAAAGATTTCTATCGGTTTGGTATAAAAAGATGTCAATTATTTCAGCGGATTTTGCTGCATGTAGTAACAAACATACAAACATTCAAAAAAACTTCCCTCTTCATAATATTAGTATGATGATTAGCTACGTAAAATTATTTGATTTGTAATGCTATTTTAGTTGTCTTTTTTGACGAATTATGAACGATACTTTATGTTTCCTAAACGCGATTTTGTTTTCCACTATACGTCACTGTCCCGTTTTTGATAAGACCTATTTTTAGAGAAATTGTTATAAATTCAGAGATATTTAAATGTTTTTAATGTTTAGAAATGTTATTTAATATTTAGTTATTTGTCACAAGTAAATATTAAAAGAATTTTATGAAAATAGTCGATGTTATAACAATATTCATAAGTACAAAATGTCCAAAAGTAGCGTTGAGGGATATATTTGTTAAAAACTCTTTTGAATTTTATATTATAATGTTTAAGTTTAATCATTTTTAGATGGCTGATTTTGTTAATTTTTCTATATTAAAAACAATTAATGTATTATCTTGTTTTATTTTCCTGAAAATCGAGTTCAAAGTCAGTAACGTAATGGAACTTCAATTGGGTAGTATCAAAATACAAATGATAATATTTCCAAATATTACAATTATTTTTCGTAAAATTTACTATTTTGACATACTTTATACTATATATTTACAATATAATTACATTTTAAGGCAATACAAAATTTTTATTTATGTGGAATTCCTACTACGCTACGGACAACTTTTTTGAAAAATGCCCATATAACTCCTTAACCTGTGAACCCTACTTAGCCGTGATAGTTTTCCTTTAAAAATGATTATATACCCTACTGCTATGAATTTTTTCAAGTTCCTATATACTGCCATTTGGCTGATAGAGGGGGGGACACTTGACTCTAATAAAAATTTGCACTTTAAAACATCATATTTTACAAACGGATCTAGAAATCGAAAAATGATGTTCCCACACCCACAGTATTTTTAAAAGACCTATTCAACGATACCCCACAGTATGGGGTAGACGAGAAAAAAAATATTCATCCCCACTTTACATGTAGGGGAGCTACCCTAAAAAAAATATTTATCAAAATTTTATTTCACCACTTTGTCGGCGTGATTAATATTTATACTCATGCCAAATTACGGATTTCTAGCACTAATAGTCTCTGAGATTAACCGAGGACGGACGGACAGACGGACGGACATGGCGAAACTATAAGGGTTCCTTGTTTACTACGGAACCCTAAAAAGGGGTATGTGCAATTCATACATGGCAGAAGTGAAACTTCAAAAAAAGTAGCCTGTACCTTAATTTTAATTTTAACTTTGCATGCTAAAATGGTGTTGCTTTTTCGTTTAATCGAATTTTCAAATGCACAACAATCCTAAAGAAGCTTAACTTCAAAAAGTGAAAGATTAAAATTATATTTGTAGACTTTGAGGCTTTGGTACAGCAGAATTTTTAATGCCATCTGCTTATTTTAATATAAGAAATTGTCAAAATCCATGTGTACCAAGGCATGGGCATCAGCTAATTTACTACTAAGAATTATTATTACCTTATTTTATTATTCCTCAATATTCCAAGCACAGTGCTGACTGATTTCTTGGCGAAAATATACTGCGCTTCGTTTTGATCATTCTCAAGTGGCTGTAGAAATGTAGTGGGATTGGCGAGCTGTTCATCAGTGAGCGGCAGAACTATCCTGTGGTCCGTAAGGTGTTTCCTGCTCTGAGACACAATGAAGAGCTCCTGGCAAGTGTGGCAGTAGGCCCTGTCTGAGGGGTGTCTCAATTTCACCTGAAAAAAAAAATAGTAATTTACTATAAGTTAAGAAATAACTGTCATGTTTGTCTAGATATTAGCATATTTAACTGCAGATCATGAGGTCGGGCAAACCATTGTTAGGTATTGGGTTTTTCTGTATAGAAATTCTCAGTGCTAGCACGGAGTCAGTACTTGGCGGCGTTTCACCGCCAAGTACTGACTAAGTAAAGCATGTTAATAATAATAATAAGATTTTTATTGCAGGAAGGAACCATATAAATTAAATTAAATACAAAATACTACAAAATAAAATAAGGTTGACACAAAATGTACACAATAATATTTTAAATTTAAAGTAAAAAGTAATGTAAAAAAACATTAGCAACTAAAATTAATTAAAACTACTTAATACTACAATTGGTTCCGGCCAATTAAGCAGTTGGTTCCGGTAATTATCACTATCATGTGACAATAGTTGTTAAAACCTGCGAATCTGCATTGGAGCAGAGTGGTGGGTCTCAGCTCTAAATCCCTCTGTCCTGCTCAGAGGAAGCCTGTACCCAGCAGTGGGACATTAAAAGGCTGTAGTGGTGCTGGTGGGGGTGGTAAGAAATAAAATTTTAAATTTTATAGTTATATTAATATATTGATTTATTAAATGGTGAACTTGAATTGCACATTTTACTTTAAGGGAAATAATGAATACAATTGTAGGTTATCAAATGAACTGCACATGTGCAGCTGCCACATTCTTCATATCTATAACCCCCGGCATTTAAGTCAAATGATGACCTTCAAGTGCGCGCAGCGTGGTACGAGTGAGCGGGACACAATACGATTGGAGACCCAATCAGTCCTTACGAGCGATCCGCGAGAGCTAATCAGTGCTTACCCCGAGATACCTCATTTTCGACTTCTGCGCATTGAAGGTCGACTTACTTGCCGTAACTTTTACCCACTTAACTATTCCTATCCAATTTAAGAATTTGATACAATCTTTTACTGGATCTAAAACTAACCTCCTTTAAATGATTCCACGCTGAAGCCTTATCCAACTTGGGAATGAGTTTGTAGTACTTTTCATTTCTCTGTCTTATGCCTTCTTTCTTCCAGTCTTCTTCATCTATTCGCACGGTGCATTCCTTCTTGTTCCTACACGAAGCACACGCAAAGAACCGGCCTTTTTCGCTGGAAAACAACAATGTAGGCCCATGCAAACATAGTGGGTGATTGGTCACATCTTCAGTGATAACTTCGACTGGAGTAGAATGCAACACTGGAGTTTGTGCCAATGATCTCTTCTTAACCATTTTATAATTGTGCTGTTAAATTGAACTTAATTTTAGGACAATTTTGCATTGAAAATTATAGCACACGTGATGACGTGAAGTTCAAAATTCAAATATTCAAAACGTGTGACACTGACAAGTGGACAAGTGACACAAGTGACAATGACAATTGACAGTTATCCGGGACGGCCAACCTCGGCATAGAAATAATAGAAAGAAGGTTCCGTCTTTTCTTGGTCTTTTCATTCCAATAATCTGATAGTATATGTGCTAATAATCAGAAGTGCGATTGTGTAAGGTTTGAACCATGATGGTTATTTTAGACGATCGGTCATTGATGGTCAAGAAAAATTCGAATTGCGTAAAACTGTCCATCAAATGAAGAGCGAAAAGTGACCGGTGGCTTAAAAACGTATCATGGAATTGAGTTTTATTATACAAATAGCATCAGTGAAACTCAATTTTTTATGTTTTTAACAATTATGTCGGACACAAAAACAATGGAACTTATTACGATAGCATATTAATTTCATAATGAAAATTAACTTTCATAACTTCAAACATAGAATTCCAACGTTAATATCTATATGCAAATTATGTAACAAAACGCAGACCAGTGAATTATGATCGAGCTTACTAATTCTGAACAATAGTTGGCGTTAGTGGACTTGTTTTGTTAGAATAGAATAGAATAGAATAGAATAGAAAAGTTTTTTATTCAAATAAACTTTTACAAGTGCTTTTGAATCGTCGATTGAGTCTACCACAGGTTCGGAATGCAGTTCCAGCCGAGAAGAACCTGTAAGAAACTCGGCGGTTGCTCTTTTTAAAAATAACATTATAACAATTATTATTATTAATGTACATGATTGAAATGCCGTCTCGCGCATTGCTGGAACGAGTTAAATCCAAGCTTTTTTATCGTTTATATAATCTTCAGTTGTATAATAAGCTTTTTTTATGAGCATACTTTTAAGAAAGTTCTTAAACTTGTGTAAAGGCAAGTCTAAGACATATTTTTTATTCGGATAAACTTTTACAAGTGCTTTTGAATCGACAAATGAATCTACCACTGGTTCAGAATGGTGCTTACAATTCCACACGTTAAGAAGGGCAGACAAAAGTAGCCCCATTTCCGACGGCGGCACCCGTTCACGAGCATGACGCATGATCCAGCCATTGCTTCGCTCAACCATATTTGAGGGAACGTAACAACCCGCACCACACGACACCACCACAGAAATGTTTAAAGAGAGCGTGACATACTTAGGCTACCCATGATTAAAGCATCGAATTGAACACCAATAATCGAATACTCCTCAAGTTATAATAGCGTATAAAGCGAATAAATTAAATCCATGCTTTTTTATCATTTATATAATCTTCAATTGTATAATATGCTTTTTTCATGAGCACACTTTTAATAGAATTCTTAAACTTGTGTAAAGGCAAATCTAAGATTTGTTGTGGAATTTTGTTATAGAACATTACGCCCATTCCCACAAACGACCTTTGGACCTTTTTGAGGCGTAATCGAGGAATCACTAGTCCATCTCTATTTCTTAACCGCCTATCGTGTAATTCACACTTTTTATTGTAACTGTGAATGTTTTGCTTAACAAAAATTATGTTGTTATAAATATATTGAGAAGCTACTGTAAGAATACCTATTTCTTTAAATTTCTCTCGAAGGGAATCCCGCGGTTTTAAATTATAAATTGCGCGAATTGCCCTTTTTTGTAAAACGAAAATTTTTCCAATATCAGCTGCTTTACCCCATAGTAAGATTCCATACGACATAATACTATGGAAATATGCAAAATAAACTACTTTTGCAGTTTCTACGTCTGTTAACTGTCGAATCTTCCTAACAGCGTAAGCAGCAGAGCTAAGCTTGCCAGCAAGTGTTGCTATATGGGTGCCCCATTGAAGCTTTGCATCTAGGGTTATTCCCAAGAACACAGTTGTGTTCTCAGTTTTCAATGGCTGACCACTTATCTTTAAATTGTTGCTAGTAATCCTTGTATTGGGCAATAAAAACTCGACACACTTGGTTTTTTTAGCATTTAAAAGTAGATTATTTATAGTAAACCAGTGTGAAACTTGAGATAAAGTATTATTTACATCGTCAAAATTGTCTTTAGTTCTATCGACTTTAAAAATTAAAGACGTATCATCAGCAAATAGTACAATATCGCAAGCATTTTTGACGAAATGTGGTAAGTCATTAATATAAACCAGAAACATGAATGGACCTAGAATAGAGCCTTGGGGGACACCCATCACTGAGGCTGATCCGGATGACTTAACATCATTGATGCATACCCTTTGTATACGATCACCGAGATAAGACGCAATGAGACTGAGTGCAGATTCTTTAATACCATAGTGGCCTAATTTTCGTAAAAGAGTCTCGTGCTCAACGCAATCAAATGCTTTTGACAAATCACAGAAGATACCAATGGCATTCTGTGACTTTTCCCAAGCATCGAAAATGTGCCGTAACAGCCTTGCGGCCGCATCGGTTGTTGAACGACCCTTAGTAAAACCATACTGCTCAGAGTGAAGTAATTTATTTAAATTAAAGTGCAGGAGCAGTTATCTGTATAATGGTTAATTATGACATCAAGTGTCAATGTAAGTGTCAATGTCAATGTATTTATGACAGTTTAGTGTTTATTTACTCAATGTTATTTACGAATTAATAAATTTTCGTAAATTTTTCAACAAAAAATAAAGAAGGACAGCCACAAATCAAATATAGCTCTATATGTGAATGTGGTTTGGATGAAGGGTCTTCTTCTCTTATCCTCTTCTGCCCAAACTTCTCCATAGGCTCTAACGGGTGTTAGTGTATTATTAGTGTTTAGTCCCTATGTAAAACTTTTGTGTATTTTATTCTAATTAATATTATAAACGGCAAAGTTTGTATGTATGGATGTTTGTTACTCTTTCACGCAAAAACTGCTGAACGGATTTGGCTGTTTGGAACGGCGATAGATTATACTCTGAATTAACACAAGCAAGTAACTTTTTATCGCGGAAAATAAAGGAGTTCCCGCGGGAACCTCAGTGAGGTGGAATAAAACTCAATCCACGCAGACGAAGTCAGGCCCGCGGTCATCATCTAGTTACCTATATCTAACAAAATGAAATTGTAAAAATATTATGTAGTAGGTATATTTTATAGATTTACGTAAGATTATTATTTATGTTTACGTAAATGTATGTTTAATGTTTCTTATTGTGATGTTTTAGGTTATCAACTCTCAAGTACTTACAATAACTTCACTATTTTATCCTGAATATGGAAAATTTAGTGTCAGCAGTAGATTGTGTTCTTGTGTTTTCTCCAAGCTACTCAATACTGGTGAAGTGAATTGTGCTGTGTTACTACACAACTAAAAGCCATACTACAAATAAAGAATAACAACAACCAAGTAAGCTTTAGGACCATAATTCATAATTTTCCTACAAAAAATAAATATTATTCATATTTTATTATCTTCATAACAACCATCTCTTGTTTCAGGCAAGCGTGGTGACTCCTAACAGCAAAAACGCCACAATCCGCAGTCGAACGAGCTAACCACTAGAGTAGTTTCTTGACCTTTTTCTAGTCATGGACCTCTCTCAAAATATGAAAGAGCGACTGATCCTTTCCGAAAAGATAAAAAATGAGGTTTAGCGTTTACCAGCTTCTATTATTTGCTGTTGCTTATGCTGGATTGGAACATCAAATTGTACACAGTACTTACTCAGTGGCGGGACAAGACCTAAATTTTATGTGGGCAAGATATATTTTGCGAGGCCCTCTGAAATTTTTATTCATACAAAATCATAGTAGGCACCTACTATACTACGTGAGTAACCTCCAGGGCGCGAGGCCCTCCGGAGTGCGAGGCCGTGGGCCTGGGCCCACGACGCCCACGCCTTCCGCCGCCTCTGTATTTACTCACAACATAATTATTGTATACCAATTTTCATACTAATGCATTATGTTAGGTAGGCTTGCCGTAGACTCAGTGTTAGTTCCATGGCCTTACTTGTAACTACTTGTAACTTAAGAAACACTGCAATAGACCAATGAGGCAGTTAAACACTACAATAGAGAGATGCAACACATGATATGACTATGCATAGAATTCATGTTAAACTTATTACTTATTTATGTGTAAAATTTAAATAAATAAAGTGATTAGAAACACTGACTCGTTATCATCTCAAGAAAACAAGACTGCTTTTGGTCATAATATGGTTGTCTACACTAATTGTACATGTTTTTTTTAATAAACTAAGACATTTTGTCGAAGTTAAAAGTTTTTTTATAAAAGTACCTATTTAAGCTTATTGAAAAATCTTATTACATGTACAAAACTACTTTGATGACAAAAACCTTGGGAATGTTTTTCTATTATAGCTAATAGTTCTCATACTTAATTAAAGTGATAAGTAGGATATACTTGGTTGAGTTTGTATCTCACTTTAATATAATATCTAGTTGTATTTGATTGCCATTCAATGACTGTACTGTGGTAAATAATTAAACTGTTTCTGTAGATAATAACAAACCCTATTTTGTACAGTGGCTAGTTAGGGTTGCTGCCACATTCACCCAAAAGTCGTCCACATGCTAGTTGGCCAAGGCATCCCCCAGCATATTACATTCTCCTGCCCATACCCACATTGACTTCCAGGAGGCCTAATAGAGCCTTCACTTGTGTAAGTGACACCGCCTTGCCTTGGGCATGGTAGTGATAAAGATAATAAAAGTGGCTGTTCTTATGTAATTTTTGGTTAAAATGTAACAACCATGCTAATAGTACTAAGTTGGCTGTGATTGACATTTTAAATTATTTAGCATGTAAGTAAGGTTAATTACCTACCAATGTAGGAGGAACTTGTAAATTATATTAAGTTAAAAGTTCCTATATAATATACATATAGGTAAATTATTTACCTACTTACATAGGAACTTTTAACTTAAGTATATAAATATTCCTATGTAGTAGGTAAGATTAGATTAAAATGTAAATTTATTTATTGTTTTTCTTTTGTTTGGGCAGAGCACTCTAGAACACTACAGTTCCAGTGTAACCTGCCATGAATAATCAGAAATAAAAAAGATATATGTATATTCATACAGGTTTTATTTAATCATTACACATTAAGTATTTAACCTCATTATATCAATTTACATAATATCGGCGGCGGCGGCGATAAGGAGTTAAGGAGCTAAGTAAGTCACGCTCTCTTTAAACATTTCTGTGGTGGTGTCGTGTGGTGCGGGTTGTTACATTCCCTCAAATATGGTTGAGCAAAGCAATGGCTGGATCATGGGTCATGCTCGTGAACGGGTGCCACCGTCGGAAATGGATTACTTTAGTCTGCCCTTCTTAACATGTGTAGAATTGTAAGCACCATTCCGAACCAGTGATAGATTCATTTGTCGATTCAAAAGCACTTGTAAAAGTTTATCTGAATAAAAAATATGTCTTAGACTTGCCTTTACACAAGTTTAAGAACTCTATTAAAAGTATGCTCATAAAAAAAAGCATATTATACAATTGAAGATTATATAAATGATAAAAAAGCATGGATTTAATCTTGTTCTAGCAATGCACGAGACAGCATTTCAGTCATGTACATAAATTGTTGTATTGTTATTTTTTAAAAGAGCAACCGCCGAGTTTCTTACTGGTTCTTCTTGGTTGGAACGGCATTCTGAACCAGTGGTAGATTCAATTGATGATTCAAAAGTACTTGTAAAAGTTTATTTGAATAAAAAACTTTTCTATTCTATTCTATTCATAATCTGTGGGGATAATATTAGGACTTTCAAAATAAGATTGAATAGGTAGGTAGGTGTAGAATACCTTATAGGCAAGCGCATTCCACCTTAGGCTGCTATTAAAGATAGTTTCAGGAACTACTGGACCGATTTCAAAAATTATTTCACAGTTGGATATGTACGTGATCCCTGAGTGCTATAGGCTATATATATATTATATACCATGGGCGAAGCTGGGGCGGACCGCTAGTTTTCTCATAAAGGTGGGGCCATATGATAGCAATGTGGGTACGATCCACACATTCCACGCTACTGGGAAGCCAAATTATGTCCAAGAATCTAAAAAATATTTATTATTATACTATCCTAGTAGGTATTTGATGATTTGTACTATAGGATAAAAAAGTATAACATGCTGCTTTTACCCCTTCATAACAGCCCTTCTCTCTTGAATGTTACTGGGGAATTTTATGGGCTGCTGCAACATTTGTGGCTGGTTGAGGGCATCAGTCACTTAGGCCACACACTTGTTGTACTAAGAGTACCTAGCTGGGGTGCCTAGCAAAACGGGTAAGGGTGGTGAAAACTGCAGATAGTGTTCGTAGCCTACCTATCTAGTACCTAATAGATACCCAGTAGGTCATATCATAAATATTAAAATACTAGATGATGCCCACGGCTTCGCCCGTGTGGATTTAGGTTTTTAAAAATCCCGTGGGAACTTTTGATTTTCCAGAACAAAAAGTAGCTTATCTGTAGAAACCCGTCCCCAAAACGGAAAAATCCTGTGGGATCCCCACGATTTCGGAATACAATTCCTTACAGCATCAGGGTTGAGGAGTTGGATATGTACCTACTCGAGTTCATTCAACGATAAAGTCTTTAATTGGTACCCCCAATATCAATTTAAATAACCGAAAGTTTCTAAAACCCATTAGTTTTGGGGATTAGGTCCCCTACAGCATCAGGATTGAGGAGTTGGAATCCAAATTTTTTACAGAACAGGGTCGCATTGTTTCTCTATTGATTAAAAAAAAAATTACGCAAATCGGTTCAGAAATCTCGGAGATATCGGTGTACATAGGTAGAAAAACACAACTCCTCCTTTTTTGAAAGTCGGTTAAAAAAGTAACCTATGTTACTCCCTGGTTAATTCTCTACTTGTATGTGAAGGTCCCGTCAAAATCGGTTCAGCCGTTCCGAAGATTAGCCCGTTCAAACAGACAGACAGACAGACAGACAGACAGACAGACAGACAGACAGACAGACAGACAAAAATTTTAAAAACGTGTGATTCGGTTATGGTAGCGTTCAAATAACCATATGAGCTTAATATGAGGTAGTTATTTCGATATTACAGACAGACACTTCAATTTTATTTATTAGTATAGATACCTACCTATAGAGAAGACCATATAGGTACAATAAATTAAATAAAACTTTCCATATTATATGATACGAATAGATTTAATAGCAAAAAGATTGTCACCAAATATTTACTTACAAGGTTTAAACTATGATGAAACAGAAAACTTAAAACATAGCAATTAATTAAATAAAACTGTAACAAGGTAGGTACCTAACTGATTAAACTGGCATGGCCAATCAAACAAAATTACTTAGGTACTTAAGTATGTACCTACTTAATATTGTACTAATGAATCTATTGACACTATTTATCAACATCGACTCCGTAGGGTAGGCACTACGGTGGAACATACCTATTTAAACACAAACACCTAGGTACCTACTTATTCTTCTTTGTTCGTTCGCTCTTAGTAGAGCGGTCGTGGTCATCCAGAAGTGACATCTTTAAGGGCAGATGTTATACGCCTCACGAGCATTCGCCACTTTTCGCTGCTGGCCGACAGCCTGGTGCCTTCATACAAGGGAGCGCCCACATGATTTAATTTAGTCGGTCTATCGCATGGGCGACCTTCCTTGCCGTCTGGTGTCCTCAACTTCGCCCTGCACGGAAAGGCGCTCGATGGAGTCGTGTCCTAAGAACTTCACGAAATACGACTCTGTACTAACGTCGAAACATGCTGTTTGATGCCGAGTTCTTGGAGTATAGAGATGTTGGTGCGAAATTCGGTCCATGAGATTCCCAACATTCGCCTTCAGCACCACATCTCCAGAGCATCGATTTTTTTCTTCTTGACTTGTCGCAAAGTCCGTCTTTTTGCCGTAGTCGAATTAAAAGTTATATTTACTGCGGTGTTTATTAAGGAATTTGTTTTAAAAAGTTAGAAAATTAGATTTTAATCAATTCAATACACTTAAGCCATCAAATGATTAACGATAATCATGGCCCGAGACTCACCGCTATTATTTGACATATGCGATGATCTCAAAAAAGTTAGACAATTCGAATTAGCTGTCAAATCGTATGAAATCATTCACTCATCGTCTAAAATAACGATCCATGACATTCATGATAGCCATGCAATCGTCAACCATCTATGAACTCCGTACACAATTCGAATTGGCCGTTTGACAGCTGAAAACGTACGTTTAAGCTGTCAAATGAATACAATTTTCATGGTCCAAAGTTAGACAATCGCACTTCAGATTATCAGCTGACTGCTGCCATTTTTTCCTAACGGAGCATACTAAATAGAAATAGCACTCATTTATAATATTTATTAAATAAAGGTAAAATTAACGTTAAAAATATTTAACGGTAAAATGTAGGAAAAATCTTGATTATTCAGCGGAGTTAACGTTACCAATTTTTTGACGGTATTAAAAACCCTGCCACTGGTTTTATGGTTTTATATTATATTCCGTGTTTTGACGTTGACTTTTTGTTTCTGGCATGAAATAGGCTGGCAATTATTGTAAAAAGGCCATGAACCTATAGAAGAGGACTTGGCATAATGTCCTATAGAAAATAGTGAATCGGAAAATAGCTCAAGCTTATCAAAATTTTCATAAGTGTGTAAGAGACAACATTACATTTTTGACATAATAATAAAACAGTTCGGGCCACAGACGTATAAAGAGAAGCAGACTTAACATAACAAAAAAATTGGCGTGCCAATTACGCCTACATACAAATTTCACACACACATTGACAGTAAACAGGGCCGAACTCATGCAAGCGAGGGTGAGGGACTGAACTCGTAACGCGGAATCAGACTTAGGCGTCGTCGCCGTATTAGAAAGCGATTACGCGGTCATCGCGCGGTTGATTTTGTATCTATAATCGCACGAACATTGAGATTATTATTCGAGTCACTAGGCCCTTGAAAGTATAGTCAAATAACACTATTGCCAGATTAGTATAGATAGTAAAGCGTAGCGTAGTGACTGACCTGCAGGCCTATAATTATTAAGTATCTGTGATATGAAATTTATTGTAGATACTAATCATTAATCTGTGATGAAATTAATTTGAAAACTACGGTAAAGTGGCATCAAATTGTTAAACCCTTATTTTACATTCTGTAACCTTAATTTCCAACTGGGATGCAGTTCATCATCATCAGATGTTACACAATGTAAAATGATGGTTTGATAATTAATTATTTGATGGGCACATTTTCATAGGTTCTAACGTTTTCGTTACCACTGAGATACAGAATAGGCCTGCTGATTTATGATTCGCTTCGTGCTCTATGTTATGACGTGACACTTCACTCGAATGAAATAGGTAGGTAGTTAAAATAGTGAAACGCTAGTTTGTAAACTATTTATCAAACTAAACGCTAGTTTGTAAACTATTTATCAAACTAACTTTTTACTAGTTTAACTACCTAACTATTTCATTCGACCTACCTTACCTATGTAAAATGAGTAAAATAAATAAAAACAAACAAAAGTTTCAATTATTTATTTTTAAACAAAACTAAGTATTTTCTTAATAATTTCATTCCGATAGATTGCTTTGCTTTGCATTATGCTTCATTCTTAAATCAAAATAAAATTTAACAATCACCTTAATCATTATTTGCAAATGATTGAAATCATGTTCATCATTGGTCTTAAACTCACTACAATTATTCGATAAATCAGCTATATACATTATCATGCTATTATAACTTATATATTTTCCTTTAATCATTTTCAAAACTTCTTCACACGATTGAATTATTTTAATCAAACCATTCGATGGGTAAATCAAATCTCTCCTGTCCTTTTTGTTGTCCACTAAATGTGCTTTAAAATGCTTAGAACATAGTACACTCGATGATTTGGGATGCCAATTTTTTTTTATTCATGTTGGTCAACCAGGCATTTCTTAGTTTTCGTCCTTTGGGAACCTGAAAAATGATTTCATTTTTATAATTTGTCCGTACCTACTTTTATCTAATCAACCTTCAAAATATACCTACTAAACAAACCTTGAGCCTGAATACGGCCCTGTAAAATTGCACAAGTATATGAAACATCAAACGAGATCAGAGTATTAAATTATTGATAAATATTGCAACAGGGATCTACTAGAACCAAAATTACTATAACTATTTACGAGTTTTGGACATATAATAAATAGGGACTGCTTCTAAAATGCCGAACGATTATTATTAATCTCACAGTAACCATGTAAACAAATTACGAGACTATGGCACATGAAAACTTACCGATAACAATTAATTTCAGGTGTTTTCCCTTATGAAGAATTGCTGCACAGAGGTGCACTACACTTAACCATTTTATTTTAGTATTCTTGGATCTTAAGACTTGATTTTAATGCAAAAATAAAATAATAAACAACTCGCAGGATAAGATCTTGTTTTTGACATCATTTGACAATTTGACATATTGCACCGCCATCATGCTAAGCTGTGCTTAGCAAGATGGCGGTTTGCCTCAAGACCTATTTTTTCTATGAGTGCGTAAGTGTTTCAACAACAGAAAAAAAAGAGATAGAGTATTATATTTTTGTTTGGAGAGAAACAAGCGAAGATATTATTTATTCTTTTAGATGTAGTTGTGAAGATTATGTTAGGTCTGCTTCTCTTTATACGTCTGTGGTTCGGGCAGACTGAAAACTAAATATGGCCTCCCTAAAATGTATACATGAACACTCACACACGCACAACTTGAGACATCACAATGAACAGGGCACAGGCACAGAGTACCTACAGAGGGGAAGCTTCTACAAGCGACCCGCTGTAGGTACACTCACACATATGCGCACGTTTGTCACCAACTGTACCTGTTAGTGGAACGAGCGGGCGTCCGTGAACCGTTGGTGAGTGTGTCTGTGTGAGTGTACCTACAGCGGGCCGCTTGTGGAAGCTTCCTCTCTGTAGATTTACTACTCGTGTGGCACAGGCGCCATTTTATGTTTTCGGATTGCGCATGTATGATACCTAATATAAGCGTGTGTGAGTGTATTTTCACACGTTTTTAAAGTAGGTATGGCTGCTCCATTATTCTTATTATCTCTATGCTCTGTTTACGCCGGCAGCGGACACAGAGCAACACAGAGTAGGTATAGATCGACCAGAATCTCATGAAAAATAGGGAAATTGTAGTAAGCAACACTAGGTTAACTCGGCTGCCCTAGTGATAAACAAAGTAATTACATTCAGAAAACCTTACCTAGGATCGTTTCAAGAAACGAAAAATTAAGCAACTGCATTTTAAATACAAAAACAAAGTAATCAACATCCAATTACTTTGTTTTTGTGTTGTGCTTGTTGTTTACTTGGATTTTGCATTTATATTCTGGGTTAGTGTGTGCAGTTACTTTGGGCAATTCAAATTTCAGTAAACGGTTCAAGTTGTCAAAAATGTCAGTTACTTTGTTTATCGCTAGGGCAGCCGTAGTGCTGTTAACTGTGGAATTTCATTTCCCTATTTTTCATGAGATTCTGGTCGATCTTTAAAGATCCACCAGAATCTCATGAAAAATACGGAAATTAAATTCCAAAGTTAGCAGCACTACGGCTGCCCTAGCGATAAACAAAGTAACTGACATTTTTGACAACTTGAACCGTTTACTGAAATTTGAATTGCCCAAAGTAACTGTACACACTAACCCAGAATATAAATGCAAAAACCAAGTAAACAACAAGCACAACACAAAAACAAAGTAATTGGATGTTGATTACTTTGTTTTTGTATTTAAAATGCAGTTGTTTGATTTTTCGTTTCGTGAAACGATCCCAGGTAAGGTGTTCTGAATGTAATTACTTTGTTTATCACTAGGGCAGCCGAGTTAACCTAGTGTTGCTTACTACAATTTCCCTATTTTTCATGAGATTCTGGTCGATCTATACCTACCTAGGTACTTTGTCTATGCAGCGGACGAGGTTGGGACTTGGGTTTTGGTTTTAACTTTTAATCTGTGGTTTGGTTTATCGCTGAATAAGGCCGGAACCACACTTATGTGTCGTGGCGTGTTGTGGCGCTTACTGGCGTGACGGTGAGTGTGCACACTACTGTGTCGTGTCGTTGCGTTCAGAAATGAACAGTATATGGGTGAAGCCGCCAATTTTTCCACTAATGTTGCAGTAGTGATGCAAAAATTTCGCTACGGTGATGTGGAAGTAGTGCAATAATTTGAGCCACGGATGACTTATGTTGGAGTTTACCAAACTCGTTATTCAAAAAACAGTCTTAGGCCGGCCTCACACAGCCGGAATGAACGCCGGAATTCAGAATCTGAATTCAGAAAGTCCAGAAATGCATACAATTTCCCTGTTCCCCACACACATTCTGATTTTTTCAGATTCTGAATTTTTCAGATCAATCTGACAAAATGTGTCTGAGCCCGAGTATGATCTTTGAAGATTAAAAAAACAAATTTTGTTTAAATGGGTAGATAAATTAAATAAAAATATAATTTCACTGTTTAATAAGTTATTACATAAATACTTAACTACGTATTCGAAGATATTTTGAATATAACCCCCGCAGATTGCTATTGCACTGGAACCTTGTCACATTTAACATTGGCGTGACGTTGGATGACAGGAAAATATACAGTCAGCGACCAAAATTTGTGGATATAGTAATAATTATTCAATACTCGATACGCGTACTCTGCCAACAGTTTTGTCAACGTCTATTTAGTGCTGACGTTACTAAAATGGCGGCCGGGCACAATACCAATTTGCGGGGCTTATACTATGTATACTGAACTATAATTTTTTTTTGATAATTGTTTTTTTTAATTTTACAATGAATTTACACATAATATACTTATCGTATTTTCCAAATTTTTATCATACTTTATATATTAACTTTAATACAGTATAATCCTTCTGAAACAAGTGTACCCCGATTATATTTTTTTGGTTTGTCATAAATCCCGAGTCAATCGTAGATTTCCGGTTCCCGTTCCCGCTCTCTTTTCCAACCTTTATACCTAATTTTAAGAAATTTTGCTATAGTAATCTACTTATAGCTGTAACTGAAGATTTTGGTTTTTTCAAAATCCCGTGGGAACTGTAGATTTTTCCAGGATAAAAAGTACTTTGCCTATGTGTTAAGTCAGGACATAATCTATCTCCATTCAAAATTTCAGTCAAATCGGTTCTGTAGTTACGGCGTTAAAGAGTTACAAACATACACACACACAATATACACACACGCACTCACAAACACACATACAAACTTTCGCCGTTATAATATTAGTGTGATAATTAATTAACAATATCGTAGTGTTTTTATAAAGATTATGTTCCTTTTTATCGTTACTTAGTAACGTTACGATACTTGTAAGTTTTCAGAATGCAATTTTTAAAAGCGGAATTTGATTTTTTTCAAAAATTATCTACATGCTACTCCGAATCCAACGACATCTCGTTCATATTTTTCATAAGTGTACTAAATATATTTCATTGAAATGAACAGTGTTTTTATTTCTTTGCTGAAAACCTGTGGATTCCCCACTTTCATCGATTTTATTTTCCCTAAAATTGGGGACTTTCAGTTAGATTTTTGGGTTATCCCTAATAATCCAGACCGTGGAAGTCGGCAACGCTGGCCACGAGCCTTATTAATCTGTGATATTAATTATTAATCTGTGCACGAGCCGTGCGCGGGTATAGAGACACATTTGTCTGTCGTGTCGTGTCGCGTCCATATATACCTAAGGCCGGAACCACACTTATGTGTCGTGGCGTGTCGTGACGCGCCAGAAGCCTATCGGTTTCATACATTTAGTATGGTTAGAGACACACTTGTAGGGCGTGTCGTGTCATGGCGTGGTGCCGACTGCCCGAGACCGATTGCGCCAGAGTCAAGAAGGTTATAACTGTATAAATGTAGACACTGGAGACTGTGACGAAAACATTACAACAATGTTTTAGATGCAGTCTCCAGTGTAAATATCTCTAGATAATGTTAGATAGATACCTGTATTATCTTCCTAAACTTTATAAATTTATGAAATTGTAGTCTGTAAAACATTAATTAATATTCTATGCCTCTTTTAGAAGTAGATTATTCCTACTAAATACAATTATTTTAAGATCTTATTTATCAGTCAAACGATTATAGGATTCAATTATACTCCAATCTTAAGCCCATTAAAGCTGGTGTTCCACAGGGTACTGTGCTATAGCCCACACTGTTCATGCTGTATGCAGTATGCATATCAATGATATTATACTGTATGACAACACATTCCATTGCTGTGTGGATGCCAGCACGGGTGATGTCCTATGCAAAGGCCACGCACATCTTTCCCGCGTAAAGCTGGAGGAGTATAGAGTCAAACTTGTGTCTGAAATTGAGACATTTTTAGAGCGGATCTCAGAATGGAGCACTCAAAATATAGTGCAATACAACCGCTCAAAAACCCAAGTTTGCGTATTCACCACTAAGAATACCCCTTTACCACACCCCTTCTCTTTCAGAACTTTCCTCTTACCCCTTTCAACAGCACTGAGAACACACTTGGAAGGTAAAGCTAAATTAGCTTCCAAAAAGCTTGGAGTACTCTACAGATCAAAGCGCTACTTTACGCCTGAACACAGGCTCTTGTTCTATAAATCTCAAGTCAGACTGCATATGGCCTGCTCACACCTGTGGGCCGGAACACCCCAATACCAAGTCCTTCCATTTGGCCGGATTCAGAAGCGGGCAGTTCGACTGGTGGGCAATCCCAAACCAACCAGCTCATTGGAGGGCTTAGAGGTTCGCAGGGACGTTAGCTTCCTTAATCCTTTGCGTATTCTATCGTCTCTATAACGGCAAATGTTCTGAAGAGTTATTCGACCTAATACCACCTACTTATTTCCAGCACCGCATCGCACGCCACCTAAAATGCTAATATCCTCACCACTTGGATCACTGGCATACATCAACCAAGCGTTGCGCGAGGTCATTCCTTCCGCCCAAAAACTGTGGAACCAACTCCTTTTGGAGGTATTTCCACATAGCTTTGACATAGGGTTATTCAAGGGGAGGCTAAACAAACTCCTTAAAATCCGGCAACGTGTTAGTGTTCATTCACTGACTAATCAAAAACAATATTATTATTACCTGATCGCCCGAGGTATGCGATGGAAACCCACATTCGAATAACATAAGAAATTACGCGCTCGCGGTTAAGTTATGTTTAAACAATAATATCTCCAAAAGTAAATAACTTACAGTCAAATTTTTTATGTCGTTTTGTTGCTTATCTCAAAAGCTGTCGATTTAATACTTAATAATGTGGTCTTAATGACCTCGTTTTTGCAAAATCTAGCAAAAACTTGTAGTTTTCAATATTTTTGACCAATTTCTTTTTATTCCAAAGCATTTTTGATCGAGTTATTTTAACATTTTACACTATTGTTTAGTATTAAGTGATGGAGAATATTGTATCCAATCGAATAAGGTCATTTGAAGACCTGTGCATCAGCAGACTTTCGAGTTATTACATTTTTTGTGCGCACATACCCACAAAAACGCACACCAAATTGAAATGGCTGTCCCTGGGAGGGGGAGGGGGGCAGGCCCTATTAAGTGGTATTTTCAGAGAGGTAATGAGTTGTAGAATATGTCCCTAAAATATCGCTAGTTCGACCCCGGACACACTGTATATATTATATAAAAAGATTATATTAATTATACCTAAATGAAATGAAATATACATTTATACGACGCAAATGTTCGATATAAACTGTAAAACGCCACGACACGTAAGTGTGTTTCCGGCCGTGTTGCTGGAAACACACTTTCGTGTCGTGGCGTGTCGTGATGCGCCAGAAGAATATCGGTTTCATACATTTAGTATGGTTAAAGACACACTTGTAGGGCGTGTCGTGTCGCAGCGTGGCGCCGATCGCTCCGGCACCGATTGCGCCAGAGCCAAGAAGGTTATATCTATATATTTTATGTAGACACTGGAGACTGTGCCTAAAACAATGTAGTGAAAACAAGGTCATTCACCTGGATACACATCTCACACGTTCTATTTAAATAGTTGAGGATAAATACAAAAAATATCCAGACCTATTTCAGGCCAAATTTCTTTGCTTCAACTTTTTGTTTGCGTTCGCAATTCTCCAGTGTTTATATTGTAACCTTCTTGGCCAGAGCGGTGGTGGGGGTTATGACGCGACCAAGAAGCTATAGGTATATATGGACGCGACACGACACGACAGACAAATGTGTCTCTATACCCGCGCACGGCTCGTGCACAGATTAATAATTAATATCACAGATTAATAAGGCTCGTGGCCAGCGTTGCCGACTTCCACGGTCTGGATTATTAGGGATAACCCAAAAATCTAACTGAAAGTCCCCAATTTTAGGGAAAATAAAATCGATGAAAGTGGGGAATCCACAGGTTTTCAGCAAAGAAATAAAAACACTGTTCATTTCAATGAAATATATTTAGTACACTTATGAAAAATATGAACGAGATGTCGTTGGATTCGGAGTAGCATGTAGATAATTTTTGAAAAAAATCAAATTCCGCTTTAAAAATTGCATTCTGAAAACTTACAAGTATCGTAACGTTACTAAGTAACGATAAAAAGGAACATAATCTTTATAAAAACACTACGATATTGTTAATTAATTATCACACTAATATTATAACGGCGAAAGTTTGTATGTGTGTGTGTGAGTGCGTGTGTGTATATTGTGTGTGTGTATGTTTGTAACTCTTTAACGCCGTAACTACAGAACCGATTTGACTGAAATTTTGAATGGAGATAGATTATGTCCTGACTTAACACATAGGCAAAGTACTTTTTATCCTGGAAAAATCTACAGTTCCCACGGGATTTTGAAAAAACCAAAATCTTCAGTTACAGCTATAAGTAGATTACTATAGCAAACTTTCTTAAAATTAGGTATAAAGGTTGGAAAAGAGAGCGGGAACGGGAACCGGAAATCTACGATTGACTCGGGATTTATGACAAACCAAAAAAATATAATCGGGGTACACTTGTTTCAGAAGGATTATACTGTATTAAAGTTAATATATAAAGTATGATAAAAATTTGGAAAATACGATAAGTATATTATGTGTAAATTCATTGTAAAATTAAAAAAAACAATTATCAAAAAAAAATTATAGTTCAGTATACATAGTATAAGCCCCGCAAATTGGTATTGTGCCCGGCCGCCATTTTAGTAACGTCAGCACTAAATAGACGTTGACAAAACTGTTGGCAGAGTACGCGTATCGAGTATTGAATAATTATTACTATATCCACAAATTTTGGTCGCTGACTGTATATTTTCCTGTCATCCAACGTCACGCCAATGTTAAATGTGACAAGGTTCCAGCGCAATAGCAATCTGCGGGGGTTATATTCAAAATATCTTCGAATACGTAGTTAAGTATTTATGTAATAACTTATTAAACAGTGAAATTATATTTTTATTTAATTTATCTACCCATTTAAACAAAATTTGTTTTTTTAATCTTCAAAGATTATATTTGAAATCATACTCGGGCTCAGACACATTTTGTCAGATTGATCTGAAAAATTCAGAATCTGAAAAAATCAGAATGTGTGTGGGGAACAGGGAAATTGTATGCATTTCTGGACTTTCTGAATTCAGATGCTGAATTCCGGCGTTCATTCCGGCTGTGTGAGGCCGGCCTAAGACTGTTTTTTGAATAACGAGTTTGGTAAACTCCAACATAAGTCATCCGTGGCTCAAATTATTGCACTACTTCCACATCACCGTAGCGAAATTTTTGCATCACTACTGCAACATTAGTGGAAAAATTGGCGGCTTCACCCATATACTGTTCATTTCTGAACGCAACGACACGACACAGTAGTGTGCACACTCACCGTCACGCCAGTAAGCGCCACAACACGCCACGACACATAAGTGTGGTTCCGGCCTATAGCTTCTTGGTCGCGTCATAACCCCCACCACCGCTCTGGCCAAGAAGGTTACAATATAAACACTGGAGAATTGCGAACGCAAACAAAAAGTTGAAGCAAAGAAATTTGGCCTGAAATAGGTCTGGATATTTTTTCTATTTATCCTCAACTATTTAAATAGAACGTGTGAGATGTGTATCCAGGTGAATGACCTTGTTTTCACTACATTGTTTTAGGCACAGTCTCCAGTGTCTACATAAAATATATAGATATAACCTTCTTGGCTCTGGCGCAATCGGTGCCGGAGCGATCGGCGCCACGCTGCGACACGACACGCCCTACAAGTGTGTCTCTAACCATACTAAATGTATGAAACCGATATTCTTCTGGCGCATCACGACACGCCACGACACGAAAGTGTGTTTCCAGCAACACGGCCGGAAACACACTTACGTGTCGTGGCGTTTTACAGTTTATATCGAACATTTGCGTCGTATAAATGTATATTTCATTTCATTTAGGTATAATTAATATAATCTTTTTATATAATATATACAGTGTGTCCGGGGTCGAACTAGCGATATTTTAGGGACATATTCTACAACTCATTACCTCTCTGAAAATACCACTTAATAGGGCCTGCCCCCCTCCCCCTCCCAGGGACAGCCATTTCAATTTGGTGTGCGTTTTTGTGGGTATGTGCGCACAAAAAATGTAATAACTCGAAAGTCTGCTGATGCACAGGTCTTCAAATGACCTTATTCGATTGGATACAATATTCTCCATCACTTAATACCAAACAATAGTGTAAAATGTTAAAATAACTCGATCAAAAATGCTTTGGAATAAAAAGAAATTGGTCAAAAATATTGAAAACTACAAGTTTTTGCTAGATTTTGCAAAAACGAGGTCATTAAGACCACATTATTAAGTATTAAATCGACAGCTTTTGAGATAAGCAACAAAACGACATTTGACTGTAAGTTATTTACTTTTGGAGATATTATTGTTTAAACATAACTTAACCGCGAGCGCGTAATTTCTTATGTTATTCGAATGTGGGTTTCCATCGCATACCTCGGGCGATCAGGTAATAATAATATTGTTTTTGATTAGTCAGTGAATGAACACTAACACGTTGCCGGATTTGAAGGAGTTTGTTTAGCCTCCCCTTGAATAACCCTATGTCAAAGCTATGTGGAAATACCTCCAAAAGGAGTTGGTTCCACAGTTTTTGGGCGGAAGGAATGACCTCGCGCAACGCTTGGTTGATGTATGCCAGTGATCCAAGTGGTGAGGATATTAGCATTTTAGGTGGCGTGCGATGCGGTGCTGGAAATAAGTAGGTGGTATTAGGTCGAATAACTCTTCAGAACATTTGCCGTTATAGAGACGATAGAATACGCAAAGGATTAAGGAAGCTAACATCCCTGCGAACCTCTAAGCCCTCCAATGAGCTGGTTGGTTTGGGATTGCCCACCAGTCGAACTGCCCGCTTCTGAATCCGGCCAAATGGAAGGACTTGGTATTGGGGTGTTCCGGCCCACAGGTGTGAGCAGGCCATATGCAGTCTGACTTGAGATTTATAGAACAAGAGCCTGTGTTCAGGCGTAAAGTAGCGCTTTGATCTGTAGAGTACTCCAAGCTTTTTGGAAGCTAATTAAATAGCTTTACCTTCCAAGTGTGTTCTCAGTGCTGTTGAAAGAGGTAAGAGGAAAGTTCTGAAAGAGAAGGGGTGTGGTAAAGGGGTATTCTTAGCGGTGAATACGCAAACTTGGGTTTTTGAGCGGTTGTATTGCACTATATTTTGAGTGCTCCATTCTGAGATCCGCTCTAAAAATGTCTCAATTTCAGACACAAGTTTGACTCTATACTCCTCCAGCTTTACGCGGGAAAGATGTGCGTGGCCTTTGCATAGGACATCACCCGTGCTGGCATCCACACAGCAATGGAATGTGTTGTCATACAGTATAATATCATTGATATGCATACTGCATACAGCATGAACATTGTGGGCTATAGCACAGTACCCTGTGGAACACCAGCTTTAATGGGCTTAAGATTGGAGTATAATTGAATCCTATAATCGTTTGACTGATAAATAAGATCTTAAAATAATTGTATTTAGTAGGAATAATCTACTTCTAAAAGAGGCATAGAATATTAATTAATGTTTTACAGACTACAATTTCATAAATTTATAAAGTTTAGGAAGATAATACAGGTATCTATCTAACATTATCTAGAGATATTTACACTGGAGACTGCATCTAAAACATTGTTGTAATGTTTTCGTCACAGTCTCCAGTGTCTACATTTATACAGTTATAACCTTCTTGACTCTGGCGCAATCGGTCTCGGGCAGTCGGCACCACGCCATGACACGACACGCCCTACAAGTGTGTCTCTAACCATACTAAATGTATGAAACCGATAGGCTTCTGGCGCGTCACGACACGCCACGACACATAAGTGTGGTTCCGGCCTAATATATTTTTTCTCAACTTTTGTCTTTTCATCAATTTATCTTAGCAGTTTTCCATATAAAAGTAGCAAAAATGAGTGGTTTAGTAAGAACAGCGCACAGAGTTATTCAAACATGCGTAAAAAGTACGGGTATAACCGGTGCAATAGTGTCTCGCACGCAGACTCCCGTCAAACGTGACTTCACGAGAGGGATATGGCACATGAGCTGTTCCACGAGGATGGACAGCACCTCGGCATCCTCTAGCCTCCTCAGCAAACATTCCAACACCTGCAGCTGCGGCTGTGGCCTCAAAGCGCTTCACACTAAAGGTAGCGTTCATCGTTTGCCAAAATTTTGAGGTTATGTCATCATCCCTGATGAAAGATCCTATAAAGTCTTAAAATGTTTTATGTACCTAAATTAAAGTTTCTCTATATCATAATGACGATTCTAAGTTATTGGAGAACTAAAAGTGTTGCATTTATTGCATGATTTTCTTTTTGTAATTTTTTTAACCTAAAATTATTTTGACAGATCAAAAGGATGAAAAATCTGTAACCCCCAAACCCCTCGGTAAGCTACCTATCCTAGTCCTTTAGACAATCCTTTCCAACAGTATGCAGTATTATGTAGATTATGCCATTAAATTATACTATTGGTATGGCTAGAGTAGATTATTATGATTATCATTATTTAAGTTGCTCCAAAGCCAGTGTAAATATCCCTGCAACACAGTTATGCCATGATGCTGCCATTGGTATTATGGTGTAGTTTGCAGGGTACAGCAAAATAATATTTACATCCAGTAACATTGACATTTGCAGTGTTACTTCATAGGAGTATTAGACATTTCAATTAATTTAGACATACTTATAAGCTTAACTCTACTTGTTTCCTTATGTATTCCAACACTATACATTATTATTATTTTTGGTAGTGTAAAACTTGTATTTTAGTACAGTAAAACCACTTTTACGAGTTCAATTGACAATATTTGTTAAACACCAAGTATAGGTTTTATCTTGATCTAAAATAACTATCGCTATAGAGACTTTTGCTATCTTGTTCATAACTGAATAGATATTTTTGCTACCAATAAAAAATTACATCTGAGCAAATGTAATTGTTGTATATAAAAGTAATAAAGTAATTGACCTGTACTTGAGTAAAGTATCTATACTAATAAATAAAATTGAAGTGTCTGTCTGTAATTTCGAAATAACTACCACATATTAAGCTCATATGGTTATTTGAACGATACCATAACTGAATCACACGTTTTTAAAATTTTTGTCTGTCTGTCTGTCTGTTTGAACGGGCTAATCTTCGGAACGGCTGAACCGATTTTGACGGGACTTTCACAGACAAGTAGAGGATTAACCAAGGAGTAACATAGGCTACTTTTTAACCGACTTTCAAAAAAGGAGTTGTGTTGAAATCGGTAAGTTAAAAAACTCCCTGATAGGTATTTTCGCTGCGCGCGACGGCCGACGCTCGCGCTGCACGGAACTCCCCGCGCCGCGCCGCGCCGCGCGCCCATGCGCCCTGCGCCCGCCGTACGCGGTACCGCGGTACGCCGCCGCGCGGCGGGGGGCGGGTGGACCAGAAATCTAACTCAGGATTTGTGAAAAACCGAAATTCACGCGGGCGAAGCCGCGGGCAAAAGCTAGTTTTAAATAAAACAGACAGATGCAGATATGCTTCTATGCAGTGATATATTATACATGTTAAAATTATATAGTCAGGCCTAATTTAAGGTTTTAATTAACCTCACTATTATTTAACTGAATTTATGATAATAATTAATTATGATTGAGTTTAATTTAGTACTGGCAAATACAAACTTATTATTTAAAGAATGGAATTTCTATTCTGATCCTAAACTTAGGTATTATATATTCTATTTGCTTCATAATTTTTATTTTTTACAGGGGAAAGGGAGCTGGTGGAGTTTTTGACTGAAGAGATAGTGGCAGAGCGCAAGGCACAGAAAGTGAAGACTTTGCCCACTGAGGTTAATGGGTTTGTGGTGAAGGCAGACGGTGCTGAGGTTACCCTCACCAAGCAGCTGAAAGAAGAACTGTAAGGGTTAATTATTTTTAGTTTATGTTTAGAAATTATGTTTAGAATAACATACCGGTTATATTAACCGTAATCAAAGGTCCCGGCTGAATGCTATATGACTGCTTTATCAAAAACTTTGCTTTTTACAACATTGGTTACTTCGACATACCGCATTAAGCGACCACATTTGACCAATGTTTTCGGAGAATTGTATCTCTACAGGTCGTTCTACAATGACCAGCTTATATGTATTGTAAACAAATTTGAATAGGCATAGTATAATGGTCAATGGTTATTATCGTAAAAATAAACACATGTTGAGTTTAGGGTCTTTTGTAATTCTTAGAAAACAAAACACGTGCATGCCATAGAGTCAAGGCACAGTTCTTCAAATTTCTTCAGTCAGTTTCTGACTTTTGTGAAACTTTTAACCTGTCGGAAACAAAAAAAAAAGCAAATTAATATCGAAGAAAAATCGCGTATTATTTCCAAGTTACGAGTTCTAAACAAAGACTTAGCAAAAGAATATGGTGTTGTAACTATCGGTTGTTATAACTATCGGTTTTTACGACTTAATATGAGTAGTCTCTTCGATTTCGTTATAACAGATTTTGACTGTAATTACTTACAAAAACTTAAAACAAACTATGAGGGTTCCAAACACACCCTGATCTGAGAAGAGATCTGATCACAACAAACTCAGCTAGGTTTTTTTTTATTATCTTACAATATGGTTTAGCCTTCCAAATGATTAGAACTGTTGGCTTTTAGAGCAATCTATGTCTATGGTTTTTTATCACTAAAACAATCATCACTTTAAGTAATAGTTTACCTATCTTCGTTTCCCAAAGTGGCTCCCTTACACCCATTACATTTATACTTATAACATAGATAAAATATATTTAAAACTGCAATCAAAAATAATTTAAAAAAAAATTATGAAAAAAAATAAAGATTCAAGGGATGTGGTGTTTATCGCAATTCTCTCATTTCCAGAGTAACAGTAACATTCAATGTCAACCACACGGTTGACACGGAGGACTTTGGCGAGGACGCCCAGCCGGAGAAGCAGGAGTTCTCCGAGATGCGCTCCAAGCCACAGTTTGAGGTGGACCTGGTGCGAGGAGACACCACGCTGGGCTTCACATGCTCTTTCTTACAGGAACCGCCATCCACTAATGCTGATGAGTACAGTGAGTGATGTTAAATTATAAATTAAAAATTTAAAAAACCCCCGACATTCGCTATTTTCTGGTGGCGGACATCTTGGATTTACATAGTGCTATTCTACTAGTCAAGCCCTTTCATTTGATACCCATATTGAGGGAGTTGTGATAAAATATGTAATCCGCCATTTAGTAGCGGCGGCCATCTTAGATCGATTTTCATCAAACATAGCTAACAACACTCGACTAATTCACTTTTCAAACAAAAAAAACCGCATTCAAATCGGTTCACCCGTTTGAGCGCTACAGGGGTACAGACAGACACTCACACATACACAACGTCAAACTTAAAACACCGCGACGTTTTGGTTCGGGGGTTAAAAACAGTTTATTTAATTAATTTTATACCTAAATATAAATGCTAACAGGCACTAGAATCAATTAGTTTCAATATAAAGCATCATGCCAAAATTCTGAAATTCATTAGCTGGACATTTGTGAATGTTGAGAATACCATTTTAAATTAAAAAATCGTGTTTCATTTCAGATGACATTTTCGGAATTGATGAGGTGACATTGTACAAAGGAGAGTGGAGTGACAAAGTGTATGCGGTGGCCGGCGACGTGCTCGATGGAGTAAGTGATCGAATACTATACAATACAATACCTATTAGTTACTTCTCCCATGTAATTATTGTTTTAAATTGTTAGTTACATTGCTTCAGTGGTAAGCGTTCGTAAGAGACGCGAACTGTGATTCGGCCGCCACTCTATTCAGTTGGTGTGCCTTGAACCTAACTTTCTATCATGTTTTATAATATAGAAAAGCTTTTTTTATACTTTTCAAAAGTGATAATAAAATCTAAAACTAAATAAATTACCTATTTATGTTAAATGTATAAGCAAAATATATTTATAGGCCCTATTTTAGCCAAAACTAATAAATCACTTTTTTAAAGGATAAGGCTAATCACACTAATATTACAAAGGCGAAAGTTTGTGTGTCAGAGTTCCCTAGGGATTTAAAAAAATCTAAATCCACACGGACAAAGTTGCGGGCATCATCTAGTAAATTATATATTACACCTTTAAATAAAGTACTAAGAACAAAGTAATGTGTATTAAGAATGTATAGTTAATTGATTTTCGCTATAATTCCATATGGTTCTCCTGGCGTAGTGGTGCGTAGTCTCGCCTTGATCGCTCAGGTACCAGGTTCAAATCCTAGTCCGCCAAACCAATGTTTCCCCATAATCGCCATACTTGACCTACACCCTATGGTAGGTTTCAGGTGCCAAATATGGGGTAAATCAATGCATGGATGTGAAGCTTTCGCCTTTCATGTGAAGGGTGTATTCATTGAAATGTTACATTTAAATATTTTATCATTTTCGACATAAAACAATAATAATCATAAAATAATAAATTGACATAAAAGAGTTCTGAAAATTTAAAAAATAACTATAATTATTAAAAGCTAAAACTTGTTATAATTAATATTATATTGGTTACACTAATATTTAAAAAATTAGAATTTAGTGCTTTTAAGTTTTTTATTTACTTAAATGTTATTCAAACTTGTCTGAGAATTATATAACTTTTTAAGGTTTTTATTTTATGTTTCGTTTTTATATATAAAAATTATACATAAATATTCCAGTTAGAAAAATTTTGACTATGTACCATAAAAAAGATAGTAAAAATCAAATGGTATCATGTAGACGCATTGTCAGCTATGCTCAAATAAATGTTTAGCATAATTAATTTTACATATTAAAAACTATAAAAAAATTTGTCCTTCACTTCACATAAATATTAATCAAATTAATTTCCTTTCAGTACCTGTATGATCTACTGATGAATCTTCTAGAAGAGAAAGGCATTGGCAATGAGTTTGTGCAGAAGTTGTCCGACTTCAGTACAGCATATGAACACTCAGCATACATAAACCTGCTCGAAAGCATCTCCAAGTTCACAATTGGAAAATAATTAACAATTAGTTATTTTTAATTCTAGATTGATACCAAGATATCTGTGACACCCTATAAAGAACTTTGTAAAAGCTAATAATGTTTAGCTGTTAAATTGTTTAATGAAAGAAATTAGGTTCTTAATAATTTCATAATTTCAAGATTCTTAAACATATTTTTATGAATTCTTATTCATTTGTAGTCGAATTAGTTCTGTTATAATGTCGCGATTCAATTTTTAAGTGATATTTGCCATACATTTAATTTATCATTGATAATTGCATAACTGTTTATGCATAGAATACTTTGGTAAGTGTAGATACTGTTTTCTGTAGTCTGAGTGAGTGACATGATACAAAAATAATTATTAAGAACTTGACTTTATTATAATTATATTTGCGTTAATTTTTCACAAGTTTTGTTAATTAATATTGTTCAGTTTTTTTATGCGGTTTCACAGATTGGCGAATTTATATTGTCAACAAAAAATTAGGCGAGGCATTTATTTTCCTCTAGGATAGCTTTAAAAAATGTTTAGTTTTTAACAACTGTGTTGTTTAGTGTTGAATGTGATTTCTGTTTAGTTCTGAATAAATGATATTCAAAATTTGTGTAATTTTTTTGTAGGTACCTATATTGAGTTCTTGTTGAGTGCATGAAGTATAATTTCATTCTATTATGAATCTATTTTTCTGCCTTCTTCATTACGTTTAGATTTCGTGATCAGTTAGTGACGATTTTAAAAAAGTAAAGTAAGCCTAAGTAAAATTTTCAATTCTTCTATACGTGTTTGTCACCTAACTCCTAAATGGCTGGACCGATTTGGATGAAATGTTGTGATTTCAATGGGTTCCTGGATGGTATGAAAACAATTAAACACGGTAGGTGGCGCTGATGTCGTTTACGTTGTGTGAGTTGCACAGAACACAAATACTCTCTAACGAGAGGTGAGTTGTGATGTGAGCATAGAAATAATAATAATTTATAGTGTCAATGGTTGTGAGTCGCATCGCACCTATCAAAGTGTAAACTATACAACCTTTTGATTAAAAAAAAAATAAACAACATTTGAACAGACCAATAGCGTTCTGGGGGTATTTTAAGTTCACCAATAGGATGCGAGAAAACTACATGAACATCGTACGAACGCTTGCCCAATCACTTTTTAGGGTTCCGTACCCAAAGGGTAAAAACGGAGCCCTATTAATGTCACTCGGCTGTCTGTCCGTCTGTCCGCCGGTCACAGGTCTCTAGCTCGCAGACGAAATGAGTTACAAACCTGAAATTTTGGTATTTGGTGTAAAACGTTGACCCAAAATCAAATATTGAATTAAAAATTGAATTAAATTATTTTTCAGGGGGGCTCTCATACATGAGAAAGGAGCCGGAAAAAATTTTTTTTTTCTTACCCAAGCTTGTGGGGTATCATTGTTTAGAGCTCATTGAGTAGAGTACGAATATATATTTTTTTAATTTTTTGCTTAAAAAGTAAGGAAATGGGGGGTCATCAAAATTGTCAATTTTAGACCATTTTTGTGACGGGGGCTATCTAAAAAACTAAACTAGTTAGGAATATGATATTTCGGTATATTATGTACTATATGCTCTATTTGTACAACAAATACTGAAAACAACGATTCATAAAATAGTTTATAAGCTGTGACCAAAACAAACGAACTTATTTTGCGTTTTTCTTTCACGGTTTCTTGCGATGTCTAACTCGGAAATTAAATATTTCTTAGACCCAAAATATTATATTGTTCATAATTATGTACGGAACCCTGAAAGAGCGAGGCCCGACTCGCACTTGGCTGATTTTTTGTTCATGTTCCTTCTTGCGTTAAAATGTCAATGTTTCAAACTGTCAACTGCTGTCAACTCTTGCTGTCACTGTCAACGCGCCAACCGGAGTGAAATCAGCTGAGTTTTATTTTATCTCTGCAAAATGGCTGACGCGTCGTCGTCGGTTCATGTGAAAAAAATACCCGATAATTTGTACGAGGTGTGCTTAACTAATTTAGTGAACTACATACAAAAATCAAAGTGCGAACGGAATGATTTGCGATCTTTGCCGGACAGCATCCTTATGGATGTTTATTACAAGGTGAGTGCGAATATTTTTATCTGCGGCGACATTAAAAATACACCGTTAGCCGTCCAATGTTGTTGGGTTTTCACGGTTTTCATGTGTTTAGGACAGTTCTTTGGGGTTTAGGTCGGCAATTTATAGTGCAGTTAGGGATATTTTTCTTGTTTTGGGTTCAGGGTCATGCGGTGGGCAGTCCTCGAGCGGTAATCAACGATCACTTTCACTGTTGTGGTGCGTTATTCGTCATACGTTAATCGTTCTTTGTTGCGAAACCCATCATGTTTTTTGTTTGTTTAATAATTACGTTTGTAATCCTTTCTCTTTTCTTGTATTTCAACTTGAAACATATTTTAGATAATGCCTACTAATGCAATAAAGTACCCTCTAATGTAACTATTTCTACAAATTATACATTAAGGTGTACAACGTTAATCAGTGATTAATTTATTAGCTAAGTAAAAATCGTGCGTTATGTAAAATATCATGATAACAGAATAATCAAACGTAACAGCTGAAAGCTCTAACTTTCGAAAAGAATTTTAAGAATAGTCTGCACCCACAAAAAATTAATGAGGGACAACAATAGGGTTATGAATCTCTTATGGAATTATCTTCTTCAGAGTGCTGTATTTTTAAATACTTATGGGTTGAAATATCAAAATGAGTATATTATTATCTTATTTAGTTATTATTATTATATTTTATTATCTAGTTATTTTTATCTGAATGATGAAATAAATATTGTGAAGAAATGACCAGCACCAAACTTTGGCAGCTACTAGGAGACAGATAAAGATTGCAATCACCCCACTAGGATTATAAATGTTCTGTGATCACCTGTCACCGTATATAATGAATTCTAGCTGTAGCTAATATAACAGGCAGTATGCCTTTGCCTTTCCCGAAAGGGATAAACCATAAAAAAAAGTAGCTAACATAATAGTGACCAGTGGTCAAGAGTACCACTGTCATTAGCAGCAAAGATGCACAGATGCCATGAGAATGCCATTATTTCTGACATCTACATCAATGATGAAACACAACTTCCATGTCAGTACAAATAAAAGCTTCTAAAAAGAGCAGAGATCACAAAAGATAATCCGTTTTATTTCTTTTGTTTTTAAAATTTTAATATTTTGATAGAGGAATTAAGAAATATCTGCAAAAATATTTCTTCTTCTTTACGCTTGAAATCCTGGGTCCATCAACCATTGAATGGATGATGGACAATTTGAACTAATAACCTTTCAGATTTAAGTAAGGCCATGGATGCCTTTAAGTCTTTAAAAACAAGTATTTTAAGGAAAAAGCAAAATTGCTTTTCCTCATATTATCAAATTAAGTAGTCTTTTACTATTATTTAAATTATTCACATGGGACTAGACTTGTTATTTAAGTTTTTGTCATAATTATCATTGTAAGTCATTGTATTCATATAAGGTTTTTTTCTTTCTTTTTTCTATATAAAACAAAAAAATATATAATTTTATTCTAGAACTAGGTTTTGCCCGAGACTTCACCCTCGTGAATTTCGGTTTTTCAAATATCCCAAAGGAATCGTGGATTTCCAGTTCCCGTTCCAGCTCCCTTTTTCAAATTTTATACCTACTTTCAAGGAAGTTTGCTATAGTACCTAATCTACCTATAGCTGTAATACTCGACTAAGCCAACTAGGCACCCAGAGTATAGGGGGCCGCATTCAAATCTGGTGCCGAGTTCACTTGGTTGAGTAGTAGCTGTAGATTGCTATAGCAAATTTTATAATTTTACTAGTGGACCTGGCAGACGTCGTCCTGCCCGGTGACATACCGACATCAGCGCCACCTATCGTGTATGCCACACCCACAGATCAATATATTATATTTATTACAAAAAATGTGATAAATGAAGAACCTCTCGACCGATTTTGTGCAAACTTCACATAAACGATCTACTAAATAATCCGAACAAAGCCTAAATATTTGGTTTGGATCGGTGAGCCCGTTCTTGAGTTATAAAATCACAACGAAAAGTGGCATTGATTTTTATATAATATATAGATTCTAGAAAGTGATTTTAATTCTTAACTACATATTGTAATGTGTTTGTGCTGCAATTTGCTCAGGTCCACAACAAACTAATTAAGACATAAAAACTTATCTATTGTTTATTGTCTCTTTTATTATCTGTTACCACTTTTATGAATCTCATTGTCATGCCTGTTATGCACTTAATGATGCATTTTAAAACTTGGAAATACCTAGGTACGTGATTATCTATGACAAAAAAAGTTTACATAATCCATACCAATATTATAAATGTGTTGAAAGTGAATCTGTCTGTCTGTTGCCTTTTCAGGGCTCAACCACTTGTGTCCACTGTAGCTTGCGTCCTGGAGATGGAATACAGATAATAATAGAATACTTTTTATCCCAAAATATAGAGACCCAGGCGATGTCTAATAAATTAATTAAATCCATGTAAAAGAGGCCTCACCTAATTCATCATAAAGTCATAGATCATGGAGTGACATAGACTTAAGTTTCCCATAAGCTTGAGTTTCCAATACAAATATCAAGCAATTTTTATAATTTAATTTTTTTTCTAAATCTTTTCTTCGCCACAATAAACTATTTCTGATCTAAATATTTCTCACCCCATTATATTTGTAAAGATTCGTATTGATATATCCATATAATTCAACATGTTTCTAAGATTATAATATTACAGTATTTTTGCCATGACGTGTAACATCTCAAACTTCTAGAGGCTTAAATACTGGTTGCCTTATGTACTGTCATTGAATTTATATCTATAAATAAATTGAAGTGTATCTGATTTCGAAATACATAACAGATAGTGCCTCTAATTAAGCTCATACAATTATATGAAGGACAACCATGACCCAAACACACATATTTTTTTAAATTTTTGTCTGTCCATCTGTTTGTACGAATTAATCTTCAGAATGGCTGACTTGGTTTTGGCGGGACTTTCACTGGCAGGTAGAGGATTATACAGGGTGAGGTCTAGACTACTTTAGTCACTGGAATATTTAGGGTACCTGCCCAAAAAATACTAAACCGTTGATATTAGGCATTATAATATGCAGGTTAATGACATTTACCTGTACAGCTTCAATACTGAACCGATTTTAACGAAATTTGTCACACTCTATCCTGGTAAAATTAAAGAGTACTCACAGGTTTTTTCAAAGCTAAATCCACGCGGACAGCATCGCGGGTATCAAAGAGTAAACATGGTGGAACAAGTATAAATTAAAAATTTAAAAAACCCCCGACATTCGACATTTAGTGTCAGCGGCCATCTTGGATTTGCAATAGTGTTATTCTACTAGTCAAGCCCTTTCATTTGATATTCATATCAAGGGAGATGTGAAAAAATATGTAATCCGCCATTTTGTAGCGGCGGCCATCTTGGATCGATTTTCATCAAACATAGCTAACAACACTCTCGACTAATTCACCTTTCAAACAAAAAAAACCTCATTCAAATCGGTCCACCCGTCAGAGCGCTACAGGGGAACAGACAGACAGACACACACACACAGACACGTCAAACTTATAACACCCCGTCGTTTTTGCGTCGGGGGTTGATAAATAAATAGGTGGGTTCAAAAGATCGCGTTAGTGACAGACAAGGCCTCCGAGCCTACGTTTAGATTGTGCAACAATTGCAGCATTCTATAGCGCTCTTTGTTGCACCAATCTATACCAATAAAACTTTTTAACATGTCCATTTGAGCCCACTGCGGCTAACGTCGTATTATGTTATAAATTGAGGCCTATTTACAATTCACATAATATTATACATAGTATATATACACATCCGTCATTAATGATTCGTTATCACTATCACATATGTGTGAAACGACGTCCCCCGCCATCTGTCTGTTCGCGATAAACTCAAAAAACTATTGAACGGATTTTCACGAGGTTTTCACCAATCAACGGAGTGATTCATAAAGGAGGTTTAGGTGTATAATTGGTGTTAAGGTTTTGTGTAAATCGGTTGAAATATGACGATGATTGCTGAAAATGTCGGAAAAAGTTAAGCCGCCTGGGAAAAAAAGGAAAATTGCCAAATGTTGCATTTATGTTGTAAACAGGTGTTGTTGACAAAAGTTTCTGTAAAGCTGGGTTTCCATCAAAGAAAAATTGCCAACTTTTGTGTTGTCAACACGTGTTGGTTACAAATGTTGGCAATTTTTCTTTGGTGGAGTCCCAGCTTATAACAGGGACTGCAAATAGTCCTCCTCCTCGAGAAGAATCGTACACTTGTATAAATTAAAAATTTAAAAAACACGACATTCGGCTTTTAGTAGTGGCGGCAATCTTGGATTTGCATAGTACTATTCTACTAGTGAAGCCATTTCATTGGATACCCATATTGAGGGAGTTGGGGAAATATATGTAATCCGCCATTTTGTGGCGGTGGCCATCTTGGACTGATTTTCATCAAACATAGCTAACGATCATTCGCGACTAATTCACCTTACAAACAAAAAAACCGCATTCAAATCGGTTCACCCGTTTGAGCGCTACGGTAGAACAGACAGACACACACACAAAGACACGTCAAACTTATAACAACCCGTCGTTTTGCGTCGGGGCTTAAAAAGAGGGACTGTAGGAATCAGCAGTGGCGGATTTAAATGTCAACAGCGCTCTAGGCAGCACATCATCGGCATTATCTTAATGTTTGGGTAAATTGTTTCAAGTTTTTTATTAACCCCCGACGCAAAAACGACGGGGTGTTATAATTTTGACGTGTCTGTGTTGTCTGTGTGTGTGTGTGTGCGTGCGTGCGTGCGTGCGTGCGTGCTTGCGCGAGCGCGAGTGCGAGTGCGTCTGTTCTCCCGTAGCTCTCAAACCGGTAAACCGATTTGAATGCGGTTTTTTGTTTGAAAGATAAATTAGTCGGCAGTGTTGTTAGCTATGTTTGATGAAAATCGGTCCAAGATGGCCGCCACCACAAAATGACGGATAACATATTTTTTCACAACTCCCTCAATATGGGTATCAAATGAAAGGGCTTTACTAGTAGAATAGCACTATTTAAGTAATAACTATGTAAATCCAAGATGACCGCCACCACGAAATGGCGAATGTCGGGGTTTTTTTAAATTTAAATTTATACTTGTATTATATTATTCCTTAGAATCTTTGGGTGTTACTTCCTCTGGCGGCGCCCCTTTGTAATCTCGCGCCCCTAGGCATGTGCCTAGTTTGCCTAAAAGATAATCCGCCACTAAGGAATGAAATACCGTGCTGCTTGCTGTCGCGATATCGACCCAGTGTGATGTGCAGCGTGCTACATAAAGTTCCTTCAGAATTATTCAGGTATTTCTCAGTGACCTTGTAAGTTCTATGCGATACAATCGTATTTTAAATTTCACGTGCATTACAAACTTGCAATAATAATTAAAATACCTTATCGCAATTTCATAAATCAAGTTTCTTTTGAGTTTTTAGGTGTCCTTATCGTCATGAAAAATCACGTTTCTTTTTTATTATTTTCAGAGATATTGGGTATCTAATTAACATAATTATACAATTAATATGCTTTTATTTAAGAAAAATACCTTTCTTTAAACAAACTGTTAAGTAGGTAGGTAGTAGGTACATATTAATATACTTAATTAAGATGCTTCCACGTCCTTTAATTATGTTGAATACTTAATTAAGAATTAAAAAATCTTTAAAAAAATCTTGTGCAATTATTTGAAGTAGGTACCTAGTTACTAAATTAACCCATCTTGCATAAAATTTTTCGTCAGATTCAGTTGTTTGCAGCTCTTAGAAATTCGTCTCACAGGATGCTAGTCTTAGGCTGAGATCTATAGAGCGAGCATACTTTGATTCTACTCAGACTTTAGACAAAGTTACAAGTATAAATTAAAAATTTAAAAAACCCCGACATTCGCCATTTTGTGGTGGCGGCCATCTTGGATTTACATAGTGCTATTCTACTAGTCAAGCCCTTTCATTTGATACCCATATTGAGAAAGTTGTGAAAAAATATGTAACCGCCATTTTGTGGCGGCAGCCATCTTGAACCGATTTTCATCAAACATAGCTAAGAACATTCCGGAGAAATGCACCTTTCAAACAAAAAAAACCGCATTCAAATCGGTTCACCCGTTTGAACGCTACGGGGGAACAGACAGACACACACACAGACACGTCAAACTTATAACACCCCGTCGTTTTTGCGTCGGGGGTTAAAAACAACAAAATTCTTTATGGACATAGATCTAGTCAGTCAGTAGAGTACGCTCCATAGATCTCAGGTTTAATATAAAGATGCAGCAAAACATTATCTTTCCAACGGAACTCGTTGTCGAAATGATCGGATCGCGAAGTTGTCGCGCCGTAATCACGAAAGGCTCTTGTCATGCAGATGGGCCCGCTCATCGAAAGTGGTTCTCCACTCTGAATACTGATCGATTGATCCATACATTCGCTTCTCAATTTCTCTTGGCATTAATACAAGAATATGGGAATAAGCGTGCCTACTTACCATCTGATGTAAGCATTTATAATTTTACTAAAGTACTAAGTAAGTAATCACCACTATACTCTGATTTCTAATTCCGTGGAATTCTGACGTTTCGTAATGTTACCAGAGATAAAACAATTCCCAGAAAAAAGATAAAAAATTCAAAACTTATGTAAATAAAAATCAACTGCCGCATGTAGATATGACAATTGCCTGGCAGACACTTTATGGTGATAATATCATTCGACTTCCATTTTTGAATAAATTTTTTCAATGTGCTTCTTTTGTTTTCTATTGCTGTTAGTGTGCACTTTCTAATTTCCACGTTAGTTTAGGGCGAAACGACTAATATTATTACGCGGCGTATGGCTTTTTATGATGACAGGGAATTAAAATAGTTTGGGGTAAAATCGTACTTCGTAGACGTTAACCATGTTCTTCATACAAATAACTCATCTGTAAATGACAATGACAGCTGTCAGAATTCCACGGAATTGGAAATCAGAGTATACAGCCTTTTAACTGCTGTCTGTTATTTTGTTTTTTTGAAAAATATTAAAGCAATTTGATTATCGCCATTTTGGCGCTGATTGCTAAGGAAAGTGAGAGTGAAGGTATTCGGAACTAATATGAATTGCGTTAAATTGTATTGGGCATTTGGGAAATGACAAAAGTCGGCGCAAGAATCAGATATTGAGAAGACTACATAAAATTATTCGATAATGGGTTATACTTAGTATGGTAATTTTATACAGAAGTTTGGCAAAAAAAACCTTTCCGTTACCTGTATAGTGTATACAAATTAGTGCTTCCAAAAATGTACATACAAGTTTATCTTCTTTGTCTCTTGGAAACCAGCAGGAAATGAATGGAAATGTTGCTTAAATTAAACTCCGATACCAGAATTAATGGCAACTTAGCGTACGAATTATTGCCGTATTATTCACGGGAAGGAGAAGATGTCTATTAGTTTGCGAATTTTATACATAACTAACGTAATTACTACGCACATACATTTAACAATGACGACAGATTTCCGCGATAAAAATTATCTTAAAGAAGTATTCGTGTCTCCAGAGATGTTAGTAGCCTGGTAACTAGCTCCTGGGCTTTTAAAGGAGTGTGTTGACTGGTGGGTCAATATTTTTTCATTTTCATCTAGGTATCTGTAATTCTGTATACTAAAATAAAGAGGTTTGTCCTGACTGACTGATGATCAACGCACAGCCTAAACCACTGAAGCTAGAAACTTTAAATCTTCACAATAGCTTCCTTTTGTGATGCAGGCGCACACTAAGAAAGGATTATTGCAAATTCCACTCCTAAGAGGGGATGAAAGTTTGTATGTAAGTTCGTCATTTTTCAAGTTATATCCATGAAAATCGGTATTTGTACTGTCGGTTAAAAATAAAGGAATACCTACGTGTATCAGGATTTTTGAAAATTCTACCCCCAAGTGGATTAAATGGGGGATGAATGTTTGCATGAGATTTGTATGATTTTTATTTTACTTTAAATAAATAAATAACTTATAACAAATAAATCACTTATATATAACAAAACTGTAAGGGGATGAATTTTGTACGTTTAAATATTTTGCTTTTAATCGCAAGAAGCATACATATATATGGAGAGTACAGACCTAAAATGTATTTATTTTAATTTTTGTCTGTCGTTATGAACGCGCATCACACTGCAAGTAATGAACACATTTTAATGCAATACCTCATTCCGTCTATGAGCTAAAGATCTGTGACATACGGATGGAGAGACAGACGGACAGACAGAGAGATCGCCGAGTAAAATGAATAGAGCTACGTGAATTACACCCTAAAAAGGATGAATGATACGGAACCCTAACAAGTATAATATTGTTATATATGAAAATAGAAAACCCGATTACGTAATATTTTTTTTTTCTCTTTCACGTATGATCACAATATTTTTTAGTCAAAATAAATATATTTTCTTAATCACCTTTTCAAACCCTTTAATTTGATACCCCACTCGATAGAATATGAAGAAAAAAAATTTTTTGAACCCCACATTATGGCGTCCAAAATTCGCCATTTTGAATTTTTCAAATCTTTATGTTCTTGTTGATACTCGCGCTGGCATGGCGGATCTAACGACGTGCCACTTATCAAAATCGGCCCACGCGTTTGATCTCTAGAGTGCCACAAATGAATAAACATTACCAAACTGATAAACACATTACCACTCCTGTGAAAAGGAACCCATATTACGCGACTCGAGACACCGGCCACTATGAAGTAACATCTGAAAAGTGCAGATTTTCCTAAGCATCCATATAGTACCATCAAGTACCATATCAGTATCAGTCCTTTACCGTTAGATTAGCGCGCGTCTCGGACCTCAGTTTACCGCTAGCGATTAGCATTTTTAGGTGAAGGCGAACAGCTGGTGGCCGTAATTATGGCACAGTAACTGTTACGCCATAATTATACTTATTTTTAGTGGCATATGGTTGGATATAGCTTTACATGCTGTACGGAGATTGGTGTTACTGGTTTACTGTTTGTCTGGCAACTCGTGTATGTCTAATGTTAACATAAAGGTGCTTCTCCACCTAATCTATTCGCCTCGATTGTTATTTTCAATCGATACCACATATCTCGATCGATGAGGGCGTACAAAAAGGGCACAATAAATATATGAGGTACAAGTCACGGCAAATAAGTCGACCGGTGACCTTCAATGCGCAGAAGTCGAAAATGAGGTAGGTATCTCGGGGTGTGAGGGGGTCGCGGGGAGAGCGTGGGGATCGTTCGTAAGCACTGATCAGCTCTCGCGGATCCCTCGTAAGCGCTGATTGGCTCTCCAATCGTATTGTGTCCCGCTCACTCGTACGCACTGCTCGTACGCACTGCAGTACTCGTACTGCGCGCACTTGAAGGTCACAGCTCGACTTACGTGACGGGGGTTTATACATGATTACATGTTTGTACAATTTGACAAAAAGGGGAAAAAAGGGCGCCACTAGCCCACTATCTACCACCAATTGATATTATCTTGAATCTAGCAACCCAAATGGCAGCAACCCAAAAACCACTTCTCGAGTAGAACTATTAATTTATTCACATAAAATCCATTTTGGACAATTTAGCAAATGTTAATGTTTACGAATTCAAAAACATTGAATGACACAACACCCACTCTTCAGCATTGACACTTGACAGCTACTTAGAGATTTAGCAAAGATTACTTTAGTAAAATTGGCACATTCTAACCGGCCAATTTCCTTTGTGCCTCCATCAAGTAACAAGTTACATTGGCGAAGTGCATTGTTGCTGGTTTGGCACTACAAAAAAAGCCAATGAATCGAGAGAACACGAAAGAAAAAAGTAAGCTCCGTTTTTAGGGTTCCGTACCCAAAGAGTAAAACGGGACCGTATTACTAAGACTACGCTGTCCGGCTATCTGTCTGTCTGTTTGTATGTCCGTCACCAGGCTGTATCTCATGAACCGTGTATCTCATGTACCTATTTCTGTTGCCGCTAAGTATAATAACAAATACTTAAACACAGAATAAAATAAATATTTATGGAGGCTCCCATACTACAAACGTGATTTTTTTGCCGTTTTTATAGATAATGGTACGGAAACCTACGTGCGCGAGTCCGACTCGCACTTGGCCGGCTTTTTATTCTTTTTGTCGAGATTACACACGCATTTCAGAAGCTCATTTAAAAAAGTAGGTAGGCTTGCGAGCAGAAAGACTTCAACCGCTTTGACCTACTCTCTTAAAACTGGTACGGCGCTTTTAAGTTTTGGGCCTGGTTTTTACGTCAAAGGAAGTCTCAACAGATTTGCCCTAAAATCTGAACGTTCAACTCCACGAAAGACTAGGATGTAGACAGACTGCCAGTCGACTTCAGACTTGCAGTTGGGAAGCAGTTCTATTGCAGTTGGGAAGCAGTTCTATTGCAGTTATTATATTTCCACTATCGTACGTCAACTGTACGCCCGCGTGCAATACGCGGTTTGCAGTTGCAGTCACGTAAACTGCATCCAAACATTTGCATTTTGCAATCAAACTATCAACTTAGTCATTCCTGTATGCCTATTTATATGGCTGGTAATTGGGATGTGAAACATATTCTTGTAATAAGGAGTAAGCTACCTTCTGGGAAGAAATGTCAATACAGAAATTTTTTTCTTACACCTCAAAAAATACAATATTTTGATTCCGGAAGAAATAAGATAAACGACATGAAAATAATCTGTTTTCAGTTAAGTATTAGAAAATACAGAAGTGTCTGAAATTACCCGTACCTGCTGTGTGCTGGACGCCTGGGGAACCCAAAGTATGCATCCCACGTGTCCGGCAGCCGCCCCGGCTGGGGCTCCCGCTCGCCTCTGGGCTGTCCCTCCAGAGGCTCGCGCTCTCCCGTAATTTTTTTATGAGGTTTTCTTCCTCCCGCGATGGGCATCGGTGCCCCCCGCCCCGGGGTGTCTCACCCCCAGTTTCATCCGCAGTGCCCTCTGCTAATCAGAGGGACACGCGGAGAAACCTCCCTCCGCCAGGTCATTGGCCATGGCTAACAATATCCCCGAAATTATTAACCATCTTACCGGGGTGCACCGGCCCGAATACTGCTCTTCCCCTCGGACGTATCCAAGAGGACCAGCAGCACCCAGGCACACTTGGAGGTTACCTGGCTAGCACCCCGAAATTACCCGTACCTAGTTAAAAGTTACCTAAAGGATTTCTCCACGTTCGAATGTCCGAACCTTCTGAAGAAGGGCAAAAAACCTCGTTAGAAGGCCAAAATTCCCTTTGTAAATTCTTATGTACCCTCTAAAAATATATGACTTTGATTTTAAGTTAAAGATAAGTAATAATTCTGTTTTACATATTCATTAAGCAGTTTATTTTATCTCTGAATACATAATTACCGAGCTAAGAAAATAATGTGGCGTATTTTTACCCGACTGGGTTATGTGTTTCACCTGTGTGTATGTATGTCCATTCCTATGTCCGCGTGTAACTAATAAACGGCTCAACGGATTTTGATAAATGATACGTCATTAGATTTGTCTTCATGACGCGAGTGTTATAGGGTACCTAAATTTAAAAAAAAATTAAAATGGCGGACTTTATGCGCTTTAATGTGCGAGCTGAAAAAAAAATTTTTCCTCAAGACCCTCGAGTGGGGTATCAAAATGAAGGGATTTAAAAGGCAAATACAAAAATGTATACAATTATATATTTGAAAATAAGTTGGAGTGATAAATCACAGAAAATGACCGTTTCCTATGTCAGTTCGTAACTACTCAACGACTCAACTTATTTTGATAAATGATACGTCATTAGATTTGTCTTAACAGCGCAAATGTTACTGGGTACATAAAATTAATAAAAATTCAAAATGGCGGATTTTATGCACTTTAATGTGCGAGCTGATAAAAATTTTTTTCCTCAAGACCCTCGAGTGGGATATCAAAATAAAGGGCTTTAAAAGACAAATACGAAAATATATACAATCTATGTGTTTGTAATCAGTTTGGAGTGACAAATCATAGAAAACAAAATAAATAACAACTACACTGTGAGTAAATTGGTGGTAATTTATTTAAGATCCCTTCCCACTCCACTCTACTACATTCCACATAATCCCCCCTACACCTCCCCCTTCCCATCAATTATTGTAACACTAATAATTTAACCTTAAATCGCCAAACACTAAAATAATACAATAATATTATGAAGGACCTTATTAAAGTTTCTAGTGTTCAACAGATGGCGCTAATAGTCGTCTTAAACGCGCTACTACCTACACGCGGAGTGACACAGGCCTGTCTCTTGTAAAAATATGCATCTAAAAATTTTTCATAGTTTTGCACTAAAAACCAAGAAATAAATTACGTAATTAAAAAAACTAACGAACTAATAGTCCTGAGTAGTTGGCTAAGTAATGCCCCCGCCTGCCATACATTTTCTAACATTAATTATGTTTATGATCTTATCAAATTCTAGTTTATAAAGTACAAAGCTTGTTTTTTGCTTTTCAGTTACCAGAACTAGTTTGTTTTACGCAGTCGGGTTTTTAGTTTTTTTAATTACGTAATTTATTTAAAGAATAAATCGCTTTATAAAATGAAAAGGAATAAGAAAAAGTTCTTAAATTAAAACCCGACTACGCTTAGTAATTTAATAATTATTTAGTGTAAAGCGCGGGGCAAGTAGCTAATAGCACCATCTGTTATGTCTATCCGAAACTAATTATTAAATGTAGAAAGCCGCGCGAAGTTCACGTCTCGATTTTTTCGTAAATGTAGCCTATGTCACCCGGACTGTCACCTATGACAACGAATCAATAGACACCTCATTCATCAAAATCGGTCCAGTAGTTTAGGCGCTACGGTGGTGCACACAGAATCTCATACAAAATCGGCCACAAACATACATACAAGACTGCTAAAATCATAACCCTTCCTTTTGGCTTTGCCGTAGTCGGGTAAAAATGAGTTGGTGGTGCACGACGCGGCACCTCATCTCGGCGTGGTTAGTCATCTCAAGTAACGGCGTACCGTAGCGTTACGGTACTTCATAATTTATACCAAGATACTTACCCAAAGAACAGAGCGGCTTTTTTGACGGCAAAACAATCATAGCAATTGGGTTTTTGTTGATATCATCTAGCGTTTTATAAAAAGAAATATTATCGTCTGATTTGTCTACGGTACTTCATAATTTATATCAAGATATACTTACCTAAGAAGCAGAGCGGCAATTTTGGCGGCAATAAAATAAAAATTAATAATTGGGCATATGTTTTGGATACCATGGAGCGTTTCATAAAACGTAATTTTATTGTGTGTTGATTTGCCGCTATTGCGTAAAGACGAGATGAAACAGGAATCTCTCATGTAGACTCTCGCCAATTCTCTATCTCTTATGTTCAGTCCAAGTTCAACTGTTCATGGATATATTAAACAATTGATCATAGATCGTTAAAGGCAAATTATTCGAATTGTTTAAACGAGCCACGCTACGATGCTTTAATTCGGGTGGGCGAGTTAAAATGCCGAAATTTCTTCCCGATACATTTGGTTTCTTCACGATGCTCACAGTCACGCTATTAACTCTACTGACTCAAGCGAAGAATAGCTTCTTTTTGTCCGTCATGTAGTCCTATCTGTTACTAATTTTATTTTGAAATATCTTTACATCCTACCGTCCACGGCCCACGGACCACCACCGCTCTGATTTTTTATCGATAACCACGAAATATGGAATTAAACCGAATTTAAAATTGTGTACAGTTAATTGTAAAGTTTTTAATTGCAATTGCGCTGACTAATTCTCGATTCTTTAGAGCACGACTCCGTTATCTGAAAGCGAACTAGGTTCGTTTACTTGTTTCTCTCCGAATAATAAAGTCTCTTATCTGCTGTTTTTTTACGTTGTTAAATTAAGTTTATACGTACCTACATATTTACTCAACCGATTTGCTTGTATACGTTTGACTGAGTGTGATCTATGTAATATGTATTGTTGAACAACATTTTGTTGGGTGAATGTGTCCGGAACGCAGTAAGAGACCCCGCAGACATACAATTTCAAGATGGCCAACTAAATCGCAGAGTATACTGATAAACACAGTGACTTATGACAACCCGCACATCATAATGACTGCCTCGTTGGTCTAGTGGTTAGCGTATTCGACTGCAGATCACGAGGTCCCCGGTTCGATTCCCGGGTCGGGCAAATAATTGTTAGGTATTGGGTTTTTCTGTCAAGAAATTCTCAGTGCCAGCCCGGAGTTGGTAGTTGGCGGTGTTTCACCCCCGTGCCTCGGAGAGTACGTTAAGCAGTCGGTCCCGGTTATTATCACTAATCACTATCATATAATGTGACAATAGTCGTTAAAACCCGCCAACCCGCATTGGAGCAGCGTGGTGGGTCTAAGCTCTAAATCCCTCTCTCCTATGAGAGAGGAGGCCTGTGCCCAGCTGTGGGACGGCTGAGAAGGCTGTAGTGGTGGTGGTGGCACATCATAACCAACTAAATCGTTCAACTAAATAATAGGACGACGATTGTATCAGAATCGAAATTCCCTTTCAATTACGTACAATTGTTAAAAACAACAACCAAAAGTTGGCCGATTAAATTGTGAAAGTTCGCGATTTAGTTGTTCGATACTCGCCCAACTTGAAATTGTATGTCTACGGGGTCTCTAAAGAGGCAAGTTATTCCTGCTATTCCTGCTTCATGCTTGTTGATTTTAAAATAAGATCCTATATGTATGAGTGTTAAGGTTGTTTCTCCATCTAATCGATTGGTCTCGATCGGCATGTTCAATAGATATACTAATATGATTCAATAGATATCAATCCATCAATATCGATCGGTAAATTGATAGAGGAATTGAATAAACTATCGCTGAATGAAGAACGACACAACTGTATTTGCGAAAGAAGCAGCACCCATTTGCTAGTGCATATTTGTTTAGCAGTTTACAGCGTCCTGGAAGTACCAGCAAGTCCTATGGATCCATACCAACTGCATTAGCAAACGAAGTCGCGACAAACTGTGGGAGTCTGATGAACAGACTTAGGAATTGAAGTTGAGCACGAAAGTGAACTACAAATGACGTTCCAATAAAGCGAACAATCATTTTATTAAAATTGTAGACAATTTACCGCTACCCGAGACGACCGACCAAGTGACTCATGCTCTTGCCAACGAACACGTATTCCAATTTATTATTCCCATAGCTTTGACTCGTCTCTGTGGAACTATATGTGTATGTATTTGTCATTTTAGGAGGTGCTTTGACTCATAGTTCTTTTTATATCATACTGTACAGTGTACACACATTATTTTACTTACTCATATTATTTACCAGATATAATATTATATTCTACAAATTTTTCGCTGCCTCCTGCTTACTACGGTCTCTAGGGTGTACGGGCTATTGGTCAAATTCAACCAACCCAAAAGTTATCCGAAGTTCGACCCTCATTCGAGGCGCTCTTAGGAACATTGCCTCCGATTTCCTCGAGCTATAGGTACATAATTATAATATCCGGCAGAGCTTCTGCGCTCGCCCAAACACCCCCGGTAACACTGTAGCCAGTGGCGGATTAGATGTCGACAGCGCTCTAGGCAGCACCTCATCGGCGCCCCTGATTGGCTGAACTAACGGCTAGTTCTGATTTTTTAATATGTTGTTAGAACCAATAAAAGTAGTGTATCCATTTGAATAGTAATCCAAGTTTGCAGCCCCGAAAGACCTGTGCTTACTTTGCAGCACCTGATTACTTAATTTTGATGCCCCTTGTAATCTCCCGCCCCTAGGCACGTGCCTAGATTGCCTAGACTCTACAGGATAATCCGCCACTGACTGTAGCGGCCAATATGGCCCACGCTATGGCTACGCGACTACGTCTTCTTAGGCGCTACGGTGTTGACAGACTGGTCAGTACGCTACGGTCTTGACTTGACTTGTGACTCGGTTGACAATCCGTCTCCACTATGCTACGTAGGTACACTCCGAAAAAATATGCTTTCATTACTTTACTTTGTTTCGATATCCGTTCATAACGTCTAATAAACTTAAGGTACCTTTTGTTTTAAAGGCTAAAACGGCTAAGGTAGCTGGTTTTATTTCCGCGTCGTAACTGTTTACTGGCTGCCAGCAGTCGACACTAAGGTCACTGAAAGACTTTGAAAGTTATAATTACGTCTTTCTACAACCTTCAAACACGAACAATTACCAAACTTCTACTGTTTCACTGGCGTTAGGTACCTACCTGTTACTTATGAATAGTTTATATTTGAGGAGGTTTTACAAGTAGAATTCTGTTGTAATTTTTTTTTTTATTTAACTATTTTGATAATTCTTGTAAATGTTTAACAGCAACATCTACATAAATAAACTGAGGATTCAAATTGGGTAGCCTACCCACCCGCTAACGCTACTTGATAAAAAAAATACCTGGACCGATACTTAGAGTAACAACATGGCCTGGAGAAAAGATTCTTCACTCATAATGGACGGTGAAGCATTCCAAATTTCTGGAAGGAGTCGGCAGTTAATAAATAATAACTTGTCTAAAGTATTAAGTAAATCTCGATTGTAGTCTAGAAGACGCAGCCTAGATGGCTATTTGTTTATGGGACAAGAGCCAGCCATGGATATGACGTGGTGGCTTTAGGCACCTTTATTAAACCCATACTCCTAATCGGTTTCTAAATGATAACTAACCAGAGCCACAGTTTCCCACCATATATTCGACCGAAATTAGAAACTATAATAAAAACCCAAATAGCCCGTGCCGAGAATAGAACCTGGATCTCCCACTTGTAAGACTACAAGCAGATTGCCTGCCAACCTAAAGAGACGGGCACACTAAGAAGAATTTTAAGTAAAAATGAAAGTTCTCAAATAACTATTGCGTAAGGTGGTCCTTTCGCTTTTTAAAGTGGATTTCTCCAACCAGTATACGATTGTAGTTTAATACTACAGTGTGGCAGTTCTAACGTTGCAAGTTCCATTGCAGAATGTCAGCCGATCACTTTCCCTGCTCAGTGAAACTGGTTGCTCGTATCGGTGTAAGTGTTACGGTCCCTTTCGCTTTTCAAGGTGAATTTCACCAATCATTCTGGCATTAAGGTCGTACTCGTCGTCGTCTCGACCATGGATGTCCGCTGCTAGACATAGATCTCTTGCAGGGATTTCCTAACTTCATGGTCTTAGGCCGCTTATGATCAACGGCTCCCTGAGACTAATTTGATCTGACCACCTCGTGGGGTCTCTAATGCGTGGTCGTCATTCCAGCACCTTACTATCCTAACATCTATCAGACCATTGAAGTCTGAGGTATATCTCTTGCATGGATTTCCTAACTTCATGGTCTTAGGCCACTTATGATCAACGGCTCCCTGTGACTAATTTGATCTGACCACTTCGTGGGGTCTCTAATGCGTGGTCGTCATTCCAGCTTGCTATCTTAACATCTATCAGACCATTGAAGTCTGAGGTATTCGGGTATAAACTTACATCATTGGCCACTTTCTTGCACTTTATAGCTTACTAGCAAAACCTTTCTGGTCAATTTACCGTATGGACTTAGGACGACTTTAGGTATCGACTTTGTTCAAATTGGCTCAGGTATTATTCGGGAGCAAGCTTATGTCACACCTTTTTAGATTCTAGATTCACACAAGTATTTAGAATCTAGATAGATATCTAACCACTTTGTAAATTAGCAATGCCAAATCAGGCTCCTCCTCCTAGCGTCGCTTCCTCCTTACTAACTCCTTGGCTCCTTGATAACACCTGATGATGTTTTGCCACCTCTTTCTCCGTTTGCCGACTGGTAAACACTATAGCTCGGAAAGTCAAGTGCTTGTTTCACCTGTGTGATAGTAGTCTCTATTGTCTTCGACGAGAAGAGATAATTTTCTCGAGTGTCGCATGCTGATCCACAGGTCCATCTGACATTTCGCGTCACGTCCGCGTGGCACTTTTCCTCGAATATTTCCTGTGAGTATGAGTTTTTCGTAAGTGAGGATGGAACCATTACACGAGTCCACCCACCACAAACACCCGACGCGACTCTGTCTATATTCTAGTCATAGAAATTACTATTTCATTCAACTCTACACGCATGGTGTGTCTTCGGGTCGGATCGCATTTTATACACGTTTCCATAAAAATGTCCAGACAGTTGTAGAACTCATTGCACTCCATTAGCATCTATCGGTTAAGATGATGATGATGACAAATGGACTGCTTTGACTTGTTAAATGCTGGATATAGAACTCTTGCAAGGATCACCACAGAATACGATTTTGTGCCACCTTGTGGGAGATCTTCCTGCTGCGTTTGTCAGTGCGGGGTCACCATTCGAGTATGTTAGGACCCCAACGGCTATCGGTTCTTCGAGTTACGTGCCCCTCGCGTTGGCACTTCAGTTTCGCGACTCTATGAGCTATGTTGGTCACTCTGGTTCTCCTAGAGATCTCCTTATACCTTGTTTGCTCCCGCAGGTATACTTCGAGCATAGCTCTCCATTGCTCGCTGTTTGATCCTGATCCATCCATTTGTAAGTGCTTTAAATAAATATAAGAGTGTCAGTAGAAAGCGAAACACTTCCCCTTAACAGTGTCGGATTGGCGGGCGAAGTGGCGGAGTTTCACTTTCGCGCGCTTATTACGTAAGCTGCGCGACCTCTGTCGCTTCACTGCCTGTGCGCCTGCCAAGTGCCATTGCAGACATCGTCAACATCGACACTTACAGCTTTTCATTAAGAGATAAATTAAAAATTAAAAAAAAACCCCCGACATTCGCAATTTTGTGGCGGCGGCCATCTTGGATTTGCATAGTGCTATTCTACTAGTCAAGCCCTTTCATTTGATACCCATATTAAGGGAGTTGTGAAATAATATGTAATGTAAACATAGCTAAGAACACTCGACTAATTCACCTTTCAAACAATAAAACCGCATTCAAATCGGTTCACCCGTTTGAGCGCTACGGGGGAACAGACAGACACACACGCACGCACGCACGCACGCACGCGCGCACACACACACACACAGTCGATTTTGCGTCGGGGTCAAAAAGGATCACACACAAGGGAACTAAGGGAACTACTTCTAGTTTTGGTCCAAACGAATCGAGGCCATTGTGAAACTAAGAACAGCGGTGACGAATCCTCGCGACCCATTAAACTACTATTAGGTTCCAATAAAAATGAGTTACGAGCAATCAGTGGTGCTATGCGGGCCTTATCAGCCTGTTATCGGTGCACCAATTAAGGCCAGCGCACACACGATACTATTAACATCGTCGATATGATCGTTAGATGGAAGTCAAAGCTAAGCCTGAACTCTTAAATCTTGTACCTACTTCAACGGCATCTCATTCTTTCTGATTTGATCACGTAGCGAAATTCTGCCCATCGCCCGCTGAGAGCACAATACAGGGTGACTGGTAACAGGATACATTCCTTGCAGGGGCTTAAAGTAGAGCTCATTTGCAACAAATTTTTTCATATAATGTCCTATCCGAAACTTAGTCGTTTCCGAGTTATTGAAGATTTAAGGTTTTTAGCAAAAAATTCCAGTTTTAAAGTTAAAATTAGTTGCTAAAGAAAATCATACCCGGTTTTGTTGTTTTTTTTATTGTTTTCTGATAGAAAAACGTTCAGAAACTCAATCAAAATCAAAATAAGCTAGAAAATACCGTTAACTTTTCAGTTAAGGCCTAAAAACCACGTATTATTTTTAAGAAAAAAATCGAATTTGATGAAAAGCAATAGTATTTCTAAAAAAAAATGTATGGAACGTTACGTACAAATTACTGAAATAACTTCCTTGATTCATTAGCTATCCAAAAAGGTACAGATGTCTACAACTTTTTTCAAAACCTCGATTTTATTAACAAAATTCTGAGGACTGACGAGTCTCAATTTGACCGGGATGGAATCACAAAGTATCATAATTTACATTATTGGGCGGCAAAATGAGAAAACCTAAAAAAGAAAAAGAAAGGGCACATCAACGGAGGTATTCTGTAAAAGTATGGATAGGATTAATCAATTAGACATCTAATTGGCCCGCATTTTTCCCTCAGAATTTAAAAAATACGAATTAGGTGAAAATAATATTATTTCTAAAAAAAAAAATGTATGGAATGTTACGTAAAAATTACTAAATTAACTTCTTTGATTCATTAGCTATCCAACGAGGTGAAGATATTTACAAAAAACTGCAAGAACGATTTTTAATTCAATTTGAAACTTGTAGTAGTTTAATGACTAATTGATTAATTTTAGGAATAACAATAAACTAACTAATAATTATTAGTAATTACATATTTTAGGTTCGCAAAAGAAAAACTAGTTATGATTTTAATCTAAATTTTAATCTTTATTTTATTCTAAATCTTAGTGTTAATCTTAATCTTAATCTAAATCTAATTTTAAACTTGCTCTAACTGTGAACCTCTTTGTCTGATACAAGCCCAAAACCTTTTTCGTATTTCCGTTTCAGTGACTCTTGTTGGCTAATTCTTACGTATTTCATGAGCTGCACGAAGAGTACTCGCGAAGCTCATCTGTGATAATGGGGTAAGCGTACATCAAATCATTCATGTGGCCCCAAAGATAAAAGTTTCAAGGCGTTAAATCTGGACAAGGAATAGGTTCACCTATCGTTATTGCAGTTTTTTGTAGACATCTTTACCTCTTTAGATAGATAATGAATCAAAGAAGGTAATTCAGTAATTTTTACGTAACGTTCCATACATTTTTTTTTTTTGAATTAATATTCTTTTCACCTAATTCGTTTTTTTTAAATTCTGAGGGAAAAATGCGGGCCAATTAGATGTTTAATTGATTAATCCTATCCATACTTTTACAGAATACCTCCGTTGATGTGCCCTTTCTTTTTCTTTTTTAGGTTTTCTCATTTTGCCGCCCAATAATGTAAATTATGATACTTTGTGATTCCATCCCGGTCAAATTGAGACTCGTCAGTCCTCAGAATTTTGTTAATAAAATCGAGGTTTTGAAAAAAGTTGTAGACATCTGTACCTTTTTGGATAGCTAATGAATCAAGGAAGTTATTTCAGTAATTTGTACGTAACGTTCCATACATTTTTTTTTAGAAATACTATTGCTTTTCATCAAATTCGATTTTTTTCTTAAAAATAATACGTGGTTTTTAGGCCTTAACTGAAAAGTTAACGGTATTTTCTAGCTTATTTTGATTTTGATTGAGTTTCTGAACGTTTTTCTATCAGAAAACAATAAAAAAAACAACAAAACCGGGTATGATTTTCTTTAGCAACTAATTTTAACTTTAAAACTGGAATTTTTTGCTAAAAACCTTAAATCTTCAATAACTCGGAAACGACTAAGTTTCGGATAGGACATTATATGAAAAAATTTGTTGCAAATGAGCTCTACTTTAAGCCCCTGCAAGGAATGTATCCTGTTACCAGTCACCCTGTATATTCCGCATTTATTTGTGAAGTCGCAATGATTCGGTATCTTCATTATATGTACTTATGGATTTGGTGAGGCGTTTTGATACCACGCATAAACATCAAATCAAATCAAATAAACTTTATTCAAAATTGGTACAATCTACACTTTTTGAACGTCAATTTAGGAACAGGCAATGGTGATAATTATTTACGGAAACTTAAAACTGAAACTACGAGGGTTCTAAACGCGCCCTGGTCTGAGAAGAGCCCACAACAAACTCAGCCGGGTTTATTTTTTTTATTATTATCACCATCTTACAATATGGTATAGCCATAAAAATCATCGCAAATGCAACTTACCAAAAACACAAATCAAGCACCGAAGTCCTCAAATGTGCTATTTTCATACCGCGAACGACCGATGTAAGTATGTAGATTCAACAAGACGCCAAAAACGAAGACAACGAAGAATTCGCGCAGTCGCTGATCGCCGATTCTTAAAGTATCGTGTGTACTTTGGCTTTAAAATATGTAGAATTTGTTGTTGTTCTAGCGAACCGGCCGCTGCATTTCTAAATAGGTCTCGTGCTGAATTCCGCAGACATTGATACCAATTGATTTATGTGGAACATCAAACGTAAAGAGGCCAATATACGTTGGCCAATAGCACTCGGCGAACATGTAAATAAGAAAGACGCCTCATAAGGGGCATATCGCACTAGAGTGGTATGCCCCATACAAACGCCGCTCTAGTGCGATATGCCCCATACAAAATGATAGAAAGAATATTTTGACGCTTTGTGCCGCGCAGTGCAGCGCCGCGTAAGTGCGGTTCGGCCCTTACGAGCAACTCATTCTGTTAGAAAAGAAGCAAGTCCTAGAATGCTAGTTATACCCTGATTTCTAATTCCGTGGAATTCTGACGTTTCGTAATGTTACCAGAGATTAAACAATTCCCACAAAAAAGATAAACAAGTATAAATTGAAAATTTAAAAAACCCCCGACATTCGCCATTTTGTGGCGGCGGCCATCTTGAATTTTCAATAGTGCTATTCTGCTAGTCAAGCCCTTTCATTTGATACCCATATTGAGGGTGTTGTGATAAAATATGTAATCCGCCATTTTGTAGCGGCGGCCATCTTGGATCGATTTTCATCAAACATAGCTAACAACACTCTCGACTAATTCACCTTTCAAACAAAAAAAACCGCATTCAAATCGGTCCACGCGTTTGAGCGCCACAGGGGAACAGACAGACACACACACACACACACACACACACACACACACACACACACACACACACACACACACACACACACAGACACGTGAAACTTATAACACCCCGTCGTTTTTTCGTCGGGGGTTAAAAAGTCAAAACTTATTTAAATAAAAATCAACTGCCGCATGGTAGATATGACAAATGCTCAACTTCATGGTGAGAATGTCATTCGACATCCATTTTTGAATGAATTTTTTCAATGTGCTTCTTTTGTTTTCTATTGCTGTTAGTGTGCACTTTCTAGTTTCCACTCTTGGTGTTTTCTATTTTAGGGCGAAATGACTAATACTATTATTCGGCATATGGCTCTTTATGATGACAGGGAATTAAAGTAGTTTGGGGTAAAATCGTACTTCGTAGATGTTAACCCTGTTCTCCATACAAATAACTCATCTGTGAATGACAATGACAGCTGTCAGAATTCCACGGAATTAGAAATCGGGGTATAGTACTTGTGCGGTTTCTTTGCCAACAGAATGTTCCCCATTGCTTCCGTATACCACTAATGCACCACAGTTACACACATAATTAGTTAGAAACGCATACCTTACCTCTTTATTCGAGAACGGTGTTAATGGCCGCCTTATGAGCTAGCAACCTGATGTTGTGGTTACATAACCTTACCAAGAGATTTCTATTTAGACGCCTGTGCTCTGTACCTAGTAGGTACGTATGTGCTAAACATAGGACCTGTTGAATGTCAGGCGGTGAATCTTACCGTTCAAGTTAAAATTGCCCACCAAATAATCTAAAAGATTGAAAGTTAAACCGACTTCACCACGCACTTAAAAGTCCATATCTCGAAAACTAGTAAGCAGATTTTGATGAAACTTTCATTGTTCTCTATGTTGGAGTAAATGTAAGCTAATAAAACTTACAACCGCACTATTCACCCCTACGATTTTCGGAAGGTCCCCTCGATTTCTCTGGTCTGCCATCATCAAACCCTGATTTCCTTATGATGGGACCACCTTTGAAATATCTTCTTTCCAACAAAAAAATAATCATCAAAATCGGTTCATATACGACGAAGTTATCCGCGAACACTCATAAAAAAGCATATATACGGTCGAGTCTACGGTCGAATTGAGAAACCTCCTCCTTTTTGAAGTCGGTTAAAAACAAGGACAAGTCAGCATACCTTCATGGCTCTCCATGTGATGATCGACTACGGACGGGTTCTTCAGGCGTCAGGAGTTTATGATAGATGTTGATAGTAAATGGTCCAACCATTAATAAAAACTATTGGTCCATATATATGGTATATCCATATCATAGATGGGAAGTTTTAGGTTCGATTCCTGGCAGGGACAATTTGGGAATTCATAATTTGGTCTGAACTGGTGGGATGCTTTAGCCTTTGAGAACCTCTTCTTTTTCTTCGTAGGTCAAAAAGTTACCCGATCATGGGTATGTGTTTAGTAAAAACTGCGATACCCCCGTCCAGGTTAACTTGCTTCCACTTTATACTGCATCGTCACTTACCATCAGGTGAGATCGCAGGTTTACTTGTAGATGGATAAAAAGTTATCTTTGAATGGTAATAATTTTCCGTGTAACTAGGTAGGTAGGTAGGCGCATTGGTATCTGGCACAGGTCGCAACTTCGCAAGTGAACACTGGGCGTCACACGCCGTGAGACGCGTTCCCATCACCGATTCCGCTAAATACGGCTAGATTTACTGTCGGTCCGTTTGTCCGGGTATGTGGGTCGGCTGCATTATAATGGCGGCAGTACACGCACCAATCTGTCTGCAGTCTGCATTTCAACTCATAGTACCTACCATATGATCGCGACCTTAGAATGCATTCTGTCAAGTTTCCCGTGTATTTGACAGACAAAAAAGTTCGCTATGAGTATACAATCATAACCTAAATAAGGTTCGCCGCTTAGTATAAGATCTATAGAGCGTACTCTGACTCTACTCAGTCTCAAAACAGCGTTAAAACTAGACACATTTAAGAACTGATAAGAAAAGCATTGGAGGATCATACAAATTAGCACAATACAAATAACAATAAGTAAAAGTAAACAAAACATTTTCCCGGACTCTACACTCGTTAAATGTCAATGGTAATTTCCAATGGGTCTTATCTTAAAATAAAATATAGGTACACCCGCTTGCATAAAATACGCAGATATTACACATGCGCAGTTGAGAACGTTAAATAATCTTGGAATATATTGGGAATGTAAGGGTTGTCCGGATGGCTCCGACACAGACTTCAATCTAGTCTGTGTCGGGGCCATCTGGAGCAGGTAAATCGGTACGTGTGTGGCGATGTTAATACACTGCACGTCTAGACTTCCTCACGGCCTCGCCTAGCCTAGGGCATGATAACCTGGTGCCTCGCTTGTACAGTTGCGCACACATGTTCGACAATGTTATTCTTGGAATATATTGGGAATCTAAGGGCTGTCCGGATGGCTCCGACACAGACTTGAATATAGTCTGTGTCGGGGCCATCTGGAGCAGGCAAATCGGTACGTGTCTGGCGATGTTAATACACTGCACGTCTAGACTTCCTCACGGCCTCGCCTAGCCTAGGGCATGATAACCTGGTGCCTCGCTTGTACAGTTGCGCACAAATGTTCGACAATGTTATTCTTGGAATATATTGGGAATCTAAGGGCTGTCCGGATAGCTCCGACACAGACTTGAATCTAGTCTGTGTCGGGGCCATCTGGAGCTGGTAAATCGGTACGTGTGTGGCGGTGTTAACACATGCACGTCTAGACTTCCTCACGGCCTCGCCTAGCCTAGGGACACGGTAACCCGCTGCCCCGCTTGCACAGTTGCGCACACGCTTGTTTTTTATTACGGAGATCGCTTAGCACTTGGCAGCTCGATTACGGTTACTAGCTAAAGTCCGAGTATAAGCATCCGAGTATTTAAGCAGCATAAGATTGCTGCTTAAATACTCGGACTTTAGCTAGTGACCGGATTAAAAAATCACGAGAGGTGTTACAGGGTTAACTGGCTACGTGTCAAAATCCATTTAAAGGGTGGTGGTAGACTTTGAGAACAGAACAGACAAGTATAAATTAAAAATTTAAAAAACCCCCGACATTCGCCATTTTGTGGCGGCGGCCATCTTGGATTTGCATAATGCTATTCTACTAGTCAAGACCTTTCATTTGATACCCATATTATGGGAGTTGTGAAAAAATATGTAATCCGCCATTTTGTAGCGGCGGCCATCTTGGATCGATTTTCATCAAACATAGCTAACAACACTCGACTAATTCACCTTTCAAACAAAAAAAAACCGCATTCAAATCGGTCCACCCGTTTGAGCGCTACAGGGGAACAGACAGACAGACACACACACACACAGACACGTCAAACTTATAACACCCCGTCGTTTTTGCGTCGGGTGTTAAAAAGAAATTTCAAAATTATTGGAGTTTAGGAGTTTCGGAAAACCTTCGAAGATTGTTCTGATTTTAGTTTGAATTTCCTTCCAGAAATTTCAAGAAAAGTATTTTTTTCTTAATTAACATTTAAAATTTTTAACCGCCGAGGCAAAAACTATGGGACTATTTTATTTAAATGATATTTTTAGAGTGAATCTTCTTTACAACTTGTAGGTACTAATATTATTAGTATGTACCTACAAGTGTTATCTAAACTACTCAGAATACATAATATTATGTAGTAGTGTAGGTAAACACTCAAACAAAAATATAATTAGGGTCCTATCACTAATGAACTATTTAAAAAATAAAATACATAAGTAGGTACTTTAGATATAATAATTTTATTAGGGTAGATAGATATTAGTAAACAAAACAATGGCGTCTTATCAGCCACGACACGGATGTTAACGAAATTGTATGTAGTTTAAATAATAAAAATAAAATTAATAACAATTATGTTATTATCATTAATAATATTACAATAATAAAATTTTATGTCAACGAACTGGTCCACGACATCCTAGAAATATTACAGAAAAGGAAGGAAGTTGAAATTGTGGTGTTTGAGGTAGACTATTTCAATACAAATGTCAAATTGCATGGCAAAGGCATCATTAAAAATGATATGATAAAACTTATTGCATTGAAATGATATTTCATTAGCAGCTTCATTAAACAGCGTCCTATTTATATGTATATCCTTTGCGTAAGGTAAAGAAATTCTTTTATCCTATCCTCCAGGTTTAGGACACATTTTAAATTACATACCTACATGATTTCTAGTTTCGGCAGAATCTTTAGATTTGCTACACTTGGCGCCATAGTAACTTTTGTTCAGTTCGAAAATACCTATTCAACGATGAATTCACGTAGCAATTGGAGTGTAGGACCAAAGTCTATTCAAATCCTGGGCCATTCTTAAAACAGCAAGGTTATATTTTAATAACATTATAAAAATTTCTTGATAAAGCTACCCAAGAGAATCTGCTTTCCAAACCCGTGGTAAAGTTATACTACAAACAGAATAGAATTTTTGTAACCGCGACCTGTAAACAAAATAAATGACGAGGTTTCGCTACAAAAATATATTTTGACTAGCTTTTGTACACTTAGTAGTGAATTATTTTCACAATAATGATTAAGTTGACACACTTTTTTACTTTTAGGTTAAAGATCGTTATCTAGATGTTAAATCTGATAACAAAACTTGTCCACATAGTCTACTAACCCTAAATCGGTAACATAATACTTAACACAGTCTGAGTCAGTCAGACAAATCGTGAAAACCGTATACATATTATATTCTATCTGTTATATTGTGTTCTAATTTAATTTTAGTCTAAGAGACCATAATAATATGACATTTTTCAGACTTTAGAATTAAAAGTGTCATTTTTAGTCGTCAGGACTCAGGAATGTACCATCGGGCCCCTGAAAGAGATCGTTAAAACTGGGAGATATGAATCATAATAGACATGAATTAGGTGGGCTCTTAGATTATTGTTTTGTATTCTTCCTGTCAGTTGGCAGGCCTGTAGTGTAGGCGTGGACACATAAAGGCCAAATTAGACGGTGCCCCGTTCATCGTTCATTTTTGCGGTGAACGATGCACGATACGATATTCGCTATGGCACACTGCCTGTTAACGGTGAACGGTCGAAGTTTAGACGGTTCATTTTCGATGACTCAGCGATGAAGCCTCGAAAATGAAAGCAAAAATTTCGAAAAATCGAAAGAACCGTCTAATTTGGGCCTTATGCAGGTCACATAGCACCAGCCTCTCAAATTTTCAGCGGGCATACATCTTGACATGCATTCGAGGCGGTCAAAAGAAGCGCGTCTAAAATTGTGAGTCAAAAGGTAAAATTGGTAAATGCACTTTCACAAAGTTGACATTTACCTACCTCACTATTAGTTGAGCCATTACAAACGTGCAAACTGAGTCATAAATCAATTTATATAAGACCTCACTCGCACTTACAGGCCTTATGGAACTGGAACCTGATGCTCTGGTGTTGTGTGTAACAGTGAACAAGGATTTGTCGAAAGCTGTCGATGACAGGTTATAAAGAGCGAGGGAGAGACTTCATAATCCTATGATCCTAATGATTTACGACTCAGTTCGCACGTTTGTAATGGCTCAACTATAGATCATCATCAATCTCTTGCTTGATTTGTTTACGTCAGACGTGTTGTTAGTCAATCAATGTTTATCGAGTACTCATTACGTAGAACTTCATGTAATAAATATCCAAACAAAAACATTTCATGTGAATAATAAGGCCAACTTCCTATCAAAAAGTTTCGGCCATTAAAAGTACTGATATCAAAAATTATGACCAAGTCCTTTGCTAGGCTCGATAAATGAAATCATACAGTTTTAGAAGGTATATCTTCTTCGATCACCCTCAAGCTGTCATACCATTCCTAATGATCCTGTTAAAATATTTTTAAATAATTTATGTCTTACTAATAACACTATAATATGAAGCTCATTTGGGACTGAGAATAGTTTTATTGTTTTCAACTTGACAACATTTTTGTACTCCTTTGAATTTGTTTAATTTAAAAAATGTTGCCAAGTTGAAAACAATAAAACTATTCTCAGTCCCAAATGAGCTTCATATTATAGTGTTATTAGTAAGACATAAATTATTTAAAAATATTTTAACAGGATCATTAGGAATGGTATGACAGCTTGAGGGTGATCGAAGAAGATATACCTTCTAAAACTGTATGATTTCATTTATCGAGCCTAGCAAAGGACTTGGTCATAATTTTTGATATCAGTACTTTTAATGGCCGAAACTTTTTGATAGGAAGTTGGCCTTATTATTCACATGAAATGTTTTTGTTTGGATCTCACTCCTTTTTTCTAAGTATTTCAAAGTTAATGCAATAAGTATAATGAAGTTGTGATGGCTTATAATCGAGTCTTTTTTCTCTCTTACGCTTCAGTATAATTAGGAATAGAACCCTATCACATTTTACGGTCTGATTAGATGTGGTTTAATCTTCAATACATAGTATAAAACAAAGTCGCTTTCTCTGTTCTAATTGGGTGAATTTTTATTTTGTTCGTCTGTCTGTCAAAATCACAGATAACAGAAACTCCACTCCAGAGTATTTCCACTCAGTGGTCAGTTTCAGAACTTAGAACCATACGGCTTAACTAAGAGAAGATTTTGAGTATTTGACTCTCATTAAGTTTAATGAATAGTATTAGATATTAGTGATACCTAGTAGCCGGAATCAACAGGACACCAAAGTCTCCTCCAAACCTCCAAAGTCGGCCACCCATCCATTTCCTGACTTGGGTCAAGGTTGCTTATCAAAATTATTAAGAAAATCGCGCTTCTGGTTTTATTGGCAAAGACGAATCTCAAACTACTGGAAGGAACGGGCTTAGGCACACAGATAGCTACCTATTAATGTGGCGTACGACATCCGCAAAGAAAGGATTTTTGAAAATTCAACCCCTTAGGGGGTAATATAGGGGTTTGAAATTTGTGTAGTCCACGCCGACGAAGTCGCGCCCGCGACTTCGATAAAAAAATATACCTCTTGGCGTTTTATTATTTACCTACACTTTACTTTTTATTAGAACTCAAGACCAGTAAGATTGACCCCTTGCTAGAAAACTTAAAAAGTCACATCTCCCTAAATAGTGCACCGATTTCGATGAAACAAGAACCATATATAGCTTCGAATAAAGTAAAATACATTTATTAAAACAAAATGAAAATTTGTTCAGTATTTTTTGTGTGATGTGGGAACAGACAGATTTTTATATATCTTTGAATTGGTCAGTGTCTGATGCAACTTTTGGACATTTTTCGATTTTTTCCTTCATATACACACTAAGACTCATCTTCTTACCAAATTTCAACATTCCACATACACGGGAAGTGCGTCATAATTTTGATCAGTCAGTGAGTAGGTCTTGTTTTATGTGATTTTCAAACCTCTGTATCTCAGAAACGGTTCAACTTGAAAATTTGAAACTTTCAATTTATCATCACATCCACGAGTTTAACTTATATTTCAAATTTCGTAGGATTACTATCCCGCGAACCAGAGTTATGAGGGGGGTCAAAACAGCTCGAAATGGATCGTGTAAATAACACACTCATGCGACAAGGCCGGAGGAACTTGGCCTGGCGCACTTCGTGCGCCTAGATCTGTTGCAACGTAATACGCGCTCTAGTTGTTCTAAAAGAACTTTCTAGAGTAGGTATGTGCCCTGATATTCGATCTCGGGAAACAATAAATTGGAGGCACTTAAAAATTCCCGCGCAGGGAATTCCAGTTAACTCATCTCGTTTTGTTGTAACAAGTCAGGGACGTACAATAAATTACACCATACGTACAATAATTACATTTAATAATATTCTAATTTATTTCACCTAGTAGTGACCGGCTGTACTTTGTTGTTTCTGAACCATTTTACAAGTTTTACAAATGAATACCGTATTATCCACCACACCATGACACTGGGTCTATGGTTCCAATACTAATCGTTTATAAGGCTGCCTGTCCATTGAAGCATATAGGAGTGGAGTGAAGCGAAAGCTTTTATGTTATATACTTCGATCGATCAAAATATTGTAAGATGACGTGACAAATCACATCACAATTTTTTGACTGATTGGTCTGCTGAAAACTCTCTGCTCCGCTTCCAATTTCTCTCTGTGCCTTATTTTTAACCCCCGACGCAAAAACGACGGGGTGTTATAAGTTTGACGTGTCTGTGTGTGTGTGTGTGTGTGTGTGTGTGTCTGTCTGTTCCCCTGTGGCGCTCAAACGGGTGGACCGATTTGAATGCGGTTTTTTTTGTTTGAAAGGTGATTTAGTCGAGAGTGTTGTTAGCTATGTTTGATGAAAATCGGTCCAAGATGGCCGCCGCTACAAAATGGCGGATTACATATTTTTTCACAACTCCCTTAATATGGGTATCAAATGAAAGGGCTTGACTAGTAGAATAGCACTATGTATATCCAAGATGGCTGCCGCCACAAAATGGCAAATGTCGGGGGTTTTTTAAATTTTCAATTTATACTTGTTTCAATCGATCTTCACGAAATTAAATAAAGAGATAGCTTGCATTCCGGAAACAGATATAGGCTTCATTTTTAACCCCCGACGCAAAAACGACGGGGTGTTATAAGTTTGACGTGTCTCTGTGTGTGTGTGTGTGTGTGTGTGTGTGTGTGTGTGTGTGTGTGTGTGTGTGTGTGTGTGTGTGTGTGTCTGTCTGTTCCCCTGTGGCGCTCAAACGGGTGGACCGATTTGAATGCGGTTTTTTTTGTTTGAAAGGTAATTTAGTCGAGAGTGTTGTTAGCTATGTTTCATGAAAATCGGTCCAAGATGGCCGCCGCTACAAAATGGCGGATTACATATTTTTTCACAACTCCCATAATATGGGTATCAAATGAAAGGGCTTGAATAGTAGAATAGCACTATTACAAATCCAAGATGGCCGCCGCCACAAAATGGCGAATGTCGGGGGTTTTTTAAATTTTCAATTTACACTTGTTATCTCGGGAAATCGTAGTGTTCCCACGGGATTTTTAAAAAACTTATTACGCGCGTCGCGGGCATAAAACACTGTACTCTTTAACACTTAGGTGTAACTTTTTTAACACGTTTTTCTATTGTTTATTTTCTACGTACCACACGTAGAAAATAAACAATAGATTTATTCGCCAGAGTCGTAAACACTTACGTCGGTCTACGTGACCTAGGCTAATATGGCTCATTCATGGCAGTTTCCACTTGAACTGTTGCGAGTTACTATACAAAGATGCTGTAGGTTTTCCTGTTCTCATTAACGGGATGGTCTGTAAAATAGAGGTGTATAAGATTACTTATTAAAGTTTGATTCGATCCGATACTTCCTGTAAGTGAGGTTTTTTATTGGAAGGCTTGACTTAAAAAAATACAAGAAATGTCTGGAATACACGTTTCTCTGACATTCAAAATCATAAGCTTCAAATAGTTATCTGTAAGTCAATGAAATAAGAAATGCCAATTCGCAGCGTTCTAAACTCATAACACTTTTTTTTGTGGAGTGAGTAAAATTGATTTTTAGCAACAAAGGCGCGGTTTTTGAACTAGTAAGGTGAAAAATGTATTTAAAAAAAGTAGAGCACAAGAAACGGTCTATGGTCATTTTGCATTTTTGCCGTCGATCATCGAGGCAACAGTGGGGAGACTGCCGGCCGGGGCGATGAACTGCTGAGCAATTGTTGAGCAAACTCACCGGTCAAGGTTAAACTTTGACGGATACCGTGCGATGCGATTTTGAAAGTAGGCGACGTGTTGCGTACTAGGCGCTCTAATTGGTTCACGTTTGTTTTGTTTGTTATTTCGCATCCTATTTGGGTCAAATCATCTGCAACTTTAGGATCAGTAATAGATCTGACTTTTTTCTTGATATTATTTTGTAGTCTTGGTTTGGTTTTTTTACATGCATTGATATAACCCGTAACTCAGAAGCAAAGGTGCGTCTCCACTAGCTCGTTCAGGCATGGCCAATAGTACCAAAAAATAATCCAATCGATTATTATTATCCTCATTCGGCCTCGAAGATGCTTTTCTACTCGTACCTTCTCGATCGGCCTCGATTATTGAAACTAGTTGCAATTCTTGTGATATAAGTTTATTAAGTTTACTTTCGATGGGGTGGTATCATAAAACAGATGGTGCCCGATTGTCAGAGTGTAGCACTGACCCACAATAGCCCTCACCGATTGAGGTATATAGTATGGATTGAACATACCGATGGTCAATCAATAAGGTTGTGAAGCACGTTAAAATCTTCTTGTTTGAACAGTTTCAAGCTTCTGATATCTGAATTACAGAAATATGACTGAATTTATCTGTGATTTGTAACTAGATCTAGTATCGCAAAATCTTTGTACCCGCCATAATAGTAATTGGAGGTCAAGAAAGCAGCTATCAAGCCTTAGAACCAAACAGTATCTAAGTGAACGCAAAATGCAGAACTTCAAACTGAAAACTATTTTGCTTTGACAGTGTAAAAAATGCCGTGGCCAGAGATGGGAGTCTGTACTCATGATATCCAAATGTGAAAGAGTATTCCTGTTCATTATTACATTTAATGTATGTTTATGAAAAACAGCCCAGTTTGTGTAGGCGGCTGTGTAACGCAACACGCGTTTACCCACTTTCACAATGGCACGTGTAGACGGGTAACCTTGACCGATCACTTTGCCCAACCATCGCTCATCAGTTCATTGCCCTGCTGAAGTTGCTCAACCGCAATACAACTTCCTGTATTGAAAATTCAAATCACCACCCCCGACATATGGAATCTACGGGTCTATGTATGATATACCCTGGCATGCTGTTACCGAACACCTTCCCGTCGTATCATCAGACATTAACCAGTTGAGGTGAGTTAGTCTTGACCAGCAGTTGGTAAACACCAACTGCTGGCCAAGACTAACCCAACGAGTACAAAATTGCTGGGCTTACATTTAATTGAGCTGAATTTCTGGGACCACGTACCTGCTCCATCTTTAGGCCGTGGTTACTGTCAATAAGCCAATTACTAATAGAGACTAAACCAATGAGCTCAAACACGATACATTTGATATAAGTGATCGAGCAGTTTGATGGTCAGCAGACTGTCTTCATTGCAGCATTAGGTCAAGTTACCATAAATTATTGTATTGCCATCAGGTATATTTACAAGTATACCATTAGGTGTAACCAAGGACTAAGAAATACTTGTTTAATCATCGACATCGTGCCTCGATAACGGCAAAAGGGGTGTGGGAAGCAGAATAATTATATCTTGCTAAAACACCTACATGGTTGAAGAAAAGCAAAAGATATCGCCCAGTTGTCAGGACTGCTATTTCATAAGTTCATGTTGTCGTAAAGGTCGCCGACCTTCGTTTTAACAAGAAAAATGTGAACCACAAAGTGCCTAACCCAAAAGCCTACGTGAAATAAATAATTTAGAATTTTGAACGTCTCTATCGCATTTCTAATAGATAATGGTTTAAAATAAGTTCTTATAAAATCCTTGAAAGAACAATGGAAGTTTTTGGATCTCCAAACGTAAGAAAAAACTTACAATAAAGATAGCACTGCGCTTCGAAAGAGCTTTTAGATCGATAAGAATTTGAATTGAATTGCAAATCAAACAAGGGCATTGATACCTTATCAATCAACAAGAATCCATTCGAAAACCAATTTACGACAGAATCAATTACCATAGTAAACGCACTAGTTGGCACAGAAATATATGAAAACAAAGCATATAGCTCGAGATAGAGAAACTTGGCGTTCGATGCGACCTTGCCAATCGGGCACCTTTTAACAACGCATACCTCGTCGTAAATGCCAAGGGAATTTAAAACGTATGGTTTAGATGGTATGGTTTGTATTAAGCCGACAGGCTTGGTATCCAGTTTGATGTAATCAATATTTGTCGTGGAACTTGGTAAATTCATGCTTCTGTAAACTTTAGACGACTGCGGATTGGATTATTGTATTCAGCTTTGTGTTTAACAACATTCCACACACTTGACTGTCCGTGTCCGTGTAGAAAATTTCTTAATTGTCTCAATTTTGAACACATTCTGGGTTCCTATTTTTAAGTAAGCAGTGATTAGATCGCGTCGTCAAGGAAATCATTGTGAGACTCAAACATTTAATATCACAGATATTACTTACTCAAATATTTTCTTCTTATTTTGTATCAATTTTACCCAGTGATATCTGAGACGCAGACGACTGACTTCATTTTCCTTATCTTCAAAGCGATATGTTGTATACGAAAGGGCGAGTCGTCCTTCCGGGTCGTTCCAGATAAGCACTAAGTTTCCTTCCAGTTGAACACGCAAATTGTGGAACCTTGAGCAGTATATTTACGCTGTATTTAATTGGGGTTATTGATGCAGGGCTATTTCTCACACTACACATAACCATAGGATATAGATATATTAGTTTTGAAAAAACAATGAGTAATCTACGTAGTCCAGTAACTTTAGGATTTGCTAGTATGGGGTACCTTGCGTTAAATCGGGTAGTTCTGATTTTTTGCAGACTTGTTTATGATGTTGGCCCAATGATTAATCCAAGTTTGTGACCTCGAGCGACGAACGCAACTTTGTCAAAAATCGAAAAAACCGCGAAAATTTGGGATTTTTTTCAGATTTTGGCGATTATAACCCAAAAGGACTAGTTCTTGACACTACCTTTTCAGGGCGTTTTTAAAGTAGAATAAAATTGCTACAATTTAAGACCAGAACCAGCTCTGTAGGTACATTACTTACTGAGATGCTCGCGACTTCATTTGCGTGAATTCTTAATCTCATACAAACTTCCATCTCCCATTGTACCAACTTAAGGGTAGTTTTTCCAAAATTCCTTCAACACGTAATTCTTAATTTTTAACCGAAAATCTAAATCCCAATTTTCATAGATATAACTTGATAAATGACGAAAACGTGACGGGGTCTCATTTAAACTTTCATCCCCTACTTAACCCACTTGCGGATAGAAATTTCAATAATCCTGAAATTCATATTTTTTATTTTTTACGGAAAGCCCAAATACCAATTTTTATGGATGTAACTTGAAAAATGACAGACTTTCATACAAACTTTCATCCCCTATTTAACCCCCTTAGGGGTGGAATTTCCAATAATCCTTTCCTAGTGTACGCCTATATCATAAAAGAAAGCTACTGTGAAAATTTCAAGTTTCTAGCTTCAAGAAGCTTGTCCTGACTGACTGATCATCAACGTACAACCTAAACAACTGAAAACTACGAACTTGAAATTTTCACAGTAGCTTCCTTTTATGATTTAAGCGCACATTGAGAAAGGATATTTGGAAATTCTACCCCTAAAGGGATTAAATAGGGGACGAAAGTTTGTATGCAAGTCTGTCATTTATCAAGTTACATCCATGAAAATTGGTATTTGGGCTTTTGATAAAAAATATGAATTTCAGGATTTTTGAAAATTTTATCCGCAAGTGGGTTAAGCAGGGGATGAAAGTTTAAATGAGACCCCGTCACGTTTTCGTCATTTATCGAGTTATATCCATGAAAATTGGTATTTAGGTTTTCGGTTAAAAATTAAAAATTAAATGTCGAAGGAATTTTGGAAAAACTACCCTTAAGTTGGTACAATGGGAGATGGAAGTTTGTATGAGATTAAGAATTCACGCAAGTGAAGTCGCGAGCATCTCAGTAAGTAATGTGCCTACAGAGCTGGTTCTGATCTTAAATTGTAGCAATTTTATTCTACTTTAAAAACGCCCTGAAAAGGTAGTGTCAAGAACTAGTCCTTTTGGGTTATAATCGCCAAAATCTGAAAAAAAACCCAAATTTTCGCGGTTTTTTCGATTTTTGACAAAGTTGCGTTCGTCGCTCGAGATCACAAACTTGGATTCATCATTGGGACAACATCATAAACAAGTCTGCAAAAAATCAGAACTACCCGATTTAACGCAAGGTCAGATTACTAAAGTTACTGGACTAACGGGATTCGTAATAAAACTAAATCCACGCGACGTCCCCGGCATCAATTAAATTTAAATAAAGCCATTTCTTATGTTCTGTCAATAGACCTATCTAGGTACCTAGAGACCGTTAGAACAGAGAAGACTACTCTTGTTTATCTTGTTTATGAAGGCCAAGATCCGCTTCAGGCTGTTGAGATTTGTTAGCCAACTTAGTGTTAGATACTCTTAAAAGCGTTGCATCATGCGTCGGCAACTACGTGGATGCACAATGCACATGCACACTAGATGGCACAGATCGATTGTCGCTGGCATTGAGTGCGTCGACGACGATTGTCCTTCTAGTTAGAGTATGATTTAGTATATTGAGACACTATTGCTGATGCTCGCGACTTCGTCCGCGTGGATAAAAAGTATAAAAAGTAGCCTATGTCTTTCTCCAAGATGTAGTCTATCTCTGTTACCTTTCGTAAAAATCGGTTCAGTGCAAACAAGCAAATTCACTTTCACATTTATTCGTCGCATATTCGTCAGGACTAGCTGATGCGCGCGACTTCGCTTGAATTTAGGGACTCTTTAATGTTTGTGGATTAAAAGTAGCCCGTGCATTCGTTCAGGATGCAAGCTATCTTTGTCAGAATCCGTTGAGCACTTCAGCAGTTAATGAATTACTCATGAACTTTGATGATGATTCTTCTTCTTTAGGTGCCTCTCCAACTAGCGAAGGTTGGCCGTCAGAATTTTATATTGTGCCTTGTCTCTTGCGAGGCTAAACAGCTGGGCGGCACTCGCGATCCCAGTCCACTCCCAGATGTTGCGCAACCAAGACTTCCTCTTGCGACCGATGCGCCTCTTGCCTGCCACTTTGCCCATCATTATCAGTTGCAGGAGTCCGTATCTGTCATGTCTAAGCACATGCCCCAGATAAGCAACCTTTCTTTTTTTGATGGTTTGCCAAAGTTCGCGTTGACAACAAACTCGTCGCAAGACTTCCTCGTTGGTAACCTTTTGGGTCCAGCTAATTTTCAGCATGCGTCGGTAGGCCCACATTTCGAATGCTTCTAAACGTTTTCGTAGATCCTCTTTTATGGTCCAGGATTCGCATCCGTAAAGATGATGATGATTACTCTCTATTAATTACTAGAGTAATTCATCAAAGATTAAGTACTAACTTGTGGGCTGCTGAATGCAAAGACGATTGCTGTTCCAATCAACATTGTCACTACTGGTGCAGACAAAATGCCACAATGTTGGTACACACAACACACAACACGTGCATGGTCGTATCTACGGAATCAATTCGTGGAAAACAATTATTTAGCTTACAATGTGGTATGTTTACGAGCGTTTTTGTTTTCGCGCGGATATTCCATTTGTAATCGGGTGTTTTTGTATGAATAATGCCCAGTATTGTTTGCATACCATTCATTTAGTTATCATTCATGTTTACATTTTTTATAAAATTAGCTATAGTACACAAAAGACACATTTTAAAATTTCTCAAAACACAAGTGGAACTAACTCATCAAGTATCAACGCTTGGAATTTCTAATTTTCTACACTTAAATCCAAAATCAATGGAAATATTTTTATTATTGCATAGAAACTGCCTCGTTGGTCTAGTGGTTAGCATATTCGAACGCAGATCACGAAGTTCGATTCCCAGGTCGGACAAATAATAATTGTTAGGTAGTGGGTTTTTCTGTCAAGGAATTCTCAGTGCCAGCCCGGAGTTGGATTGGAATCTGGCGGTGTTTCACCCCCGTGCCTCGGAGAGCACTTTAAGCAGTCGTTTCCGGTTGTGATCACTATCATGTGACAATAGTCGTTAAAGACCGCCAACCCGCATTGGAGCAGCGTGGCGGGTCTAAGCTCTAAATCCCTCTCTTCTATGAGAGAGGAGGCCTGTGTCCAGCAGTGGGACGTTAAAAAGGCTGTAGGGGCGCGGTGGATTGCATTGAATAATTTTGGAATTATTTCTATGCGTCTCTGGTTCCGCAAATTAGTTAATTACTATTTAGGAAGTAATTGACATCGACCTCCGACAAGCGCCTGTTGTAAAATTATAATCGCTAATGAACTCGCGAACGCGTTTAGCACTCGCTTAATTAACAACTCCATGTTAAATTATATAATATGTATTAAATGTAGATACAAGATGTATGTATAGGTGTATTTAGCAGGATCTGCGTGTTCTCGATACACTATACGCGAACATACATACATACGGGTCGTATAACTCCTTTTTTGAAGTCGGTTAAATATGAGTCTTAACCGTTATACCCTCATTTATAACAGCATCGCGGGGTGCTGCGTTATGTAGGTCGTCACTAATCGGCGCTGGGGGGTTATTCTGTAACTTAGTTAGCAACTGAAAATAGTTGCCAACGAATTAGTTCGATATACATTGCTGCTTTACTGTGTAAAATTATGAAAACACTTTATATTTCCCACAGTAAAGCAGCAATGTATATCAAACTAATTCGTTGGCAACTATTTTCAGTTGCTAACTAAGTTACAGAATAACCCAGCTGTTCTCTGTACGCCGCCGGCACCGGGCACGCATGGTTGCCCAGCTATGTGTGGTCAAACTTGCGAGAAAAATGCTATCTCTCCACGCCCACTCGCCATTAACCTACATAACTACAAGTACATTTTTTTAAATCTAGATTTTTAATCATCTGAATTCTAAGCGATATTATTTCTATCAACATCAACTCTACTTTATGATCAACTAACTGTCTTGCTTTAAGAACATTTTAGAGATAATTGGGTGATTAATATTATCTGTGAGGTACAGCGCTGCATGTCAAATCGAGTTAAAAGCATCAAAACGCTCAAGGCGACTGACCACCCTTACCATTCTGACTTGATTAATCGAGACAACTGGATCCTATCACACGGTAATCTTTTTTAATCGGACCTTGTTTCATTAGTGTAGCTCTTATTTGTTCCCCATATTTGGTTCCCCATATTAATTCTAACGCTGTCCCCAATAGGTACCTACCTACCGTACGCCTATCAAAAAATTGGTCCCGTATTTATGACCCAAGAACGCACTCCGCTCATGCTCTCGCGTACAATCTGCCTGCCAATCCAACCACTAATTGTCACGTGGTCACCGCTCCAAGGGAGCTATGCCCAGCGGATATCATGTATAGTCCGTTCGGTAACTTAGTGTCGGTACAGGCGCAGGTGCTCTTAGTATTCTGCTTTTATTTTTATTACTTTTTTTCTGTTTGTAATTTTATTTCTATTCTAACAGAATCTCCAAATAGTCTGCCAATCCGCACTTGGCCAGCGTGGTAGACTATGGTTAAAATCCTTCTCATTTTGAGAGAAGACCCGTGTTCATGAGAATATTATATTTTATGTTTATGGTTATATTGTAATAAAATACGAATATAAAAAAATATAAAAAGGAAAGAGAACTTTAATGAAAAAATATGAGTAGGTATAAAACGCCAAAACCCCTCGTGCCTGTACACCCCGCACGGCATGCTTTGAAGTCACGGCGGTGTCTTTGGCAAAACACCGCGCGGCGGAGCTAGGCGGCGAGACACAAAAGGCGACCGTAAGAAAACGAACAGACTATACAATACTACACTTCCATGGGAATATAAACGGATGTATTATAAGTGATATGAACCACCCACAAAATTACATCAACACTTGCTACTTGTGTGTCAAATATTTATATTATGTTCCTTGTTCCAGATGCTCCAGGACAAGCGGCTATGCGTGCTGGGCGCGGAGCTGTCCGAGCTGGACATGTTCGAACGGCTGCTGCGCTTCTCCGGCGCACAGCTGCGGTTGCTGCAGTGCTTCCAGGTTGGTTTACAATTTCTCTTGATATATTCTGTACTGTAGAAAGGCAAGTGGGTTATGGGCGTGGACGGAAGATAATTACTGTTGATAACGAGACGATGTCGATATTATAATACATAATATGTAAGTGGAAGCCCTGGAGAGTGTATCTTTTAACGCTGATACAATTGTTATTCATTGTTACTGCCTCTTTGGACTAGTGGTTACCATATTCGACTGCAGATCGATTTCGACAGGCTTCGATTCCCGGGTCGGATGAATAATTGTTAGGTGTTGGGTTTTTCTGTCAAGAAATTGTCAGTGCCAGCCCGGAGTTGGTAGCGGTGTTTCACCCCCGTGCCTCGGAGAATATGTTAAGCAGTCGGTCCCGGTTATTATCACTATCATGTGACAATAGTCCTTAAAGTCCGCCAACCCGCATTGGAGGAGCGTCTCTCCTAAGAGAAAGAAGACTGGCTAGTAGAGTGGCTAGTAGTGGGATGTTAAAAAGTGCTGTAATGGTCGTGGTCATGATGGTTATTGACAGCTTGACACCGACTAGTGGGTCCGTGCACATTATAGCCGTCAAAGCATATTGAACTATACAGGCATACCTATAGAGTGTAATCGATGCGCTTTTGCGTTGCGCTGCGGCACGCCTCCAATGTGCGATGGTTCATATAAAATGTATGACATCTGCAGGTTTGAGTGCTAGTGGACACTTGGCATTACGGCCACGTGCTGTGCGCGCACGGCGCACGCCAACAATCAATCTATTTATTGCCATGTTATATCACCGACATCGCAATAAATTAAATGGAGACACGTTTGAAAATAAATAAGGCTTCTGTTAGCCTTAACGACCGAATTCGCTCAATGAGCGCAGAAATGGCTTACCACGCGTTGTGGGCTCGTGGAATATGTAAAACCGTAGACCGGATTTTTTTAATGAACGCACCTTTGTCTACGGCAGTGGTTCCCAATTAGTTTTTACTGCGTACCACTTCAAAAAAGACCTCAAACCTGGGTACTCCTTATTGTAGCAATCACACTAATCTATAATATAATAAAACTGCAACAGATCCAATTCTGTACATTGAAGATATTTTGAAATTTTTTATTGGCTGGCACTCTATAATCGGTACTGAAGCCAAAACTGCAATTTTTTTCATTTTTGTCTGTCTGTCTGTCTGTCTGTCTGTCTGTCTGTATCTTGGCCGCGCATCACGCCGAAACTACTGAATAGATTCAAATGAAACTTGGTACGATTTGAGTTTATACTCCGAGGTAGGACATAGGATACTTTTTATCCTGAAATTCAGCACGGTTCCCTTGGGAGAGGGGAAGAAAGTTAAAACGTGTATTTAGCTGTAATTCATTAACGCGTCGTTCGATTTAACTCATTCTTTTTTTGTTAGAAAGGTAGTACTTTAAGTATTGTCCCGTAAATATTTCAAGGTCATGGGTTTTTTAGTTCAGAAATGACAGGCATTTATTGGGTTCAAATAACTTGGGACCCGGATCTTTGAACGTACGGCTTATTTTACACTGGTGTGCGTTTAAATTTATGTTTGTCAATCTGTCTATTTGTTCCAGCTAATTTCCGAAACGGCTGGATCGATTTTGATGGAACTATCTGGTGATGTTATAAGGAGTAACTTAGGCTACATTTAGTTTAGGTACATAAAAGGATTATGGGATCCGATCCGATCCTATATAAAACCTATAAACACGCGAACGAAGTCGCGGGGGTCAGCTAGTACTTATTATAAATGCGAAAGTTTGTGTGTATGTTTGTTACTTCTTCACGCTCAAACGCCTGGATTAATTTTGATGAAATTTGGTATACAGGTAGTTGACACCCTGGATTAACAGATAGGCTACTTAAACCACGGGTAACACCGCGGGGCACAGCTAGTGATAAATAAAAAAATAAGTCAGTTTAAATAACATTTATTACTAGATGATGCCCACGGCTTCGCCCGTGTGGATTTAGGTTTTTAAAAATCCCATGGGAACTTTTGATTTTTCAGAACAAAAAGTAGCCTATCTGTAGTAACCCGTCCCCTACCGACAGACAGACAGACAGACAGACAAAAATTTTAAAAACGTGTGATTCGGTTATGGTATCGTTCAAATAACCATATGAGCTTAATATGAGGTAGTTATTTCGATATTACAGACAGACACTTCAATTTTATTTATTAGTATAGATTTTCAAATTACAGTACAATAGTGAAAATCAAAATAATAATATGATGTATTGGCGAAGACGCTAATGTGACAAATGTGCACGTTTTTCTTTGCACAGCTCTTGAAAATCTGGTTGTCCTTCAGTCCGTGCTCTGTGCTTTTACGATGATGATCGTAATAAAATAATATTTTGGAAATTGTTCTTGTTTTTACTGATAGCCGCACGTACCCCTTGATGCAACTTCACGTACCCCTGGGGGTACGCGTACCACTAATAATTGGGAAACACTGGTCTACGGCAATTACTGTCGCGCATTTATGATCATGAATTTATGGAAGTGTGCGTCAATTTTGTATGTATTCCGTCGTCGTGATACATAATTTTCAGTTCTGTCAGTGTACATATTAATTGCGCATGGGAAGGACTTGCGAGTGTGATTGGGAGTGTATAGGGAAAAAAAAAGAGATGCTGTGAGCGTCGCGGTCGGATCGGTCTACGAGCGGTTATTTCGAATTAGATGCGATATTTTTTTAAGTGTTCGATTACTCAAGTCATTACCATTGTAGTAAGGCTTTTAAAAAGCTTAGGTATGCCTAGCCGTAGCAAGTTTATATTTTACTGGTCGCTTAGACTGGTGTTGTAGGCTATAACGGCTAAGTATGCGCTTTGCTCCCGGTTGATAATAATTAATAGTACGCACTACATTCAATGCTATCTGCATTCCATGACATGTAATATTGCGAACATTATGCGTGCTTGCGTACTGAGTGCCGACTGCTGACTGCTAACTAACTACTAACTACTGGACGACGCACGACGTGTTAATTTTAATTTTTCTACAGGTCAAATAAATCAAATCAAACTTTATTCAAAACTAGCGGTCCGCCCCGGCTTCGCCCGTGGTACATAATATATAGCCAGCACTCAGGGATCACGTACATATCCAACGGTGAAAGAATTTTAGAAATCGGTCCAGTAGTTCCTGAGATTAGCGCGTTCAAACAAACAAACTCTTCAGCTTTATAATATTAGTATTATATATTATAGATTGGTAGACTGCACACTTTGTGAATGTCAATTTTACAAGTATATTTATAGAAGTGAGGTAATGGTGATAATTACTAACGACAACTGAACAATAAAAGTTCTGAGAACCCACAACAAACTCAGCCGGGTATTTTTTTAGGATTCCGTAAGCGGTAACATGTAAAACGGTCCCCTACACCCTGTATATCTGTACTAATATAAAAAGGCTTGTCCTAACTGACTGATCATCAACGCACAGCCTACACTAGCGGCACGCTATGATGGCCGGTTTGACACATTACAATAGTGATGTGGAATGTCAATTTATTCTCGAACAAAAAACAATTAAGTTTTGTTTTTGTACCTGATTAAATAGGTTTAATAAAACAAAAATGTATATGTTTATTTAATTTATTTGAACGAACTGAATATTTGAACGAAAATGAATATACATACTTTATATGCACACAAGAAACATATGAATACAAAAGATACCAAAAAAGGTGCCACAAAAGGCCATAATTAATCAGATTCGTCCATACTACTATTTTCACTGTCGTCACTGCTATCATCACATACATTAATAATTATATGTTCGTTTTCTATAATATTATCTATTTTCACATCTCTTTCATAATCTTCCCTTATTAATTTAACAGTTCTATTCACAACCTTTTCCCAGTCTCCTTTAGTCACATGTTCACAAGCTTCTTCTAATAATTTTAGCATTTTTTTTGTGGTAAATGGGGGTTCTGTATTGTGTCTTGCAGCATATCCCTTAATTTGAGCCCACACCAACTCAATCGCATTATACTCACAATGGTAAGGCGGTAACCGTATAACTCTGTGCCCATGTTCTAATGCTATTTCGTCAATGACGTATCGGATCTTGGTTGGTTTGTTTTCTTTTAAAAGACGTACTAATTCCGCTTTTAACATATTCATGTTTGCATCTACGCCATTTTTACGAAGCCATGCGACGATATCAGCTTTCTTTTGGGATTGGGCAGGTGGCTTGTCAATTTGCATCGAGTGGTATGGGGCGTTGTCCATAATCATAATAGATGGTTCAGGGAGGCTACACAACATTGAGGTAAACCATTCAGTAAACTTTTCTCCATTCATGTCTTCATGATAGTCTCCAGTGGTTTTTGACGCAAAAGCCATGAGAGAACCTTCGACAAACCCGTTGATGGTTCCGGCGTGACAAATTATAAGTCGCGATCCTTTTCCTACAGGAACTTTGGAAGTAGATGCTGCTGTGTCATCGTTCCAAGAACGGCCTACAGTATGGTTAGCATTAAGCCATGTTTCATCCAAGAACACAACATTTTGCCAATTTTTGATTTCTTTCACTTGCCGTAAAAAAGTATACCTTGCCATCGCTATATCAAATCTTTCCATCAATATTTTGCGTTTGTTACATTTTTTGTATCGAAATCCAATGGTCTTCAAAATCTTCGTTAAAGAACTTTCCCCACCGAAGAATAATCCAGCTTCGTTCAGTGAATGCACCAACTTTTTTCTTGTTGGATACTCCTTCTGTAAATAGTAGCCGTAAACATGTCTTCGGATAGCATCGGCATCAAAGCTATCGATGCCTACGACTGGTTTTGCTCGTTTTCTCTTTTTTGGTGTGTGAAGTTTATTTTCTTCTGTGCCAGTCTCGCCATATTTTTTTTTAGTTATCCGTCTAACAGTTCGTTGTCCAATATTAAGCGCATCAGCTACGCGTTCAACCACTGACGTTATAGGTAAAATTGGCCCTCCATTTTGAGCTTCACGATCGAAATAGTTACGAAGGCGTATTACGAACTCACGTGTCTGACTATTTAGAACAGTTCTCTGCGTACGTTCGGTCATATCGACGAAATCCACAACAAAGGGCTTGAACAGAGTCCAAATTAACGAGCAAGGGTCAACAGTAATGCAGTATCAATATTTGAAATCCAAAGCCAGGTCAAAACTATATCACAATCGCATTGCACTGACAGTTTATACTTTTCGAAGCAACGTCAATTCGAAACTGCTTTGTTTTGCATTGAGCATTGACGCGAGTTTGCCGGAGGTAGTAGTTGTGCTAGCCAGCGATCCTATGTGACGATCGTATTAGATTCCATTTTTAAAAATTTATTGATATTTTTTTGCGATTTCAGAGGTTTGTCCACATAGTGAAAATTGTTCATATTCACAAGTACATTCACCCCTTAAATGGTGCAAACTGATTTTTCTACACTTGTATACATTTAAGAAATCAATTTAATAAATAAATTTTGAGTCCTAAACCTAAAACTACATTCGATAAAATTTATGAATCTCTGCACATCACTATCGTCAATAAAGTAATACAATTATTTCCTTCAAAGTCGTTATCAATTAATACGGAACTTCATGAGCGGACAAACGTCAAACCGGCCATCATAGCGTGCCGCTAGAGTAAACCACTGAAGCTAGAAACTTGAAATTTTCACAGTAGCTTCCTTTTATAACGTAGGGACACTAGGAAAGGATTATTGCAAATTCCACCCCCAAGTGGGGATGAAAGTTTGTATGAAAGTCCGTCATTTTTCAAGTTATATCCATGAAAATTAGCATTTAGGTCTTCGGTTAAAAATAAAGATTATTCATTTCAAGATTTTTGAAAGTTCTTCCCCCAAGTGGGTAAAATAGGGCATGAAAGTTTGTATGAAAGTGCGTCATTTTTAAAGTTATGTCAATGAAAATCGGTATTTGTATTGTCGGTTAAAAATAAAGAATTACGTGTTTCATGAATTTTCGAAAATTCCACCCCCAAGTGGTTAAATAGGGAATCAGATTTATAAGAATCCAAGCGGACAAAGTCGCTGGCATCAGCTAGTTGGTTATACAGTGTCATAATTTCAGAGAGTTAGCGGAAGAAGGTAACACAGTTTTGATGGCACAGTTTATTAATTCGATATAATATTGTACATAGTGTTGTTGTGATGTTCGCAGGCGGTGATCGAGCACGGGTCGAAGTTGTCGGCAGAGCTAGTTTATTAATTCGATATAATATTGTACATAGTGTTGTTGTGATGTTCGCAGGCGGTGATCGAGCACGGGTCGAAGTTGTCGGCAGAGCTAGTTTATTAATTCGATATAATATTGTACATAGTGTTGTTGTGATGTTCGCAGGCGGTGATCGAGCACGGGTCGAAGTTGTCGGCAGAGCTAGTTTATTAATTCGATATAATATTGTACATAGTGTTGTTGTGATGTTCGCAGGCGGTGATCGAGCACGGGTCGAAGTTGTCGGCAGAGCTAGTTTATTAATTCGATATAATATTGTACATAGTGTTGTTGTGATGTTCGCAGGCGGTGATCGAGCACGGGTCGAAGTTGTCGGCAGAGCTAGTTTATTAATTCGATATAATATTGTACATAGTGTTGTTGTGATGTTCGCAGGCGGTGATCGAGCACGGGTCGAAGTTGTCGGCAGAGCTAGTTTATTAATTCGATATAATATTGTACATAGTGTTGTTGTGATGTTCGCAGGCGGTGATCGAGCACGGGTCGAAGTTGTCGGCAGAGCTAGTTTATTAATTCGATATAATATTGTACATAGTGTTGTTGTGATGTTCGCAGGCGGTGATCGAGCACGGGTCGAAGTTGTCGGCGGAGCTGGCGAGCGGCTACCTCGCGAGGTGCGACGCCAACTCCAAGTCGCGCAACTCTCTCATACAACTGGGACTTAGGCTCGGTGAGTTGGATTTTTAGAAGACATAATAATATTGTGGCCAATTCTGTTGTACACAATTCTCTAAACTAAACTAAAATGACAGGTCTAAATCTATCCGCAGGGAACATTGTGAAAGAGATAGGAATATATTTAGGCCTGTCATTTTAGTTTAGGTTTAGAGATTGTGTACAACAGAATTGGCCACATTATCTATGTTCGCGATTATGATGATTGATGATTTTCATGATTGTAATCTCTATAGTTTCAGGAATATTTGGTATCTGTATAGGTAATACTCTTAGTTATCATCTTCTATATTTCTATACATATAATAAAATCGTAGACTTGCTATATCTGTACATTAAAGATTTTTGCAAAATAATAACTGGGGGATGTTAGGGCAATAGAACGTAAAAAAGCTATTTTTGTTTTGTCTGTTTATCTGTTTGTCTGTATGTTGGTGCGCGCATCACGCAAAAACTACTGAATGTATTGAAATGAAACTTGGTATGATTTAAGTTCATACTACGGAGTAACATATAGGATACTTTTTATCCCGAAATTCAGCACGGTTCCCTTGGGAGAGGGGATGAAAGTTAAAATGTGTACTTAGCTGTTAGCATTAACGCGTGGTCCGATTTCATTCATTCTTTTTTGTTAGAAAGGAGGTACTTTAAAGATTACCGGCTAATCTCAGAAAGGCTGGATCGATTTTGATGAGACTTTTACTAGCGGATGTTTACATTTTGATCTACCTAAACATCCGCCAGTGAACTTTTAACAGTTTTTAGCAAGGTATGAGCTCAAAGGAGCGTAGGAAAACAAAACGAACCACGCAGGATTTTCAAAAACCAATATTCACGCGAACGAAGTCGCGGGTGCCCGCTTGTTCTTATCACTACATAGTATAAAACAAAGTCGCTTTCTCCGTCCCTATATCCCTATGTCCCTATGTCCCTATGTATGCTTAAATCTTTAAAACTACGCAACGGATTTTGATGCGGTTTTTTTTAATAGATAGAGTGATTCAAGAGGAAGGTTTATATGTATAACAACATCCATTAAATAGTGGAGAAATACTGTTATTTTTGAGGTTTCTAATGTGATGTCGTAAATAATTACATTTTTTCCGCTTACATTGCAAACGCAGGCTGAACCCTACGAGATTTATCAAAATAATGTACTAAGTATTGTACACATTGACAAGGTGTACAGAAAAGTCCGCGATGGTATATGTCTATCTCTTATGGACATCCCACAATAACATTTTTTTGTCATTTACTTTTTACGACAAATAATGGCTAATTTTCGAAGCGATTTCAACCAATACAGCATTAATCCTTATCTAATTAAATACCTTAAATACATTGTTGATTTAATATAAATCCATATGGCTCTTTACAGCATATGATTTAAATGAATACTTTCGAAGATATTACAGATTTAAAAATTGCGGCGGCGGCGGGAGCGTGCCTATAAGCGCGTCGGTGGCCGCGGTTCTCCCTATAAGCCCAGTGTCGATAATTTTTGAAACCAAAATAAAATCACAGTACGTAGGATGAAACCCATTGGAAAAGGAGGATTTCCGGAAAAACTAGAAGTCCTATGGAAAAAAATCAAATAGCAAAGTTGTAGGTAATAAAAAGATTTACAACTTTTGTATTTACACTTTTTTCACATAACCTCAAAATTTATGTGAAAATTTCAAAAAACCAAGTTTTTGGTTTTTTATTTTTATCTTTTAAAAAAATTTTTTTTTTCACGGAATCAGGTGAAAACTTACCTTTTTATGTCCCAAATACACTGTAATTTATTTGATTTGAAATATTTAGTTTTTCTCCTTATTTTTGACTTAATATCGACTTAATTCTGACAGCTGTCATTGTCATTTACAGATGAGTTATTTATATGGAGAACAGTGGAGAACAGGGTTAACATCTACGAAGTACGATTTTACCCCAAACTACTTTAATTCCCTGTCAACATATAAAGCTCTAAGCCGCTTAATAATATTAATTGTTTCGCCCTAAAATTAAATTGCTAAGAATGGAAACTAGAAAGTGCACACTAACAGCAATAGAAAACAAAAGAAGCACATTGAAAAAATTTATTCAAAAATGGAAGTCAAATAACATTATCACCATGAAGTGTCTGTTAGGCATTTGTCATATCTATGTACATGCAGCAGTTGATTTGTATTTGCATAAGTTTTGAATTTTTTATCTTTTTTGTGGGAATTGTTTTATCTCTGGTAACATTATGAAACGTCAGAATTCCACGGAATTAGTAATTCGGCTATAAGGTGAGATATAGTAAGTTCATTGTGGAAAATAGCGTAAAAAGTCAAGCCGCCTGGGAGCTTTCATCGAAAACGCTGCCTATAATCCCTGAGCGAGTAGTACCTACGCATAATATGTTCTACTACCCGTGCGAAGCCGGGGCGGGTCGCTAGTTCTTAATATTATGTTCGAAGTTACATGCATGAATGTATCGATTTATGTCACGAACATTTTTGATTAGTATACTTACACCGTTTTCTTACGAGATTGCTGGACTGGAATCGATGCAGTCAAGATGGAAGCTGCTATCGCAGTTTTTGTTAAATCCTAAAGATATTATCTGATCGGTTTCTATGCGCCATCGTACCGGAACGCTAAATAGGTTGACGGCATGGCTTTGCCGGTACGACTGATGTAGCTATGGCTGAAGTCTCCCACTAGACCAGACCAGACCAGAGACGATTTAGAAATTATAAATTCTCAAATTGCCCTTGCCAGTTGCCACACCCACTTATAAGATCACAGCGATCACTGCGCCAGGGAAATCGTCAAACCTCCCGTATGAACCACACGAGTAGATAGGTACAGAGAGGAAGCTTCATACAACTGCTTGATGAACACTGGCTTGACTGGCCCGTTGGCGCGGTTGGCAGTGATCCTGCCTACCTCTCCCGGGTCGCGGGTTCGATTTCCGTCCCGAGTCTGGGTGTATTTATGTAAGTATATAAGTATGTATTATGTATTTATACATTTATTAAATATTTATTTGTGTAATATATGTAAATATGTATATCAGTCGGTTGTTACTTATAACACAGGCATTAAGTTGCCTACTTTAGGAACAGCCGACCGTGTGTGTATGTGTGTATATTTATTAATTATTTATTATTTATTTATTTATACAAGCGGCCCGCTGTAGGTACACACATAGCGCATGTTTGTCATCCAACTGAGCCGGTTGGAGGTCAGACGCCGGCGTCCGTGAACCGTCGGTGAGAGCTCATGTGTGAGTGTACCTACAGCGGGCCGTTTGTATATCTACACATGTGGTATGAACCTCCAATTATTTCTGGTGATAATATTATAACATGGGAGGGTATATGAGTTTGAAGTAGTTATCTGAAAGGAACGCTCTGTCCGCAGGCGGGTTCCTGAACGAGGCGGGCTGGTACGCGGACGCGCAGCGCGTGCTGCTGCGCGTGCGCGACCTGTGCCTGGCGCAGCCGCAGACCGCGCACTACAAGCGCCTCACGCTCGAGTGCTGCCACAGGTATGTGCTGCTCTCTCCCACACGACAATCACCGTCATCATCATCATCATCACCATCATCATCATCATCATCATCGTCGTCATAGTCCAACGAGTAGAACTTGAATCGTCGACTTTGCGGTTTTCCGGTTGCGCTATTGAGGCTATGTTATAAGTTACTAGCGGACCCGGCAGACGTCGTCCTGCCCGGTGACATACTGACATCAGTGCAACCTACCCGGTCATCAAAGTACTAATATCGTAATTAAAAAATAAGGGTTGATCGTAGAAGGGTGAAAATATAGGATTGTATGTATTTTTGTATGTTGTATCATAAAAAAATAAAAACTAAAAATTTTGTCTAAAAAATAAAAATAAAAAATTTAGGGGTGAACTACCCTTAACATTTAGGGGGATGAAAAATAGATTTTGGCCGATTCTCAGACCTACTCAATATGCTCACAAAATTTCATGAGAATCGGTCAAGCCGTTTCGGAGGAGTATGGGAACGAAAATTGTGACACGAGAATTTTATATTTATGATAACCCATTACCGGCCCACTAGCGGGCACAGGTCTCCAGATTGAGAAAGGTTTAGGCCCTAGTCCACCACGCTGGCCAAGTGCGGATTGGTAGACTCCACAGATCACACGCTTTTGAGAACATTTTGGAGAACTCTAAGGCGTGCAGGTTTTCCCACGATGTTTCCCTTTACCGTTAAAGCGAGTGATATTTAATTGCTTAAAAACGCATCTAACTCTACAGCACAATATCAAAATATACAATAACTTGAATCCCGAGCAAGCAAATGATTCTATAGTTGTTTCTAAGTTAGAATTCTGAGTACGGTGAGGGATTCAAAGGCACAAGAAACAAAAACCTTTCTCTCGTGTGACACATACAAGTTTTCACCTCGCCACCTAGCCAGAAAATATATGATGTATGAAAAATTATTAGACTGAACAAACAAAAGTACAGATCATTAAATTATAAGTAAGATAATTATATGAAGTATAATTAAATTACAAGGCTCCGAACAGCAGTCGGTCATATTTGCAGTCGTTCTTTAAATAAACTTTCATATATTTTTCATATCTTTTTTAATATAAGATAAACGTATTTTTTTCTCGTGAATTTCTTTGGGTGCCTCTCCAAAATCAGGATTCAAACTTAGAATCACACGTTGCTTTCGTGATTCAAACTTAGAATCACACGCTACGCTCGTGATTCAATTTTAGAAATCCATTACATTCAGGATTTAAATTTAGAATTTACAATTTTATAAGTTCATTCGCTTTCTCGGGATATTGCATTGGCATTGGCAACAAAAACGAACTATCTATTTTTGAACAATATTGATGTATAGATTCTCAATGTTTTAGTGCTGCGACCAGCTTGATATTAAAAATTGGTCATTGGTCAATTTCTTAAGAATTTACAGGTTGTATGCAACATTTTCCAGGTTGCTCAACACACAATCGGCGTACTGCTGCTTCCCCGCCGCGGCGGAGACGTACGCGCTGGCTCTCAAACTGTTAGGACTGCCGGAAGACATCGCCTCCAAGCTGCCCGACGAGCGCTTCCCCATAGCCGACACTTGCTTCAAGGCGCTGCAGACTGACGACGATGACGCGACGAGGTATGCCTACATAATATGTTTATTCATTCATTTTTCATTTCATTAATTTCATTTATTTGCAAAACTGTGTTTAGGTACAAAGCAAAGATCTTATGGCTATCAATGTCTCTTATAGTTTGCCCATTTTTGGTGTGCAACAACAATATTTAATAATTTATTTAAAATATTTCATTTACTAATTATACAATAAATTGTTTATTAAATTATTAATAGTTATACTGCAACATTCATTATTATGTCTGTGATTATGAAATTGATTATTATTATGATTTCGGTATTTGAAATACAATCATGTCCATTATTCATTGTCATTATTACCTGACTGGCATTTTGTTTTTGTTTTTAGTCATATACAAGTTAGACTGCGATCTCATCTGTAAGTGACGATGCAGTCTAAGTTGGAAGCGGGTTAACTTGAAAGAGGTATGAAAATTTTTTATTAAACCCATATCCCGATCGGTTTCCTTCCAGACTAGAGCCGTGTTCGGAGGAGTGGTGCGCGCGCGAGGGCGGGGCGGGCGGGGCGGGCGGCGCGGGCGGCGCGTGCGGCGCGTGGGGGCTGTCGGCGCTGCTGGCGCGCCTCTGCAAGGAGTTCAGCGCGCTGTTCTTCGTGCGCTGCGACTACAGCGCGGCGCACGCGTGGAGCATGCGCGCGCTGTCGCTGCTCACCCCGCACACGCCCGCCAAGTGAGATACTTTCACCTAACCTAGCACAAGTTTTTGTTTTGGCACTGTGCTTGGACTGGTGACATTTTTTATTTTTTTATTGTATGATAAAATTATCATACAATAAAAAAATAAAAAATAAGATTGTTGTCAAGCTTACGCTTGACGACAATCATGCCTGGAGAGCAATGATGAGGTCTAAGTTGGAACGCGCTTGCCTAGAAAATGCCTATTCACTCTTGTTTTGAAGGCACTTAAGTTGAACGAGGCGGGAAACACGGACGCCGGAAGGGCGTTCCACACCCTAGCGGTTCGTATCAGAAACGTTGATCGAAAACGCTTCGTGCGGGCAGACTGAACGTCAACCACATAGGGATGCCAACGTTCACGTACAACGACATGTACGAACCGCAAGTGAAACTGTGGTATAGGTCGCGGCAAATAAGTCTAGCGTTGACCGTTGCGGGGCGGACGAGAGGATCCCTCGTAAGCGCTGATTGGCTCTCGCGGATCGTTCGTAAGCGCTGATTGGCTCTCCAATCGTACTGCGTCCCGCTCACTGACACAACGCTGCACGCATTTCTCTCTCTCAGCGCTAGACTTACGTGCCGGGAATTATAAGAGCACTCCATATGTTACTTGTGTGGGCAGGATCACTATCGAGGTGGTCCGCGCGTGCGGCAAGGCGTGCGTGGTGAAGCGGCGCTTCTCGGCGGCGGGGCTGCTGGTGCGGCAGGGCGTGGCGCTGGCGCGCGCCGCCTTCGGGCCGGCGCACCCGCGCTACGCCGCCGCGCTGCTCGACTACGGCTTCTACCTGCTCAACATCGACTCCATCACGCACAGCGTCACCGTCTACGAGGTACGTCATTACGCTCAGCATTCTAACTTAGAATCACTTACTACGCTCGTGATTCTAACTTAGAATCACTCGCTACGCTCGTGATTCAATTGTGGAATCATTCGCTTGTTCGGAAATCAACCAGCAGTGGCAACATAAACGAACTTGTTTATTTGTTTGTCAGGAGGCGCTGAGCACGCTGCGGCGCGTGTTCGGGCGCAGCAGCCTGCACGTGGCGACGGCGCAGGAGGACCTCGCGTACGCGCTCTACGTGCTGGAGTACTCCTCGGGCAGGTTCTACAAGGCGAGGGACCACGCCGAGCGCGCCATACGCATCATTGAGGTATGCTTATATTGTATTATTCCTCTTGGTTGAGGTTAGTGACCTTGACTTGACTGAAATGTAATGACAATAATAATTGTTGATTAAAAGTAAAAAAAAAATTTTGGACATCTTATCGAAAATGTTTTTTCTATGGCAAAAGATTTTACATTTTTCTTAAAATTGACATTTAATTGTTAATTTATGTCCAAAACACTTTTCAAAGTAAGGATCGTCATCGCAAGTAAAGTCGTGAACACAGCTGGTTTAGCTAAACTTCTTAGTGTTTAATATGGTGTCACCATCATTCCAGAACATTTTAGTATACACTTCGAATTACATTAAATCAAGGTTATTAAATTTTCCAGAACCTCGTACCGCCGGACCATTTGCTATTAGCATCAGCGAAGCGCGTAAAGGCACTTATTTTAGAAGAAATTGCACTCGACACACCCGCGGGACAGGACATGAGAGGTAATTTTGAAATAGTGCAATAAGTAAGCAAATGTTTTCATTATATGTTCTGAGTTTGAAGCAAGCAAGCGAAGGATTGTGCAATTGAATCACGATCGTAGCTAGTTTTTCTAAATTGGCGTCCTAAGCGTAGTGAGGGATTCTAAATTGGTGTCCTAAGCGTAGTGAGTGATTCTAAATTGGAATCTTGAGTGTAGGAAGTGATTCTAAATTGGAATCCTGAGCGTAGTGAGTGTTTCTAAATTGGAATCACGATTGTAGCGAGTGACTCTAAATTGGAATCCTGAGTGTAGCGAGTGATTCTAAATTGGAATCCTGAGCATAGCGAGTGATTCTAAATTGGAATAATGAGCGTAGTGAGTGATTCTAAATTGGAATCCTAAGCGTAGCGAGTGATTCTAAATTGGAATCCTGAGCGTATTGAGGGATTCGAAGGGAAAATAAATAAATCCCTATGCTGTCGTGTGACACATTAAACTTTTCACCTTCCAAAATACACGATTCAAAAAATTGTATTTTTCGAACGAATCACAAATTAGTAAAAATTTCGATAGTTTTTTTTTGTAGTTTAACAAGTAGCGACATCTAGTAGCGATACGTTGCATATATCCATAGTAGCACACAGACTACTTTTTAGTTTTTTTTTTTCTTTTCTTTTTCTAGAGCCGAGTCTACTGGAAGAGTCGGAGTCGCTGCACAAGGCGGCGCTCGAGCTGAGCATGATGGCGTTCGGCGAGAAGAACGTGCAGACGGCCAAGCACTACGGCAACCTCGGACGCCTCTACCAGAGCATGCAGAAGTTTCAGGTGAATTAAATCTCCATGCAGTGAATAGAGGGGCCATTTGATGCAATTGGATGCGCGAAAAATAGTTTCTGCCAAATTTTGAGAATGTGGTTCTCAAAATTTAGCGCCTAATAGAAAAATTATGTTATTACGCGCCATGTTATTTTTTGAAAGGCTTTCATTTGCACATTCTGAAATAGGGTTTTTTTGACCTGTTAACGTCTTATAAATCGATGAACGCCGGCTGCACGCACGAAAAAGCATGACTCATTGTCACGTTCCGCGTGCAAACGAGAGCGCGGAACAAGCGATAGAGAAGGCACGAACGGCCTAAGCGTTCGGCTTGTGACGCTATATCTCTTTGTGTTCTTATGACGTTCTCACGTAAAATTATCATCCGTAAATCGACTTTGCAGACAATCAATTTTTTTTTTTTTTTTTCAATTTATTTACTTGCAGGACGCGGAGACGATGCACCTGAAGGCGATCGCCATCAAGGAGGAGCTGCTGGGCGCGGAGGACTACGAGGTGGGGCTGAGCGTGGGCCACCTCGCCTCGCTCTACAACTACCACATGAACATGCACCGCGCCGCCGAGAAGCTCTATCTGCGCTCCATATCCATTAGTGAGTTTCATTATTATTATAAATACATGTGACAGTCAATCCTATTCAGCCAGTACATTCGCACATCGCATCAAGCCAAAGTCTGCGTATGCTTTTTTTAAAGCAGACCATGCTTGATGCGATGCGTCAAGAATATGACTCTCTCATTGATAATCAAACGTGGGAGCTGGTTGATCGCCCAAGAGGGGTTAATGTGGTCAAATGCAAATGGCTCTTTAAGTTAAAAACGAGCCAGTATCAGTTAAGGATGCGATGGAGCGCAGTGGAAGCGTGCTGGGCCCATAACCTATTTATAAATACATGTGACAGTCAATCCTATTCAGCCAGTACATTACAAAGAGTATCTATAGGTCTATGACTAATATAGTAGATTGGTATTCGAGTCGATCTATTTTAACAATTATAACCCCCGGCACGTAAGTCGAGCGGTGACCGTCAAGTGCGCGCAGCGTCGTTCGAGTGAGCGGGACACTATACGATTGGAGAGCCAATCAGCGCTTACGAGGGATCCGCGAGAGCTAATCAGTGCTTACGAACGATCCCCGCGACCCCCTCACACCCCGAGATACCTCATTTTGGACTTCTGCGCATTGAAGGTCACTGGTCGACTTATTTTTCGTGACTTATAACCCCCGACGCAAAAACGACGGGGTGTTGTAAGTTTGACGTGTCTGTGTGTGTGTGTGTGTCTGTTCCCCCATAGCGCTCAAACGGGTGAACCGGTTTGAATGCGTTTTTTTTTTTGTTTGAAAGGTGAATTAGTCGGGAGTGTTCTTAGCTATGTCTGATGAAAATCGGTCCAAGATGGCCGCCGCCACAAAATGGCGTATTACATATTTTTCACAACTTCGATATGGGTATCAAATGAAAGGGCTTGACTAGTAGAATAACACTACGTAAATCCAAGATGGCCGCCACCATAGAATGTCGGGTCTTTTTAATTCATACTTGTTTTGAATTTGAATATATACGCTTGTCCCTCTCAGTCACTCGTACAGCGCCTGGAAACTCAAACGACCTCCTTACACCTCATGAACTCCTGGTATGCAAGAGAGGATTTTGGTGTCGCTTTTTCGTTTCATCGATTTTTAAATGCACAACCACATAACAATTAATTAATTAATTCATTCGTTAACACTAAATTCATTTCCATATACACACGCACACACACACATACACACACACACACACGCGCGCGCACACACGCACACACACTTACACACACTAGATAGTAGTTACTTACCTTAAAATATGTAATTCACTGTCCTTTTTTTTTGTATAGTTTATCAATTTTATAGCACAAATTACTGGGAAGAGACTGACCCCCATGTCACGGGTTTTCCTAGTTTGGGGGTCGAGGGCTCTTAAGAAATGTAATTTTAATTTTGTACTAAATAAAGATTTATTATTATTACATAAAGAAGTTTCATTTTAATAACAAAAGCGCGCGTTGTCGTCAGGTCTGAAGCTGTTCGGCGAGCGGTACTCGGGGCTGGAGTACGACTACCGCGGGCTGGTGCACGTATTCACGCAACTCAAGCGGCACGACCGCGCGCTGCACTACAACGCGCTGCTGCAGCACTGGCACGGTACTGTAACGCCTGCTTTTTAACCCCCCGACGCAAAAACGACGGGGTGTTATAAGTTTGACGTGTCTGTGTGTGTGTTTGTTCCCCCGTAGCGCTCAAATGGGTGAACCGATTTGAATGCGGTTTTTTCGTTTGTAAGGTGTATTAGTCGAGAGTGTTGTTAGCTACGTTTGATGAAAATCGGTCCAAAATGGCCGCCGCTACAAAATGGCGGATTACATATTTTATCATAACGCCCTCAATATGGGTATCAAATGAAAGGGCTTGGCTAATAGAAGCGGATTACATATTTTATCACAACGCCCTAAATATGGGTATCAAATGAAAGGGCTTGACTAGTAGAATAGCACTATGCAAATCCAAGATGGCCGACACCACACAATGGCGAATGTCGGGGGTTTGTGGTGTAGCTGTGATAGTGTGATAGCCTAGTGATTAGGACGACCGACTTTCTACTCGGAGGTCGTGGGTTCGATCCCGGGGCACGCACCTCTAACTTTTCGGAGTTATGTGCGATTTAAGTATTTAAATATCACTTGCTTTAACGGTGAAGGAAAACATCGTGAGGAAACCTGCATGCCTGAGTTCTCCGTAACGTTCTCAAAGGTGTGTGAAGTCTGCCAATCCGCTTGGACAGCGTGGTAGACTATGGCCAAAATCCTTCTCACTCTGAGAGGAGACCCGTGCTCTGTAGTGAGCCGGTAATGGGTTGATCATGATGAAACTTCTTCTTGGTATTGTGGCTATGCAGGTCTCTAGGTCCCTATAAAAAATGCTCATGTCGCTACCGCGTCTTTCATACTGCGGTTCATCCGATTCACACGGCTCGCGGTAAACGAAGCCAGCGATGCGAACTTGCGAGCTCTCATAGTCTAGCGACACGAGCGAAGCGAAACGAAACACGTTTCGTTTCGCTTCGCTCCAAATGTGCTTAGTAGGACGACTGGCGTCGATCTATTGTGCTTGCCACCGGAATGGAAACTATCACAATAAATACCATCTGGAACAAATACTATCACGACGCTTCATGTATGCATTAAAACGGAGCAGTAACAGATAATATGCAACGGTATGTCGACCGACTCTTGGCAAAGCCTGCATACATGTCTATTTAGTCCACAGTGACCCATTAAACCATTCAATCTTAGTGGTAGCTGAAAAGTTAGTCACAAGTCAAGCTGCAAACTATATATGTGTGTACATTATTGTATATAAGTACTACAATTACGTTACCAAAAAATAAAGTGTCTTTTTGTAAATTGAAAAATATTGATATAACCCAGATGATGTCACGGATAGCCTAAATATGTGTTTAAAAACATTAATCATTAATTCCAGATCTCAGGGAACAATCGAAAGCGGAGCAGCAGCCAGCGCTCGGGGACGAGCAGATCATGCCACTGGAAGAACTGCAAGCCAAGTTCTTCAGCGGCAACGACTGAGGGCTCCATCCCACGCACTGGACCACCCGCGTCGAACGAGAGCGTTCCGTACTCAAGTGAACTGAAAGTGAATGAAAAGTGAACGCAAAGTGAATGAAAAGTGAACGCGAAGTGAAAATAAGTGTAGTGAATAATATCGAAAGTGAATTGATTGGTGTTGTTTGAGCGGGTCATGTTGTACTTTTTTTTCATGAGAAATTGTAAGTACTAGCATTTTTTTTTTTCAGAGATTATTCATGCAGTGTTGTTAGATTACTTAGATTTAATGCATTTCAAGTCCTGATGGAGAGAATGCAATCCGTCTGTCTAGCCATTGACCTGCTCAAATAACAGCTTAGATTGTAATCACGAAACAGTGTAAAAAACTGATTTATGTATTATACAATAATAGTAGTGTACACAAAGCGCACATCTAGGAGTCCAATATAAACTGTGTGGATATGAATAATGATCTGTGCCGTTCACAACTCTACTGCCGTTTGTAGCTTAGTGCTCGCTTGCAAGTTGTTGACAAGTTACTGTGTATGAAATTTCCTAAGCTGATTCATTGTTGTAGTGGCTAGCTTATGACCAGTTACCTTTTCGTGATAACTTAAAACTTTCAGTTTAATTAAAAGTAGACATTCAGTATGAAATCGTAAAACCGACATTTTGACTACCTCATAAGTTGCTTTTCAAACAATCTTCTATCAATCGAGTGATCTCTAACAGGTTATAAAATACCACAAAGATTTACGCCCATATTGATGTAGTGTTTGATTTTACTAACCCCAAATTGCACTACCTATTCCCATCACTATTATATAGATCACAAGACAGGTGTGCGGGCGACGTGAGGCGCGGGAGGGGGGTCGGCTGTGTTCCCCGCACGTTCGTTTACTCCCAGTCTAAGACTAATAGATAGATAAATAGATGGAAACCTACATGCGTAAGCGTTTTAATAAGTCTGAACTGAAGAAAAAATATGCATCACAGCACTAAACTATTTGTCAAAGTGAACAAAGCAGTTTAGATTGTTATCATTTTAAGACTGTCTGGAAGCGTCTCCGGCGGCAGATGAGCTTGAATACAAAGTAACTTGATTGGTAACCAGCACCCGTCTTGAGCTTATGTTCCTCATTGTAAGTGATTTTTTCTTTATTATACTAGTGTATTATTTGACTATGAATAAAATAAAAAAACAATGTAAAAAATACTAGGTATACGTGTTATCGCTTTAAGAATTTATCTCTAGTGTATTAGTTATTTGGGTGCTTATTCTGTCGGACACAATCTATGTACTAAACTAAATTCACAACTCTAAATGTAATGTCATCTTTTTCCCCAGGGAACATTATGAAAAGGATGGCACTACTTTTAGAACTGTCAAATTGTGTACGACAGAATTAGTACCTTATATAATAATTATTATAACGATGATGTGCAATGACTTGTCTCCTGTATGGCAGCGTGTGACATTTTATGTGTAAATATTTATTTTTCTCAATCGCCATTGTTGCCTGAACAGACCTCTAGAATCAGATGTTTAAGGAACTTTAGTCGGTACTTAAAACTTTTCCAAGTTTTACATCCCAAGGGGGAAAAATTATAGCACAAGACAGACAAAAATATTCTTATGAGATGCAAATTATTATGAAAGTATTTTAAAGGAGAATAATAATTAACTTTGATAATGACATGTTACTTTTTTATTAACGCAGCTTCACACATTCACAAAGTTTATGAAGATTTAGATTTGAATATTATTAAATTAAAATCCAATGTAGGTACTAATTCTGTTGCACGCAATTCTCTAAACTGGACTAAAAGAGGTCTAAAAATGGTGTGATCCTTTTCACAATGTTCGCTGCGGAAAAGAATACTTTTCTTACTTGTAGTAGAGCTTTTGATTTGGCTTAGTTTAGAGATTGTGTACTATAGAAATAGCGCCAATTTGTATAGCTAAAAGTAGGCCGCGCTCAACTTGGAAGTTCGCTCTGAACACGAAGTGAATGACGTCACATTAACGACATGAAAATATTAATCTAGGTTCAGACGTAACTAAGTTAAGCGCGTTGAGTGTATCTTTTGTGAAACTAGCTCGCTAGAGTCGGTGACAAATGTCTATGGTGCTAATTTGGCTGCAAATCTCATAGAGATAATAATAATAATATAAAGTTGCCCTAATGTCCTATAGAAAATAGTGGATCGGAAAATAGCTCAAGCTTATCAAAATTTTCATAAGTGTGTAAGAGACAACATTACATTTCTGACATAATAATAAAACAGTTTGTGGCAGACTCAAAACTAAAGTTGGCCTCCCTAAAATGTATACATGAACACTCACACACGCACAACTTGAGACATCACAATGAACAGGCGCCATTTTATGTTTTCGGATTGTGCATGTATGATACTTAATCTAAGCGTGTGTGAGTGTATTTTTGACACGTTTTTAAAGTAGGTATGGCTCCTCCATTATTATTGTTATTATCTCTATGACAAATCTCTACTAAATTGACAGGTTTAAAACTAAAACAGTGCTATCCTCTTCTGTCATCGCCATAAACTAGATTTTTTATAAACACCAATAGTCTTTAGATCACGCCATTTATAGATCGACCAGAATCTCATGAAAAATAGGGAAATTAAATTTTGTAGTAAGCAACACTAGGTTAACTCGGCTGCCTTAGTGATAGACAAAGTAATTACATTCAGAAAACCTTACCTGGGATCGTTTCACGAAACGAAAAATCAAGCAACTGCATTTTAAATACAAAAACAAAGTACCTAATCAACATCCAATTACTTTGTTTTTGTGTTGTGCTTGTTGTTTACTTGGTTTTGCATTTTTATTCCGGGTTAGTGTGTGCAGTTACTTTGTTTGGGCAATTCATATTTCAGTAAACGGTTCAAGTTATTTGAAATATTAAACTGTGGTAAAAACTACTCGAATAAAACTTTTGTTAATGCAAAAAAGTCAATTTCACAAAAAAATGTCAGTTACTTTGTTAATTGCTAGGGCAGCCGAAGTGTTGCTTACTACACAATTTAATTTCCCTATTTTTAATGAGATTCTGGTCGATCTATACCTAGATACTTTGCAATCTCCTTGCAGCATTTATTATATGGCAAACATAATATGGAGATGACAGGTCGCGACCTTATTGCAAAATGTGGAAAAGACAATATGAGACTCAAAGTTTCTTTTCAAGTCAAACTGTGCGTAAATCTGCCATTTAAGGCGCTATTCCATAAGGCAAGTCTTGCATACAATGTGACGTCATATCTGCATACAAGTTGCTCGCATTGGAAACATATTTTCATGAGTGTAAAAATTGCATGCAGAAAGCTACAATGAATTGCTTAATTAAATAAAATGTACAAGTTCAAACTACTACATGCAAGTTGTAGCTTGTATGCAAGTTGTAGCTTATATGCAAGTTTGTCCAAGTTGCATGCAGTTTGCAACTTGTATACAACTAACTTGCCTATTGGAATCACACCTTTAGTATTGCGATCTCAAATCAAACATTTTTCGATAACTGTTATTCTCTAGTCGAAGGTTAATTTTTACGACAGATTAACGCACTGGTTAACATTAACATTAACCTGAAAATTAGGGTTAGAGTAGTCTCGCCGATTGACCATACAAATTGACAATTTAACACTAACTCAAGTGGCGAGTTTTGTTGGCACAAAAGCTTGCATTGGAGGCTTTGTATATGTAAAGTGATCTTATTAAGTAAATTATCATATTGTAGTAGTGGTCTAAGATCCCGCTATACAACGACCTTCACCGAGATGTTTATTTGATGAAACGTATTTTATATTTAATTTAACATGTCAATAAATATATTGCATATGGGTTGCCTAACTTTCAGTCCAGGATATGATTAATTAATAAATAAAAAAATTTAACATTTCACCGGTTTGATTATTAGACAAATTCTATACCAATCGAAAGTATATTGCCCATAGAATATGCAAACGTTAGGTTGCTTATTCTTTTCCGGTCACAACTCTCGGGTAGCCAGGTGTAAACAGGTAAATCGATACTAGCATTTTGCACCGGTCTGATTATGGAATTAAAATTAAATGAAAATAAAGATGATTTCATTATGAATTTGTCTAATAATCAAACCAGTGAAATGTTTAAAAAATTTTTTTTTTTTTTCAATTATTAATTAATCATATCCTGGACTGGAATTTGTTAGGCAACCCATATGCAATATATTTATTGACGTATTAAATTAAATATAAAATACGTTTCATCAAATAAGCATCTCGGTGAAGGTCGTTGTATGGCGGGATCCTATACTATAGGGGTGATAGTGTTCTGCGCGTGAATCTACATGTATTGTCTAATGGATGGCTGTTACGTGCGCGAGGCGTGCGAATAAATAAGTTTTATGACGACCTTTGACTTTCATTGTGCAGTGTGCTCTCCCAACTGTTCCGGTTCATCTTTACGTTTTACGACGGGGGAAAATGGGAAAATAGGGTAGGTAATTATTGTTTTGAAGCAGAAAAAGGGGTAGGTGTTTAAGTACACCGAATAAATTATTATTAGTAGAAGTTAGAACTAAGGCATTGATGAAGCATTGTATAGATAACTAGATGATGCCCACGGCTTCGCCCGTGTGGATTTAGGTTTTTAAAAATCCCGTGGGAACTTTTGATTTTCCAGAACAAAAAGTAGCTTATCTGTAGAAACCCGTCCCCAAAACGGAAAAATCCTGTGGGATCCCCACGATTTCGGAATACAATTCCTTACAGCATCAGGGTTGAGGAGTTGGATATGTACCTACTCGAGTTCATTCAACGATAAAGTCTTTAATTGGTACCCCCAATATCAATTTAAATAACCGAAAGTTTCTAAAACCCATTAGTTTTGGGGATTAGGTCCCCTACAGCATCAGGATTGAAGAGTTGGAATCTAAATTTTTTACAGAACAGGGTCGCATTGTTTCTCTATCGATTAAAAAAAAAATTACGCAAATCGGTTCAGAAATCTCGGAGATATCGGTGTACATAGGTAGAAAAACACAACTCCTCCTTTTTTGAAAGTCGGTTAAATAAGTAGCCTATGTTACTCCCTGGGTAATTCTCTACTTGTATGTGAAGGTCCCGTCAAAATCGGTTCAGCCGTTCCGAAGATTAGCCCGTTCAAACAGACAGACAGACAGACAGACAAAAATTTTAAAAACGTGTGATTCGGTTATGGTAGCGTTCAAATAACCATATGAGCTTAATATGAGGTAGTTATTTCGATATTACAGACAGACACTTCAATTTTATTTATTAGTATAGATTAATCTATGGCATCATGTCGGAATCTAAAGCAGTCTGAGTTGGGTTTGATTTTATTTTTAACCCCCGACGCAAAACGACGGGGTGTTATAAGTTTGACGTGTGTGTGTGTGCGTGTGTGTGTCTGTCTGTCCCCCTGTAACGCTCAAACGGGTGAACCGTTGAAAGGTGAATTAGTCGAGCGTGTTGTTAGCTATGTTTGATGAAAATCGATCCAAGATGGCCGCCGCTACGAAATGTCGGATTACATATTATTATTTCACAACTCCCTTGATATGGGTATCAAATGACCTGGCTTGACTAGTAGAATAGCACTATGCAAATCCAAGATGGCCGCTGCCACAAAATGGTGAATTTCGGGGGTTTTTTTAATTTATACTTGTATAGGTCGACCAGAATCTCATGAAAAATAGGGAAATTAAATTTTGTAGTAAGCAACACTAGGTTAACTCGGTTGCCCTAATGATAAACAAAGTAATTACATTCAGAACACCTTACCTGGGATCGTTTCACGAAACGAAAAATAAAGCAACTGCATTTTAAATACAAAAACAAAGTAATCAACATCCAATTACTTTGTTTTTGTGTTGTGCTTGTGGTTTACTTGGTTTTGCATTTATATTCCGGGTTAGTGTGTGCAGTTACTCTGTTTGGGCAATTCAAATTTCAGTAAACGGTTCAAGTTATTTGAAATATTAAACTGTGGTAAAAAACTACTCGACATAAAACTTTTGTTAATGCAAAAAATCAATTTCACAAAAAATGACAGTTACTTTGTTTATCGCTAGGGCAGCCGTAGTGTTGCTAACTGTGGAATTTCATTTCCGTATTTTTCATGAGATTCTGGTCGACCTTTATCTACTTGTGACCATAGATAACAGTTACCCATAACACAACTACCCTAAACTTTACGAATGCCTCGTTGGTCTAGTGGCTAGCTTGTAAGGCTGCGGATATGGACCAGGGTACGAGTACCAGATCGGACCAAAACGCGAACGGTTTTTCGGTGTTACACTTCCGCACCCGCACCCGATTTTTGGTCGTAAGTCGTAACTGATTGCCATTCCATCGGACTATGAGAGTGAGGGAATAGTGCACTTAACTGCACACAGGTATGCACTATATCTCCTGCGTGATCGGTTAATCTGTTGAAATCGACCGCCCGTAGCCGAAGTTTGGTCACGAGAATATTGCTATATTTCGTAGGAATCGTTTTAAAAATGAAACAAGTTTTAGAGGATTCAAATAATATAAATTTATTATTATTATTATTAGAAAAATGAGAATAAATTAAAGCTTCGGTACTCATACTGAGGGTAAATCACACAAATGAGAAAATATTATGGAATGCTTTTCTAATATCAATTACTGGGAATCACAACAAAATTGACAGGTATTATAATAGCTACACTTACTTAGATCGCATAAATAGAATTATAATAATTAGGTATACTTATTAAATATAAATTCTTTCTTACAAGTAAAAAAAATATTTTCTCTATTATGCAAATAAAATTTTCCGAAAAAGGCACCGGTCCAAGGCTACTTTGTATTCGATTTGACCATAGTGAGATTATATTTTTGGATTGTTTATATTTTCTACTTTATCTAAACTACCGTGAGTGATATCCATTTTTACTACAATCAATTAGGTAATTAATATTCGATATAAACAAAAATAAAAGGAAAAATTTATGACGGTCGCACAAAATGAAGAAAACAGAACGATCAAAACAAATCGATCAATTTGTTGAAAACAAATCGATTTGTCTAACAATTATTATAATAATATATAACATTTATAACACTTAAGAAGTAAAAATATTGGCTTTTTTTATATGCATGAGTAATGGCATCAAATATAATACAGAACAACAAGTTTTAAATAGAATCATAGAAGTGTGTAACAAGGCCAAAGTTGATCTTCACACTACAAAAGGTGCATTCATACAACATCGATGTTCCGCGACTCGAGCCGTAGGGCTCCGCGCAATTATACAAATACTCAAGTAAAATTATTTAATAGCATGAACAATAACGACAAATACAACTCAAGTTTTAAATAAAATCAGATTTCAGAATCAGACAAGGCAAGTAATCTTCACACTACAAAAGCTGCATACTGGTACACAACATCGATGATCCACGACTCGAACGGTAGAGCCCCGTAGGGCTCCACGGCGGGCGCAGGGCTCTAGGCGGGGCCGAGCAGCGCCAGTAGCGCCCGCTTGTAGTCGCCGGAGGTCTCGCTCTGCTGCGTTGGCGCGAAATTCGAAGTTGAAGGAATATAGTTGGGTCGACCGGCGAGCGCAATGCAGCATGCGTGGAAAGAAACGCGCGAGCGTTAATAAGCGTGAATTATAAAATATATAAATAATGTATTCGGAAAGTTTGTCATGGTGGTTGTTATTTACTGTGCAAATTGAATATAATAGGTATGCAGGTTGTATCAGGGCAAAAGTAGTATAGTGTATTTAATCGAATACCTCTATATATATATTTGAAATTTTAACGTTGTAACGTTGGTTTTTTTTTTAATTTCCCTGAGGAACATGAATAGTTGTAATAATAATTGTTATTTCGCGTCACAAAAGTTGAAAAACTAGACATTTACTGAGCATGTTCGGTATACTCTGATCTCTGCCTGTAAATTCCTATTTTTTTGTATTATAAAAGCTAAAGCCGCCTCAACCGTCGCACTATTATTGATGAAATTTGGCACAAAGATAGTTTACATACTGGAATCACATACTTAGATCCATTTCTTTACTGTTTCCACCCTCTACAATGCAAATTCCTCGGTCTTTAAGTTAATCATCAAATTGTTTTCATAAATCTTTTAACAACACATTTAGTTGATTCATATTACACTTTATTAATAACAAACAAAATACCCTCACCTCCTGATCCAGTCACCAGAAGAAGCGAAATAAAAATATATACAATTAAAACACATTACATCCAGAGAAATCAGAACATATACATTTAAAGCATCGGCCAATAAGATTTGCAATAATATAATTTCATAATTGAGAATTATAAATTTTATTTTCATGAGATAATTAATTAAAGAGAATTGTTTCATGCATATAATGTGGTTTAATTTGGTTGCAGTGTTGGGAGACCCGACAAGCGTGCATTGTGAATTCTACTTTAATGGCAGTATTTCATTATCGAAAAATTTCTTTTTCAAAATATAAAATATAAACGGTCTTGTTTATTGCAGAGGAATTTGTGCAATTATTATCAGTTTAATTATAATTATTTTTTTATACTGTCACTAAAATGAAACAAAGTAGCGTAAATCATAATCAATTTAATAAATAGATAGCACTGGGCATTGCATAGCGATTAAGTAATAATAATTATTATAAAAAAATATTTTTGAGTCATTAACTCAATACAAATAAATAAATTAAAATTAATAAAAAATAATAATTTCGATGCCTATGTAACCAAAACAGTTTTTCTTTTTTTGGTATTATCCTTTTTTTAATATAGAAAAGTTTTTTTATTACAGTCCTTTTGAATCGTCCATTGAATTCATCTTCAATTACTATTTAATCGACTCTTTTAGAATAAACTAATTGAAAACAAATATTCACGAAATTAAAGAAAAATATCGCTATCCAACGCCCCGTGACCGTGATGAGACTAACCGATATGTCGCTCTCTAGCGTCTTATCGTAGAGCCTCTCATACTCCCTCTTGATGCCGCCGAGGTCGATCTCTGCGCGGCTCGCGATGATCCTCACCAGCGTCGCGTCCTCCGTGCCCGCGCCCTGCATCGCCGAGCGCAGGCGCTGCGCGAACCACGCCGCCGCGTTCTCCACACACTCCACTGGAAACGGAAACACGGAACGAAATGGGTCCCGAGTGTGCACCCTGACGTACCCTCGTGGACGGTGTTAAACGCTCTACTGAGGACCGGTGGCGCGTAGATCTCTCATAAGCTCTGGTGAAAAGACGCTGCATCATTTTCTCTGGAAATCGAAGAGGATTGAGCCCCAAATGTACATACTTAGCTTGAGAAAGCTGGAAAACGTCGAACGAGCATGCATGCACACACACTTCACTGCAGAATATCTCAACAGGGAGGAGAACGGGTCCCAATGGTATGGTCCCCTAACATACCCTCACGAGCGTTATGTTACCAGCTCGTATTGACGCTTGATGGCACCATGTGACGCGTTAGATGTCTCTGCAAATGTAAAGAGGGAAGAGAACCGGTCCCAGTGGTGCACCCCGAGGCGCGACGTACCCGCACTTCGCTCTCGAGCGTCTTGTCGTAGAGGCGCTCGTACTCGCGCTTGACGGCGCCGAGGTCGAGCTCGGAGCGCGAGACGACGATGCGGATGAGCGTGCGGTCGTCCGTGCCGAGCCCCTGCATGGCGGCGCGGAGGCGCGTCGCGAACCACGCCGCCGCGCTCTCCACGCACTCCACTGTGAAGAACGGGGTTAGCGCGCGCCCCAAGCCGTAGTGACGCGATATAAGTTACCAAACACTTTCAAAATTACCGCACCTAATACTTAATACCCGCGAAATTGTAATAGCTTTGTTTCTGTTCTTTGATTGACCAATCTGATGCCCCCGCGTTCCTCTGTCCCACACACTCTTCCAATCACACAGACACACAACAGTCAATACGTGAATGTCATTCCATTGACATTGACGTCTCGCGGATATGTGAAATTGATTTCCACTTTGCAAGTGTATTTCTTGTAAAATTTAAGAAAATTTTACACTGCATTTCCACGATCGAATCGATTCTGTAGATTTCGCTTATTTACTTCTGACTAAACAAACTAATTTTGATAAATAAGTAAATGTATAGGAACCAATAGGTACGATAACACGAAATGTGAACAATTCGACTATAAGGCAATTGGACTCTTCCTACAATGTGTCTGAGAATACGTCACGGTCGTGTCGCATCAAGCAATTGACTCAATTGATGTCATTCAACTTGCATTATTTTCTTGAAAGTGGATATTATCGAGCTACTCGTAGATTTATGACAAATCTTTGAATTCTTATCAGCTGAGACTGTCCCAAGCCAAGGGACAAGACTGTCCCAAACATAAGCCATCAAAAAAGGTCCAGTTTTTTGTGATAATTAACCCACTTCAAAAAAGGAGGTTCTGTATTCGATCTGTACCTAAGTATGTAAATATACTTGTTCAAAAACCAAATGAACCGATTTTGATGATTTTTTCATTATCGTAATCTAGGTTTTAGTATACAACAGACCTATAGTTCGACTTTTAATTATCTGCAGTAATCTGACGTTTCCTAATGTCATTCCGTAAAATAATGTTGCCAACCACATTCCTATAGTGATGTGATACGTTCAATTCATTCAATTTTATTCACAAAAGTTTCGTTCAAAGTTACTCCTTCATTATCATCATAATTTTATTTATGTACTAAGTAAATCGATGGCTCCTACGTATAAAAGCCAAATTAACAATTTTGTCATCTTGACTTTTTTGTGGCAAACGCATCCTATTGGTACAATTAATAATATGAGCTTTAATTGAAAAAAAAAGTAAGAAGTACTATTTTCCATTGCAGTATAATAGCCTATGTGTCGTAAAATAAACGTACAAGGGCCAAATGGTAATTTTAGACTTACACTTGTTTATGCTTCCGGTCAACTTCCGGCCAACAAACAAAAATCAAAACTACTTATTTTGATTCTTGTTTGTTGAACCTTGTTCAGCACGATTTCCTTGGAAGAGGGGATGGAAGTTTCTTTTGTACAACCCAGCATTAGTGTAAAACTCAGCGTTAGTGTACTGGTTTCTTGAGATGCTTTTTTACGCCAGTTAAGAATTTTTTTTAAATTAATTTGTGATTTTACTAACAAACAATATAAAAGACTTTTTGTATAATTTTAGGTAATTTTATTGATTAAAATATGATCTTTAAAAAAAACTTGCTTTTGTTAACTAGGTATTTCTTAAGAAAACACAATATGTTTTAAATACGGGCCCATAACTATAATTTTTGAAGATTGAAGACTTATTACTCAAAGCATCTAACTGAAAACCAGATCATATAAGTATCATGATGAGGACATTTTCATTTTTCACTGTCCATTTTCATTTTTACGTTCTGAGTGTATGAATATTTCCATTTTGCCTACTGCGCGTTGTATTTGTTACCAACTGTTAAGTTTTTGTAACGTTGTGTTTGGTTTTCATTATCTATTTTTGTTAAATTTGCCATTTCGTTTTGTTAAGCATAATAAACAAAGAAATGAATGCTCAGCCAAGCACATCGCATGCTGAGGATACATTTTTACCTCCTAATAAAAAAAACCGCGTAAGAATCTAAGTACCAATGAGAAACTTTGGATTAGAAACATTTACAAATATGTGTTTGAAGTGAAATCATCATAGAATCAAACATTGAAGTTCCAAAAACCAACTCTTCTCCACTCGCTCGTCTTCGTATCGCAGCAATTCAGTGCTGTGTTCGGATATAGGATGGATAGGAATTTAAGGAACGCATTCGAATTTTCGTGAAATTAAAAATAACTAAAAATATACATACATGAATTCTGGCGTAACCAATATTAAAGATATATGTATTTATATATATACTATATATATAGGTAAACTTTGTACATAAAATATAACAATTACTTAAAATATAAACATTAATTTAAATAAAATAATTGAATGATTCAAATCAATCACCTGCACCCCATCCCTATTTTATTTTCATTAAAAAGTGACAACCCACGAAACTTCACTTTAGTGCACACAATTAAAAGTCGAAGTATAGTTATCATTTTTATGTAGGTACACACGCATAAAATTACCTATATGTCACTAATATATTTTTGGATTGGTACACCGATTTCCCTGAGATTACTGGACCTAAGTCGGTATGATTTTTGCTAGAATATATAGCTTGTTTCATGATTTTCAATTGTAAGGAAAATGTCTACAAAAGCTGTTATATATATCCAAACAAAAACATTTCATGTGAATAATAAGGCCAACTTCCTATCAAAAAGTTTCGGCCATTAAAAGTACTGATATCAAAAATTATGACCAAGTCCTTTGCTAGGCTCGATAAATGAAACCATACAGTTTTAGAAGGTATATCTTCTTCGATCACCCTCAAGCTGTCATACCATTCCTAATGATCCTGTTAAAATATTTTTAAATAATTTATGTCTTACTAATAACACTATAATATGAAGCTCATTTGGGACTGAGAATAGTTTTATTGTTTTCAACTTGACAACATTTTTGTACTCCTTTGAATTTGTTTAATTTAAAAAATGTTGCCAAGTTGAAAACAATAAAACTATTCTCAGTCCCAAATGAGCTTCATATTATAGTGTTATTAGTAAGACATAAATTATTTAAAAATATTTTAACAGGATCATTAGGAATGGTATGACAGCTTGAGGGTGATCGAAGAAGATATACCTTCTAAAACTGTATGGTTTCATTTATCGAGCCTAGCAAAGGACTTGGTCATAATTTTTGATATCAGTACTTTTAATGGCCGAAACTTTTTGATAGGAAGTTGGCCTTATTATTCACATGAAATGTTTTTGTTTGGATCTCACTCCTTTTTTCTAAGTATTTCAAAGTTAATGCAATAAGTATAATGAAGTTGTGATGGCTTATAATCGAGTCTTTTTTCTCTCTTACGCTTCAGTATAATTAGGAATAGAACCCTATCACATTTTACGGTCTGATTAGATGTGGTTTAATCTTCAATACATAGTATAAAACAAAGTCGCTTTCTCTGTTCTAATTGGGTGAATTTTTATTTTGTTCGTCTGTCTGTCAAAATCACAGATAACAGAAACTCCACTCCAGAGTATTTCCACTCAGTGGTCAGTTTCAGAACTTAGAACCAACCATACGGCTTAACTAAGAGAAGATTTTGAGTATTTGACTCTCATTAAGTTTAATGAATAGTATTAGATATTAGTGATACCTAGTAGCCGGAATCAACAGGACACCAAAGTCTCCTCCAAACCTCCAAAGTCGGCCACCCATCCATTTCCTGACTTGGGTCAAGGTTGCTTATCAAAATTATTAAGAAAATCGCGCTTCTGGTTTTATTGGCAAAGACGAATCTCAAACTACTGGAAGGAACGGGCTTAGGCACACAGATAGCTATTAATGTGGCGTACGACATCCGCAACGAAAGGATTTTTGAAAATTCAACCCCTTAGGGGGTAATATAGGGGTTTGAAATTTGTGTAGTCCACGCCGACGAAGTCGCGCCCGCGACTTCGATAAAAAAATATACCTCTTGGCGTTTTATTATTTACCTACGCTTTACTTTTTATTAGAACTAAAGACCAGTAAGATTGACCCCTTGCTAGAAAACTTAAAAAGTCACATCTCCCTAAATAGTGCACCGATTTCGATGAAACAAGAACCATATATAGCTTCGAATAAAGTGAAATACATTTATTAAAACAAAATGAAAATTTGTTCAGTATTTTTTGTGTGATGTGGGAACAGACAGATTTTTATATATCTTTGAATTGGTCTGTGTCTGATGCAACTTTTGGACATTTTTCGATTTTTTCCTTCATATACACACTAAGACTCATCTTCTTACCAAATTTCAACATTCCACATACACGGGAAGTGCGTCATAATTTTGATCAGTCAGTGAGTAGGTCTTGTTTTATGTGATTTTCAAACCTCTGTATCTCAGAAACGGTTCAACTTGAAAATTTGAAACTTTCAATTTATCATCACATCCACGAGTTTAACTTATATTTCAAATTTCGTAGGATTACTATCCCGCGAACCAGAGTTATGAGGGGGGTCAAAACAGCTCGAAATGGATCGTGTAAATAACACACTCATGCGACAAGGCCTGAGGAACTTGGCCTGGCGCACTTCGTGCGCCTAGATGTAGGTAGATGGTAAGTAGGTGGGTATTACGTAAAAACGAGTAGATAGATGGTAAGTGGGTATTATACTGACCAATGGCGGAGAGCGCGTCCTTGAGCTCGCCGCCGACCTCCGCCTTGATGGCCTGCTCGATGGTGCGGCCCGCGATGCTCTTGTACTCCTCGAAGATGAGCCGCAGCTGCGCGAAGCTCTCGTGCGCCAGGATCTGGACATTGGCTCACGTCACACGCCTGCCCGGCGTGCTCACTCCGCTACAGCCTTATGTCCCACTGCTGAGCATAGGCTCTAGCTTAACCCATTGACAACCTCCCTGGCGCAGTGGTGAGCGCTGTGGTCTTATAAGGAGGAGGTCCCGAGTTCGATTCCCGGCAGTGGCAATTTGGGATTTTATAATTTGAAGCCCGCCAACCCGCATTGGAGCAGCGTAGCGGGTCTAAGCACTAAATCCTTCTCTCCTATGAGATAGGAGGCCTGTGCCCAGCACGGGGACGTAAAAAGGCTGTAGTGGTGGTGGAAAGGATCGGGAAAATCCCTATGATCGTATGGTGCATAGTTTCTATGATCACAGGAACACTACAAAGTTGTAGTTGAATTAAAATAAATCACCTTATTGAAGATCTCCTCGTCGGTGCCCCATTTGGCCTCTCCTGCGTCGTACAGCTGCTGAGCGGCTTCGGCCGCGCGTACGGGGTCCACACCCGCCTCCTCGTCGCGAGCGCCCTTGTGGGCAGACTGATTAATACGTGGAGTCTGATCCTTACGCCTCGGGAGAGCGACAAAGTCAGTAAAACAAAATATCCATAAGGTTTCATCCAATGAGTTTGTCTGTCGATCTGTGTGTCACATGTATTTAATTTAAAAACTATAAAAGCTTCGAAATCTTTTGGCCCAATTATAGAAACTTGTTACTGCTACAAAGGCATGTAATAAAATTTTCGGAATACCTACCTACGGTCTGTTCAAAAAGAGAATTAGCGTGGCCAAACAGTGAATTTAGTATTACCCGCTAAACAAAGGCACAGCAGCGCCCTCAAATCCCACGCCGATTCTCTTTTTGAACAGACTCTACCTCTCAAAATATTTGGAAGGCTCAAAAGGATTGGAATCCAGAGCCGCGAAGCTAGTTATTAAAAAAAATCGAGAAAAAAAAAAACTATGTACTCTCTCGATTTGGGTAATTCTAATTAGAAAAAATCAACTTTTTAAACAAAGATGCGTGTTGGGTAATTCTAATTAGAAAAAATCAATTGTTTAAACAAAGATGAAACTAAGGTTTTTATATACTTGTCGTAGAGTGAAAGTTTGACCTTTCCGTCGCTCACCCGAGGCGCACAGCTGATCTCGAGCGGAAGCGAAAGTAAAGATTGTGACAAGACAAGCTAGTGTGGTTGAATCATCGCCATGTTTCATGTAGCTAAATGACTGAACTTGTACTGGGTGCATAAATTATGTAATATGTTTTATTGTATTTTGTAGTCTTCATGCTAATTTCTAATACTTTTATTAGTATGTCAAGATATACATAGATTACTTAATTAATACTTAGATTACTACTTGTATTAAAGATTAAGATATACAAAGACATATTTTTAAATTTTCATAGATATAGTAGGTACTTAGTACTTACGTGGTCTAAAATTACTTATCGGATTTTAAACAGAACGTTGATCTAATTTCATTATTAAGTAGGTATATTTTCTCGTATTATGTAAGTATTTCGCAGACGTGCTTTTATTTGAGGGCAGTCTTAGATAAAATTAAGATTAATTGGTGCAAAGAAAATCAACAGCACAAGCATTGTCAATTAATTAGTTAGTAACAAAACAGGACACCATGGTTAATTTTATTGTTATTAATTTAACACAAACAGAGTTTATCAAAACGAACAAAACACGCTTTATTTAAAAAATTGAAAGTTCATATGACATTTCATATATGCCATAGAACTTTTTGCGTGCAATGAAAATGTTCATTGCACGCAAAAATTGTTAGAAGATGCGAGAAATGCAAAAAATGTAGTTTTTGAACAGTTACACACTTTTTGTAACTTTTATATCTACTCCTGCCTGTTGTGCCTGGGATAAGTGCCTGTTCTGTAGAGTGTATGAAGTGGACTTACTGTGACGATGAGTGTGAGCAGCCGGCGGAAGTCGCCCGATGTCTCTGAGCACATGTGTTCGGCCAGCGGACGATTGTATACTGCGGGGGAAATATTTTACGATACCACGGCATAAAATTAATATAATAGTAGGTACATTGTGATACAAGGACGGTAAGTAGGTTATTACAACCGAGATGACGTTTGTAAGCCCGAGCCGCAGGCGAGGGTTTATCATCGTTACGCGATTGTAATAACCTTAAGTCTTAACGTCTGTATATCACACGACATTTTTCAATTCATTTGTGAGAAAACATAAATATAGTAGATTTATAACCAAAGAATTAAAGTAGTTTTAAGCATCAAGTGTATCAACCACAACAATGATGGCTTATACATGCCGCTTAATTCGTCGCGAGATTTAGACGGCAAGAGGCCATTCAGCGCCATTCAGCGCGTCTCGGTTCAAAAACCGTGGTATCAACCGGATTTCAGATACTCTTAAGTTTTAAGTTAAATTCTCAGCGCCAGCCCGGAGTTGGTAGTTAGTGGTGTTTCACCCCCGTGCCTCAAGCACTAAGCAGTCGTACCCGGTTGCCTTCCAACTCACATCAAGCAGCGTGGCAGATCTAAGCTCCCTCTCTCCTAGGAGAAAAGAGGCCTGCACTAGCAGTGGGACGTTAAAAGGCTGTAGTGGTGGTGGTGGTGGCTCTTAAATCAAGAGGAGTCTCACGTCTCTCATAGGCGTCGACGATCTCGGCTATCTCGGGCTTGGTGCGCGTGCACAGGATCTCCACCAGCACCGTCTCGTCGGTGCCCAGCCCGTCCATGCAGCGGTGCAGCTCGCGGCACAGGTACTCCGCGGGCGGCGTCATCAGCGCCACGATCACGTCCTCGAAGTGGCCGCCCAGCTCCGACTTGAGGTCCTCTATTATGTCCTGGGAAGAGAGGAAAATTAATCGTCAGTGAGATCTAGCTTCTCATGTTCTAACAGAGAACATGAGAAGCTAGATCTCACTGACGATCATATTAACTCTGATCGACCAATACTCTTAATATATGACAAAACTTTTTAACCAAAAGCTAAAAAGTTTTGTTACAACAAGAATACCATCTTTATCTCTGGTTGGTCCCTCATGTCTGAGGATAGTGGTCTCCAGTGGAAATTAAAGACTTGTCTTTAATTTGATCGGTCCATTTTGTTGGTGAGCGGCCGCGCGATCTTAGGAATACCTACCATAAATTCAACCAATCACCATAGTTTCTTAACAATGATTTATGCAGCTTGGAGGCTAACGTAACAGGATAACTTCACAGGGAAATCAAGTGACTGTTCATAGGTGTTACTGTGTTTAACATGTTATGTACTTGTAATGGTGTTTTTATGTTGTGACTAACATGAATAGTTGTGGCCTTGATAACTACTACAAGCAATAAAAAATAAGTAGAACAACATTCTGTTGAGCAATTTTAAGAGATTTAAATTATAAGTGAAGCAATTTCCTTAGGTGTTCCAAAATACTCTATTTTTTTATTGAGGCATAACTGCTTCGTTAGTCCCAGTTCACGTCCAAAAAAGTTAGTGGGTTTTAAAAAAATTTATTTTCCAGGGATACCAATGAGATTGTTAAAAAACCAAAATGTACGTGGACAAAGTCGTATTGGAAAGCTATAAATATAAATTACTAAGCATTTTCATCGTAACTCACCCTTCCATATTCATGAGTGAAGGCCTGCGCGATGGCCTGCCGCTGGGCGTTGGAGCGTGTGGTCAGGATGGCTATGATGGCCTCCTCATCCGTTCCCAGGCCCTTCATGGCAGCTCGTAAGGCTGCTGCATCTTCAGCCGCATTGAAGTTCTGCACACCCACTACTGTCGGTTCCCGCTGACAGAGGTAAAAGAAAGGAGAATGACCAAAAATCTATGGGTGTATAACCCAGTCGTTTACAAGCATGTTGTATGCACCATTTATTGCAGATTTACTCCTGATAACCAAACACACCATTTTAATACCTCTAGGACTTGTCGTTTTTGAATAAATCTAAGTTTAAGTTTAAATATGATTCTAGGTTATGTGTACTTAAACGGGAAGTTGAAAAAACGGTTTAATTCCTATTTTATTACATTTTTTTATCGTGAAGTGTAGCATTAATAATTATTAATTTTCAAATTGTCATATATTCGTAAGATAATTTTTAGTAAATTACATTTTGTGTAAATGTTTGGGTCAGGGGTGATCATTCTCCTTTCAACCTTAAATGCATGGATTATTTTATTTTTCTATAAAATATAAAATAAAAATAATATCCTCTCAACTAAATATCAGCCACAGTGGCCACTGTCAAAGGTGAATAATTAACTAGATTGCAGATGCACTCTTCTGTTTCCTTAACTCTCACTATCCACTGGATAAGTATGGAACGGTAATCTGACTTGACTGACTGAAAAACCTAAATCATGCGGAGAAGTCATGAGCTAATATAAAAGCTAAAGTGTGACAGTCTCCATCCTTTCACAGTTCAATTGCTGAATGGATTTTGAAGAACAGACAAACCTTGTTTATGTTTTTTTATATAAGAATAATGTCTTTATTACATAAAAAAGATTTATATGCATATATACATACATATATAGATAAGTAGATCCTACATGCATGTTGATTGCGCTGAGGCAGAAGGTGGGAAGCCCATAATATGCTCTATGACAAGTTTATTGATAGCTTTTTTTTTTTTTTATTATCAGCATAAAAAACAACTATAAAAACAGACTTATGGGCACGACGAGAAACCACTTAGGTTTAAAACTGTGTGCCATTCCGACTACAATCAAATTATAAAATACTAAACTACACTATAATTGCACATGAAATACTAAATAAATATAAGATGAGTAAGTACATATACATAGTTAAATAGATTATAACTTTCAGCTATTAAGATTTTAAGGAAATTGTTTATAGAATCTCAAGAAGTAGGTAGGTATATAAAAAAATTTACATAATATAATACTATGTATACATAACAGTAGCATTAGCTCTGATGAGAATTTATGAGAGCATTCCATGAATCATTAAAACTAATGATTCACTAAAAGGTTTTAGCAATCTCACTTTTACTCAATCAATAATGTTTTCATGTGAACAGTTTTATACAAAAAGTAGGTCAAGGAAAGATCCCGCCCTAAACCCTCGATGTCATCACATCACAGGATACGCCCTTTAATAACGTAAACACCCATATTATCTTACCATTACAACTCTACAGAGATGAGACACAAATACTTACGTGTGGAGACATTTTCTCAGCAATACTTGGTCACTGATCACTGTGAAAGTAAAAATTTAATCCACTATCGAGGTATCGTTCAAGTATACAGTAATTTTGGTTTCCTCGTGATAAAATATTGGTAAAAACTAGAAAAAGTAGCACAATCAAAGCACAATGACCACGACCAAAATTACCATAAAATTACCTACGAACACTGACGTTTGTTTCTTTTGTTTGACTTTGACAACGACATGACGACATTTGACATTGTCAATTGACAATGATATATAAGTTTAGAAATCAAAACAACAAAACTCCTATCACCTTGTTAACGTTATTTATTTTTTCACCATGAACAAAATAAATTGAAAATAAATTAAATAGTTACCATTAATCAGGGAAAAAATATTAACGAACGTTAATAAGTCGCTGTTGTTAGATATATAGATAAACGTTGGCACCAGGTGACATCATATTAACACAAGCTAGAAATTAGGGCAGGCAATAATAAAGCGGAAGAGTTTGTTTGTTTGAACGCGCTAATCTCAGGAACTACTGGACCGATATCAAAAATTCTTTCACTGTTGGATATGTACGTGATCCTTGAGTGCTATAGGCTATATAATATGTACCACGGGCGAAGCCGGGGCGGACCGCTAGTTATTTATAATAGGTACGTATGGTATGGGCAAAACTCAAAATTAATAAAATACTGGTAAAATTTAAGTAGATAAGTACTTTATTTAAAAATATCCAATAAAATTAAATAGATTTATGAATAGCCACATTAGATTTAAAAAATAATATAATCTAACGTCTAGCGTTTTTTCAACTAAAATTAGATTAAGTTAAAATTTATAATCTATCACGATTTATTAATAATGCTATTCGCAGTGTTGTAACGCGACAGGAGGCGAACGTATCTTTAAGAACATGTGCACGGTGCACTCTGATAAGGAAGGTACAGCTCTGATCCGTTTCGCTTGAAACGTACTCCGATTAGTCAGCCGTGGCGTCCGATTGCAACACACCACAACACAATTAAAGCATGTCTGCACCAACCGCAAGTCGAGTAATTGGGCACCCCGTTGGAAATTGTAATGCGTACTTTCCCGCGCCATGCACCGTAGCCGCCTTGCGTTGGGTAGGTACAAGTGTAGTTTGACGTCATCAGTGCCAGGTGCCAAGTTAGCTCGACTATGCTAAGTTTAGTTCAAGTCTTGGCACGTTGTGGCAGTGTACCTAATAGGTATTTGTCATTAGATTCCGCACAAGAAAATCTTATTATTTATTTTAGGTATGAGTTATGTAATGAAACCAGTAAAAGTGACGAACTCGTAGAGATGAAAAAAAGGTGTGTGTACATTTATGTACACGCGTAAAAGTTATACTTTGCATGCAAATAATTAATTACAATCAGACACTAGATGGCACGACAAACGGCCATGTTTGTTTGCGCTAAGAGAAAGTATAAGTACCTCCTCTTTGTTTGCGAGTGACTGACAGTCGAGAGGTCTGACAAACCTCTCAACTGCCAGACGTTGCCAACTACAACATGTCGTTTTTCGTGTCACCCTGTAAATAGAAACACAGTGCGCAAAACATCAATACCATATCAATATATTCAACTAGCTTCTCTACTTCACTACATTTATCTATAAACGGCTGGACTAAGCCATCTCCGGAGTCCGACGCGCTTCCGTTAGATGTGCATCGTACTTAGTCTGATTTTTAATTCGGTGGAATTCTGACTGTTGTCATTTAAAAATAGAATGAGTTATTTGTTAGGTTACTTGTATGAAAAACAGGGTTAACACCTGAAGTTCGATTTTACCCCAAACTAAAGCACCTGAAGTAGGTATCTGTCAGGCATTTATCATATCTACATGCGGCAATTGATTTTTATTTAAATAAGTTTTCAATTTATTATCTTTTTTGTGGAGACTGTTTTATCTCTGGTAACATTAAGAAATTCCGTTCAGAATTCAGTCAGAATTCCACGGAATTAAAAACCAAACTATAGTAATTAGTATCGTATAATGTCGTATACGATAATACTGAGTCGCAAGCGTCACTGCCACACAACGACGCGGTAGTGCCTGTCCACGCCGTCCATGTAGAACCCGTTCATGTGTGGAGTCGGCAGCACGTCGCTCAGCTGCGAACAAAGCAGACGTTACATGTCGGACGTTACTGCGTTACATGTTGGACGGAAGCCGGCGTTACTTCGCGGAATTCCCCACAGAAGATACAAGTTTATTTTGCTGTACTAAACTGTATCAAGAAAAGTTGATAGTTAAAACTTTTTGAAGTTTAAATCGTCGACTTTTCACCAGGCAGAGTTTTTATTTTGAGCTTTCTATGGCCTCTGTCGCACCTTCTGATCGCGTTACCCATATAAAACGTGGGTAAAAAGTGGGGTGTTAACAAAGGCCCTTACTGTTTTAAATCCGGAATCGACAGTTCCTAGATCCGCAGAATTCAAGTGGACAGTACCCCTGCCTCATCAGGATTGATGAGAAAAAAAATGTATGGGACCATTTCGCAAACTTGGAGGGGAAACGAGAATATTGGTCATGTTCAGCATGGCTTATATTCATTAAAAAAAAATTACTATCCACACGATGATTTTAAATTATCACTTTCATTTCAATTTCTTGTTTTAGATCCATTTTTCAAAGAATTAAACAACTCCTACATCATACATGATGGTTTTTAACCCCCGTACAGTGTTTCGTCACTAACATGCTAGGTAGCTGGACAAAATTATTTATTTGGTTTGTTTGCTTCGTACGGCTTTCTTGTGATGTTTTGTGACAGTTTAAGTCCAAAACACCCAAATAAAAGAAGGTAGGATTAGGGGTTCCAAAAAAACAATAAATAACAATAGATATTTTGTATTATTGAGATACGTAAAAAAAACAATAGAAAAAAGATTAACAACATTCGTAAAATACTTAACTAATGACGTAGCTATTAATTATTAAAGTGGGACATCATTACTTTTCCTATTAACAATTTTTTTTTACTTAATATGTATTCTGAAAAACAGAAAAAAAAATAAAGTTGTGGTCAAGTGTGGTGGCTAAAATGGGTATCATTGGAAAGCTAACTGATGTGGCTATCACATATATAATTTCTAGCCCGGGTACATGCGGGTACAAGTACTTCCTAGTCCAAAAACTACAGAAAAAAGTCAAAAATTTACATAATTCTTTAAAACTGAGTTATTTTAAAAAACTGGGGTAAAGTATTTTTATATATAAATTATATTTAAAAAGTACATACCTTTAACTTGAAGATCCATCACTAATATGATTCAAAAACATAAAACTCACTGACATATAATGTTACTTCGGTAATCGCAAAAATGCAACTGATTTTAATTTTCTCACCCTTGCTTTTAATACTGCCCTAATTGACTGATTATATAGTGGTAGACATTAGCGCAAAACAATTCTTGGAATTGGGACCACTAGGTTATTGGTTAGGGGCTCAGGTGAAAAAATTCGGGAAATTCAACAATGACTTTTGTCCAGCTAGCATGTTGGTGACGAAACACTGTGCCCCGACGCAAAAACGACGGTGTGTTATTTAAGTTTGACGTGTCTGTGTGGGTGGGTATGCGTGTGTGTGTCTGTCTGTTCCCCTGTGGCGCTCAAACGGGTGGACCAATTTGAATGCGTTTTTTTTTTGTTTGAAAGGTGAATTAGTCGAGAGCTTGTTGTTAGCTATGTTTGATGAAAATCGACCCAAGATGGCCGCCGCTACAATATGGCGGATTACGTATTTTTTCACATCTCCCTTAATATGGGTATCAAATGAAAGGGCTTGACTAGTAGAATAGCACTATGCAAATCCAAGATGGCCGCCGCCACGAAATGACGAATGCCGGCGGTTTTTTAAATTTTTAATTTATACTTGTTGGTTTCCGTAATAAATAAACAATAATAGTAGAGCATGCAAAATAAAACAAAACAAATCCCTTGTATCACAGACATATTTTATCTTTAGGCTCCATACCTACTACTATTACTAATCTAACAAAGTCTTACTTATATTAAGAAATGCAAAGGCACAATTTAAAGTTACCTATCGTTCAATGGAGTTTACAGAATGTTATTTTTTTTAAATAAATATCGAATGTGATTTAAAACATTTTTTAACAATACATATATAATACTTACCACTTACTACTTAAATGACAGATTTGAGGCAACGATAGGATTCATATTCGCGCGATTTCTATTTGAAGCGATGATGATGTCACGAGCCTATTTCACGTTATGTTATATTGACTAATACTGTTGTAATTACACAATCTCTAAACCTAAACTAAAATGACGGCTAAATAAAAAAGGATAGCACTATTTTTGTATTAATTGAAATAATTTGTAAAATTGACAATTTAGTTTAAGTTTATAGTCTGATTTTTAATTCGGTGGAGTTCTGATAGTTGTCATTTTATACATAGGATGAGTTCTTTGTATGAAAAATAGGGTTACCCCACATGAAGTTCGATTTTACCTCAAACTACTTTTAATCCCTGTTAATACCAACTCCCAAGCCTCAGAATAATATTACTCTAGCGGCACGCTATGATGGCCGGTTTGACGTTTGTCCGCTCATGAAGTTCCGTATTAATTGATAACGACTTTGAAGGAAATAATTGTATTACTTTATTGACGATAGTGATGTGCAGAGATTCATAAATTTTATCGAATGTAGTTTCTCATGAAGTTCCGTATTAATTGATAACGACTTTGAAGGAAATAATTGTATTACTTTATTGACGATAGTGATGTGCAGAGATTCATAAATTTTATCGAATGTAGTTTTAGGTTTAGGACTCAAAATTTATTTATTAAATTGATTTCTTAAATGTATACAAGTGTAGAAAAATCAGTTTGCACCATTTAAGGGGTGAATGTACTTGTGAATATGAACAATTTTCACTATGTGGACAAACCTCTGAAATCGCAAAAAAATATCAATAAATTTTTAAAAATGGAATCTAATACGATCGTCACATAGGATCGCTGGCTAGCACAACTACTACCTCCGGCAAACTCGCGTCAATGCTCAATGCAAAACAAAGCAGTTTCGAATTGACGTTGCTTCGAAAAGTATAAACTGTCAGTGCAATGCGATTGTGATATAGTTTTGACCTGGCTTTGGATTTCAAATATTGATACTGCATTACTGTTGACCCTTGCTCGTTAATTTGGACTCTGTTCAAGCCCTTTGTTGTGGATTTCGTCGATATGACCGAACGTACGCAGAGAACTGTTCTAAATAGTCAGACACGTGAGTTCGTAATACGTCTTCGTAACTATTTCGATCGTGAAGCTCAAAATGGAGGGCCAATTTTACCTATAACGTCAGTGGTTGAACGCGTAGCTGATGCGCTTAATATTGGACAACGAACTGTTAGACGGATAACTAAAAAAAAATATGGCGAGACTGGCACAGAAGAAAATAAACTTCACACACCAAAAAAGAGAAAACGAGCAAAACCAGTCGTAGGCATCGATAGCTTTGATGCCGATGCTATCCGAAGACATGTTTACGGCTACTATTTACAGAAGGAGTATCCAACAAGAAAAAAGTTGGTGCATTCACTGAAGGAAGCTGGATTATTCTTCGGTGGGGAAAGTTCTTTAACGAAGATTTTGAAGACCATTGGATTTCGATACAAAAAATGTAACAAACGCAAAATATTGATGGAAAGATTTGATATAGCGATGGCAAGGTATACTTTTTTACGGCAAGTGAAAGAAATCAAAAATTGGCAAAATGTTGTGTTCTTGGATGAAACATGGCTTAATGCTAACCATACTGTAGGCCGTTCTTGGAACGATGACACAGCAGCATCTACTTCCAAAGTTCCTGTAGGAAAAGGATCGCGACTTACGAGTATAATTTGTCACGCCGGAACCATCAACGGGTTTGTCGAAGGTTCTCTCATGGCTTTTGCGTCAAAAACCACTGGAGACTATCATGAAGACATGAATGGAGAAAAGTTTACTGAATGGTTTACCTCAATGTTGTGTAGCCTCCCTGAACCATCTATTATAATTATGGACAACGCCCCATACCACTCGATGCAAATTGACAAGCCACCTGCCCAATCCCAAAAGAAAGCTGATATCGTCGCATGGCTTCGTAAAAATGGCGTAGATGCAAACATGAATATGTTAAAAGCGGAATTAGTACGTCTTTTAAAAGAAAACAAACCAACCAAGATCCGATACGTCATTGACGAAATAGCATTAGAACATGGGCACAGAGTTATACGGTTACCGCCTTACCATTGTGAGTATAATGCGATTGAGTTGGTGTGGGCTCAAATTAAGGGATATGCTGCAAGACACAATACAGAACCCCCATTTACCACAAAAAAAATGCTAAAATTATTAGAAGAAGCTTGTGAACATGTGACTAAAGGAGACTGGGAAAAGGTTGTGAATAGAACTGTTAAATTAATAAGGGAAGATTATGAAAGAGATGTGAAAATAGATAATATTATAGAAAACGAACATATAATTATTAATGTATGTGATGATAGCAGTGACGACAGTGAAAATAGTAGTATGGACGAATCTGATTAATTATGGCCTTTTGTGGCACCTTTTTTGGTATCTTTTGTATTCATATGTTTCTTGTGTGCATATAAAGTATGTATATTCATTTTCGTTCAAATATTCAGTTCGTTCAAATAAATTAAATAAACATATACATTTTTGTTTTATTAAACCTATTTAATCAGGTACAAAAACAAAACTTAATTGTTTTTTGTTCGAGAATAAATTGACATTCCACATCACTATTGTAATGTGTCAAACCGGCCATCATAGCGTGCCGCTAGTATAGTCGTGTTGCCCTAAAACAAATCGCTAAGAGTGGGAAGTGCAAACTAACAGTAATAGAAAACAAAAGAAGCATATTGATCATTCAAAAATGGAAGTCATATGTGACATGACGTCTCATATGACGTCGTCGGAAGTGTCTGTCATGCATTTGTCATACCTGTATGGGACAATTGACTTTTATTTATTTAAGTTTTGAATTTATTATCTTTTTTGTGGGAACTGTTTTATATCTGGTAACATTAAAAGATGTCCAGAATTGCACGGAATTAAAAATCAGACTATAGAGATTATGTTCAACAGAATTATTCATCTTATATTTTATTATTATTTTATTATTATATTTTATTACTAGATGATGCCCACGGCTTCGCCCGTGTGGATTTAGGTTTTTAAAAATCCCGTGGGAACTTTTGATTTTCCAGAACAAAAAGTAGCCTATCTGTAGTAACCCGTCACCAAAACGGAAAAATTCCGTGGGATCCCCATGATTTCGGAATGCAATTCCTTACAGCATCAGGGTTGAGGAGTTGAATATGTACCTACTCGAGTTCATTCAACGATAAAGTCTTTAATTGGCACCCCCAATATCAATTTAAATAACCGACAGTTCCTAAATCCCATTACTTTTGGGGATCAGTTCCCCTACAGCATCAGGATTGAGGAGTTGGAATCCAAGTTTTTTGTAGGACAGTGTCGCAATGTTTCTCTATCGATTACAAAAAAATTACGCAAATCGGTTCAGAAATCTCGGAGATATCGGTGTACATAGGTAGAAAAACACAACTCCTCCTTTTTTGAAAGTCGGTTAAAAAAGTAGCCTATGTTACTCCCTGGTTAATTCTCTACTTGTATGTGAAAGTCCCGTCAAAATCGGTTCAGCCGTTCCGAAGATTAGCCCGTTCAAACAGACAGACAGACAGACAGACAGACAGACAAAAATTTAAAAAACGTGTGATTCGGTTATGGTACCGTTCAAATAACCATATGAGCTTAATATGAGGTAGTTATTTCGATATTACAGACAGACACTTCAATTTTATTTATTAGTATAGATTATCATTCCGCGGGTAGCGCTCGACAGTGCAACACGTCACGAGTAACACTATGGCTAAATGTGATAAGTGTAGTGAAACTATTTCCAAGAATAAACCTGGGCAAATTGGCGTGGAGAGAGAGTAACAGATGGTAACCGTCAGTCGGTTAGCGGCAGTTGCGGCCTGTTTAGGTACTCACCGCTATAACGGTGTCCGGCAGTTAAGAGGGTAGTATGTCAAAAAATGACAAAACGGCACGCCGGGCGTCGCGGGGAGACGCACGCGCGCGCGATCATTTGCCTGTGCCGCCTCTTCATAGCCGGATGACGGGCTCTGAGAAAGAGATGCCGATATTCAGAGACAGCGAGAGCGAGAGAGAGAGAGGTGTCAAACCTGGGAATCCCCGCGATTGCTCTTGCTTTCCGCGGAACGCGGGTCGGCTTTTATCGATTGCCTCAAATCGAGCTGGACAAGGACAACGCTATACGTAAAACTATTATAATTGAGCCATTACAAACGTGCGAACTGAGTCATAAATCATTTTTATTTGACCTCTCGCTCACACTTACAGGCCTTATGGAACTGGAACCTAATTCTGTGGTGTTGTGTGTAACAGTAAAAAAGGATTTGTCGATAGTCGATAACAGGTTATAAAGAGCGAGGGAGTGTACTCACAACCTTATGATCGTAATGATTTATGACTCAGTTCGCACGTTTGTAATGTCCCAACTATCAGGGGCGTAGCTACCGCCGTATATGCCGTATCAATTATACGGGGCCCCCAAACCACGGGGGCCCCCGACGTGCGTAAGCAAAAATTAACAAAAACTTCCCAAATTTTTGTTTATTTCAGAAATGACAAAAGTAAAAAAATGTTGTCCAAAAAATTGTCCATAGAGGCAGAATATTCAGAAAAACTAAAGTCATCATTAGCTATAAATGATTTAATAAATCAGTTTGCCGAAAAAAGGCAAGGAGAGTATATATTTAATTTGAAATGTTTGTAAAAATTTTAGAAAAAGTGACAGATAAACAATTATGATGAATAAATATTGCTTTTAATTTTATGCAATTTTTTTTTCTTTTGTGAGTAATCCTTACCCTTCATAAGGGCCCCCAAACAAATTTTTATACGGGGCCCCGCCAAGGTACGCTACGCCACTGCCAACTATACTTCTTTACGGTAGCGTTAGAGTTGGAGTTTCAGGGAGCTAGCGTCGTTTCTTGTGGCACTAAAAATACTGTCATCGAGTGTTGTATGTTGTAGGGTTTACGGAATGATTTTTAGACAAAAGTAATATTAAGGGCGTTTGTGCACTTACTCGTTTTCGATTCGTTTTCGATTCATGTTCGTTTTTTTAATAAACATCATAAAAACGGATACGAAATTCACGAATGACATTTGTGCACTTAGGGCGTTTGTGCACTTACTCGTTTTCGATTCGTTTTCGATTCATGTTCGTTTTTTTAATGAACATCATAAAAACGGATACGAAATTCACGAATGACATTTGTGCACTTAATCGTGATTTCACTATACGTTTTAAGCATTTCGTAGATAAAACCGTGTTCACAATGTGTGCTGCATTTAATCGTCGTCAGCTTTTTGCCCTTTTCTTATACATTCGTAGGCGCCGGAAAATGAAAAAATTCTCGATACATCCTATAAACAGAAGTATTCAATTGACGATTCAAAAGTACTTGTAAAAGTTTATTTGAATAAAAAAACTTTTCTATTCTTTTCTATTCTAGGAGCATTTATCGATCATCACTTATTGAGATATCATGAAAAATCTTTTTTTAATAATTTCAATCGAATGAATGTTGCTACTTTCGATATCATATTGTGCCATATAAGTAAAAGAACAGATTACTCGTCCATACACACGTTTTTAGAGAACGCATAACTGCAGAAAAAATTATATTCAATGTACTCTGTGAAGAAATACTGGCAGTAACACTAAGGTTAGTGATTATGAATATCGCACACACCTTTCCGCACGCGTCCTTATTTTAAAACGATTCGATGTGAAAAGTTCACGAATTTAAAAACACGAAAACTAATCGAAAACGAGTAAGTGCACAAGTGCCCATACAGTTATAAGGAAGGCTATGTCGAGTCGTGTTTTCACGAAACACGAAAACGAATCGAAAACGAATAAGTGCACAAACGCCCTTATAAGGAAGGCTATGTCGAATCGTGTTTTCACGAAACACGAAAACGAATCGAAAACGAATAAGTGCACAAACGCCCTAAGGCTTTACTCACCACACTTGTAGTCATTGCGACGGCGTCCATTGTTTCTGAGTTGTCATCATCGTCGGCCCGGTCGTCCTCGTCGTCGTCGTCGTCGCAACCTGGAACAGAATTAAAATTTTAAAAATCGAACATTCTAATGGTGGAACGCACCCTGGAGAAACCCACAGTCTTTAACTATCCTATAGTTTACGCCACACTTGACTCTCAACTCTATTTAATAATGAACAGACAAAGACAAACTCTTACGCCAAACGCATAACCTAACGGATGAAAGGGTACCTAAATAAAGTATTTCCTGTATTTTTCGTAAGTTCGCAATGTAATGCAATCAGCTGACGCCTATAAATACTGAAAATTATCGATTTCCGGCCGCCGCTCGCGAGGTCAATGCCCCAAACTTTGCACGCTTTACAGTGCCTGTTGGAAAAATACTAAATGCTAAACCACTACAAGTATAAGACAATATATGGTATGTATTGGATTATGTTTAGGTAGTATACCTAATAATAATAGGCCTATTTTCGAAAGCGCTTCCCTTATACCCTGTATTATATACGGTCAACGTTCCGATGCGGGTAAAAAATAACAATTTCTAATCTTGTTTCTAGTCAGAAATGGGTAAGTAACTGTCTTGTTTTCGAATACGGACAGAATATAAGTTTTTGTCAATAAGATAAAAATACAATAGGTTATTCACCAAATAATGGACAGGCCAGATGGCAGAGATATCAAATCATTAGCACGCATGCCAGAAGTGAAGCTTTGACTATAAAAACTTCTGGCATATATAATTTGCATCGTAGCTGCGGCGGCGTAAATAAAAATAAATAAAAATGGTTTCTCTAAATTGCACGCGTCTATCTGCCACTTTTTCTACTAATACTCCTTGATAAGACTTCAATAAATCTCATAGCAAGACTTCTAATATTATTTTTGGATTCTATACTTATAAAATTTTAAGGATTTTAAGTGTTGGAAATAACTAAATGCTAATAATTAACCATTAAGAAAGCTTTTCTTTTCTTTTTGTAGAAAATAATCGACAACATATACATATAAAACTTTAAGGATTTTAAGTGTTGGAAATAACTAAATGCTAATAATTAACTATTAAGAAAGCTTTTCTTTTCTTTTTATCGAAAATAATCGACAACATGTACACAACTCATATATAGTATAATACATACATAAACTCTCTATCCATCAATTTCAACAATGAGCTAATCATGTTATGGAAGTTGGCACCAACTCCATAGCTAGAAATAGAATAGGTGGTTTGATACTTGCTAAATACTAATATACCGTTATATAACGGTGAACTCACAGTTCCCCGCTATGTAATGTAGGTGTAAACTTCAGTATAAACTGTAATAAACCGTTATGTATGTATATGTATGTTTGTACACGTATTTCTCCGAAACTATCATGTAACCATTCTTATCTTATCTTATCTCTTAGGCTTATCTACATTTACTTCAGCTTAGGGCAAAGTTTCATCAAGAAAGAAACAGTGCAAGTTTCATCTAAATCAGTTTGATAGTTTCCACAATATGGTAGGTAATACCTGTAAGAGCGGGGCCGCACTGCGAAAATTATTCGCCCGGTTTATATTCCGCATTTTGATATATTTTTCTCGCGAATTTTAAATCGCATGTGCGTGCAGCTTCATACATTCCCATATGTCACAGAATTTTGCGAAAAAATTCGCGCGAATAAATTTCGCAGTGCGGCCTAGGCCTTAGTGTAACGGCCTGGTATATTTCGGTATATTGAGTCGGTTTAGTTTTTCTCAAATTATAGCTTGTTTGAATTTTAAATGCTTAGTCTATATCATCGGAGGCATTACGAGGTTCCCAGACGGAATACATAAGCAAATGATAATGAATCGTTGACCTCCAAACTGATACTATATTGCTACGTTAAATATATAAAAAAAATTACTGATTGTATGAATTAATTGGTTTGACTTCGAGCGGTTACCAACGTGGGACACTTTTTCGCGAAACAAACAACATAAAATACTAATGGTAAATCAAAACAAATTTGATAACGAACTCCGAAACGGCTGATTCTCGGTTCACAGGCCAAATATGTCTCTCTCTGGGCAACTAATAAGTCAACTACTTAGCGCTGAAGCGAGAAGACTCTAAAAGAGACTAAAAGAGGTCTCATCGTCTCAACTCTCGACGTCTGACGTCCTTTTGCTTCACGTAGCTTTTGCTGCTATTGGGGGTTCTCTATAACTATGCGTTTTCCTGATACGAGGTCACCAGTCACAACTCTAGCTGCGAGCAACTAGCGACTTCGGTTCTTCGAGCTATTGTGTCGAGTTATATTTTTTTTACAATTTTTTTTCTGACCCCGGGAATTCCTGTTTGAATGTGGTAAAAAAAAACAAATGAAATCGGTTCAGATTTGATGGAGTTATGGGGTAACTATGCCAAAAAAAAAAAAAAAAAAATACGCGTCGAATTGAGAACCTCCTTCTTTTTACCCGACTGGGTATATGTGTTTCACCTGTGTGTATGTATGTCCAATCCTATGTCCGCTTGTAACTAATCAACGGCTCAACGGATTTTGATAAATGATACGCCATTAGATTTGTCTCGATGACGCGAGTGTCAATGGGTACCTAAATTAAAAAAAAACATCAAAATGGCGGACTTTATGCGCTTTATTGTGCGAGCGTTCGTTCACGTTCAGTGGGCAGCGTGAGCCAGAAGTGGTCTCAGGCGGTGTACCGCAGGCCGGGCGGCAGCGCGATGCGGCGAGTATCTATAGACTTAGGGAACTCACGTTCAGTGGGCAGCGTGAGCCAGAAGTGGTCTCGGCGGTGTACCGCAGGCCGGGCGGCAGCGCGATGCGGCGAGTATCTATTGACTTAGGGAACTCACGTTCAGTGGGCAGCGTGAGCCAGAAGTGGTCTCGGCGGTGTACCGCAGGCCGGGCGGCAGCGCGATGCGGCGAGTATCTATTGACTTAGGGAACTCACGTTCAGTGGGCAGCGTGAGCCAGAACTGGTCTCGGGCGGTGTACCGCAGGCCGGGCGGCAGCGCGGCGCGGCGCGCTTGTCAGCGACGCGGCGAGCACCTTGGCGGCGGTCACCAGCAGCGAGGCGCGCCACGACGCCGCGTACGTGAGCCGCATGCGCGACTTGGCGGCCGTGGAGCACACCATCGGGAACAGCGCCTCGTGCCGCCGCAGATCGTGGAACGACACGCCTGCAATTTTACACGGTGTCAGGCCTCTTGTTCACATGCCGTGAAAAATTACGGTTAATTCGCCGTGAAAAAACCCGGTCGTCAGTGTTGTATTGAGCACAATGGAAGCTTATTAACAGGCATGGTCTGTTCGACACGGCGCCGCCGGCAGTTCCGTATAAATCAAGTTCCGCATAGGGTGGTAACAAGCACCCATTGTGCTCAATACAACACTGACAACCGCGGCGTATTAACCGTAATTTTTTACGGCAATAAAACGTGTGTGAACAAGAGGCCGGCCTTAGTATGTGACGTTCCAGAAAGGGGAGGGGGAGCATAGGAACAAGAATGTAGACAGAAAAATTACTTCTAGGGAGTCTTGTGAAACAGATAGAAACAGATTTAGACCTGTCAGTTTAGTTTAGATTGTGTAAAACAGAATTAGCCTAAATAACTAAAATCTTATCACAATCAGTTCATTGTCGTTTGAAAGGATCACTGCAACGCATCTAGATCAAGTGTACAAACATACCTACGCATTTGTTATGTAAATGTCATTGTAGTATAAGAGCTTACCGACATAAAGTTTAATGTAAGATTTCGATAATAAAAATTATTTATAAAAAAACCAATTTCAAACACCACTACAAGATATAAATTTTTTTATAACAAATATTATTACTATTATTATTATTTGTAATAAGACTAGCAGCTTTCTCTGATACACCTAGGTATATCAAATGTGCTCAGAGTTCTTTCTATATTTGTCTAATTGGTTTTTAGGGTTCCGTACCCAAAGGGTAAAAACGGAGCCCTATTAATGTCACTCGGCTGTCTGTCTGTCTGTCTGTCTGTCTGTCTGTCCGTCTGTCCGCCGGTCACAGGTCTCTAGCTTGCAGACGAAATGAGTTACAAACCTGAAATTTTGGTATTTAGTGTAAAACGTTAACCCAAAATCAAATATTGAATTAGAAATTGAATTAAATTATTTTTCAGGGGGGCTCCCATACATGAAAAAGGAGCCGGAAAAAAAAATTTTTTCTTTACCCTAGCTTGTGGGGTATCATTGTTTAGAGCTCATTAAGTAGAGTACAAATATATATTTTTTTAATTTTTATCTCAAAAAATAAGGGAATGGGAGGCCATCAAAGTTGTCAGTTTTAGACCATTTTTGTGACGGTGCTATCTCAAAAACTAAACTAGTTGGGAATATGATATTTCAGTATATTATGTACTATATGCTCTATTTAAACAACAAATACTGAAAACAACGATTTATTAAATAGTTTATAAGCTGTGACCAAAATAAACGAACATTTTTTTGGGTTTTTCTTTCACGGTTTGTTGCGATGTCTAGCTCGGAAATTAAATATTTCTTAGACCCAAAATATTATATTGTTCATAATTATGTACGGAACCCTGAAAGAGCGAGGCCCGACTCGCACTTGGCTGATTTTTAAATTTACTTAATGAGCTTGATTTCACTATGTCCTCAGGTAATTTGTTCCACATTGGTACAACTCTGTTAGGTAGAAAGTGCTTTAACGGATTTGACGATGAACATTGATGTTGTAGCTTGAGATTATGTCCTATTATACAGATTATATCCTATATGTATTAAAAAATCCCCATCCCATACACAACACTTCCTAAATCCCCATGGCTTAGGAGAACAGAGTACCCTACAATGAGGACAGAAGAGCCGGGACCTGACGTTCAATGATTATCTATACTAATATAATAAAGCGGAAGAGTTTGTTTGTTTGAACGCGCTAATCTCAGGATCTACTGGACCGATTTCAAAAATTCTTTCACCGTTGGATATGTACGTGATCCTTGAGTGCTATATGCTATATTATATGTACCACGGGCGAAGCCGGGGCGGACCGCTAGTGATATATACTACTATATATATATATAATATAATATTATAAATGTGAAAGTGTGGATGTTTGGATGTTTAGATGTTTGGATGTTTGTTACTCAATCACGCTGCAATTACTGAACCGATTTGGCTGAAATTTTGAACGGAGATAGATTATGCCCTAACTTAAAACATAGGCTACTTTTTATCCTGGAAAAATCCAGAGTTCCCACGGGATTTTGAAAAACCCAAAATCTAAAGCTACAGCTATAGCTAGATTACTATAGCAAACTTCCTTGATAGTAGGTACATAAAGGTTGGAAAAGGGGACCGGAAATCCACGATTTCCTCGGGATTTGTTTAAACCCAAAATTCACGCGGGCGAAGCCGCGGGCAGAATCTAGTAAAATAATAATATGAATTCATAATGGATAATTTCTAAATCCCCACAGTTCAGGTGGACAGTACCCTGCAGTATCAGAACTGAGGAGCTGAGACCCAGTGTCAGCGTCAGCTGAGACCCAATAATGATTTCTTGATATAGGTTTGTCTACGATGTTTAAACACAAAAGATATTTTTACAGTAAATTCTCTTTTACTATGAATTAATGTAGTAGATGTAAATTATGTTAAGACAGTTTGTTTGACGAGGTATAACACACTAGAAAATATCACTTTTCTAGTGTGACACATATATATGCATACATAGGGCCTAGATTATTTAAATTATATATATTTTAAAGTATTTATTTATAGTTTACAGTCAACCCTACATTTTATCTTACAAACAAATAATCATTAAACTTTGACCGTGAACTACGCTCACAAAACATTACATAAGAGTTATCAAGAGTGTAGGTAGGTAGTGTTGTCAGGTCTGGCAATTGGCATGCAAGATCCTTCATTCAGAGACCTTCCATCCCAAAGATGGAAGGTTAAGAAAAAGTTCAATTCTGGACACCTAATTATATAAATAGATAAATAAACTAGGTATTTATATAGGGTATAACGGGGCCGCTATGTGAAACTTAGAGCTATTACTGTACTACCTAAACACAAACCAATAACCATTTGTCTTACACTTGTGTATTGGTGGTTTAGTATTTTTACATTTTTCAAACCAGCAATGTACAGCGTGCAAAACGCGGCGGCGACTTTAGCTATTTATTTATTCCCCAATATTCATTCACCTCTAGCGTCAGTTGATTGCATTACATTGCGAATTTTGTTTAAATACAGGAAATATTTTAATTTTTTTTTTTGCGTTCTTATTGTGATGACTTGTCAATAATCATCACCACTATAATTACCTGTCGTCGTTTTTGAGAATGGTACCCATTATAACCTGTCTGTCTCCGAAAATAGGCAGGACAATTACCTTGTGGCTTTCTATTAAGGTAGAACTCCAGTGTTCCCTGCCACAGATCCACTCGCACGCCCACGATGCTGCCGCGACAGAAGCCGGCGTTCTCGCGCGAGGCCTGCCCGTTGTGATGCACCGTGCCCTTGTAGGACAGCCCGTACGACTCAGTGTTCTTGCCCAGCAGTGATGTGAAAGTGAACTCTGTGTCCGATATGTTAACTTTGCTTGTGCCCACCCCTACCATCTGTGAAATAATTTTACTTCTTCTCAGCCTTTTGAAATGATTTCATTACATAAAGAAACCCTCGGCATAGCACTCTCCATCCCAGCGGCAATGGGCAGGCCACATAGTTTGAAAAATGGACGACCTCCCTGGTGCAGTGCTGTAGTTTTATAAGTGGGATGTCCTGAGTTCGATTCCCAGCTGGGACAATATGGGATTTTATAATTTCTAAATAGTCTCTGGTCTGGTCTGGTGGGAGGTTTCAATCATAATTAGTTACCACCCTACCGACAAAGCCGTACTGCCCAGCGATTTAGTGCTCCAGTACGATGTCACATAGGAAACATTCATGGGGTATCGTTGGTAGGTAGGTGGGTTTAATATGTCACGCTCTCTTTAAACATTTCTGTGGTGGTGTCGTGTGGTGCGGATTGTTACGTTCCCTCAAATATGGTTGAGCGAAGCAATGGCTGGATCATGCGTCATGCTCGTGAACGGGTGCCGGCGTCGGAAATGGGGCTACTTTTGTCTGCCCTTCTTAACGTGTAGAATTGTAAGCACCATTCCGAACCAGTGGTAGATTCATTTGTCGATTCAAAAGCACTTGTAAAAGTTTATCTGAATAAAAAATATGTCTTAGACTTGCCTTTACACAAGTTTAAGAACTTTATTAAAAGTATGCTCATAAAAAAAGCTTATTATACAATTGAAGATTATGTAAGCGATAAAAAGGCTTGGATTTGGCTCGTTCCAGCAATGCGCGAGACGGCATTTCAATCATGTACATTAATAATAATAATTGTTATAATGTTATTTTTAAAAAAGAGCAACCGCCGAGTTTCTTGCAGGTTCTTCTCGGCTGGAACTGCATTCCGAACCTGTGGTAGACTCAATCGACGATTCAAAAGCACTTGTAAAAGTTTATTTGAATAAAAAACTTTTCTATTCTATTCTATTCTAATAAAAACTGCCATACTTCTTCCAAGTTAGCCCGCTTCCACCTAAGACTGCATCATCACTTACCATCAGGTGAGATAGCTGTCAAGGGTCAACTGCAGATGAATAAAAAAAAAAGGTACTCACAATATCTGTACCATAAGTCTGGCTCAGGATCTTAACCTCCCAGTAGTAGTGGTGGTTGTGTAACAGGGGGGTGTCGCCGCGGGCGGCCGCCGTGCCCAAGCTGTAGGAGGGATGGAAAGTCACCTGCTTCTTGTCATCGCTCACTAGTACCCAGCTTGCAACGCTTGCTTGACGTGCTTCCCAATTCCATTCACTGACTGTACAAAAATTAAGAGGACTGATCTTTCTCCTTCGAATTCAAACTATTTTTAATTGTACCTCAACATCATCATCATTATCAACCCATTACAAGCCCACTACAGGGCACGGGTCTCCTCTCAGAATGAGAAGAGTTTAGACTTTAGTCCACCACACTGGCCAAGAGCAGATTATAAAGAACTTTCAGCCATGCAGGCTTCAAAGTGCCAGAGAATTAAGAAAGATTTTTATTTAAAAAAATTTCTTCTCTGCACAAAGTGCAGAAACCTAGACAAGTCTAAGGGTGCAAATGTGTCAGATACCTCACCTCGCATCTCTCACTTTACCTCGTTACCTCAATGTACTGGATCGAACATGCCGAGTGCAAGCCTGCAAGGTCTGTGCAACATCTTTCGGCATGTTCGTGCTACTACATTTGCATGCATTTGTTTTAAATGGATGTGACATCGAGGTAGTGAGTTAAAGTGCGCAGTGCGAGGTGCGAGGTGCGAGGTGAGGCATCTTTGGCATGTTCGCAAGTTATTTATAAAAGCAAGATCACACTTACCATTAGTATCCTCGCCACAAGTACAAGCATTTGACTGAGACCACGAAACTGGGAGTTTCGTATTATCCCAACACGAGCAAAAGGGCCTCGCATGAATTTCACTGTCCCTGCCTTTAGACCGACGCACGGTGGCACCTGGCATGGTGACCGTAAACTATCACTTTGAATTCTCTATAAATCTGTGCTTTGAATTTGCAACAACATCAACTTTCCACTGTCTACCACTATCCTTGGATACCAGCTGTTACACCAATTTTATAAAATACCTAGGCATTCAAAAATGTTTGAGTAGTTTTATCACAGATTTATGTTAATCTACGATAGTTTTGACGAAACCAAAGCTTAAAAATAATCGATTTATTAATTAAATTTTCACACGAAAGAACGTCGTCACCACAGGTCGTCAACACTTCGCAACAAAATAAATGAAACTAGATTGACAGTTGACACTTGACATAATTGACATTTGAATTGAGGCCGTAAGTTCAGAAACTAAGTTAAGGTTAGCGAAGCTAAATTCAATTTTTATTTTATTTTATTTAAATGCACACGTGTATGGTGTAATAAAATAATAAAAATTGAAATTTCGTAAAGTGCTAACAATAAAAAAACACTTTCAAATATAAAAATAAGTTTATTATAGATCGACCAGAATCTCATGAAAAATAGGGAAATGAAATTCCAAGGTTAGCAACACTACGGCTGCCCTAGCGATAAACAAAGTAACTGACATTTTTTGTGAAATTGACTTTTTGCATTAACAAAAGTTTTATGTCGAGTAGTTTTTTACCACAGTTTAATATTTCCAATAACTTGAACCGTTTACTGAAATTTGAATTGCCCAAACAAAGTAACTGCACTCACTAACCCGGAATATAAATGCAAAATCCAAGTAAACAACAAGCACAACACAAAAACAAAGTAATTGGATGTTGATTACTTTGTTTTTGTATTTAAAATGCAGTTGCTTGTTTATTCGTTTCGTGAAACGATCCCAGGTAAGGTGTTCTGAATGTAATTACTTTGTTTATCACTAGGGCGGCCGAGTTAACCTAGTGTTGCTTACTACAAAATTTAATTTCCCTATTTTTCATGAGATTCTGGTCGATCTATATTTTCTTTTATTCATTTTCAAGCTTCTTTTTTTGTATTGGTTTTACAGACTTTTACTGAATGAAAGATCGTTCTCAATAAAATTCCGGAAACACGCCGGAACATTTGGCGGAAAGTTTTAAAAATTAAGTAAATTAAGTAAATTTGAATAAAAATAATGTTAGTAAAGTAAAAACCTTAGATAGATATTTTGGGAGTATTAATATAATCATTATAAACTTTCCATAAATTGAAATATTAAAAGCAAATAAAATCTATTTATATAATAGATTAAAACCAGTTAAAACAAAAAATGCAGGCTTTTATTGATTTTCCGTCGATTTTTGAATATTGGCAGAACTGTTTGTTTTGCTTTTCCTTTTCGCGCACCCCGCCCACCACATATGTGTCAAGAGTCTAGAATAAAAATTAAAGCGCATCTTCTAAATTAAAATAAAATAATGAAGGGAAGTTAAAAATTTAATAAATTGCTATTTAGTAGAATAGAGAGAATAATGAAGTTTACGTATGTAAAAAAGCGTGTAAATACTGTAGGAAAAAATAGATTAAAACATCTTTTTTGAGTGTTGTAGTTTTTTAATTTTTACTAATGGGGCATTATTAAGATTAAATAGTAATAATTTTGTTCAAATAGCACATAATACACAATAGCGTGTGTTTTAAAATGTTCATAGTGGATTAGGGAATTATATTGCGGTGGTACGTGTAAATTGTTGGTGTAGGTTTTGGGTGTAGTGATTGCATTGTGTAGTGAAGTGCACTGAAGAAGCCCCGATGCATTTCTGGATCGACAAACGCAGCCAGTGCGCTTACAGCGGCCGCCAACGCGTACCTTCCTCTTTGTCAGCTGGTAAGCGGAAAGACTGCCTTTCAGCCTTCCCTCCACATATGCGAGATGCCTAGAATGTGTGGAATACACCAATAGAATCTCTTTATTTTTGTTGCTTAGCTCAAGCCTCAAGTTTGGTGTATAGTTAGTTGGCTTATCTTTGGAAATAAGGAATTGGTAAACTGGTCTTCATCTTTCAGCTTTGCTACTTGATGAGCTTAGGTGGTAGCTCTGGTTTGTCTATAGAGTATAGATCCCTGCAGGATCAAATCAGAAATGTAGAAATTTTTATTTATTCGATTTAGTGATGATCACTAGAGAATGTACTGTGGCAGGTGTGGGGCGGTCGCGCGGGCGCGTATGTGCGGCGGCCGGACGCAAGGGCATGGCGGCGCCGGTGCACCGCTTCGCGCCCGTCGACTGCGGCCCAAGGCGCTCACGCCCGCTCAGGCACTATGGGTAACATACTGTCTATGTTTTAGAGTTCTGTGGTAAAACATCTGTCCACCTGTCTGTGCGTCTGTGTGTCACAGTTATTTCATTTAGTAACTGTTAAAGCTATGAGGTGGGTATTTGGCACAGTTACAAAAACTTGTTACCGTTGCAGAGACATGTACTAAACTAGAATAAAAAAAAATTGCAACAAGGTGGACTGATGATATCAGAAGAGTCGCAGGGAGACACTGGATACAAGCGGCACAAGACTGTGCTATGTGGAACTCCCTACGAGAGACCTATGTCCAGCTGTTGACATCTATTAGTTGATGACAATGACAATGATTAGAGGGCATTGACATTATAGTTGAGCCATTACAAACATGCAAACTGTGTCATAAATCTCGCACGAACTTACAGGCCTTGTGGAACCGAAACCTGATTCTCTGGTGTTGTGTGTGACAGTAAAAAAGGACTTGTCGATAGTTGATTACAGGTTATAAAGAGCGAGGAAGCATCCTCACAACTCTATGATCTGTGGCTGATGGATGATGGATGAATAATTTATGTAATGGCTCAACTATAGTAGTCTGATTTTGATTGTTTCGATCCACTCACAGGCCGCCGCCCATGCCCGCGGTGCACTCGAGCAGGCGCCAGCACGAGGAGAGCAGCCTGTACGTGGAGATCGCGCCCGAGCCGCCGCAGCCCACCATCGCGAGCCTGGCGGCCGCGCGCAGCGTCACGCCCGACACGCTGCTGCGCACGGCCGCGCTCGGCCTGCACCACTCGCCTGTCATGGCGCCGCACCTCAAGTTCGGCATGCTGGTGTCCTTCGCGCTCGCCACCGTCTTCCTGGTCGGCGCTAAATACTACTTCGATAGACAGGTAATTGAGACAGGTGAAGTCCTATTATCGTAGTTTAACAATAGAATGTAAAATACATGTTGTTCGATGGGTTCCAGATAGTACGCGGCGGCGGCGGCGTGTCGGAGAGCAGCGGCGAGGCGGGCGTGGTGTGCGCGGCCGTGGCGTGCGTGTGCGGCGTGGGCTGCGCGCTCACCGTGTGCCGCGCGCGCCCCGCGCCGCCGCTGCGCACGCCCGAGCGCGTGTCCTCCACCGCGCGCCGCCCGCTGCCGCGCACGCCCACGCGCAACGCCGACACGAGAGAGGTCAGTGTCGAACGTAATTATTTTTTAAGTTTTCGTTAACATTAACTCACTCTTAATGTACTTACAATTTGTGCCGTACCGCTTACTGTACCTAAATATTCACAGGTAACAATATCCGAGCCCACGGAAGATATATCCCTGACGATCCTCAGCCGGGGCGAGCGCTCGGGCGCGCCGCCGCCGGCCGGCGCCACCGCGGGCGCGGGCGAGGCGCCGCCACCCTACCACATCGCGGTGCTGCTGCCCGCGCGCGCGCCCTCGCCGCCGCCGCCAGCCTACTCCGCGCTCAGCTAGCGCACGGCGTGCACGGCGCCGGAGTTCATCATATAATGGCGTGCGGCCGTGCTCTTCCATTGTTCTACGTGATTGCCCAATATGAAAGTGAAAGTATGTGGATTGTGGATTTCTCCATAGTGAATGTGAAACTACCCTCGATCATCACTACAGCTTACTCAGCGCTCAGCTAGCGCACGGCGTGCACGGCGCCGGAGTTCATCATATAATGGCGTGCGGCCGTGCTCTTCCATTCTTCTACGTGATTGTCCAATGTGAAAGTCAAAGTATGTGGATTGTGGATTTCTCAATAGTAAATGTGGAGCTACCCTCGATCATGACTACTTGTAGGGTGCGTCTCCACTGAAAGCGGAGCAGAATCAAGACAACAAATTATCAGATTAATTAAACCAGTTTGACAACCTCCCTGGCGCAGTGGTAAGCGCTGTGGGCTTATGAGTGGGAGGTTGCAGATTCGATTCCCAGCAAGAAGCAATTTGGGATTTTATACTTTCTAAATTGTATCTGGTCTGGCTGATGGGGGAGGCTTCAGCTTGTGGCTGGTTACCACCCTACCAGCAAAGACGTGCCGCCAAGCGATTTTGCGTTCCGGTATGATGCTGTGTAGAAACTGATCAAGGGTATGCATACCTCTTCCAAGTTAAATCCTCATATTGTACCACTTTGTATCGGAGAATAATTTTGAATTGATACTATCTCGATTGGTCTATACATACAATGTATAAAAGTATAGATTGCGAAGTAAAATAATTTTGATATTTGCAAAGTTTCGTCTATTTTAAAACACTGTTACAGGTCGACCACTATTGTAAGTTACGATTTTAAGAATCTGCAGAAATGTTATGTTTTCTATGACGTTATCACGTAAAATTATCGTCCAACCGACCATTAAACTGTTACTGACTTTACATACTGACTGATCATACAATAAAAAAAAAAAAAAAAAACAAGCAACCAATTTTTTAAAGAATATTTGCCATGTTCTGTGTGGCTTATATTCCTCTTTCCCCTCCAATTAAATAAAGCTTGTGTTAAGATAACTTACGACAATATTTCAATGACTGAGCTGTCCCCTCGGATTTCAGTCCACACCCTTACCGTTGTGCTATTGAGGCTTTTGTTTGTTCCGTAAACTTCATGGTGGCGTCCGAGTAGCACAAATTTCTTTATTTTACTGGTGCATTAAATTATTTTTAGACGAGATTAATTATTTAGTTGCGTTCACGAATATTGTTCATGTAACTTATAAAAGTGATCGCTCTGTATCTCTCTCGCTTTTGTCTATGTTGCAATGTAACTTCGCTGTTGCTTTGAATGTAATGAAATTTCGCTATTAGTGTCATAAGAAACTTTTATGAAAATATTATTTTCTTTTTGAAAATCTGTGGGTATTATAATAATTTGTGAATGTTGATCTTTGTGTAGATGAACCGTGTCCAAACTAGATAAATGTTATTATAATGTGTTGTGTCAGGACCAACATATTGTATAATTCACAACCAAAATAAATTGTGTTCTTGGGAATAACCCTAGATGCAAAGCTTCAATGGAGCACCCATATAGCAACACTTGCTGGCAAGCTCAGCTCTGCTGCTTACGCTGTTAGGAAGATTCGACAGATAACAGATATAGAAACTGCAAAAATTGTTTATTTTGCATATTTCCATAGTATTATGTCGTATGGACTCATACTATGGGGTAAAGCGGCTGATATTGAAAAAATTTTCGTTTTACAAAAAAGGGCAATTCGCGCAATTTATAATTTAAAACCGCGGGATTCCCTTCGAGAGAAATTTAAAGAAATAGGTATTCTTACGGTAGCTTCTCAATATATCTATAACAATATAATTTTTGTTAGGCAAAACATTCACAGTTACATTAAAAAGTGCGAATTACACGACAGGCAATTAAGAAATAGAAATAGGCTCGTGATTCCTCAGTTACGCCTCAAAAGGGTCCAAAGGTCATTTGTGGGAATGGGCGTAATGTTCTATAATAAAATTCCACAAGCAATCTTAGACTTGCCTTTACACAAGTTTAAGAACTCTATTAAAAATATGCTCATAAAAAAAGCATATTATACAATTGAAGATTATATAAATGATAAAAAAGCATGGAGCAATTTCTCAATGTCTTAAACCGAGTATTTGATTATTGGTGTTCAATTCGATGCTTTGATCATGGGTAGCCTAAGTATGTCACGCTCTCTTTAAACATTTCTGTGGTGGTGTCGTGTGGTGCGGGTTGTTACGTTCCCTCGAATATGGTTGAGCGAAGCAATGGCTGGATCATGCGTCATGCTCGTGAACGGGTGCCACCGTCGGAAATGGGGCTACTTTTGTCTGCCCTTCTTCACATGTGTAGAATTGTAAGCACCATTCCGAACCTGTGGTAGATTCATTTGTCGATTCGTAAACGCTTCCAAAAGTTTATCTGAATAAAATTATGATTACTTATATAAATGATAAAAAGGCGTGGATTTGACTCGTTCCAGCAATGCGCGAGACGGCAATTCAATCATGTACTTACCATAAAATTGTTATATTGATATTGTAAATTTGGAAAAGAGCAACCGCCGAGTTTCTTGCTGGTTCTTCTCGGTTGGAACGGCATTCCGAACCAGTGGTAGATTCATCTGACTATTCAAAAGCACTTGTAAAAGTTTATTTGAATAAAAAACTTTTCTATTCTATTCTATTCTATTCTATTCAATATACTGTATAATATTTAATTTCAATTAATTGGATGTTGTTCTGCAAAAGTTATTCATCAAAGTTCATTTTATAAGCATTTGAAAGTTATGCACATAATTCGTGATTCACTGCATTTTTGTGTCTTTAAAAAAATAGTTTGAATTTTTGGTGCCATTTCGATCGCATAGATGAAATTAACTGATATGTTATCAAAAGTTAGTTTGTAGATGGATTACTGTAGATTTTTTTAAATGGCCATAATATATCTTCTAGAATTCGAATGTACCCTCAAAAAAGAAATTAAGTTGAAAGAAAGTTGAAAGAAATTAAGATTATGAAATAAATAATTTTGAATTACTTTTATTAGAATAGAATAGAAAAGTTTTTTAGTACTTTTGAATAGTCAATTGAATCTACCACTGGTTTGGTATGCCATTCCAACCGAGAAGAACCAGCAAGAAACTCGGCGGTTGCTCTTTTCCAAATTAACAATATCAATATAACAATTTTATGTTAAGTACATGATTGAATTGCCGTCTCGCGCATTGCTGGAACGAGTCAAATCCACGCTTTTTTATCATTTATATAATCTTCAATTGTATAATGCTTTTTTCATGAGCATACTTTTAATAGAGTTCTTAAACTTGTGTAAAGGCAAGTCTAAGATTGCTTGTGGAATTTTATTATAGAACATTACGCCCATTCCCACAAACGACCTTCGGACCTTTTTGAGGCGTAACTGAGGAATCACGAGCCTATTTTTATTAATTCAAAATGTGCACAATTTTTTCTGCGTTTTGCACAACCGCATCTAATAAATGATTATTATTTATAAGTAATTGAGATAATTGGTGTGCCATATTTGTCTCTTAGATAAATAGATTTGTTAGATAGTATCAAATGACCTAGTATCTCAAAGTATCTCAAAGACCTACTTTTAACTTTAATGTTTTTGGTGTGTTCTTTATTAATTATTATCTACTTACTCAAAACTGTTGAGTAACCGTGTATGTTATCAATGTCAAACTTGTGTATCTTTAGATAAGAGATTTATGTATAAAATGGCAGTACTGGGTTTAGGTTGGTGGGCGATATAAAGTTGGCCTAAATATAAAAAATACAGGGTGTCAGGGGAACGCTCTCAGTAACGAAGACAGGTGCTAGTACTGATGATTACTGATATCACTAAAAAAAAAAGGAAAAAAAAAATTGCACTTTATATGTAATACCCGTTTTGGGAAACCTGCATGCCTGAGAGTTCTCCATAACGTTTTCAAAGGTGTGGGAAGTCTGCCAATCCGCTTGGCCAGCGTCGTAGACTATGGCCAAAACCCTTCTCACTCTGAGAGGAGACCCGTGCTCTGTAGTGAGCCGGTAATGGGTTGATCATGATGATGATGATGATACCCGTTTTGGGACGTTAAACAGAACTGTAATTGCAAAAAAGTTTTGCTGTATTTTTTAAAAGTTTGTTACGTAATTCTTGCGTAATTAAAATAAAATCAGCTGATGCTGGAGGTCAACGAACTTTGTGTGACCTATTTACGTATCGTTAGGTACCTACGAATCCGCGCGCGCGCGCCAACGCCGATACCTACCCTATAAGATACACAATCTTAGCTAGTACAATAATAGCGCTAAGTTTTCGGAAGCGGCCGCCTTATACCCTGTATATTGTGATGAAACGCCTATCAATTGCTAAGCGCACCTCAAATCAATAATAATCAATCAATCAATTCATTCATGATTATTATTGCTCTTTTTGCACAAAACTATAACGCTAGAACTGTTAGTCTCAATCGATATTCACGGCTTTGCATTCAGCTGCCCACAGGATAGTGTGAAGTATCTTAATTTATTACATCAAGGGTTTAAGATATTTAGGGCCTGTTTCACCACCTTCTGGTAAGTGTGATAGCTTAAACGTAAGTTTTGTCACTTTCTTACTCTATGTCAAGTGACAAAGACAAAAGTTCTGTTTAAGTTATCTGACACTTATCAGAAGGTAGTGAAACAGGCCGTTATTGTTTCATAAAGACTTTGATTTGATATATGTACTTACTCCTAACTATATAATGTAACTTGTGTTTTCAAAACACCACTTACTTGAGTTCTTGCTGTGTTAAGAATCAGCAATTAGTCCTTTGGTTTACGCAACATAGCGAGGTTTCTTGTCTTTCTCGTCAGGCTAACCTTATTATTCTTAAAAACTGCCATTGACAACAATTTAAAAATAAATTAATGTGTGCGCATAGTAATTGATAAACCTATCCAGTGTCAAGTCAGAGATGTTTATAATGTTACAGTAACAAGCTTTAATCACGGAAGCACAATTGTACTCCTATATTATAAACGCTTTCGTCGTGATGTTATACGTTTTTCAATACGCACAAAATACTTATAATGATAAGAAATAATTGCAGTTTCGTATTTGGGCACCCAAAATGTTTTTTTGTAACAGTCTTGTGTTGCCCCAAGACTTGTCTACTCAAAATTAGTCATTTATGTTGTGTAGATAGTTAGAATATATAGGAATAGATATTGCTGCTGTCGATATTAGTTCAATAAGTTTTTATATTAATTAGTAATTTTATTGCTCCAAATTATTTCGATCTCATGCTTTAATAATTAATTTAATTATACATTCTTTGACTTAACTATACTATGTAGATTAATTAATTGTATTCAATTAAAATATTTTTTGCTGTAAAGCTTGCCAAATATTCGATTTTTACTTTTTAAATTGTGTGTAAAATGTGTTGAAATATTGTCTAGAGCTTCGGGTAGCCGAGAGTAAAAATAAAGAAAATCCTTGGTCTGACGATCGCATTCACCTCTGATTGGTCGACACTCTCTCGCTATTGACTAAAATGCATTGTTGCATCATAAATACAGCCAATCACCACAATCGTGTTTGAACCAATGATAACTGCGTCCTAGGCGTTAATGAGAATGTTTCCAATTATTTTGTAAACAATCTCTTAATTAAATTGACAGCTCTAAATATAATGTTGTACTTTTCGCATCGCAGGGAACATGATGAAAAGATGGAACTTATGGAATCCTACGGCCTAACCAATAATGAATGTCGGCCAATCAGTGTGGTTATGCTGAGCTTGCACAACTCGAAAACGCTACTAGTATTCGAATATCGAAAAACTATAATATCATTGCAAAATAGACCCAAAGTGTAACCCCCGCAGATTGCTATTGCGGTGGAACCTTGTCACATTAACATCGGTGTGACGTCAAATGACACTAAAATATACCGTCAGAAATAAATTTAAACTGAATGACCAAATATCAGTTTATTCAGCTTTTAAATATTATTTTATATGAATGAATTATCCTAATTCTTCAACTCCGCTCATGTAATCACATTCCTATAATTTGGAATTGGTTTTTTTCAGTCTGTTGTGTCTGAATCACTATCATTTTCTGTGTTAATATTAAAAAAAACTCTTCTAATAACTAATAAAAAATTAACAAGAAACAAAACAACAATAAAACAAACAACATTATCAACAAAATTTGAATTAAGTAAGTAATAATTATTCAAAAGTCGATACGCTCTGCCAAAAGTTTTGTCAACGGTACCGACGTCTATCTAGTGCTGACGTCACTAAAATGGCGGCCAGGCGCAATATCAATTTGCGGGGCTAATACCTTTTTAAAAAGTCGTAATTCAGTACTTCGAATAATTATTTTGCAAAATTTTGGCTCGGGACACTGGCTGTAGACATTGGCAATGTATTGGCAAACTCAAATCAAGCTAGTACTGGAACTAGGAAGTCATTGTTTCGATACTCAAATTTCGATCATCGTTGCCACAATATACAAAGTCTTGGCTTCCGATGCGATTACGATCGTCAAACTCAAGATGTCAATCTTTTGGGCTAGGCTTACAAGTCTCACACCAAGAGCGAGTTGTTACGCAAATGTTACACTTGAGACTCAAACTCGGGGTAATTTTTTTTTTAATTTAGCAATTTGATTGTGATTTGTAGTCGCCATAGAAGTAAAGACCCAGTGTATTGTAAGGGACCGTTCAGATAGACCGGCGCGGAGAGCGTCGGAGAGCATTTTTTTTTTTCACACAGACCGGCCGTTCAAATTTGCTCTGCTCTCCGCGCCGGTCTGTGTGAACGGACACGCGGATGCGTTCGGAGCCGAGCGTACGCTCTTGGGCCGGACGACGAGCAATTCGGCCTTCGGTTGGCTGCGCGAGCATGAAAGAGCACGCGAACGGAGCCGGTCGGATGCTCGAGCGCGAAAGAGCACGAGCATGGAACAGCCGAGCGGCTGCTCTTAATATTTCACACCGAGCGTATTGGGAGCATCCTCGAGCATCCTCTTATCATAAAAGAGATAAAATGTAAAAATAAAGCTTATTTTAATGTCTTAAGATTCTATTTTAAATGCGATTAAAATTTGCTCTGCTCTCCGCGCCGGTCTATCTGAAAGGTCCCTAAGTGAATATCGCAATACCAACTGATTGTGTTTGTTGCGTCCAGTTTTGCCTTAATCCGCGTCCCACCGCAATTCGCTTAGGTTGGACAGCATTTCGGTGACATATTGCGACCAAACTGCTAAATATTGAAAAAAAATCAGTAAAACTCCCTGGCTACGTTAAAATAGGGAACGCTAAAAATGATCTCAAATACTTAATATTAATTATGTTTTAGATTAAACAAAATATAGAAATGTTTTTCTGCATTTCAAGTTTTTAAACCTGATATCCATAAAGGTAACTTTTATATAACAACTCTATTTGGGCGTACCAAAGTTATTATTACATAATAAAAAAAATATTTATACTTAAACGTTTATGTTTTGGTACATCCAAATCGATACAATTGTCTATTGACTAGAAATACTTAGAAAAGTCAGTGTCCTAGGTAAGGGATTTTGACATTAATTACGTCACAAGGAGATTACCCGGGTCCCGGCCTGAGAGTCTGCAATTTTTTTTTTATAAAAGAATATTAACCATGATGAACATGACTAATATTCACCTTTCCCCTCCAATTAAGTGAAAACTTGTGCTAGGAGTGGGTACGACAATAGTGTAACGGATGGGGTTTGAACTAGAGTTTCCATTACGTAATTACGCAATTACGTAATTACGGACCAAATTTAGGACTTTCATAATTCCGTAACTGAAAGTTAAAATTCCGTAATTACGTAACTATATAATATTAATTTGAAAGACAAATGTTATAATTTAAATTAAATTTTGACTTAATGCAGCAACACTGTAAATCATAATCTAAAAGTTATGAAAACACCAGAATGGTAAAAGCGGGTATTCGTATATATATTGAGTTTGATATTGTAAAGTAAAAGTCCCTAACTTTTTTGTCCTGCAGACCACTTCACACACTGTCACAGGTTTTCCTAATATTGATTTTTAACAATCTATATCTATACTTATAATAAAACTAAAAGGTCCAGGTTTTTTGGAGGGCACTCTATAATCGATACTTACTGAAGCCAAAACTATAATTTTATTCATTTTCGTGTTTATCTGTATCGTGGCCACGCATCATGCTGGAACTACTGAATGGATTCAAATGGAACTTGGCACGATTTGAGTTTATACTACGAGATAGGACACAGGATACTTTTTATCCCGAAATTCAGCACGGTTCTTTTGGAAGAAGGGATAAAAGTCAAAATGTGTACTTAGTTGTAATTCATAAGCTGTCTGTCTGATTCCATTCATTCTCTATTTGTTATAAAGGAATTTCTTTAGAAATTGTTCCGTAAATATTTCAAGGTTATTGGTTTTGTAGTTCAGAAATTACAGACATCACAAATCACAACCGGTCTTCAGTCAGTCAGTATTCGGACCAAACTTGAAACCCGAACTGTAAGGACGAACGGATTATCATATTAAGGCCCGGTTGTCTTGCAACTTTAGGTATTTGCGCGCTACCTCAGCCCCCGCTATGTGCCTACTTATCGTAGTTAAAGACGCGCCGACGGACATCGAGTAGCGACCTCGTTCGAGCAATTCTTGCCACAGTATAGATAACTGTACAGTTTTACAACATATTTATTAATGAAATAAGAGACCAATGATGTTTATATTTTCTGTTTTGTTTTCTTCTAAAATTAACTCAACCATTATTTTAGATCTGTTTTATTACCAGATCTATGTCATGTCTTTAGATCATAATATAAGAATAGAAGAATATTTTCATCCGAAAATATTGAACAGCATAGTTTTGAAAACTATATACCTTTTTCATTACGACGTTTCTACGCCAGTTTTTAAAAAAGAACTGCCACTTTGTCACGTGAGTTAGGTGTAGGAATATGTTTCATTTATCTATTTATATATCTATAAAACAGCGGTATAGCCTGCCCACAGCACTAAATATTCTACAGAAGACGCTCTAACAACGAGAAAAAATATATGCGCCTATTCTTATAGGGTACAAGCGGATACCGGCGACTTCGTTCGCGTGGATATTGGTTTTTGAAAATCCCGCGGGAATTCTATTCTTTTTGTTTTGCTCCTTTGAGCTCATGCCTTGCTAAAAACTGTTAAAAGTGGCGCAATCAAAAGGTGCATATCTTCTAGAGAAAGTCCCATCAAAATCGATCCAGCTTAAGATGATAATCTATACGTTCAAAGATTCCTGTACAATCCGGTTTTCCAGTTGTATAAAATATGGAGGGTTGTGATGGCTGTAATTTCTGAACTACAAAACCGATGACTTTAAAATGTTTACGGGATGATATTTAAAGTATTTCCTTTTTATTTTTATACCTGTTGCAGGTAAAATAATAGGGATAAATAAAAATGGGGTAAATAGGTACATACATGCATAATAAGTTCTGTATTTATAGAATATAAAAAAATAACTTTGTGTACCAACATTTAGGGGCTGTGGATTTGATATAAGCGTTTAAAAATCTGACCACGTGAGCACATAGTGGTAAAAATAAGAAGTTTGAGTACCAACAACATGGGACTGCACCCTATAGTTTCGGAGATATAAGGTTTTAAAAATCTGACCACGTGAGCACATAGACATCGCAAAAATAAGAAGTTTGAGTACCAACAACATGGGGCTGCACCCTACAGTTTCGGAGATATAAGCTTTTAAAAATCTAAACATGGGATCACATAGACATCGCAAAAATAAGAAGTTTGAGTACCAACAACATGGAGCTGCACCTTATAGTTTCGGAGATATAAGCTTTTAAAAATCTGACCACGTGAGCATATAGACATCGCGAAAATAAGAAGTTTGAGTACCAACAACATGGTGCTGCACCCTATAGTTTCGGAGATATAAGCTTTTAAAAATCTGACCACGGGATCACATAGACATCGCAAAAATAAGAAGTTTGAGTACCAACAACATGGGGCTGCACCCTATAGTTTCGGAGATATAAGCTTTTAAAAATCTGACCACGGGATCACATAGACATCGCAAAAATAAGAAGTTTGAGTACCAACAACATGGGGCTGCACCTTTTAGTTTCGGAGATATAAGCTTTTAAAAATCTGACCACGTGAGCATATAGACATCGCGAAAATAAGAAGTTTGAGTACCAACAACATGGTGCTGCACCCTATAGTTTCGGAGATATAAGCTTTTAAAAATCTGACCACGGGATCACATAGATATCGCAAAAATAAGAAGTTTGAGTACCAACAACATGGGGCTGCACCTTATAGTTTCGGAGATATAAGCTTTTAAAAATCTGACCACGGGATCACATAGAAATCGCAAAAATAAGAAGTTTGAGTACCAACAACATGGGGCTGCACCTTATAGTTTCGGAGATATAAGCTTTTAAAAATCTGATCACGTGAGCACATAGACATCGCGAAAATAAGAAGTTTGAGTACCAACAACATGGTGCTGCACCCTATAGTTTCGGAGATATAAGCTTTTAAAAATCTGACCACGTGAGCATATAGACATCGCAAAAATAAGAAGTTTGAGTACCAACAACATGGGGCTGCACCTTATAGTTTCGGAGATATAAGCTTTTAAAAATCTGACCACGTGAGCACATAGACATCGCGAAAATAAGAAGTTTGAGTACCAACAACATGGTGCTGCACCCTATAGTTTCGGAGATATAAGCTTTTAAAATCTGACCACGTGAGCAAAAATCAGATCATATAGACATTACTAAAATAAGATGTTTGAATATTTTAGTAATGTCTATATGTGATTTGATTTCTGATTTGAATCTATTTACTTCACCTGATCACTAATACTACAAGTATAAAGTTTTTCATTCCTTGTTCCCTATTCATTGTACGAGCCGCACCCGAGCCGTCGACAAATCCGTCATCGTCCATACTGAACTGTGGCGAGCCTTGCACGTATCTCTGCTGCTTGCTAACACCGCGCGCGTACCGTACCGCGCGACCGTATGTCAATAGTGTAAAGTTCATTATTCAGTGTGCGCCGGGCCTCGAGCTCACGGTCAAATCAAAAAAAACCCAAATTGGTCCACCCGTTTGAGCGCTACAGGGGAACAGACAGACAGACAGACAGACACACACACACGACACGTCAGACTTATAACACCCCCGTCCCCCCCGTCGATTTTGCGTCGGAGGTTCAAAATATAATATAATGGTCATACTGGTTACTGATACCTAAGTAGGTATACTGTGGTTACTTTAGTAAATATCATTACATATTTCAAAATCTCACATTTTCCTCTACTAACTTTTTATTACATACGTAACTCTATCTAAAAAGACACAAATTTACAAAATAATATTTATTATTACTAATTTAAAAAAAAATTATAACTAAATTAGAGAAATTACGAATATGAATCGCGGGGAGCGCGGCTGGCAAAAACTGACGCACGTCCTACCTCGATGAAGGCCTGTGAGCCACTGAGTACATGGCAAGAGCGTTGCGCGTGACCGTTTTATGCTAGAAATGGCTAGAATTTTTCTTGGATTTTTATTTTAAAAAAAAAGTCGTTGTAACTTATAGTAAATGCAATAAACTTTATTTAGATATAATTTTTATAAAATTTGATGCAAAACTTTATACATAAAACTAGAAAAATGTAAAAAATCAGCATTTCTTCGGAATTTTTTATGATCGAGCAAAATCATACCTTTTGTGTTTTCAAACATTAAAATTAGTTGATAAAGAATTGATCTACAATATATATTTTTTTGGGTGCGTAAAAAAATCTTCCTCTTGATTTAAAACTCGTTGGAAAAGGGCCAAAATCGCCTAAAACAGGGAAAAGCGCCCCTTAAGCTAGCATGCGTTTGTGTCTGTCTATATGTCTGTTCGGTCTAGCTAATCTCTGAAACACTGGACCTATTTTGATGGGACTTTTACTGGCAGTCGGCAGATATCCAATGTTCTACATTCTAACTCTCACTCAGGCTCTCACTCGCACTTGGCCAGTTTAATTCTATAAAAAATAGAATTAAAATAATTCTAGAATTCTATAAAATCTTATTATAGAATTAAACTGGCCAAGTGCGAGTCAGACTCTTGCACCGAGGTTTCCGTAATCCAGAAGTATCTATAAGTACAATCGGTTTTTTCGTAGTTCTCTTAAAAGGTAAACAAATCGCAAAAATTTTCTCGGAGAATCGCGTAAGTGACTCTCTTTCCTTTCTTGCCTCTTTCCAATAGCATAATTTTATTTATTTACCTTGGTGCCAATTAAGCTAGGCCTCTAAATTGTATGAGCACCTCAATTGGCGTCAACTATGTATGCATGGGGATTTATTTTCCTTTAATTTCCAACTTTTCTTTAATTTTCCTTTAATTTCCAACTTTTTTTTAATTTTTCCTTTATTTTTGCTGTAAGACTTGGCTTTTGTCAAAATTTTGAAATTCAAAACCTATAGGGTACTTCTGGTTGACTTAGAATTGTCAATTTTGGTTAAAACCAAGGTCTTACAGATCAAGTAAAGGAAAAATTCCGAAAAATAAAAAAAGTTGAAAATTATAGGTAAATTTTGGTACTTACAAGTTTTCACGAAAATCTAAATTTGCCCATATCTTTTTATCGTGTTGTCTCAAGACCTTGATTTCTATACACCTAATAGAGATATATTTGGTATAAATTTGAACTTGCTAGGTCCACTCGTTATTGAGAAAATCGGTGGTGACACATAGCCAGAGAGACGGACAAGAAAGTGATCTTATAATGGTTCCTTTTTTACTGTTTGAGGTACGGAACCCTAAAAAAGAATGAGGGGTTCTGCTCCAAATAATTAAAATCCAGGATGAAACCCTTAATGATGGGATTTTGATGCGCAACTTTTAACAGTTTTTAAAAATGTATGAGCTCAAAGGAGCTTAGGGAAAACAAAGAGTTTCAGCAACCTAAATCCACGCAGACGAAGTCACGGACATTTCCTAGTTCTAACTTAAATACGTTTTTGAAGCTGACATAGTCCTACTAACTTTGTTAGGTTTATTGTAATGGAAAATTTAAAAAAAATGGTACGTACTGTTATAGACGATAGGTGGATGTCTTATAGAAAAACACCACTTATGTCATCTATAGTATATTTATTAATTAATGCTACACACTTAACAAAATTCTTACTTGGACTATTTCAACACCGTCGAGTCGGAGTCCTAGAGACTGAGTATCTGCAGAATGACGATATAGAATTATTTATGAGGACTGATTATTTCTATTCGAAATTCGGTATTTATAGGCATATATTGCTGACTTGTGACATGAATTAGATTGGTGTTAAGCGATGTCAGCGATACATGCTTTAGGTAGGGCTGTAACACCTCCCCCTTTAAAACGGAACATCCCAGGATAAACCAGGATGTGAGTATAGTCCAAGTATTACAAAGAAATTGAAACAGAATTGGAAAATAAGACATGGAAAAATAACTTCGGATTAGAACATTATAAATTTAGTTTAGCTTAATATAACTTACTAGTAAAATAACTTATTTAAATACACAGGATATAGTAAAACATTACAATGAAATAGTAAATAGAACATTGAGATTTGAATTACAAAGAAATGGTAAATTTTATCCGAAGAATTATTTCATAAAGATTACAATTATTATTCAAGATTTCTTCTTGGAGAACTAGTATTAGAGTCAGTGTTTCAGTTTCAGTTTTAGACTTAGTTATACAGTATTTATAAATTTTATGCAAAAACATGAATTAAGGACTAAGGATTCATATTTCTATGTTTATTACAATAAAAACACTTTATATAAAAAGAAAATACAGACACAGATAATATAGTAGTAATCATTCCGAAATAGTAGTGATTATATTAAAACTAGGATAATAGAACATAGATTTTTGTTTCAAGTTCTTGAGACATAATAAAAATAACTTATGATAGCTTTTACAACATTTGGCTAACTGTGAAATTTCTTGAATACATATTCGATTATTATTATAAAAATTGCTTATAAGTATTTTATGATTAAGTACATGATTCATGGATACATTTTACATGTTTGGGTAATATGATCACTTCACATATCGGATTTCCGGAACGAGATTGTATATGTATTATTTTGCACAAGTTATTTATTTATCACTTTACACTCACTTAAGTTTTGTAACACGGAATATATTATTAACTTATTTTGTGTTATTGCCATGAATTTTACGGCTGGGTTAATTAATATAGAGCTATCTGGATTATGAAAGAAATAGAATAGAGTCGATTAAAAATAAAAGAATTCTTTAAAGTAAATTGATAAGTGAAAAATTATTTTTAATTGTCATTGGCAGTGGCTGAAACAGTGTCTAAGATTTTGAATGTTATTATTCGTGGATTTCAGTGACAAAGGCTGCGGGACCGAGATTGAAGAAAATCGCTATATGTCATATCATTTCTATGATCTATGCTAGTTATATTATGCACGGGAGGACGGGATAAAGCATCAGCGTTAAGATTTGTTTTACCAGATTTACCTATGTACAATTTCATAATCATATTCTTCTAGCTTTAGTCTCCATCGAACTAATTTACTACTGGGATCCTTGCAATTCATTAGCCAAACTAAAGGGCGATGGTCTGTAACTATTTTGAATTTTCTACCATAGGACATAAGGACGAAAAGTTTTAACGCCAAAGAGGATAGCTAGAAGCTCTTTTTCAGTTGTATTATAATTACCTTCGGCTTTGTTGAGAGTGCGAGAAGCATAGGCAATGGGTAGATCTTCACCTATTTTTCCTTGGGAAAGTATTGCGCCTAAAGCGAAATTCAATGAGTCTGTTGTAATGATAAATTCTTTGGAGAAATCAGGATATTGAAGAATAGGTGCATTAGTTAACATTGTTTTGAGTTTATTAAAGGCGTCTTCTTGAAGTTGAGCCCAAATAAAAGGAGTATCTTTACGAAGTAAGGATGTAAGGGGCTTAGTAATTTTGGAAAAGTCTTTAATAAATTTTCGGTAATAACCAACGAGACCGAGAAAGGATTTGATATCTTTCGGAGTTCTTGGGGTAGGATAATTCGTTACAGCGTTGACTTTATCTGGATTAGGGGAAACACCCTTATCTGAAATTATGTGACCAAGATAAGCTACCTCTTTTCTTAAGAATTCGCACTTGTCTGGTTGAAGTTTTAAGTTATGCTGTCTAAGAGCATCGAAAACTAATTTGAGTTTAGTTATGTGAGATTGAAGATCGTGTGAGTAGATTATGACATCATCAAGATATATGAAGCAGTGTATGCCTTGAAGGCCAGAAAGAACTGTGTTCATAAGGCGTTGAAACGTGGCAGGGGCGTTTTTTAAGCCAAATGGCATTCTAACATATTGAAAGTGACCATTGGGAACCGAAAAGGCAGTTTTGGGAGTGTCTTCTTCACTCATTGGGATTTGGTGAAATCCTGAGGCCAGATCCAATGTAGAGAAATACTTGCTGTGACCTAGTTGATCTAGAATATCTGTTATGTTAGGAATAGGATAAGCATCTCCAACGGTAACATCGTTTAGTTTCCTATAATCTACAACAATTCGCCATTTCTTTTGAACGGAAGCGTCTGACTTTTTTGGAACCACCCAAATAGGAGAGGACCAAGGAGAGTTCGAGGGTTTGATGATTTTTTGTTTAAGCATTTTTTGGATTTGTTTGTTTACCTCTTCTTTATGACATTCGGGATACCTATAGGTCTTTACATGTATCGGTTGAGAACTAGTAGTTTTGATTTTGTGTTCTGTGGTTCTGGTACACGTTAAAGTGTCTCCTTCTAAATAAAATAAATCAGAGTATTCGGAGCATAATTCAAGTAACGCTGTGGATTCCTCAGCATTAAGATGCGAAGTTCTTATTTGGGTTTTTACTTCCTGCGACCTGTGACTCGGCGCTTTCTGACTATTAGAATAATTAATTGAGTGGATCTGATGAGAAAAATCTTCTAATAGGTAACATGGATTTAGTTCTAAGCAAAGGTTTTCTATTATGGCATTTTCCTCATTAGTGTTAAGAACTGAGACTGTGACGTAATTATTGTCCTTAAGAGTAACAAGGCAATTAGATAAAAAGACTCCCTTTTGGATTTCGGACTTTTCGATGTATCCTGTAATTACTTCGGGATTTGAAACATTGCACTCTATGAGCATTTCGGAACGTGCTGGAATAGTATATTTCGGCTTAGTAAAGCTGATTTCAATTAAATTACCATTTATCTCTAGGATTTTATTTTTATAGTCGATGTTAGAGTTATGGGATTGAAGATAATCGCTGCCGATTACACCATCAAATTCTAAGTTAACACAATCGGGAATGAGATGAAATTTGCCTAAAATAGTTTGATTATTTTTAAATATAAAATCTAATTGAAAATGACCAAGACTGTTGATGTATTCTGCGTCTTTGTCAATACCCTTGAAGTGAATAATTTCAGAGATCAGATTTGGCTGGAATTGTAGCGATGATTGTTTAATGAGGGATGCTCCGGCACCAGAATCTATCAGGAGAACTAGCAGTCTATTGGAGTATTTCGATTTGACATAAACATGAGGTAAATGCGTTTTATTGTTATAACTTATCTCAAAAATATTGGAATATGATTCACTATTATAGGAGTTAGTAGATTTAGTAGAATTATTAGAATTAGTAATATTGGAATTAGTAGAATTAGTAAAGTTGTTAGATATAGTAGTGTTATTTTTATTTTTATGGCAGCCATGCATTTGGGGCTGGTTACCCTGTCGGTTGGCTGGAAAAGATACAGTGGATTTTGATTTAGTAATGTGTTCACGGCCATGCATTTGGGGCTGGTTACCCTGTTGGGTGACCTGTGACACGGATTCAGTGGGACTTTGTACACGGTCATGAATTTGGGGCTGGTTACCCTGGTTGTTGACGCGTGACACGGATTTAGAAACTTGATTTTTTAATACGTCGGTTTGATTCGACCATTCCGTACGACGTAAAACCGGAATGCAAGCTAGTTTAAATTATTATTATGTGAGTCAGAGTTATGTATTTGCGTGGTGGAAAAATCTTTTCGCGAGTTATTGTATTGACGTTTTCGACATTGACTAATTTCGTGACCCCGATTCCAGCAATACCTACATATGATAGACGTATTTTTATTCACTGGTTTTAAGGATTTAGAAGGCTGAGCTTGATTACTTAAATTCGTAGAATGAACGGGACGTTTGTGAGCAAAGAAACAGTTTTTTTCTAGGTGGTTATTTTTTCCACATAATTTACATTTAAACCTCGGCTCTATAGGTTTTGAAGATTGAACATAGTTTTGAAATTTTTCTTCCTGAATAGCTAGGTTGATAGCTTCAGATAGCGTAGTAGGATTACGACTTCTTAATATATTAGAAATATGACTAGGTAACCCTATTAAAAAGGTATGCAGCGCTAGGTCTTCAGTGCTGGCAATCCGTCCTTTGATCTCTGAGGAGTCTCTAGTAGAGAGCGATATGTCTGTCTGTAGTCGCGTCAGATATGTTTCTATACGGAGACTGAATTCGGATACTGTTTCGTTATGTTTTTGCTTACAGCTTAATAAATCTAATAGCAAGTGATCTCGGTGTTTAGTTTCACCAAATGTAGTTCTTAGGAACTGTTTCAACTCGAGCCAGTTATCGAATATTTTTAAAGAGCAAGCGGTTTCCGCTTTGCCTTCTAGTTGTGAAATTATATACTTTAATAAAATACTGATTTGAGATGGGGAAGCTAAGCTCATTGCATTCTCACAATTTCTTAAAAAAAGGGGACAGTTTATTTCTGTCACCGTCGAAAGGTTTTATGAATTTAGCTAAGACCGAAAAATCTACTTCCTGTAAAATAGAAGATCGAGAAGGTGCCTGGACATTTTTGTTTTCCATTTTGATATAAAAATAATATAACTAATTAATATGTTTGAAATAAAATTATAACGTGATATGAAGTGAATAACCCACGCGTAAAATCAGGTCAATACAAAATAAGTTAATAAATTGAAAAAATACACTCACAAGATGCTGAATATGCAATATGATGACATAGATACAGCGGCGATGCGGCCTCGGCGAAATGCAGCGTTGCGATTTTTACGACTCGGTGCGATGTAGGTCAGCGTCGCGTGTAGAATTTTGTGTAAATTTATCGAGCCCGGTGACACGATGTCCACGATGTTGCTGGCGGCGGCCTCTCAGACCGTCAGTGAAACGATGAGGTGAGGCGGCAGGTTACCAACTGAGCAGACAGGCGACACGATGTTTGCGGCGTCCTGGCGATGTTTGGTGGCGACCTCGTAAATCGTCAGTGAAACGTTACGGGCAGCAGGTGACTAACTCGGCAGGCAGGCGGCAACTTGGCTCTTCGGGTAGTGTGTGGCAACAGGTCGTCGTCAGGAGTAGGCGACCAGGGAGGATAAAAAATCCCCTTTCTTCTGACACCAATAATGTTATAGACGATAGGTGGATGTCTTATAGAAAAACACCACTTATGTCATCTATAGTATATTTATTAATTAATGCTACACACTTAACAAAATTCTTACTTGGACTATTTCAACACCGTCGAGTCGGAGTCCTAGAGACTGAGTATCTGCAGAATGACGATATAGAATTATTTATGAGGACTGATTATTTCTATTCGAAATTCGGTATTTATAGGCATATATTGCTGACTTGTGACATGAATTAGATTGGTGTTAAGCGATGTCAGCGATACATGCTTTAGGTAGGGCTGTAACAGTACGTATGTACTTTACCAATTTTTAATGTACTGGCTACTAAGTCCCGATTGACACTTCGATTCTCGTGGATTCGCTCAGTTCGCGTCCATGCGCTCGAGTTCGAACGACTGCGACCGAATGTGCGCATTCGATCGTCTTTTGGAAGTGAAACTTTGTTAGGGTCGTTGTGCATTTGAAAATTCGATGAAACGAAAAAGCGACATCGTTTTGGACACTCTTTTTTTATAGAATTCTTATTTTGTAGAGATAGGGGTCAATAAGCCGTGAAATTTTCAATTCGCTTCGATGTGCTGCGACTCTACGCAAGTATGTCCCGACCCTTAGGGCCAAATTAGACGATTCATTTTTCGATATTTTTGCTTTCATTTTCGAGGCTTCACGATAAATCATCGAAAATGAACCGTCTAAACACCATCGTTCATCGTTCACAGGCACTGTGCCATAGCAAATATCGTATTGTGCATCGTTCTTTTTTGTGGTGAACGATGCACGAAAATGAAAGCAAAAATTCGTCGGCTTTACAATGGAATCCATTGCCACTACAGTCAGACACGCAGACATGTTTGTATGATGTATCGTACATTAAACTGCACGGAAATGTGTGACGTAATAAACGCAAGGTCCCTTATGTATGTATATAAATGATGTAATGTAACCATAGTCTAGTCAAATAGCGAGTACTCAATGTGATGTATTTGTTAGCGTTCGTTGTTGGATCGACAATGTTATTTTTGTATGTACCCTTTTAGAAGGGACTGCGTTTGTCTTTGTAACTGACGCTTGGAATATAATATATTGTATGCGGAATTTGTAGTTTTCTTTTATCTGCTTCATTCTATTAATCCCAGTCTATATGAATGCATCTTCCTCGCGGTTTATTATATTATAAAGGCGAAAGTTTGTGTGTGTGTTTGTTACTCTTTAACGTCGTAACTACTGAACCGATTGGGCTGAAATTTTGAATGGAAAAATACTTTTTATCCTGGAAAATCTACAGTTCCCACGGATTTTGAAAAAACCGAAATCTATAGGTAGATAACTATAGCAAACTTCCTTGAAATAAGTATAAGGCTGCGTACGCACCGCGGTTTAGTAAAAGCTGAAAACGTCAAACCAAACAAAGTACAAACACGCACTGCGGTTGGCGTTTTGCTTGATTATATTTCAGTACCACCATGGATTTCTGGCGAACAGCACGTATTGTGGCTCTGTGCTCGCCTAGTCGAGACAATAAAAACCGCATTTTTACAAACCGCGATCCAAATGTTGATATGTTGATATAAAATACTTGTTGAAATCACGAAGTAAAGAGCTCGAATGATACTTGTTGAAATCACGATGTTCACGCAATTCGCGCCCCTATGGCGGTTGCGCTAGAATTCCTTTTCGCGGTCCGCTTTACTCTCGGCGCGCCGGCGCGCCGTTCGACCATCGTCGCGGATTGTTCGGGCGCGGTCGGCAGCGCTCGCCGTCTGACATTAGTCTCGCTTTGCTGGTCATCTAGCTGCCACGCGAAACGTTGTTGACGCGACCGAATGCGCTTGCGTTTTGTCTTGTGTTTAGAACCGAATCGCAGCGCCCTGTTCTAATTTCCGGTCTCTGCTACTTGATTATACTTGCCCGAAGACTCAGTGAGCTAGTGTTTTCAATCGAACTATCCATTAATCACGTTTCGCTGTGAATCGAATCTCGCCGCCGGAATCGCTCGCATCGCGCTCGGTGTGAGGTTATATTATACACGCGCGCCGTGCTTCTTTCTGCGATCGGGCTCTAAATTCTGTGATTTTACTCCAATTAACTCTAATGCGTGACGAGTCGTTCTCCAAACGACGAATTCTTTCGACGCGCACGTCACGCCCTTTGTGAAGTGAACATACCACCGACGCGACTCGCTGTCCCTTAAGGTTATAATTCGTGGTGTTAATTCGCTACTGTGAACTACGGTGTAAACCTACTAAATAAATATTGTCAAGTGTGATTCGTTACGTGTTGTGCCAACTATTCTATCGTGTCTTCTAAGTGACTTCCACCGATCTATGAACGTGTCGGTACCTGCTGATACTCGTCACCTCCGAGCATAAGGCTGACCGCACACTAGACAGCTTCAACGGAATTAGGGGCCAGGCCCCCTGCACCCAGGGGACTCAGGTCATATACGTACACACTAACTCCACTACTCACCTACAAACCTACACACCTACCCTGAGGCCTCCTGGACGGAACAACGACTACGGCAGCCGCTCTATAAGGTCGGTACTAGCATAATTTCTTACTTAATTACCATATTACCGCGTTATTGACTACTTGCGCGCCGGCAGTGACACACCGATTTTCCACTGGTCCATTAGTGACCCGTCCCACGGTTGCCCGTTGTGAGGTTGTTATGGGCCCCAACCTTGACAACTGTTGGTAGGGCAACTGCGGGATTGCAACAACAACTGGTAGCAGAGCGTGGTTGCCACGCCCCCTTTTTTTTGTTGCGCAAGTAGTACTACGCACCAACTTAGTACTAGTAGGTTTTAGGTCTTAGGTAGGTTGGTCGCTTGAGTGAGGCATCTCTTTCCGTATTCGGTCTAATTGTTATACCAAACGATGCCTTCACAAAAGCCACCTGCCCTTCGTCTCCAAGCGGAGCTGCGATGGGCATCGAATGCCCACGCCCTAATAGGCCGACCCGATAGAATAAATAGTCTGCTGCAGCGGCTCGATCAGGTCACGGCCCGGCGGGCCGTGGTGGAGGAGGTCTACAGCGACCTGGAGGCCGCAGAAAAGGACAAGGAGGTCCTGGACTCCGGCCTCCGGGACTATGCACAATTCTTTGACCTCACGGACGAACTGATCGAGGCAGGGGCCAGACACGCGAGCGAAGCGCGCGAAGCCCGGCGGAGCGGCCTGCCCGAGTCTCCTCGTCAGCAGGCTGCTCAGCCGGCTCTATTAGGACGGCTTCCTACACTCGACCTGCCGCGCTTCTCCGGGGCAGTGTCAGACTGGCTGGCCTTCGTCGGTCTCTTCGACAGCTTGGTCGACTCCCGTAGGGACCTGACTCTGACACAAAAAATGGCCTACCTCCTGGCCTCTCTTGACGGGGAGGCCCTGGCGGCCGTCGGTCACCTTAGACTTTCCGACGACTCCTACACTACCGCCCGGGACCTCCTCGCCAGTCGGTACGCTAACGTCCGCCGGCTCGCGGACGAACACGCAAAACGACTACTTAGCCTTCCTCTGCTGAAGGATCGGGCCCGACTGCGGCAGGACCTCATCGACCCGGTCTTGGTCGCGTGCAACGCCCTAAAAAGACTGGACCTACCGGTCGATGAGTGGTCCTTTTTGCTGCTCCACATAGTGCTGTCCCGCCTGCCTCTCGATCTTCGGATCCACTTTGAGGAGAGGTACGGCGGGGACGGCGCTTCCTACATCCCGTCCTTCAAGGACTTGTTGCGCTTCTTAGAGGAGCAGAGCCGACAGGTCGAGAACGCAGTGGGCACCGTCGACGGCTCTCGGACTTCGCCCAGGGAGAGGCGGAACCCGCCAGGTAAGGCGCCGCAAACCCCCCGAAAGCCGAGCGGAGTTTCCGCCGAGGTTCGCCGCCCCCTGCCCTTTTATACCGGCCTGGCGGCCAAGGAGGCGGCCACCTGCCTTTATTGCCGAGCCTCCTCTCACACTACTACTTCTTGCCCGAACCTTCTGGGCAAGCCGATCGGCGCGAGGCGAGCCATCGCGAGGAAGTACCGCTGGTGCTTCTCGTGCCTGGAGCCTCACCTCCAACGAGACTGCCCGCACCGTCGGCCCTGTCTACACTGCCCTGGCTCCCACCATGCCGTATTGTGCCCGGGATCGAACGGTGCTCGCCCTCAGGACTCCGCCGGGCCCTCTTCCCCCACGGGCGGGGGCGCTAGGCCTCGCCCTCGGTCGAGCAACACTCGGCGCTCGACCACTGACCACCGCGCCCCTGGCCTTGACAGGGGTCCTTCCCCCGATCAGTCGGGGGGTCACCCTTCCAGGGGCGGGGGGGTCGTCACCCCCCCTCAACGTGTTGAGAGAGAGTTCGCGGCAACTCAGCGGTCTTCAAGACCCCTTTCTCCTCCGCTAGCTGAGTGGCCGCGACTGGAGCGCCACCCTCCTCCCTTTGGTCGGTGTCGACGACCTTATAAAGTCCCGCCTACCTCGCACCCATTCCGGACCGCTAGGTCGGGACTCCCCGAATATCGGGCCTACCCCCTCGCTGCCTCTACACCTCAAGTGGTTGAACTGCCGCCCGACTGCCGCTTCGAGGACCCTCGCTACGAGGACTGGTCCCCTGGAGGCAGCTCCAGCTAGGTAGCTGCCGCCCTAGCTCCCACCAAGGCCACCTCCACTGAGCCTTTAAGCCGTCAACCATCCGTCTGTCAAACGGTCCTTTTGCCGACGGCCTCAGTGCAGGTGTACAACCCGAGTGGCGACTGTCTAACTGTTCGCGCTTTACTGGACTCGGGTTCCCAACGTTGTATTGCCTCCACTTGGTTGGTGGGAAGACTAGGGCTCCCCTGGAGCTCTGAATCACGTCGTATGGTAGGCATCGGAGGCGTTGAGCCTCCTGCTCCTAGGGGAAAAGCTGAGTTAGTGTTTGGCCCTGCCAGCGATCATCTTCGCCTACTAGTTAGGGTAAATGTCCTCGATGACATAGTAGGTTCTCTCCCTACCGTCCCTATAAATGACCGCGCGGTTCGTTGTACGTCGGGACTGAAACCGGCAGACCCGCAGTGGTCCCAACCTGGCCCTATCGATTTGTTGCTGGGTGCTGACGCTCTGGGCTTTATTGTGTTAGGCGAGCTACGAGTCCTACAGCCCAATGGCCTATCGGCCCTGTCTACTGTATTTGGGTACACCTTCTTTGGCCCGGTTCTGTGGTCTTCACCCCCTCAACCTGCCGACCCGCTCTCTCTTGTAGGAGTGTCCCTCTCGGACGTAGTCCAGCGGTTCTGGGAGATTGAAGAGCCGCCACACGCGGCTCGGGTCAACCCTCTTGACCGTGAGTGCGAGTTGTTCTACATGAACAATACCGGCCGTCGTGTCGACGGCCGCTTTGTAACTCGTCTACCCTTTCTCAGCTCACGGCCCTCTTTGGGACAATCTCGTACCTTAGCCGAAAAGAGGCTCCTGTCCATGGAGCGCCGAATGCGGCGCGACCCAGCCTTTCGCGACAAATATGTCGCCTTCATGCGCGAATACCAAGAGCTGGGTCACATGTCCCCTTCCCATTTTGATTGGCGCTCACAGGAGCACTACTTCCTCCCTCACCATGCGGTCTTGCGGAACCCGGAGAGCAAAATTCGCGTGGTATTCGACGGCTCCGCCGCCACGTCCAATGGCGTGTCCCTAAACCAATGTCTCCACTCTGGCCCTAAACTGATAAAGGACATCTCCGACATCTTGACCCACTTTCGTCGGCACCAGGTGGTCTTTGTCGCCGACATTCGGATGATGTTCCGCCAATCTGTGGTGCATCGCGATGACCGTCGTTACCAGCTCATTTTGTGGCGAGAGACTCCCAACGACCCGATACGGGTGTTTGAGCTGAACACTACCACCTATGGACTCCGGTCCAGCCCGTATATCGCCATGCGAACCCTGCTTGAGCTCGCTGAGAGGGAGCGACTACACTACGCTCGAGGGGCTACTATCCTTGAAACTTCTGTCTACATGGACGACATCTGCACTGGAGCCTCATCTGTCGAGGAAGCTCTCGTATTGCGGGACGAATTGATTGCCATCCTGAAGTCCGGCGGTTACGAGTTACGCAAATGGCTATCGAATTCTCCCCATCTCTTGAAGGATCTACCGGGAGAGGACCAACAGGATCCTCATCTTTTCGAGCACCCCGACAATCCTAACTTGCTGACTGTGCTGGGAATCCAGTACCAGCCGGTCCAGGATTCTTTCACGTACCGAGTCGAACTGGATCCCCCTCCTAAAACATGGACCAAGCGCTCCGTACTGTCCACTGTAGCCCGCACCTTCGATCCCAATGGATGGATCACTCCGGTCATTTTCTTGGCTAAATGCTTTCTTCAAAAGCTCTGGCTAGCCGGGCTGGGTTGGGACGAGCCTCTCAACGGTGCTCTCTTGCGAGAGTGGCTCTCCATTGTGTCCTCCCTCCCGGACATCAACCGAGTCTCTATTCCGAGGTGCTTCCTTCCTCCCGGGAAATGCCGGGCTACCCTGCACGGATTCTGCGACGCCTCTGAGAAGGGCTATGCAGCCGTGGTATACTTGCGGACTGTAAGCTCGTCTGGCCATACCGCGGTCCATCTCGTACTTGCCAAGAGCAAGGTTGCTCCCATTAGGTCCCGCCTGACGATCCCTAAATTAGAACTGTCCGGAGCCGCTCTTCTCACGCGACTCCTCAACCACGTCCACTCGTCTCTGAACTCTGTAATCGACATTACGGACGTCTATGCTTGGTCGGACAGTGAGATCGTACTTTGTTGGCTCAGAGCTTCCCCTCACAACCTGGAAGTCTTTGTTGCGAATCGCGTGTCGCAAATCCAAAACTCTGAGACGTCTCTAAACTGGAGACATGTACCGGGGGAATTAAACCCCGCAGACTGCGCTTCTCGCGGCTGCGAAGCCCCCTCTTTGATTGACCACCCACTTTGGTGGGGCCCTAATTGGTTGACTGAGTCTCCTTCAGTCTGGCCCCAGAATAAATTCTCTGAACCACTTGAACTGCCTGGTCTACGAGCTCGAGTAGGAGTGGCCAAGAATAAGCCCACTCAGGATTTCTCCCTTCTAGAACGCTACAGCTCTCTCGATAAGCTCTTAGGCGTGACTGCTTGGATGCGTCGATTCGTCCGCAATTCAAGAGACCCGTCCACTCGAATCTCTGATTCGGTTCTGTCCCCTGGCGAGCGTCGCGAAGCCTTGATGTATTGGACCCGTCTGGTCCAATCGGAGCACTTTGAGCCCGTGATTGAAACTCTGAAGCGGGGCTCCGTTGTCAAGGGCGCCTTGGGCCGTCTGAACCTCTTTCTGGACGACGCCGGGATGTTGCGCGTGGGTGGACGTCTGAGAAATTCCCAATTGCCCTACGGGGCTCGACATCCGTTATTGCTCCCTAAAGACGGCACCTTTGTTAGGTTGTTGGTCACTCACCATCACCTAAAGAACGCTCACGCTGGCTGCAACGCCCTTTCAGCCATCTTGCAGCGTGAGTTCTGGATCCTGGCGGGCCGACGCACCATCCGAAGCGTCATCTTTAAGTGTATTCCGTGCTACAAACTGAAGGCCGCCATTACTCAACCTCTGATGGGCGACCTGCCAGCCGATCGCGTTACTGCCATCCGACCCTTCGCGGGAGTCGGAACCGATTTTGCTGGCCCTTTCCTCGTCAAGTCGTCCCACCTTCGTAACGCGCGCTCACATAAAGCTTACTTGTGCGTGTTCGTATGCCTCTCCACTAAGGCCGTTCACCTGGAACTTGTAAGTGCCCTCAGCACTGAGGCCTTTATTGCCACACTAAGCCGCTTTGTGTCTCGCCGTGGGGTCCCTGACCTGATCCGATCCGACTGCGGGACCAATTACAAGGGCACGGATAGGTATCTGAAAGAAGTTGTCGACTTCCTCGCGAACAATAAGACTTATTTAGGTACTGAGATGTCAAGGCGGGGCATCCAGTGGAAGTTCGACCCTCCTGCCTGCCCGCACTGGGGCGGCATTTTCGAGGCGGTAGTTAAAGTTGCAAAAACGCATCTCCGTCGCGTTATTGGCGAAACTATTCTTACTTTTGAGGAGCTGGCCACCGTGTTCTGCAAAATTGAGGCGGTCCTCAACTCTCGGCCCCTTGGCCCCCTCTCGTCCGATCCAAATGATTTGGAGGTCCTAACCCCTGGCCACTTCCTGATTGGCCAGCCACTTAACGCCCTGCCCGAATACCCCTTTAAGGACGTAAAGTCCTCGCGTCTGAGTAGATTTGACCTGCTGCAACAGATGACTCAGAATTTTTGGCACCGATGGTCTCTAGAGTACCTACATCTTTTGCAGCAGCGCGTTAAGTGGTCTGACAAGACGGACCCCCCTCAGGTTGGAGATCTCGTGTTGGTCAAAGAACCCAACGCACTGCCTCTGTACTGGCGCCGTGGGCGCATTATTAAGTTATCATATGGGTCGGACGGCGTGCCCAGAGTTGCCGAGGTCTTGGTCGGAGATTCGGTCTTGCAACGTGCCGTCGCGACTCTGTCTCGTTTACCAATTTGCTCGCGGACATAATGGCCCTTCTGTCCGGGACGGGGGATTGTTCACGCAATTCGCGCCCCTATGGCGGTTGCGCTAGAATTCCTTTTCGCGGTCCGCTTTACTCTCGGCGCGCCGGCGCGCCGTTCGACCATCGTCGCGGATTGTTCGGGCGCGGTCGGCAGCGCTCGCCGTCTGACATTAGTCTCGCTTTGCTGGTCATCTAGCTGCCACGCGAAACGTTGTTGACGCGACCGAATGCGCTTGCGTTTTGTCTTGTGTTTAGAACCGAATCGCAGCGCCCTGTTCTAATTTCCGGTCTCTGCTACTTGATTATACTTGCCCGAAGACTCAGTGAGCTAGTGTTTTCAATCGAACTATCCATTAATCACGTTTCGCTGTGAATCGAATCTCGCCGCCGGAATCGCTCGCATCGCGCTCGGTGTGAGGTTATATTATACACGCGCGCCGTGCTTCTTTCTGCGATCGGGCTCTAAATTCTGTGATTTTACTCCAATTACCTCTAATTAACTCTAATGCGTGACGAGTCGTTCTCCAAACGACGAATTCTTTCGACGCGCACGTCACGCCCTTTGTGAAGTGAACATACCACCGACGCGACTCGCTGTCCCTTAAGGTTATAATTCGTGGTGTTAATTCGCTACTGTGAACTACGGTGTAAACCTACTAAATAAATATTGTCAAGTGTGATTCGTTACGTGTTGTGCCAACTATTCTATCGTGTCTTCTAAGTGACTTCCACCGATCTATGAACGTGTCGGTACCTGCTGATACTCGTCACCTCCGAGCATAAGGCTGACCGCACACTAGACAGCTTCAACGGAATTAGGGGCCAGGCCCCCTGCACCCAGGGGACTCAGGTCATATACGTACACACTAACTCCACTACTCACCTACAAACCTACACACCTACCCTGAGGCCTCCTGGACGGAACAACGACTACGGCAGCCGCTCTATAAGGTCGGTACTAGCATAATTTCTTACTTAATTACCATATTACCGCGTTATTGACTACTTGCGCGCCGGCAGTGACACACCGATTTTCCACTGGTCCATTAGTGACCCGTCCCACGGTTGCCCGTTGTGAGGTTGTTATGGGCCCCAACCTTGACAACTGTTGGTAGGGCAACTGCGGGATTGCAACAACACACGAAGTAAAGAGCTCGAATGAATAAAATGTTAAAGTGAACGAGTATTTATACCAAACCAAACTCAACAATCTATACTAATATAATAAAGCGGAAGAGTTTGTTTGTTTGTTTGTTTGTTTGAACGCGCTAATCTCTGGAAGTACCTATCGGATTTGAAAAATTCTTTTTGCATTTGGTAGTCCAACTTTTGGGGCAGGTTATAGGCTATTTAATATCCCTAAAATCCTCCCCTAAGGGGGTAAAATGGGGGTAGAAAGTTTGTATGAAAGTCCTATGTTTTTAAAGTTACAGACCTGAAAATCGGCATTTAGATTATTAGTTTTAAATAATAAAACTCTGTATATTTTATTTTGAAAAATCTTCCCTTAAGGGTGGTAAAATAGGGGATGAAAGTTTTAATGGGAAGTTTTTCATTATAATTTTGCTATTATCAACTTGAAATTTGGAAGGTAGGTTAATTCTAGGGCTTAGATATCAGCCTAAAAAATATTTCACGAAAATCCTTTTTTTTTTTTTTTTTTTTTTTTTTTTTTTTTTTTTTTTTTTTTTTTTTTTTTTTTTGACGCTGGGAAATGCATTTACGCACACCCTCCGGAAGCCTTACAGCGGACTGCAATGCTTCCGGAAGGTAGTGTGGGACTCGACGGGGCATGACGGCCCCGATTTATAATACCCACTAAAACCCAGCGATGTTCCTCCGTGTCGCCTGGTGGCTGGGTTACGGGTACACTTGCGCAATCATCCGCGACCCAGCCGGCGCCGTCCGCCGAGGCAGACCCTCCACCGGGGGACCTAAAGGCCCCCTAACACCGTCTGAGGCGCACCAGGAACATAATGGTGCGCCTCCCGACCCGAGGCGTCTCAACGGGCGACGGATACGCCATTCCATCACCCGGAGTTCCTCGCTAGAGGCAACCCTCAAGAGGGCCACACCCGCAGGCGACCCTCAAGAGGTTCACCCCTCGTGTAATTTTTTATAGAGGTTTTCTTCCTCGCGGCCCCTCGCTCAGTGCGTGGGGCCCCCGGTTCCGCTCAGTGCGGATTACGGGTTGCCCGACGGTGGCCGAAGCCAGCGCCCACCGGCCAAAGACCGGCGGACCCGCCGCGCAGGGCGTTGCCACCCCCTCCTGTAATTTTTTAACGAGGTTTTCTTCCTCACGGCCCGAAAGCCTCCCCCCCAATTGTCGCCGCCCGGAGTCTCCACAGTCCACTCTGATGAACAGAGAAGTACCAGGATCCTCCAAGCGGCAACCCCCTGCTGGTTTTGGTCCGCGCCGGGTTTCCCCGGTACCTCCCATATCTGGGAGGCGTTCCCCCATCCGCCACCGGGGGGACGCGCCCGATGGGGGACCAGCAACCCCACACGGGATTTCACGAAAATCCTCCCCTAAGGGGGTAAAATGGGGGTAGAAAGGTTATGTTTTTGAAGTTACAGATATGAAAATAGGCATTTAGATTATAATTTTTAAATGATAAAAACCTGTCTAAGTTATTCTGTAAAATCTCCCCTTAAGGGTGGTAAAATAGGGGATGAAAGTTTTTATGAAAGTCCTATGTTTTTAAAGTTACAGAACTGAAAATCGGCATTTAGATTATGAGTTTTAAATAATAAAACTCTGTATATTTTTGTTTGAAAAATCTTCTTTTAAGGGTGGTAAAATAGGGGATGAAAGTTTTAATGGGAACTAAAAACGATCGCAGCGCCCTCTGGCGGCCTAACTTGAAGCGATCACAGCACCGTCTGTTGGCCAAAACTGGAAACGAAAAAACTATCACAGCGCCCTCTAGCGGCCTAAGCCGGAAACTTGAAGCAATATCAGCGCCCTCTAGCAGCCAAAACTGGAAATTAAAAAAAACGATTGCAGCGCCCTCTAGCTGCCAAAACTGGAAACTAAAAACGATCGCAGCGCCCTCTGGTGGCCTAACTTGAAGCGATCACAGCGCCCTCTGGCGGCCAAAACTGGAAACTAAAAAAACGATCACAGCACCCTCTGGCAGCCTAAGCCGGAAACTTAGAGCAATAGCAGCGCCCTCTAGCAGCCAAAATTGGAAACTAAAAAAAACGATTGCAGCGCCCTCTAGCTGCCAAAACTGGAAACTAAAAACGATCGCAGCGCCCTCTGGCGGCCTAACTTGAAGCGATCACAGCGCCCTCTGGCGGCCAAAACTGGACACAAAAAACGATCACAGCGCCCTCCGGCGGCCTAAGTCGGAAACTTGGAGCAATAGCAGCGCCCTCTAGCAGGCAAAACTAGCGGCCTAAGCCGTAAACTCGAAGCGATTGCAGCGCCCTTTTGTAGTCAAAACTCTTGCGGCCGGAGCTGGAAACTCGAAGCAATTGCAATGACCTCTGACGGCCGCAGGCGGAATCTCGATACGACAGCTGCACCCTCTGGTGGCCGAAGGCAATTAAATAATAAATACTAAATTAATAACTAAATCAATAAATAAATAACTAAATAAATAAATAAATAAATAAATAATTTAAAGCTATTTAGATATTAAATAATTATTATCTAAATGTGAAAGTGTGGATATTTGGATGTTTAGATGTTTGGATGTTTGGATTTTTGTTACTCTATATAACGTCGCAACTACTGAACAGATTTGGCTGAAATGCCCTGACTTAAAACAGGCTACTTTTTATCCTGGAAAAATCCACAGTTCCCGGATTTTGAAAAAACCCAAATCTACAGCTATAGGTAGATCACTATAACAAACTACCTTGAAAGTAAGTATAAAGGTTGGAAAAGGGAGCGGGAACGGGAACCAGTAATCCACGATTCCCTCAGGATTTGTGAAAAACCGAAATTCACGCGGGCGAAGCCGCGGGCAAAAGCTAGTAATTAATATCGGGCGCTGTGCCAAAAGGACAAGACGATAAACTAAATAATTAATATCGGGCGCTCTGCCAAAAGGACAAGACGATAAACAAAATCTATACTAATATAATAAAGCGGAAGAGTTTGTTTGTTTGTTTGTTTGTTTGAACGCGCTAATCTCTGGAAGTACCTATCGGATTTGAAAAATTCTTTTTGCATTTGGTAGTCCAACTTTTGGGGCAGGTTATAGGCTATTTAATATCCCTAAAATCCTCCCCTAAGGGGGTAAAATGGGGGTAGAAAGTTTGTATGAAAGTCCTATGTTTTTAAAGTTACAGACCTGAAAATCGGCATTTAGATTATTAGTTTTAAATAATAAAACTCTGTATATTTTATTTTGAAAAATCTTCCCTTAAGGGTGGTAAAATAGGGGATGAAAGTTTTAATGGGAAGTTTTTCATTATAATTTTGCTATTATCAACTTGAAATTTGGAAGGTAGGTTAATTCCTAGGGCTTAGATATCAGCCTAAAAAATATTTCACGAAAATCCTCCCCTAAGGGGGTAAAATGGGGGTAGAAAGGTTATGTTTTTGAAGTTACAGATATGAAAATAGGCATTTAGATTATAATTTTTAAATGATAAAAACCTGTCTAAGTTATTCTGTAAAATCTCCCCTTAAGGGTGGTAAAATAGGGGATGAAAGTTTTTATGAAAGTCCTATGTTTTTAAAGTTACAGAACTGAAAATCGGCATTTAGATTATGAGTTTTAAATAATAAAACTCTGTATATTTTTGTTTGAAAAATCTTCTTTTAAGGGTGGTAAAATAGGGGATGAAAGTTTTAATGGGAACTAAAAACGATCGCAGCGCCCTCTGGCGGCCTAACTTGAAGCGATCACAGCACCGTCTGTTGGCCAAAACTGGAAACGAAAAAACTATCACAGCGCCAGCTCTAGCGGCCTAAGCCGGAAACTTGAAGCAATATCAGCGCCCTCTAGCAGCCAAAACTGGAAATTAAAAAAAACGATTGCAGCGCCCTCTAGCTGCCAAAACTGGAAACTAAAAACGATCGCAGCGCCCTCTGGTGGCCTAACTTGAAGCGATCACAGCGCCCTCTGGCGGCCAAAACTGGAAACTAAAAAAACGATCACAGCACCCTCTGGCAGCCTAAGCCGGAAACTTAGAGCAATAGCAGCGCCCTCTAGCAGCCAAAATTGGAAACTAAAAAAAAACGATTGCAGCGCCCTCTAGCTGCCAAAACTGGAAACTAAAAACGATCGCAGCGCCCTCTGGCGGCCTAACTTGAAGCGATCACAGCGCCCTCTGGCGGCCAAAACTGGACACAAAAAACGATCACAGCGCCCTCCGGCGGCCTAAGTCGGAAACTTGGAGCAATAGCAGCGCCCTCTAGCAGGCAAAACTAGCGGCCTAAGCCGTAAACTCGAAGCGATTGCAGCGCCCTTTTGTAGTCAAAACTCTTGCGGCCGGAGCTGGAAACTCGAAGCAATTGCAATGACCTCTGACGGCCGCAGGCGGAATCTCGATACGACAGCTGCACCCTCTGGTGGCCGAAGGCAATTAAATAATAAATACTAAATTAATAACTAAATCAATAAATAAATAACTAAATAAATAAATAAATAATTTAAAGCTATTTAGATATTAAATAATTATTATCTAAATGTGAAAGTGTGGATATTTGGATGTTTAGATGTTTGGATGTTTGGATTTTTGTTACTCTTTAGAACGTCGCAACTACTGAACAGATTTGGCTGAAATGCCCTGACTTAAAACAGGCTACTTTTTATCCTGGAAAAATCCACAGTTCCCGGATTTTGAAAAAACCCAAATCTACAGCTATAGGTAGATCACTATAACAAACTACCTTGAAAGTAAGTATAAAGGTTGGAAAAGGGAGCGGGAACGGGAACCAGTAATCCACGATTCCCTCAGGATTTGTGAAAAACCGAAATTCACGCGGGCGAAGCCGCGGGCAAAAGCTAGTAATTAATATCGGGCGCTGTGCCAAAAGGACAAGACGATAAACAAGATAATTAACCCTAGAACCGTACCCTTGGGGTACAAACGGAACCAAAATTTAAAATTCGTTCAGAACATGTTCAGAACTTTTTTACTATAAGTCAGATATTTTAGCGCCTTAAGATATTCACGTGGGGCGAGGAGAGGCACAAAGTCTTTAGTCGATCGTCGATCCTGCTACTTTGTAGATGCGGTAAACTGACTGTTGGGGTACATCAGTACCCCACGGTACCGTTAACGGTAAGTTTTTCATTTAAATTATTTACCTAATGGTTTTTGTGCTGTTTGTCTAAAATATTTTATTACTATCATGTTACTATTATTATACAGCAACTTTATGCCCATATAGGTACCGCATTTATATTATTGTTATAATATTAAAAGATTACAACGCGTTTTTTTGTTTTTAGTTTTCAATATGTACCTAGTGTACCTATCTACTTATTTGTATTGTTATTTCATTGTCATGTGGAGCTCATACTTTGTTTTACTTCTTTTTAGGTCTACTGCAAGTCCTAATTTAACTGAAAATGAAATTGAAAATATTCTTCTGAAGATACAATATGAAGAAGGTGTAGTTTTTGGGGATGATGGAAAATCGATTTATGTATAAATCTTTGCCGACGTACCTACAAATAAGTATTGGGGCTATTTTAGAAAAAACACGGCCACTTGTTGCTGTAATGCCTTCAGCTTACAAATCTGGAAGATGTTCATTCTGCCCAAGGTCCAAAGACCACAAATCTCGTTCGCAATGTGCAAAGTGCAAAGTTTTTATAACAACGAGCATCAAAACAAAATTTGTAAAAATTGCTTTAATAGGAACTAATTCTAACCTTAATATTGTATTAATTGAACCTTAAATTAATAATAATAAGATGACGTATGTTAATTTTTTCATAAAGTTTATAATTTTTTCTGAAAATGTGTTTTTTTACAGGGGTACACTAGTACCCCAGGGTACCGTTAATCAAATTCTAATATGGGTACGGTTCTAGGGTTAATATAAGGCGCTGTGCCAAAAGGACAAAATATCAATTCAAGTGTAGTCAACAAACTAATTAAACGCGGTCGTGCACAATCTATACATATAATAAAATCGTAGAATTGCCGTATCTGTACATTGAAGATTTTTGCAAAATAATAACTGGGGGATGTTAGGGATAAGTAATAGAACGTAAAAAAGGTATTTTTGAAATTTTTGTCTGTTTGTCTGTTTGTCTGTTTATCTGTTTGTCTGTTTGTCTGTTTATCTGTTTATCTGTTTGTCTGTTTGTCTGTATGTTTGTGCGCGCATCACGTAAAAACTACTGAATGGATTGAAATGAAACTCGGCATGATATAAGTTAATACTATGGAGTAACATATAGGATACTTTTTATCCCGAAATTCAGCACGGTTTCCCTGGGAGAGGGGATGAAAGGCAAAATGTGTACTTAGCTGTAATTCGTTAACGGGTGGTCCGATTTCATTCATTCTTTTTTTGTTAGAAAGTAGATACTTTAAAGACTACTGGCTAATCTCCGAAAGGCTGGACTGATTTTGATGGGATTTTCACTGGCGGATGTTTACATTTTGATGTACCTAAACATCCGCCAGTGAACTTTTAACAGTTTTTAGCAAGGTTTAAGCTCAAAGGAGCATAGGAAAAACAAAATGATTCCCACGGGATTATTAAAATCAATATCCACGCGAACGAAGTCGCGGGTATCCGCTCGTAACAACATAAAATCAATTCAATTGCAATAAAGGCCAAGATGAGTAGCCGCGCACTGTGCCAACAGAAGACAAAGAAAATAAATAGGTCGACGACGTAAAAGCAAGTATATAAACCGGTTCGCAGAACAAATATTCACAGTCCTGCACAAGCAAGTCTAATACTACCACATCATCAGCCAAACAAAGTAAAGTTATCCTATTGTAAAAATGAAAAATATGAAAAGTGTGAACTCGAACGACAAGACAAATGTTTCCAAAAAGCTACAAAAAGTTGCAAAAGTTAAAAAAACAAGAAAAATAGCAATAAAAAAAGCAGAAGAAGAATCTGGACAAAAAATAAAATTAATATTAAGGATCCCAGTTGGAGGATATTACGACGAAAATAATAAAGAACACAGAAAAGAAACAATAAAAATAGAAACTCCAAAACAACAAAAAGCACAAAAACAAGAATCTGAAAAACCACAGGCAACAATAACTCCACAGCTACAAGTAAGAACAACTCCATATACAGAAGAAATAATAACTACATATCTAGAAGAACCAATAATTCAACAATCACAAGCACCAGAATTACCACATGAAAGGGAAGAAATGCTAATCAAAGAAATATTATGGGCAGAAGTTAACAGACAATTTTATAACATATCAGAAGCAGAAAAATATGAAGTATATAAAACTGCATTTAACTCTTACAGAGATTACAGGTATCTCTAATTACAAAATAAATTTTATTAATAAATATTCATTTTTATTGCGTTAAAATGCGTTCAACTCTTATAGAATTACGGATCAAGTTATTTAATTAAATAAAAAATTATTAATGAACATCCAGTTTTATTATAAGTACATTGTTTAATTTTAAACTTCACTGCAAAACAATGATGTTTTACCTTAACTAGATCAGCATTCTAAACAATCTGCAAAAAGTGACTTAGGCCGGAACCACACTTACGTGTCGTGGCGTGTCGTGATGCGCCAGAAGCCTATCGGTTTCATACCTACATTTAGTATGGTTAGAGACACACTTGTAGGGCGTGTCGTTTTTACTAAATGTATGAAACCGATAGGCTTCTGGCGCGTCACGACACGCCACGACACATAAGTGTGGTTCCGGTCTTATTATAAAATGTTTTTTATATACATGTAATGAGTTTTATTATAAAAACACTGACAACATAAAGAACAATAATAGATGTGATAGTTACTTTTGAAGAAAGCATGACACACTCAGATTAAGTATCAAGCTCTCTTTGTCTTCCTAGATTACGCGTATTTAAAATGAAGAAATAGTTATTATATCTTTCGTTTTTGCTTAAGTCAATATGCAGCGTCCAAAAAAAGATCGCAGTATAATTTCAACGTCATCTTGAAAGACAGATTGTGAATAATTTTGTTTGTTTTGATCACCACCGTAGTAACAGTTCTGCTTAGGATAATTTGTGATCTTTTAACTTCTAAGTGCTTTGTTGTGTGAAATATTTTGACTATTTAATATTTTAGTAGTCATGACTTGTGTAGCCATTGGCTGCGAAAGTCCACGAAGTATATTACGTGAGAATAATACTAGTATATCTTGACATCGGAAAGAATTCTGATAAGTTATCACGTTTAGTTTACTCTTATTTTACTGTAGTCATAACGAATGCAATATTAAACTATTTTGATAAATTTATAATGACCGTATTAGAATTATATTTCTTTATTTTGATAAAATTTAAATTTCATACGAGAAAATGATACATAACATGCCACTAGTTACGCGCATTATTATCTCTATCGATATCGATAGTTCGTTTAGTACCTATCTGACATACGACAATAATTGCATGGTCTCAAACCACTTTAGTAAAATATTAACTACCCATAATAATATTATAAATGCGAAAGTGTGTCTGTCTATCTGTCAGACTGCTGCCTTTCACGGCCCAACATTGTAACCGATATTGATGAAGTTTGGTGCAGAGGTAGCTTACATCCCAGAAAAGGACATAGGCTGCTTTTTATCCTGGAAAAATAATATGTTCCCACAGGAAGACGGATAATTTATAATGCATAATCCATTTAACCGATTTTGATGAAATTCGGTACAGAGGTAACTTACATCCTGGGAAAGGACATAAGCTACTTTTTATACCGGAAAATTAAAGAGTTCTCACGGGATTCTTAAAGGTCCATCCGCTCATATAAAATTTGGTACAGAGGTAGCTTGCGTCCCGGAAATTGACATAAGCAACTTTTATCCCGGAAAAGCAAATAGTTCTTGATTTAAGATTATATATCTTACTAGCGGTCCGCCCCGGCTTCGCGCGTGGTACATAATATATAGCCTATAGCACTCAAGGATCACGTACATATTATCCAACGGTGAAAGAATTTTTGAAATCGGTCCAGTAGTTTCCGAGATTAGCGCGATCAAACATACAAACTCTTCCGCTTTATTATATTAGTATAGCTTTCACAGAATTAAAAAAATCTAAATCGACGCGGACGAAGTCGCGGGCATCATCTTGTTAATAATAAAAACACATAAAAAATAGGGGTGAGGTTACAATAATTCCCACCTGGCTGAAAATTGGTAGGATTGTTCAAAACACTATTATAAATGAAATGTGAAAAGTCCTCATCGATCCGACACCTGGAAAAAAATTTACTCCTGGACACGCACAGTTGACTCACACTTGGCTGAAAATTGGTAGGATTATTCGAAACACTATTATAAATGAAATGTGAAAAGTCCTCATCAATCCGATACCTGGAAAAAAAATTACTCGGGGTCAAAGGTCACAAAAACGGGTTTTTCATGATTTTCAGCAATACGGTAAGTTTTATCATAAAATTAGCTGTGACAAAATTGTAGATCAGATAATTATCTATAAAAAATGTTTTAATACTTTTTTTCTTAAGAGCCACCGTTTTTGAGATATAACGATTCAAAAAGTTAAGTGTCGAAATAAAAATGAAGGACTTCTTTATACCTGAAATTCTGATATTTCCAATATTTTATGTGTGTAAGTATGTAACTTATAAGTGTAAGTTATGTGTAAGTTACACACTTAACATATAAAATATTATAAATATCAGAATTTCGGTTAAAAAGAAACCCAGTCCCTCATTTTTATTTCGAAACTTATCTTTTTGAATCATTATATCTCAAAAACGGTGGCTCTTAGGAAAAAAAGTATTAAGACATTTTTTATAGATAATTACTTGGTCTACAATTTTGTTTAAAATAATTTTATGATATTAAGACTTACCGTTTTGCTGAAAACTTCCCGTGAAAACTTTGACCCGAGTAATTTTTTTTACAGGTGTTGGATCGATGAGGACTTTTTACATTTCATTTATAATAGTGTTTCGAACAATCCTACTTTTCAGCCAAGTGTGAGTCAACTGTGCGTGTCCATGAGTAAATTTTTTTCCAGGTGTCGGATCGATGAGGACTTTTCACATTTCATTTATAATAGTGTTTTGAACAATCCTACCAATTTTCAGCCAGGTGGGAGTTATTGTAGCCTTGAAAGTCTAAATTGACTGGCCTATTATGCCTCTTGTACCTCATTAGTCCAGTCATTATAGTAAGTTCACCTCGGAATTCGAGATACCCAGCTGTAAGTCTGTAAATACTTGTATATTGACACCCTAAAAGTTGTCTCAAAACCTACATATGGTAGGGTGTACGCAACTATTAAATTTCAAGGTCAAAGGTCACAAAAATCTGTTTTTTGCGCTTTTTTTGTAAATATTTCATTTCCTATGGGTTTTTTTGCTATTTGTATTTATTATCAATATTGTAGAATACAAAATTCTCTACAAATTGTATACGGTGAACCGTTTTTGAGATAGAGGGCGGAGAGCGCGCGGTCATATCAAACCGGTGCCTCCGGTCGAAAACGCGCCATATATAGTTGATGAACTATCGATAAATCAATGATTATAAATATTTGTCAATTTTTATTAACTAACTAGCTGACCCCCGCGACTTTGTTCGCGTGTTTTTCTTTGCTATAAACCTCACGGAGCCCGAGACCTTTCCAACGAATGCAAAACCGTGGAAATCGGTTCGTGCGTTCTGGAGTTATAGCGTCAGGAAGGAAAACCCGACTTATTTTTATATAGCAGATTTATTATATTTTATCATTTTTTTCCTAATCTATCCACTTTTTATTCAGTATTAAATAAATAAATAAATATACACACATACACACATGGTCGGCTGTTCCTAAAGTAGGCAACTTAATGCCTGTGTTATAGGTAACAACCGACTGATATACATATTTACATATATTACACATATAAATCTATACTAATATTGTAATATTCCTTAATGAAACTTGTTTTATTATTTAAAAATTACTTTATTTCTTCAAATTATCATTATGTTTTATATTAGTAATTAATAATTATTTTTCCTTGTACATCTCACATATTTTTCTGATAAGTGACAAGTCCTAAGTTTTTATAAAATATCGGTCAACCACCGATAATATAAATAATATACAAACTCTTTAGTGTCTACACACTACAAATATAATAAAGCGGAAGAGTTTGTTTGTTTGTTTGAACGCGCTAATCTCTGGAAGCACCTATCGGATTTGAAAAATTCTTTTTGCATTTGGTAGTCCAACTTTTGGGGCAGGTTATAGGCTATTTAATATCCCTAAAATCCTCCCCTAAGGGGGTAAAATGGGGGTAGAAAGTTTGTATGAAAGTCCTATGTTTTTAAAGTTACAGACCTGAAAATCGGCATTTAGATTATTAGTTTTAAATAATAAAACTCTGTATATTTTATTTTGAAAAATCTTCCCTTAAGGGTGGTAAAATAGGGGATGAAAGTTTTAATGGGAAGTTTTAATTATAATTTTGCTATTATCAACTTGAAATTTGGAAGGTAGGTTAATTCTAGGGCTTAGATATCAGTCTAGAAAATATTTCACGAAAATCCTCCCCTAAGGGGGTGAAATGGGGGTAGGAAGGTTATGTTTTTGAAGTTACAGATATGAAAATAGGCATTTAGATTAAAAATTTTAAATGATAAAAACCTGTATAAGTTATTCTGGAAAATCTCCCTTTAAGGGTGGTAAAATAGGGGATGAAAGTTTTTATGAAAGTCCTATGTTTTTAAAGTTACAGCTACCTGAAAATCGGCATTTAGATTATGAGTTTTAAATAGTAAAACTCTGTATATTTTATTTTGAAAAATCTTCTTTTAAGGGTGGTAAAATAGGGGATGAAAGTTTTAATGGGAACTAAAAACGATCGCAGCGCCCTCTGGCGGCCTAACTTGAAGCAATCACAGCGCCCTCTGGCGGACAAAACCGGAAACTAAAAACGATCGCAGCGCCCTCTGGCGGCCTAACTTGAAGCAATCACAGCGCCCTCTGGCGGCCTAAGCCGGAAACTTGAAGCAATAGCAGTGCCCTCTAGCAGCCAAAACTGGAAACTAAAAAAACAATTGCAGCGCCCTCTTGCGGCCAAAACTGGAAACTAAAACGATCGCAGCGCGCTCTGGCAGCTAAAACTGGAAACTAAAAAAACAATTGCAGCGCCCTCTGGCGGTCAAAACTGGAAACTAAATAACAATTGCAGAGCCCTCTTGCGGCTAAAACTGGAAACTAAAAACGATCACAGCGCCCTCTTGCGGCCAAAACTGTAAATTAAAACGATCGCAGCGCCCTCTGGCGGCCTAACTTGAAGCGATCACAGCGCCCTCTGGCGGCCTAAGCCGGAAACTTGAAGTAATAGCAGCGTCCTCTAGCAGCCAAACTGGAAACTAAAAAACGATTGCAGCGCCCTCTTGCGGCCAAAACTGGAAACTAAAAACAATCGCAGCGCCGTCTGGCAGCCTAACTCGAAGCGATCACAGCGCCCTCTGGCGGCCTTAGCCGGAAACTTGAACCAATAGCAGCGCCCTCTAGCAGCCAAAACTGGAAACTAAAAAACGATTGCAGCAAAACTGGAAACTAAAAAACCGAAATTCACGCGGGCGAAGCCGCGGGGAAAAGCTAGTATTTTATAAATACATAATACATACTTATATACTTACATAAATACACCCAGACTCGGGACGGGAATCGAACCCGCGACCCGGGAGAGGTAGGCAGGATCACTGCCAACCGCGCCAACGGGCCAGTCAAATTATTATTAATTTATTTAACAACACCTGCCCATGTAATTGCAGAATTGTTAATGAAAATATAGGAATTATATTTGAATTTTAACCTAATTAATATTAATAACTTCAGCTTACATGATGAAAAAAAAAAACAAATTATGAATTAATCTTTTTACTAAAAAATATCATTCAATACATTTATTTTTATTAAAAGTAAAAAAATGGAATAAAGGGCATAAAAACTACGATTTATAATTTTAATCATCTTCTTCCTCTTGATTGTCGTTTTCTGGCTGCTGGTAAATTTCAAACTGGTCTTCATTATCGTCTTCAACGACATTTGTATCAAGTTCTTCCATGATTTCGGGGTCAAAGGTTCCATCTTCGTTAATGTCGCTCTGATATTGTAGAGCATTGAGACAAGCTTGCCCATTACATTGGCCACAAGCTAAAGAGCATTGCAAGCCCGCTTTCCTGCATCGCGAACCACAACCACTCTTGCAGTTGCAGAAAATTGTATTTAGCAAATCTTCTGGAGCAGGTGGTAAAATTGTTTATTGTTTATTGATGAGATATACCCGTGGAGACATTACAGTTGCCCAATTCGTCTCCACGGGCTACAAAAATATAATACAACACAAAAATACAATAGGTACATAATAAAATATAAAAATATAAATACTTAATCAAAAATAATACAGAATTACTTATCCTCTAACATCAATTTAAATCTATTTATGAGCTGAAGCGGCGGGGTGTGGAATATATCCAGTTCTGAGTTTCTATGTATTAGATCATTGAGCAAGCGTAGTGCACGAGCTACTGGCGCTTGCCCAGCCATTACAGTTCTGCAGCGCGGTAACACAAACAATTTACGACGGCGCGAAATTGCGTAATTATCGGGCGCATACAGGCCTACGTGCTCTAGTATAACAGAGTTACTTTTCTTACCCTGTATCAGATTGACCAGGTATAGAAGTAAGGCAAGATTACGCCTCACTTCCAACCTATCGTATCCTGTCATCCCGAGCAAGAATAAGCTTGGATATATTGTGGGATATCCCACTGAATATCCGTACTGTTTCCTATATAGCCAGCGAATAAACTTTTTTTGTATCTTTTCTACCATGTCTATATACTTTGCTTCGAATGGATTCCAAATAATAGCGTTGCTCTCTAATTGACTTCTTACGTAAGCATTGTATAGAAGCTTTATAATAGAAATAGATCTAAAATGCTGCGCATGCCGGAGTACAAACCCTAAAGTTCTATAAGCTTTACAACAAATTTCTTGTATGTGACTACGGAATGTTAGATCTTGTGACATATTCGTACCTAAATCCCTAATCGTAGTCACTCGCGATAAAATTGTTCCGCTTAGTTGATAATTTACAACTATTGGTGCTGTCCTCCGCGTAAAAGTAATGATGGAGCATTTTTTTTCATTGAAAAATAATTTATTCTGGTTACACCACCGCAACACATTATCAATGTCAGTCTGAAGAATCAGGGCGTCAGAAGAATGTTCAACTTTAACAAAGATTTTCAAATCGAGTAGTGTATAATTGGGAAAGCTAACTCACTAAACATGTTTCGGTTCACTTTGTTCACTCGAAACATGTTTATTGAGTTAGCTTTCCCAATTATTGGATTTCGAACTGTTTCAGAAAGTTATCGACTATCGTGGGTCGATTAAACCCTGACAAAAAACATTAGCAATCTCACTCATGTGCAACTTGTAATGCGAATGTTTAATAACTAAGATTTAATAAACGTTAATCATTAACTATGATGGTTGCAATTTTCAATATAAACTATGGTGTCGATGAGAAACTGTTACTTTATTCGAGTTTGTTAAAGCTATCACACAAAAATGAGATTTGAAAAGCAGCCTCAATCACTTAATTTTAATAACATTTGTACTGTTAGTAAAAATACTACGTTCCGTCATGGTAAACTACTTCCCAATACAATACGATGCCTTATATGTGGGCCATCGAACTGTGGTAAAACCAATTTAGTCATCGGCCTTCTCCTACATGAAAATGGATTACGATTTAGAAACGTTTACGTTTATTCAAAAACCTTGTATCAACCTAAGTATACGTTTTTGGAAAATGTTTTGAAAAGAGTACCGGGAGTGTCTTACTTCAAATACCACGCCAATACCGATGTCCTGAGTCCTCAAAGCGCTAAACCTAATTCAGTCATAATTTTTGACGACGTAGCATCTGAAAAACAAAACAACATAAGAGATTACTTTGCTATGGGTAGACACAAGTTTATTGACTGTTTTTATTTAAATCAAACATATACAAAAATTCCAAAGCAGCTTGTGAGGGACAACGCTAATCTCATAGTTTTATTCAAACAGGATGACATTAATTTGAAACACGTTTACGATGAACATGTCAACACTGATATGTCCTGGTTATTATTTCGAGAAATGTGTTCTAAGGTATGGAATAATCCATATAATTATCTAGTAATAAACAAAGATTGTACTAAGAATGAAGGAGGTTACAGAAAATCATTTGATACATTCATTGTGTTCGATTAGTCATGTTAATTTATTTAAATATAGACGTTTCATTCAAACCACATCATTGATTTAAAAGTATACTTATATAACACTCCTATTCTTTGTATAATGGACCGTCATATAATGCAGCAGATTATTGAAGCATCCGAAGCTGTAAAAAGGAAATTGAAATTATTGAAAGATTCAAAAACTGATAGTGATATGGTTCTTCAATCAGTATTTAAACCTATTACGACTTCACTTGATCGTATCGCCGATAAAAATAATAAAAATATTGATTTTGAAAATTTTGATGTTTGTAAAGAAATACCTAAAAGTCATAAATGGAACCAGTCAGATCTGAAACAAGATACCACGTTATTGGATCCAAGCAATTCTAGTAATCCTCAAGAGTCAGATGATGAAAATCAGGATACCGCGTTATTGGATTCAAGCGATTCTAGTAATCCTCAAGAGTCAGATGATGAAAATAGTGATACGTCATTTAAATCATTTTCTGATCCGAGTGAAATATCTAGCTGGTCTCTATCGTCAGAAAATTTTGGTGATATTCCCTTCGGGGTACGATCTGTAAATGGAAAACCTTTCATAGGTCTTACTCCTATTAAAATCAATAGTAATTCTTTTGTAATTGGTGAAAAAGAGTATAAAATGACTCCTGGTCTTAATGAATTGTTACTTAGTAAAAACCCTAACTTATCTTTGATCAATAAAGAAGATATAACAAACTACAAAGCAATCCTTTTGACCACCAATGTACATCGTCGAGAGTATGATCCGTCAAAACCAATTAAAAGCAATAAAGGCCAAAAGTACATGGCTATAATAAAACCATTATTTCAAATACCAACTTTGGATGAAAGTAAGAAAACTGTGAGAGGTGATGGTCTTCCTTTTATGAAATTAATAAAACCCTATACGGATTACGTTTATTGGAATAACCCTAATGAATTGGTTGAACGATTGAAACTTTTGATTGCTTCAAAACAAGCTGGTAACACAGGATTAGACAATGAGATAATATCGATAATCGAAGAACTCAGAGAAAACGGTGATCTTAATTAGTATATAAATACTAGAAATATTATCTAATTAGAGCAGTAACATTTTATCCATACTTCTGAGCTGATTAAAATGAATATTGATAAATTCGGTCATCACGTTCATAAACGTCTACGTGTGTCAGAATTATTTGATTTTGATGACCTCGTAAAAAAGACCGAAAGTGGAGAAGTTGATCTCAAATCATCATATTTAAAAGGTTTACCTTCACCAAAATTACGTGATCACGCAGTTAACAAAGAATATGTGGACAATTTAATAAATAATTTAAATATAAATATTTCACTTGACAAATATTTAAAGTTAGAAAATAAAACACTTGATTTGCAGTACGCAAAAATCAAAAACTTACAATCTCCATCAGAACCAAACGATGCTGTTAACAGAAATTACGTTGATCAAATTCTGAGCAATTATTGTACTAAAGAACAACTGATATATGAAAAAAGTAATTTAAATAGACAAATTGCTACGTTACTAACAAAATATTTGCGTGAATATTATACCAAGTCTGAAATAAATAAACTCATTCAAGCTTCAACTAAACATGAGTAAGCAACAAGTTGTTGAAGAAATTCATAAGCAAGCTCGAAAGAACTTTCAGCGTCGACATGTAAAATTGAACGGTTTACATGATTTGTGGCAAGCTGATTTGATTGATATAAAAAATATCGCAAATGTTAATAACAATTTTAAATATATCATGGTTGTAATTGACTGTCTTTCAAAATATGTTTGGGTATTTCCTCTTAAAACCAAAAATAAAGAAGAAATTGTCAATAAGTTTAATAAATTATTTAAAACAGGATCCGTGCCAAAGAACTTGCAAACTGATTTTGGAACAGAATTTTATAACAAGATGTTTAAAAAACTTATGAATGATTATGGTATTAATCATTATTCTACATATTCAACCAAAAAGGCATCTATTGTCGAAAGAGTAATAAGAACTCTGAAGAACAAGTTATACAAATACTTTAGTCTCGTAGGAAGTTATAAATGGGTAGGTAAACCACTTGAAAATGTTGTAACATCGTACAATAATACTGTCCATCGCACAACTCGATACAAACCAGTTGATGTAAATTTTGATAACGTTTCAAAAGTTATGTGTAATATAAAACAATCACAAAAATATACTAACACCTTCAAAGCGAAATTAAAAATTGGTGATTTTGTAAGGATAAGCAAATATAAAGGTTGTTTTGAAAAAGGTTATACACCAAACTGGTCAACTGAAGTTTTCACGGTTGCAAAAGTAAATAAAACCTGTCCGATCACATATTACATTAAAGATCAAAACAATCAAATTATATCTGGCATATTCTACCAAGAAGAACTCAAAAAATCTAAATGTCCTAATGTATACTTAATCGAAAAAGTTATCAAAAAAAGAGGAAGTAAGCTCTTCGTTAAATGGTTAGGATTAAGTGAAAAAGAAAATAGTTGGATTGATAAAAGCACATTGGTTTAAATATATAAATTATAACGTATCTAGCTATAACATTATTGTAATACAAGCAATGAAAGCAAGAGGACTTGTTAACACTGTAATTGATAATTTACCAATAGAGCTACATTTACCAGGATATAACTATTGTGGACCAGGTACAAAGTTAAAGAAACGATTGGCTCGAGGTGATAAAGGAGTTAATTTATTGGACGAGGCGTGCAAACGTCACGATATAGCTTACAATAATTTCAGTGATATAGACAACCGTCACAAAGCAGATATCGAACTAATGAAGGAAGCTAAACAAAGACTGCGTTCACAAGATGCAGGGAAGGGCGAAAAAGTAGCTTCGTGGTTAGTCAATAAAGTTATGAAGACTAAAATAAAAACTGGCGCTGGTGTTAAAAAATTCAATTCAATTGTTTCCAAAATACGTCGAGGGATAAGCAAATTAAAAAACAAAAGCAATAAATCTATTATTAAGTACGCTTATGCAGCTGCAAAAAAAATTGTAGGTAAAACTAAACGACCTCTCATGCCGAGAGTGATACCTGTTCCAAAATCGGGAGGTGTTTTGCCTTTAATTCCAATTTTTGCTGGTCTATCTGCTTTAGGCAGTTTAGCGGGAGGTGCTTCAGCTATTGCAAAAACTGTAAACGATTTCCTAAGCGCTAAAAAATCCTTAACAGATGTCTCACAAAACAAGCCCAAGGAGTCTATCGCTTTAGGCAAAGGATTATACGTTAAACCTTACAAAAATGGACATGGTATTTTTATAAAAAATGCAAAAAACTGAAAATTAGGCTACCTAATAGAGCTTTGACTGATATTGATATTCAAACATTTGCCAATAAACATTGTATTCCCTACTTTCGAGGAGTGTTCATGAGAAATAGCTTACCTAGAAAAGTAAACCGTATTGAATGCGGTATTGTTAATTTGGATGATGTAAAACATAAAGGGACACATTGGGTAGCCTACGCCAAATTTAATGATTACTGTGAATATTTTGACAGTTTTGGTGATTTGAAACCACCTAAAGAAATAATAAAGTATTTAAATGTATGCAATATTTTTTATAACTATGGTAGATACCAAAAGTTTAATACTGTTAATTGCGGTCATCTATGTGTAGAATTTTTACAAAAATTTTGGATTAAAAATCATATAAATTAGTAGACACTTATTTCATTTCAGTCATACTCATAATGTCCATTACACTGTCAATTACAGGCAACACGTCAAATTTAGAAACAACATATTCTCCGAGCTTACTGTTAGACGGTGAATATGAGTGCGCTCTATTGTATTTATCCACTTTTAACTCGATTCCGAATATAGATGCTAGTAATAACAAATTTTATTATGCATCAAATCAAGTGGTAGAAATCCCTGAAGGAACCTACGAATTACAAGATATTTGTGATTATCTAAGGGAACATATTGTAGGATGTTCACTAAAACTTTACTGTAATAATAATACGCTGAAAATATTTCTTTACTGTTCGCAAGATGTTCACTTTGAAAAAGATAATTCACTCGGATCCGTTTTAGGGTTTAGCAGTCAGACCCTAAAAGCTAGTATATTACACGAGTCAGCGTTACCAGTCAATATTTTATCAACAACCGTGGTGAGGGTCGAATGTGATATTATAAGCGGTTCCTACATTAATGGTAATCCTAGTCATATTTTATATGAATTTGCACCGAACGTGCCACCTGGATATAGAATTATTGAAATACCTAAAAATATAATCTATTTCCCTGTGAATCAGAGTGACATTAATAACATCAGAATACGAATACTTAATAGTAAAAATAAATTAGTTAATTTACGTAGTGAAGAAATTCAATTATATCTTCATATAAAAAAACGAAATGATAGATTACAGCAAAAATACAATTCCTCGATTTGAACAACCCAATGGTGAAAAAAAGGAGCTTTCAAAACCAACTACTGTCAATAAATACACATCGCTACAGCGTGAGTCAATCAGTGCTAAATCAGTCGCCCGTAAAACTATACATCCTAAAAAGAAGATTAAATTAACATCTAAAAATAAGAAATTTCTTCAATCTATCGGGTTATCAAAATGACTATTTTGAACATAACGAATTCTCCAGTCTATGATACTTCCATAGAGAGTATTGAAGTTCACTCTTATAAACCATACGGAACCAGCTTCAACACAAACGATGAAATCAGAATTCCTATCAACCAACAAGATTTATATGTCTTACCCTCAGAGAGCACACTGTATATAGAAGGGGTGATATACGTTCAAAATATTGAAACGAAACAAACAGTTTCAAGTATTCAACTAACGAATAATTCATTCCTTTACCTGTTTCAAGATATTCGATATGAACTGAACGGAGTTGAAATAGATAAGGTTAAAAATACCGGTATAACTACAACAATTAAATCTTTGCTTTCATTTAGTGATCATGAAGCTAAAATGGCTAAAGTATGGGGCTGGGACCTAAATGGAACTAAATGCAAAGGCAGCTTTTCAGCTTCTATCCCTCTATGTAATATTATGGGTTTTGCTGAAGATTATAAAAATATTATTATGAATTGTAAGCACGAATTAGTTCTTTTGCGCAGTAATAATAATATGAACGCAGTAAAACTTAACACTGGCGAGTTTTTACATGATATTCAAATAGACAAAATAGTATGGCGTGTTCCTCATGTTAAGGTATCTGACAGAGAAAAAATTAACTTACTAAAGTATCTAGAAAAAGATAGACCAATTCAGTTAGCTTTCAGAAATTGGGATTTGTATGAATATCCTCTGCTACCCAAAACTACTAAACATACTTGGTCTATTAAAACGTCATCCCAAATTGAGAAACCAAGATATGTCATTATAGGTTTACAAACAAATAGAAAAAACAATGTACAAAAAGACATGTCTCAATTTGATGCGTGTGATTTACGTGACGTTAAAGTGTTTCTAAATTCTACATACTATCCATATGAAAGTCTGAATGTAAATTTTTCAAAGGATCAGTTCGCTTTATTATATGAACAATATGTCAGATTTCAACAGTCTTTCTACGGTCGTAGACCCGAACCATTGTTGGGTTTGGAAGAATTCAGAGCAAGGGCTCCACTTTTTGTAATTGATTGTTCACGGCAAATTGATAACTTGAAAACAGGACCTGTAGTGAACATAAGGCTAGAGTTAGAAAGTAACTCTGAAATACCTGATCAAACTGCAGCATATTGTCTCATTTTGAACGACTGTATTATCGAGTATAAACCACTTAGTAGCATTGTTAAAAAAATATCATGAATTCTGAAATCTTAATCGTAGATTTACAAGGTTTCAAAAACAGCGGAAATGAATTCATAATAAAAGAATTTTCACTCGGATTTGAAAAAAAGGATTGTACACAAACATTTTTGATTAAACCTCCTTACCCCTTCAGTAAATTGACTAAAGAAGAAAAGAAACAAGTACTATGGTTAGAAAAGTATAATGGAATGAGATGGAGAGAAGGCCATATAGACTATTACGAATTTAGGCGTATTATCGTACCATTCTTGAATAATAGAGTGATACTTACAAAAGGTTACGAGAAAATAAAATGGATAAAAGAGCTGTGTTCAAACTGTACAGTGATAGATTTATTTGATCACGGATGCTTAAACCTTTCAAGATTACATATTGAATATTGTAAGAATCATGATTATAATTGTATTTTTCATACTAAAAAGTGTGCATTAAAAAATGTTTTGTGTATCAAAAAGTGGATTTCTGTAAATAATATTGAAATTTAATTGTTAATATAGGTATAGGTACATGTTTACTTAATTTGAAATAAAACAACTTGAAATATATTTATAAACTAGTTTTATTTTATAAAATTACTTACAATTACTTTGCTATTTATTTTGTAATATCCACTATTACAAATACAAAATAAAATCTATAACCTATAACTTACAAAGTCAACGAGCTGTTGAATTATAATATTTATACCTACATATTACTGTCACACATTTTTTTCGAAATTTTTCTTATAACACTTTCAGTAAAATCCATTATTTCATCTACAGTGTCCTCAACCACATACTGGGCACTCAAAATTATATTGTCTCGATTATCATCGATAGTTAAGTCACAAACTTCGATTTTAATTAACCGCTGACCTTTTTTTAACACTTTACTCACAACAAAAGTTGTACAATTTTTATCAGATTTTCGTTTTAACGGCTTTGATTTACATTGAATAGGATTTTTTATTTCTTCAACAGTCTCAAAATCATATAGCTGACCACACTGAAATTCACTTGAGTAACTCATATCTGTAAAAGAAAATACTGTTCACTATCGAGCTACTCATAGATCTACATAATATGTAGTACCTTGAATACAAGGTAACTTACCGACAATAATATTTGACAAATTAAATTAAATTATCGTATGAAATCACAAAATAAACTACTGAAGCCGTGACGCAGTTGGCGAGCAATGAAACATGATGCGGTATTTTACGATTGCACAATAATATAGATTTGCAGGTTCAATGCGCTATGTCCATGCAATCTGTTAACTTTGCAAATTAAAAGCACGTCAAATATACAAATGAATTAAAAAGAAATCGATTTATGACCCCATGCAACTGTTGAGATTTTATCTGATTTAATGTAACGTTTATCATCTTGGTTGGACAGTGCAATCTTATTTACAGATTGGGTAAATATTTCATGTTTAATAGATTTAAACAATATATTTTGCTTACGAATTAGTGAACCATTGAGCAAAACATTTTGGTAATCGTTTGAAGACAAATCTCGAATAACGTTCCTTTTAATCCCCTTAGCTTTTTTTATTATTATTTTTTCAGTTTTAATGCAGTATAACTTCGATCTCAAACCTACAAATTCTGTGACTATATCACCACCCAATTCATCTTTAAATAAACCAGGAATTTTTTTGTTTACAATTGGTAACTGAAATGTATTTCGTTCAATATAGTTACTTGTGTCAAAAAAATTTATAAAATTGATTTTTAAATCATTATAAAAATCGTCTGTTTCGATGGTGTAAATGAAACTATCCGTAACGTGTCTGTGTAACAAAGTTGGATGCGATGTTTATAAAATGGTTTCATGACAGAATAATGAAATTGGTACATATGACTTTTGGAAAGCTCTAACACGGAAAAGCCAATATAAATAGGTTTATCTAAAATAATTTGTTCAGGTTTCATTTGAATCGCTACTAGATCTTTTGAAAAGATTGAAGTGCTATGAAAATTTGGACGGGATATTAATTTATTGGCACCGAGAGTCTTATTTGTCTTATTTCTATTGTCATTCCAACAGTTAACTAATTTGACATCAACTCTATTCTCGGTGTTTTCTAAGGTTTTTCCAAATACAGCATTATTAAATAATTTAAAAAGATCCTGCTGAAATGGAGAAGTAGCTTTTTTACGAAGTTCTGTGTTCAAATCGATGTATTTTTTTAAGAACGGTTTTTGTTTGAAAGTAACTACACGATGAATTTTATTAAGAAGTAATCCGTTTTTTAAACATGTTTTTAAATGAACATAATGTATAACGTAGTAAAACTTTGAGTAAAGATTTGGAATTAATTTAGAAGTTTTACCACCTTGAGGTATGAACTTTTGTGCACAAAAAGGATAATCATTGTGAAAACAGTGTAAATTTTCAGGATATGAAATGTCTACTTCTAAAATAAAACCAAATTCAGCATCATCTGGCACTTGAAAAACATCTAAAAGTTGTATCTCAATCTCATTTAAAAACCTGAAGTCTGATACAGGTAATGTTTGACTCATACTGTATCCGTATAAATTGTTACAATCGATATACACAATATATGAACTTGGTTTAGAAGGGTCATATGCTTTCATATACTTGTTATTTGCTTGAGCGTGCCGTTTCGAACACAAACAAATCCCTCCACGTATACCTTTTTGTATTAGACGAACAATTTCCAAATCATCTAGCAACTCCAATCTGATTCCTGTTTTAAGCAACATTGCATCGAATGATAGACTAGGCGCTGTTACATAAAATGCTGGATCAAGCTGATAATTGAATTTGCAAACTTTTCTAAAATTTTCAAAAATGTCTGTTAATAATAATACATCAGTTTTAAGGTAGAGATCTGTATATTCGCCCATATTTGAGATCTCAAATGTTTTCCAAACGATTTTAGCGTGATTATAACAAGCATCACTAATATTTTCATCATTTAATATATTAAAAAAACATTGTTTCGGTGGAAGTTGATCATATAGAAACATTTTCCAATCTGTCATAAAGTCGTAAGGATATACACCCTTTCTTTTTACTAATTGAAATTGGGACTCCTCGGGAAAGTATTTTTTCAAGTATATAAAGTCATCGGTTTCTAATCCGTTCACTAATTTGGCAATGCTCGCGCTTAAAAACTTAAAAGAATCTACAAATCTAACTTGTGCAAACTGGCTATCAGAAATCTTTAAAAATTTTGTGAACGATATGTAACTTTCCTTACTCTTAGGTATAACTTTTATATTTCCTTCGAGTTCGCCTAGCTCTTTTATAAATAAATGACAATCATAACCCGATAAATTATGAAAAAATATTGGTATTAGTTTTGGAACGCTATATCGCAAATTACAATACTCATGTGCTGCGCCACGATAACAACCTGTTAAATGACAATGGTCTCTAACTTTATCAAAAAATAATAACCCATTACAGATGTGGCACTTCGAAGCGGAATCATGAGCTTTAGCATTTTCTTCTGAAAATATAATTGGTATCTCGGTATTCAAAATACAATATATTTCTTTAACATCTTTTAGAAGAAACTCTATGAACTTTATCACACAATCTGGTCCTCGGTATTGTCTAAACTTATTTAGATTTTCATCAAAAGAACAGACAATATGATATGCAAATGCGGCAGGAACGTGTAACTGTTGTTTTGCAGTGTAACTACAACAAGGGTTAGGCTCACAACCATGAAATGGTTTTAATAATGTTTCAAAATCTGCATAAATAACAAAGGGTACATCTTGTTTACGTTGAAAATTTTTAAATTGTACAAAAGTACCTTTTTCTGGTAAAACTGTAGCTACACCACTACAAATGTGCTTATTTAAATTAATTTCGGTTGAAAAGAAAAGAAGACAATCATCACAAAAATAGAGTTTACCGTGGTGTTTTGTAACTTGTCTCCCAATGAGACGTGGTAAATTTTTTATGAGAATGTAGTGTGATTTATTACCTTTTTCAATCAAAAGTAAATTAACTTTTATTTTACGTTTAAACTCTGACCTATATATAGGACCTACAATCGTATTACTGTTTTTTAAAGAATATACATTAACAGAAATATTAGAGTTATTAGATTCGAATACCTTAATATCTGCAAATGTAACAGGGAAATTCATATTTTGTATGTTCAAAACGTCACGAAAATGAGGATACGAGGATGTGCGAGCGTTATTTTTGCTTGTGGGATAAACTGCAGCTACAATAGACCACAGAAAACAATACGGATCATTATTTTTAATATTGAGACAAGCTTTCTTATTTTTAAATAATCGTGGTAAATCAATATAGCTCGATCCACACAACGGATCGTACTTATTGACATTTACTTCCAAGTATGAATTCCCTAAAAAAGTCCACCCACTATCGCGTTCTTCAAATTCTTGAATTTTTTTTTTAATCGTCTCAATAAGTGTCTGAAATATACAATCAAATGAGTAGTTTTTAAAAATAACTATATTTTTTGTAATGAATGACTTTGTTTCTTGCTCATTATTTTTGAACAAGAGAAAAGTACCAAAATATTCAAAGTTAACTTTTATACTATTATGTTTATTAAGAGAAGAATTTAAAATATTTTTTAGTTTAGAACTAATATTTTCTAAAAATATTTCCGGTAAACTTTGCTCAAATTCTAACGCAAGTATTCGATATGAAGCTATTCTACCTTGGAAAGCAGATGAAATTTTAACAATTCCACTACTTATTTCATTCATAGAGATACTTTTATGTATGTTACTGCGGAGATGACCTATCCACTGCTTTTTAGTTACCTCGACTGAGCAAACTTGACAAAAAGGCATTATGAATTTATAAAAATTAGATTCACACCTAAAGATCCGTAAACTTATACCTTTCTTATAAAACCTTTATACCAATTAATAAAAATAAAACCATTTCTTATAATCTAAGTACTAAATAGAAACATATATTCATTTTTTCTTAAAATTTAAGTTGCCCTGCATGAATATCGGGTCAGAGTCCTTGAACAATTCATGCAGCTCCTTTACGAGTCGCTGCAGTGCTTTCCACTGCGGCGAGTCGTCGTCCACCGAGCAGGCCAAACGCAGCAGCGCTTTCTTCCAGCGCTCGTCCGACTCGGTAGCCTCGGCGTCGCCGCGGTCGTACACGCGCAACTCTAAATAAAATGCTCCTGTCGTAGACGCGCTCCGTCTCTGGACACCGTTCGCAACCTTGTTCACTATAAAGGATGGTAGCGACTTCACTGCACCACCTTCATCGTCGTCCGATTGCAGACCGAATATGTCCACAAGTTTTCTTTTCTGGCTTCTAAAAATAAAACAAAAATATTAACTTAACTTTATAAATAAAAACTATAACGATTAAACTAAACTAAACTGGGATTCGAACCCATAAACTCTTGTCCGCGTACAACATTAAAATACTGAATATCACAACACATAAGTTAAACTATAAAGTAAACGGTTAGATACGCACACGGAAATAAAGTTAACAAATAAAGATAATAATTAAATATTACCTTGCTGGTTCCTCGCACGTTTGCTTGTTAGCTACTTTTGCAGGCGGGGTGGGCTTCCTAGGTTTTTTTACCTTTGCCGGTGGTACTGCAAATTCATATTCTGAATCAGACCTGAAAAGAAAAAATGGTTTATTTGGTTCAAAAACACTATTTACAAAAATACTTAAATGATGAACAGAAATAATGAGAACCAAAAATATGTCTACTCAGCATCTGAAGGAAACAACTTAATATATTTCCAACGCTGATATTCTGTAGAAAACCTTGTGCTATGTACAAAAAAGCATTAACGACAAATTTGCTACTAAAATAAATCAAACAATAGAATTTAAACTAAAAGGAAAAAGTTAGTAAAATATTTATATTACATTAATTTTTAATTACTATAATGAGGTTTATCAACTAATTGTTTTCATAACGCCATCCCTATGTTGCGTTAAATATAGTTTTAAAACTGAAGTTAAACATTGATTTCAATAAATATAAGATGATTGTAACATACAAGAGGAATATGGTGCGCTCAGACAAGCCGGCTAGGCTTACGGGTGCCAAGGACTTGTATCCAATATTTTTATTTCTGTAAATAAATAAACAAAATAAAAATAATAAAGCACTTACGTACATTATGAATGTTGGTGATGACTGTAGCACGATGGATCAGGCAGGGAGCAGGCGAGAGGCTCTAGACGGCTCGCAGGCTCTTGCAAGTTTTCAGCTTTGAAAACTCTGTTCACGACACGATGACTTGAATGATGTGTTTTCGAAAAACAGGGCTTATAAACGTTCGTAACACACACTGTAAGCAGTTTTTGCTTAGGGTTCCGTTGCAAAATTAATTTATAAAACACTAACTTAGTATTAAACAAGCGGATACCCGTGACTTCGTTCGCGTAGATATTGGTTTTTAAAAATCTCGTGGGAATCATTTTGTTTTTCCCAAGCTCCTTTGAGCTCATAACTTGCTAAAAACTGTTAAAAGTTCACTGTTATGTATTTAGGTAGATTAAAATGTAAACATCTGCCAGTGAAAGTCCTATCAAAATCGATCCAGTCTTTCAGAGATTAGTCGGTAATCTTTAAAGTATCTCCTATCTAACAAAAAAGAATGAATGAAATCGGACCACGCATTAATGAATTACGGCTCAGTATCTATACATTTTGACTTTCATCCCCTCTCCCAGGGGAACCATGCTGAATTTCGAATAAAAAGTATCCTATATGTTACTCCGTAGTATGAACTTAAATCATGCCAAGTTTCATTTCAATCCATTCATTAGTATTGCGTGATGCGCGCACAAACATACAGACAAACAGAAAAACAGATAAACAGACAAACAGATAAAAATTTCAAAAATAGCTTTTTTACGTTTTATTACTTATTCCTAACATCCCTCAGTTATTATTTTGCAAAAATCTTTAATGTACAGACACGGCAAGTCTACGATTTTATTATATGTATAGATATAGATAGATGTAAGTTTGTAAATTCTAAAAATACATAGTAGATATATAGTTAGTATTAGGTACCTACATAACTTGCTTTTATCTGCGGCTTAGCTTGTAATGAAAAATGAATAAATTATAATTCATTTGTGTAGTGCTTAAAAAATTTGATCTATTCTAGTTAGTCGTTTCAGCTAGATAAGTAACAAACTTACACACGCGCACACAACAGCTTACACAATTATTATAGTATAGTAGTAGTAATACATAGTAGTCTTTATTATTTTCTAAACTTAAATCGATATATTTAAGTATTTGTACCGAATATAATAATGATAATTAATATAAATGCGGAACCCAAAGTTGAACCCACGCTTCATGCCATTCCCGCACGCTTGCCCTGAATATGCAAATTTGATAGTTGCAAAATTAACACTACATAGTATAAAACAAAGTCGCTTCCCGCGTCTGTCTGTTCCTATGTAAGCTTAGATCTTTAAAACTACGCAACGGATTTTGATGCCATTTTTTTTTTTTTCAAAATAGATTAATTCAAGAGAAAGTATATGTATATGTATAATACATGCATAATATAGTAGACAAACACTGATAATTTTAGAGGTTAAGTCTAACTCTTAGGGTTAGCCCAGAATAAACGTTTATCCTTCTAGGATATCACCTCGCTTACTATGACAAAATCCATGCTATCCGCGGGAATTGTGAAAAACCAAAATCCTCACGTGCGAAGCCGCGGGCAACAGCTAGTAAAACAATAAAAATATCATATAATATGAGTGCTATTTTGCAGAAAATGCTTGGTTGACACAAAAAACTACGTAAACAGGAGGTATCGTAATTACATAGGGAAACTGTCTTTGAAGCAGTTTTGCTTAGGGTTCCGTTGTAAAATTTATTTATAAGACACTATCTTAGATATGTAGTAGGTATATAGGTAGTATTAGGTACCTACATAAAATTATATTTTCCTAGCTCTTGTCTGCGGCTTTGCTTGAAAAGAAAATGAATGAATGAGATGAAAGAGAATGAATGAATAAATTATATGACAGCGATTCATTTGTGTAGTGCGTAAAAAAATTGGATCTTGTCTAATCATATCAGTTAGATGAGTTACAAACTTTCGCCTTCATAATGTTAGTGTGACGTGATATTAATGTTCATTAATATATACGGAACCCAAATTTATCGTTTAGACTCAAAATTGTTATTCTAGGTAAACGCTTGTCTTGCACTTCGCAAACGTACAGGATGTATCGTAATAGATTTCAGTTATAAATTAGTAATATGGATATCTGATTATAACTATATCTTATTCTATGCGTCTACCTATTCTACGTATTCATACCTATACTATGCGGAATGCGATGCTTGAGGTTCTAGTTTCGATTCCTAGTCAAGTAACTACAGTAACTTACTATTATTATGATTATCTTGGGTTAAAACAATTATATAATAATATTTTCGGTATTTTAAATACTAATCCCGTAGTAATAAGCATTTTATTAATTAGTACTTTAACATTTGGAGAATAAAAGCGTAATACTAATAATAATTAATAAAACTATAATAATAAATAAATTATAAATACAATAAATTTCTACCTATTAATTTACTTTTAATTTAGTATCAAAAGAAGTAATGAGGAAACAATTAAATAACACCCTGTATTGACAACATGCTATTCTACAGAAAACGCATAGAAACGAAGTAAACAGGATGTGTCGTGTTTCAGGCCTGACACCCAATATCCAATATTTCGCAATTTAAGTTTGATATGTTACTTTACCTACTTATGAAATAAATGTTTTTCTAACCCACGATAACTTTCTGAAACAGTTCGAAATCCAATAATTGGGAAAGCTAACTCAATAAACATGTTTCGAGTGAACAAAGTGAACCGAAACATGTTTAGTGAGTTAGCTTTCCCAATTATACACTACTAAATCGTCCGCAAATAGTAAACAATTGGCGCGAGTAATTACGTTTGGTAAATCATTGATTAATATTAAAAACTCCAAGGGACCCAAATTACTTCCCTGACTTACACCGGAATGTGTATAGTAGGGTTCCGAACGATACCCCTCATACTGCACGTACTGTTTCCGGTTTCCTAGGTAACTGGAGAAGAACTTAAGTAGACACGGTGTAAAACCGACGGATGCAAACTTACCAAGAAGTACGTCATTGTCGACTACATCAAACGCTTTTTGAAAATCAAAGTAAGCCGCATCCACCTGTGTACCATCATCTACCACCTCAGTGACGTACGTCCAGAATGCCAACAAATTAGTGCAAGTCGAGCGGCCCACTCGAAACCCATGCTGAGCTTCAGAAAGCTGATGCTCGAATTGTTTCCTTATGCGACATTCTAGTATCGACTCAAATAACTTGCCGAAGACTGATAATACAGCTATTGGTCTAAAATCGCTTATCTCTGAACTAGACTGCTTTTTAGGAACTGGCACTACTCGAGACGTCTTCCAAACTTCAGGATAAAAGGAGTTCTTATAACAAACACTGAAAATATGATGCAATGGTGACAGAAATACTCTATAACAATCTTTAATTAAGTACGGTGGAATGCCATCCGGGCCAGCGGAGCGCTTCGCCTTAAGTTTTTTTAGTGCTCTCCTTACATCGTCACAAAGTATAGACTCTATGTGTATACGCTCGCTACCCCCACCACAGGCCTTCAATGCATCGTTGACACATAATCGCGGCGGCACCTGTGCGTAAACAGAACTAAAATACTCTGCGAAAAATCCGGCGCACTTCTCCTTCGGGACTAATTCCCCATTTTTCAAAATCTTTTTTTTAATAAAAGCTCGCTTGGTAGTTACAAAATCCCAAAATACATTTGGCTCACTCTTAATATTACGCTCCATATTCGATTTGTAGAGCTCAAAATCCTCATCGATGTTTGACTTGACTAGTAATCGATATCTAGAAAATAATTGCCGAAACTGCTGATCTTTCGTGGATTTGAATAGTTTGTGATATTTCGCTTTTAACTCTATATTTCGCTTGGTATTGCTCGAGTACCACGCGGGATAAATATACCTCGATTCTCCAACTTGCCGCTGTTTAAGAGGAACACAATCAACGAAGCACGACTCAAGAATTGAGTAAAATAGCTCAACAGCTTTCTGAGGATCTATAATTTCGTATAAAGGTGACCAATTCGTTTTAGCTAAACGATCGTATAGTATTTGAAAATTAGCCTTTTTAAAATTCCATTCCGTTTCCGCGCTTGACTGAGAACGGTTATATTGTCCCCAATCAAATACGCAGTCAAAACTAACCTCAAGCGGAGGATGGTAACTATCCGGGGGCACAACTGACTCCTCAGCTCTGTGCACCAACACTTGACTTAATGATTCACTAACAAGTATAAGATCTAATAATTCCCCGCTCTCGTTATAAATTTCATTAATTTGCTTAAGCTCACAAAATGTTAAAACGAAATCGAACTGAGTTTTTGCATTCAAAGTAGCAGAGTTAAAATTAAAATCGCCACATATTAATATCTTTTGCTCGCTGTAACAAGCACAAACTCTCTCAATACATTCATAAATCATTAAATAGTTATCATCACTAGATTTCGGAGGTATGTATACACAAATTAAAATACATATTAAATTATTGCCTCGGTATAAACCGCCACAAACTAACTCGCTATTTAGCGCTTTGTTAAATGGTAAGTTTATTGCGTGTAATGTATACTTTGAATGCGCTATAATAGCTACTCCTCCCCCACGACGATTAGGGGAGAAGGAGGCACCTTAGCACATTTTTCATATTTTGACTCATAACAAATCAATTGTAAGGAGAAATTGAAACAGCATATTTTTTATAGCTTTCTTAGTCTTTCATTAATATAAAAATGATAAGACGTTTCAATTTGATAAAAACTGTATGATGAAATCTTGGTTTTTTTAAAAAGCCGAATTTGTTCAAATGTGCCCCTGTATGGGGGCACATTTGAATTGGCATGGGGCAGTTTTGAAAAAGAGGTTTAGTGCAGGAAATAGAGACTACAGAGTATTAGTTTTTTGTTAATATAATTATATTTATTGTCACAGACTTAAAATCAAACATAAAATGAACTTAAATCAAACTTTTGAAGTTAAATCTTGTATTACAGTAACAAAACTTAAAATAATAGCTTTTAATTTAGTCAGACTTTGACTTTGGTAAAAAAACAATCACATTGCACAATCATTTTAAATGAAACAATTAAAATTAAATATAAAATAAACTTATATCAAACTTTTGTTGGTCTCTATTGGTTGAGACGACGATATCAAACTTTTAAAGTTAAATCTTACATATTAAAATAACAGTTTTTTTTTAATTTAGACTTTAGTAACAAAAACAATCACATTGCACTATAATTTTAAAACAAACGTCTTGAGGCACCTATCCCATACAAAAAAAAGAAAAATCAAAATTAAAAGAAAATTTTGCTGCAGTTCTGGACGTGCCAGGTGCATTATTAGGTGCTGGTAGTTTTGTTATTATATCCAACACAGTAATAGGCCATCTATCAACTTTTTCAGGAAAGTAAAACAGATATCCTTTTCTCTTCAAGTAATTGACAGTAAAAGTATTTAAGTCCCTTTCTTCAATTCTAGCAACGAAAGCCAAATATTCTGTTCGTTTCTCTGAAGGGCATTGAACTAATACATAGTCCCCAACATTCAGGCTTTCTTGTGAAAGCCTGAATGTTGGGGACTTTGTATGACTTGTAAAAGGAGTATCGTCATTCATGGAGATCATATTATAATCATCATGATCATCAGATTCAGAACTTGATATTGATCTCTTTTTAGATTTAGATTTACCTTTAGGTATCTGTTTGCCTTTAGGAAGTAGCTTGCCTTTTGTAGGTTGCTTCACTTTGGAATGTGGCTTGCCTTTTTTTGTATGTGGACAAATAGCAGACTTTTCTAATTTTTTCATCCGATTCAAATATGCTGCTTCTATTTCATTCTTCTCTGGGGTGTCAGTCAAGATTCGCGAACTTCCTTTTTTTCGTCCTTTTGTCCTTCCATTTTTACGTGGAGTTGCTTTGGGAAACGGTTTAATCATTTCCGGAGTTATGGGACCAATTGAAGCATTATATGCCAAGATGAATTGATCACACATACTTGGACTGCCTCTTTGTTGTTCAGTCATATCTGCTGGTCCAGGAGACACAGTTTGTGGTGTATGTGACCCTCTTTGAGAAGGTTCTGTTGGCTGTATATTATCTGGGATTTCAGGTAAAGCATTAGCTGCCATTGAGCCCTCCGTCTCGGCTTGAGGATGATTTGTGACTTCAGCACACTGAAAGTCATCGTCTGTAAATGCATTACGATTAAATGGATAAATTCCTGGCTTTGAAAACCCTGAAACTATATTATTAGGCGTATGAGAAGCATTGTATGCTGGTGTCACAATGGCTGGCAGATCATGGATTGTTATAGTTCTACCAGGATGTTCAAGCAGCCAATCATTTTGTGCTACTGATAGTTTTTGTTTAAATGGGCCATTGACAGCAACATCCAGGGGTTGCATCTTGTGTGTGCAATGCGGGGGGAACGTTAAAACAACAATACCATTCTCTCTACAGAAATTGATTGCATCCAAAGTACAATGGCTTTCATGGTTGTCAAACAATAACAATATTCTATCATCTTTGCTACATCTCATGAATTTTTTTATGTGTTGCAGCACCTTAACAAATAAAGGCCCAGTCATCCATCCACTCTTTGGACTATTTGCATAACCAACGCTTCCTGGTGGCGCTCCATTAATCATAGCATCATGGAATCGTGCACGTGGGAATATGAAAACAGGTGGAACGGTATTACCTGTTGCATTGACTATGCTGCACATTGTTATCAATTGGCCTCTCTCTGCTGAGACACATTGACCTACTTGTTTTAAACCAGTTTGCGCAATCACATTAGGTGCTTGCACCACAGTCATAATATTGGTCTCGTCCAAATTCAAAATTCGGTCTGGAGTAAAGTGGGTCTTTTGCAGAGCCTTTTCGTAATTATCGTAAAACATTGACACATTATGTTTATTAAAACTTGTCGAACGTGAAAGACTAGTATTCTCAGGCTTTCGCAAAGATAAGTTTTTGTGCCTTTTCATAAATCCTTTCATCCACTCTATGCCTGCCTTTCGGTTTTCGGTCCATTTTGCTGGACATTTGTTTAGAGCTGTTGCATATTCAAAAGCTAGTGATCTTGCACTTATGTAGGTGAGGCCGTAGTTCATTTTTGATCTTTGCAAGAGATATTTTTCTAGCATCATTTCCTCATCATTGGTAAATATCTGAGCAACAGTGTATTTACTTGAAAATAGTTCACTCCTAGGAGCTACATTTTCTTTATACTTTTTAACTCGATAAAAGAGTGTACTCGGCGTCAATCCATATATATCAGCAGCTCTCCTAAGTTTCATAGTTCCGTTTATGACGTATAAAACCGCTTTTTGTACATCCTCTTCATTAATTGTACCTTCCCGCTTTTTTTTATAAGTCCTAACCATCCTGTAAATAAAGAATAACAATTAGTAGTGCATTTCATTACAATTAGTATTACTAGAATACATGAAAAGGAGCACATTTGAAGTTAGCATTTAAACCGGAGACGGGGCACATTTGAACAAAGCGTTCAAATCTGCCCCCTTTGGTTTGATCAAATCTGCCCCATGGTCACTTGAAAGATAAATATTTACAAAAAAAATATTTAGAACAACCGGTAAAGAAAAACTACCATGTCGATGAAAAACTAGTAAGCACTGGATAACTATGGAAAACAACTTTAAGGTAAATGTTTACTCACGTGATTGATAATTCCTTACAACATTTATTTTGATTTTAAACTTCGACGGCTATAAAACGACGAAAGGTTACAACTCAATTTCGCAGACAAATACACGCGCTCTGTGGTTTGTCGTTTGACATACCCAGTGCTGCCAACATTAAAATGGAGTTGTGACATAGACTAATACAAATCTGCGTTCAAGAATCGACAAATTCAAATCTGCCCCTGTGCTAAGGTGCCTCCTTCTCCCCTATCTCTTCTGTCACACCTAAGCATACAAAATCCATTAGGGATCACTTCCGAATCCAATATGCCTTCAGTGAGCCAGGTTTCACTGATAAGATGAACATCAACAGGAGAGGCACAGATCGCGGAACAAAAAGTATACAACTTCGTACGCAGGCCCCTTACATTTTGGTAAGAAAACACTAATTTACGAGATTTGTGAGTTTGACTGTGAGATTGGCCGGCTGGAATCACCGTACACTTTGGTTGCACGTCTACGAAACCACTCGTTAAATTCAATATTCGACGGCCAATTCCTAGCTGACATGAAAAAGTCAAATAAACTTTCCGGCACAGTTATTACAAATGAGGCATAATTAGTATGTTTCAATTGCAGCTTTTCTACAGTATACGGAGCCCCAGTCGAGCACTTCTTAGCCATATATGATTGCACCTGATCGGCCGTAACATCATTTCTTAATGACCACAAGTGAATTTGCCTCGATTTTTCCACCGGAACTAACTCGTTATCAACTTCTCCAGCACCTCTAATTGGCGGTTTGCGCTGTCTACCTCTAACGACGCGCCACTGGTGTGATTCATGCGCGTTAATTTCCATCGAACCGGTAGCCGACGCATCGCTGGCGATAGGGAGCATATCGATTACGTCCTTGACGTCGTTCAGCTCGATACTAACAGGTGTCACCACTTGTGACTCACTGCTCTGTGACCGTGGTACCTGCTGCGTCTTCGACTGCACCGGCGGTGTCGGTTGCACCTTCGCTTGGGTAGAGGTCGCTGCTTGAGCTCGCTGTCTCCTTGTTAGAATTCCCGCGACGGACTTCGGGTCTGCTCGCTGCGCCGTCGGAGTTCGTGAACCGGTTACAGCCGTCGCGCACGATGACGTAGACTGCTGTCTCGGCTTCGTAGTATTTCTGTCGCCTATCGATGTTTTGGGCTTACCCTCATTTGCTGCAGATTGCGTCGCATTTTTCTCATCTAGTTTTGCTTCGAGAGATCGAACTGCATCCAGCAACGAGTTGATTTTTAACTCCAACGGTAGCACTAAACTTTGCAGGACTTTTAACAATTCCGCAGGGACCAATTTATCCATAATTTCTAAGTTACAAATAAAAACTATGGAGCACACTAAAACACGTCATTCGCTATCGCACCCCCCCGCGCAAGTCATTGTCATGATAGGCTCCAGAAAATTGTTTCGCATTGCCCAACCCCATACCTGGGGTTCCAAATCATGCCCTAACCAAGTTTGAACTTGATAATATACACGTTTGAAATGTTGATGAAGTGATGCTGTGACCGCGCGCTCTCCGCTCTTTATCTCGAAAACGGTTCACCGTATTAAAAATTTTTTTGAACAAAATTTGTAGAAAATTTTGTATTCTACAATATTGATAATAAACACAAATAGCAAAAAACCCATAGGAAATGAGATATTTACAAAAAAAGCGCAAAAAAATGATTTTTGTGACATTTGACCTTGAAATTTAATAGTTGTGTACACTCTACCATATGCAGGTTTTGAGACAACTTTTAGGGTGTCAATATACAAGTACATATTACAGTATTACAGACTTACAGCTGGGTATCTCGAATTCCGAGATTCTTACCTAATTAAAGCTTAAATGACTGGGCTACATAGGTGATCTACCTATACTTTGGTTAATTAGATAATAAAACGAGCTTGGAGAAGTCAAGCTAATCTTTTTATCTGTTAGTATTCTTATATGAAGTCACCTTAATCTGGCCTAGGTATGTACTCCTATTCAAGTAAGTACTCATGGCTTCACTTGCCTAATACTTTTTCTATTTTTTGATGAATCTTGACTAAACCAATCCTTCAACAATTTGTATTTTTAAATCATAAGGTTACCTGTAATATATATATATATATATGTAAATAATAATTATTTATAGAGTTATGAAAAAGTAAATTCATAGTCAATATTGTTCATTATAATTATTGTACGCCATAAGGCAGATTGTAATTTGTACTATTTACCCGACTGTTACCATATTCATAATACTCTCCTGTACCTACAAAATTACAATAAAAGCGATTTCTATTTCCATAATTAGTATCGATACCTACTTAAATTGCCATCCCTAGTTTATACTTGGTTAGGCCGAGACCACACTGTTACGACGACACGCCCTGACGCGACAGCGATTCCGTAAAAACAAACTCCTATGAACTTATGGGACTGACCACATAACTTAAGCGACGTGCGCCATATTTTATTTGTTTAAATCATTCTTTATCTATATTCTATACATAATTATAATAAAATCGTAGAATTGCCGTATTTGTACATTAAAGATTTTTGCAAAATAATGTTAGGGGATGTTAGGGATAAGTAATGGAACATAAAAAAATTATTTTTAAAATTTTTGTCTGTTTGTCTGTCTGTTTATCTGTTTGTCTGTATGTTTGTGCGCGCATCACGCAAAAACTACTGAATGGATTGAAGTGAAACTTGGCACGATTTACTTAAGTTCATACTAAGGAGTAACATATAGGATACTTTTTATCTCGAAATTCAGCATGGTTCCCTTGGGAGTGGGGATGAAAGTTAAAATGTTTACTTAGCTGTAATTCATTAACGCATGGTCCGATATCATTCATTCTTTTTTTGTTAGAAAGGAGATACTTTAAAGATTACCGGCTTATCTCTGAAAAGGCTGGATCGATTTTGATGGGACTTTCTCTGGCGGATGTTTACATTTTGATCTACCTAAGTTTTTAGCAAGGTCAAAGGAGCTTAGGAAAACAAAATGATTCCCACTGGCTTTTCAAAAACCATCCTAACCACGCGAACGAAGTCGCGGGTTTCCGCTTGTCTATACATATAATAAAATCGTTGACTTGCCGTGTCTGTACGTTAAAGAAATTTGCAAAATAATAACTGGGGGGTACCTAAGTAATGGGATGTAAAAAAGCTATTTTTGAAATTGTTGTCTGTTTATCTGTTTGTCTGTATGTTTGTGTGCGCATCACGCAAAAATGCTGAATAGATTGGAAAATGTATACTTAGCTGTAATTCATTAACGCGTGGTGCAATTACATTCATTATTTTTTTGTTCAAAGGAAATACTTTAAAAATTGTTCCGTAAATATTTCAAGGTCATCGGTTTTGTAGTTCAGAAATTACAGCCATCACAACCCTCAGTATTCCATATTACTTGGAACCTGGCTTGCACTTGTACCTTTGAACATCCGGATTATCATCTGTGTTGCATTAAAATTTGTGTTTGTCTGTCTCCGAAATGCTGGACCGAATTTGATAGAACTTTCATTGGGAAAACCATAGTGATGGGAAAGAGATATTAAAAAATTAATACTCATTAGTATTACTGTATGTAGTTCTTCATTTCGTCCATTTATGTAGACGTAGCCCACGTACGGTACATTTTCTACTATTCGCAACACAAACTGACACAAGTTAAGTGAATGTTCCCGATTCCATTGCTCATCGCCGCCGTCTTTGAGGCGCGAGTCGCGATGTCGCGCCTTACCATGCGGCCTCGGCCTAAGTATATATAAGTATAACTGTTGAACTACATCAAACTGGTTATTTTTTGTTTAAAGTAGGAGAACTGATAGTAGCAGACTTCTCTTTCTTTCTTATGCTTAAAATCGGTACAAGTGAGTGAGTCAAAGAGATGTTTGATTTCGTCTAAAATATCTCGTTTCCATAGCTACTTGTTCCTAGATGACACAATAATCATCGTATAAAAGAAAAGTAGGCACAAATGATAGAAAAATAATAGATACTAAAGATATGACATTGGAACAAGATCGTAGAAGTAAAAAAAATGTAGACATTTCATAAAATCACAATAACTGTCTTATTACTGAGAGTATAAGACCGAAAGTAATATCAAACGAAAGGTGAACAATAGAATCATAATATGACATTCAAACAAGATCGTACATGTTCAAGATAATATTGCAAAATAACAAATGAATCAAGTCAATAACAAAACATGCAAAAATAGAAAGTGAATGAGGACAATAACAAAATAGAACCTACTCGTGTGATAGAACAATGCAAAACAAATAAAAGATCAGATATAAAAATCAGGAAAATTAAATAATATTAACAGTACGAGAAACAACACATTATAAACAAGCAGACATCGAGAAAGAGCTGAAAAAGAGTAAATTAAGTTAACATTGATTAACTTAGCAAATTCAATATATTAACCTTAGGTTGATATAGTTTAACTTTACAAATACAAATATAATATACTCAGGTTGATATAGATTAACTTAATAATAACTGATAATTGATGATTAATGATTGAAAAATAGCTATGTTTATTTTGCGCTTCTGTAGAAAGATGTAGAAGCGAGTTAAGTTAAATTGATGAAGTTAAGAGTGAGGCTGAATAGAGTGAGGTTGAATAGAGTGAGGTTGAATAGAGTGAGGTTGAATAGAGTGAGGTTGAATAGAATGAGGTTGAATAGAGTGAGGTTGAATAGAGTGAGGTTGAATAGAATGAAGTTGAATAGAGTGAGGTTGAATAGAGTGAGGTTGAATAGAGTGAGGTTGAATAGAGTGAGGAAAATTGTGGAATACATATAATTTTAATTTGTAAAATAGCATAAGAACATTGTAATCAATGAATAAATAAATTTTAAATATTTTTTTTTTTTCCGCCTTAAAAGATAATAGAGAGAAGCGAGTTAGGTTAAATTGAGGTCTCTGAGGCGTTAACTGTAACTCGCTTGTACAAGTTAGGTTAAGATTGATGAGGTTGAATAGAGTGAGGTTAACTTAGCAAATTTCAATGTATATGAGTTAGGTTGATGTAAGTTAACTTAGCAAATTTCAATGTATATGAGTTAGGTTGATGTAAGTTAACTTAGCAAATTTCAATGTATATGAGTTAGGTTGATGTAAGTTAACTTAGCAAATTTCAATGTATATGAGTTAGGTTGATGTAAGTTAAGTTAACTTAGCAAATTTCAATGTATATGAGTTAGGTTGATGTAAGTTAAGTTAACTTAGCAAATTTCAATGTATATGAGTTAGGTTGATTGATTGATTGATTAATTGATTAGGTTAGGTTTTTTTTTTTTTTTTTTGGAATTAAAGGTGTCCTCCGACGTGATGGTCGGAGACCTTGTCCATCGAGTCGATATCAAACAAATATGACCAAAACATAGGCGGTATCGATCTTACCTAAATAAGTTATTATATTATTATAATATACATCATATTCTAGGTCTTTATCGTCTACCTATGTTTTGTTCCTATTTATTGCATAATCAGCTACTTTTTTACAATATTCAAGGAAGTATCCTTGACTCGACTTGTTGGTGATTAGTGATGGTATGTTTCCCAGAGTAACTGACTGATCAGTTTTTTGTTCTAGTTCAAAACGTAATTTACTAAATTTTGGACAATCTATCAACAAGTGAGTCACTGATTCTTCCTTGTCTGGCTCACAGTCACATTCTGGACTATTTTTACATTTATACTTGTGCAGGTACTCAGCAAATCCTCCGTGGCCAGTCAGCACCTGCACAAGTACTGGGGTAAGTTGCATTTTTTTTAATGTTTGATGTGCTGTTATTATATCTGGGAAGAATATTTTAGTGGTTTTAGCTTTATCGCTTTTTATGTACCGATCGTTCCAAATTTGTATTGTTTCATTTCTCAGATTTCTTTTAATGTACGAAAGGGGACATCTGTCATAGTCTGGCGTGGTTTTTTTGTATTTAGCCGCTTGCTTCGCTAATTCATCTGCCCTTTCGTTCCCTTGCACTCCTGTGTGCGCTCTTATCCAGAACATCCTTACCGTCTTTCCATTTTCTTTAGAATGCTTAAGATTCTTTTTTATAGAGAATGCCAGCGGATGGGTTGATTCGGCATCACACAGGAGTTCGAGGGCTGATCTTGAGTCGCTTAGGATGTTAATTTCGCTTTCAGCTAGTTTAATAGCAGTTTTGGTGGCCTGGTCTAGAGCATACATTTCCGCTTGAAATACCGTACAAAAATCTGATAGTTTAAACTTTTTTGTCAGTATTTCACGGTCTCCGTTCCAACAGGCTAATGCTGCTCCGACTTTTTGGTCTATTCTGCTGCCGTCTGTGAATATTAACATTCCCTTGATGTTGTGTTTTTTAATAGTTTCATCCTCAAGATCCTCTAGACATTCGAATTTAACGTCCATTTCTTGAGCAGGATGCGTCGCTCTGAGGAAACTTATTCTTTGTTCTAATTCATTTCCTCCCAAATTTTCTTGTGGTTTACCACGCTTAGCCTCGTATAGTCTCGCTGCCTCTTTTATGCGTAGGTCCAATGGCAGCAATCCTGTCAGGGCTAATGCTGCATGTAGGGACACTGTCCTATATGCTTTACTGATTTTCAGTGCGAAACCTCTTTGTACACTTCCTAGTTGTTTCTGCACTGTAATTTTATCTGCGGCTGGTGCCCATGCACTTGCTGCATATAGTATGATAGGTTCTATTACCGCTTTATACATTGTCCTAATTATCTCGGGCTTCAGGCCCCAGCTTATTTTTGCAGTTCTAGCCATTGGCCTATATATATTTATTACTTTTTTGCATACTTCGCTTACATGATTATTAAATGTTAATTTACTGTCTATTAAAAGACCTAAAATTTTAATTTCTCCTACTGTCTGCAACAAACTGTTACCCATGTAAATGCGTGGGGCATCGAATTTTAATTTTTTCGTAACCACCATTGTATGCGTCTTATGGGGTGCGAATTTTAATTTATTCTCGACGCCCCACTCATACACACGTTGCAGTACCTGTGTTGCTTTCTGTTCTATTGTTGCCATTTGAGTCCCCGAGAAAATTAGTACAATGTCATCGGCGAAAGCCTGGCAGTGCACCCCGTGTGCATCTATTTCGTCTAGTAGCGGGTCCAACAAAATATTCCAGAACGTCGGTCCACTTATTGAGCCCTGGACGCATCCTTTTGTGGTCGGTTTGGCGTATTCTTCCCCGGCATACCGCACGCTCACTTTCCTGTCTCGCAGGTAACTATTTACTAGTTTTCTTAAATTTAGAGGACACCTTTTGTCTTTTAATCGACATTTAATTGCCGGCCACCAGGCACTGTCGAAGGCCCCCTCTATGTCCAATGATACTACTATGTTAATTTTTTTTTCTTTCAGGTTTTTCCGGAGGTGTTGGATCAAATCGTATAGGGAGTCCTCCGTACAGCGCTGGGGGACGAAGCCGTATTGTCTTGTGTTCAGTCTTGGGAGTATGTGCCATCGGATCCGTTTTATCATAGCCTTCTCCAGTATCTTTCCAAAAACTGGTAATAGCCCTATCGGCCTGTAAGATTTTCGCTGGGTGTAGTTATCTTTCCCCGGTTTGCGTAGGGCTATCACACATGCTTCTTTCCAGGCTATTGGAAAATGCGATATCTCAAGACACTTATTTATAATCTCCAGGAATACTTGTGGATTTGCTTGGATAGCTGCTTCACATATATCTGCGGTAAATCCGTCGGCTCCGGGAGCTTTTTTTGGGTTGAAGCTTAGCACTACCCGCCTTAACTCCTCCAACGTGAAGTATGGATCATCAGTTCCGCCGTCTGTATTTTCCATGCTCTTTTCGGCTTCCATTCGTGTAGCTATATGATCCATATTGTCATTTTCCTCCAAGTCATCCGGAAAGAACGTTTCAGCTAGAATTTTTGCTGATTCTGTGGGACTCAGGACCTTTCCGTTACTAACTAGTGGCTGATCTTCATGGCGTTTTGACGTTTTCCTAATCACTCTGTATATGCCATCCCAGAAGCTTTCACGGTCCTGCTTCCCGCAGAATTCCTTCCAGCTTTTGATTTGTGCCTTTTCTACCTCTTCCTCATATTTTCTTTTTGTTTTCAGGTACTCCGTGACTACGTGGTGTCTCCGGCGCGGCGCGGCGCAGGCTATTCTTCTTTTTTTCGTCATCGTTTCACTTTTCATCCTCTCCAGATCGTCATTCCACCAAGGTAACGGCTTCATTTTTTTTTTTTTTTTTTTTAGAGGTATAACGGCATTGCATGATTTTTCGACACTATTTATATATTTATTAATCGTTAGTTCTAAGTTCTCTTTTGTTTCAATTTCCTGGATATCTGATGCCAATATTTTATCTTCCTCCAGTCTTTTTTTAATTTCTTGTCTAAATTTGATCCAGTTAACTTTCTTTGTGTTATAGATCCTAGTTGTTGTGGGAGGGCGTTCCCTGATTTCCAATTTAGATTTCATTGTAAATGTAATTGCATTATGGTCCGAACTGGTTAGTCCCTCGTCAACTTTCCAGTCTTCGATGAATCCTAATAGCTCCTGGCTACAAACCGTGATGTCCACATTACTCTTATACTCTTTATTATTTCTAATAGTATAGAACGTGGGGGTTGCGCCCTCGTTCAGGATGTGCATATTCATCTCCGCAAATGCTCCAAGGACCGCCCTTCCTCGGTGGTTTTCCGATATACTTCCCCACCATGGACTCCATGCGTTGAAGTCTCCTCCGATTATAATGTTTTTAGTTTTGAGGTTATCTATTACAGACTTCAACTGCATTAAATATGGGTCCACGGGGAGGCTATCCTCAAAGTACACGGAGATGATTGCAAGCTCCCATTCCCTCACTTTAAGAATCGCTACGGCTATGTTCTCAGTGGTGGCTGTTGGGCATTCAATAATCTGCATATCATTATTAAAGACAATAATTGCAGCCTTAACTGGCTTTGTCCGACTTTGCGATCGTTGAACAACCCTAAACCCACTATTTTGCGCAACTTCTTCTTTTATTCCTACATACGGTTCCTGTACGAGGGCGAAACCTATTCCTCTCTTTTGTGCTTCAAGCACCATTTCATTATAAGCCAGTTTACTTCTTTGCAGGTTTGCTTGAACGGTTTTACACCAGTATGCTCTTTCCTTGACAACTTCCATCTCCGGAACACCTGGGACGCCTTTAGCAGTACGCTACTTTCGCTCTTGCCAGAGCATCCCACTTTCTGCGTATTGGACATCCTTCATCGAAACTGCTATGATTCGTCTTGTCAAGTCGGCTGCTCTGGCAATTGCGGCACGTCGGTGGGTTCCCAGCCCGCCACACAGGACACTCACTGCGCAGGTGTTCGCCCGCGCAGTGGCTGCAGGTGTCTACGGATTCCGTGCACGCCTTACGGCCGTGCCCGTAGCCCAGACACCTGGAGCAGGTCAGCAGTGGGGACTGGTCTTCAACTTTTACCCTCTGGAGATCAACGTGTACCTTGCCTGCTGCAGTGAGTCTCTGCCACACTGGGGGCGATACCTGGAGGACAACATGATTTTCAAGTGGATTTCTCGCTTTCCTCCTGTACCTGACATTTGCTCTGTACTCCTCGACAGGTATCCCCTCCAGTAGATGGTCGTTTTGCTTTGTAATGGCGCCCAGGATATCCTCGTCCGTATTATAGCTCAGCACGCCGCGCAAAATCACTAACGGATCCCTATTTATTTTTTCTTCCATAAGGAGCGTTGGGTTCCCAGATTTGAGCTTTTCTGCCACTTTAGCAAGCTCCTGTCGTGTCTGGCAGCCCAACACTACCTTGCCATCTTTTGCTTTCCTCAGGCGGTCCACTCTTATGCCGGAAGTCTTCGCACTCACGGCAGTGCGGATTTTGTTTATTACGTCGTCGCTCGTGTCGTGAGCGTCGACAGAAGAAACCAGCATGGAGTGGACCGGCTGAGGATGGGAGGAGTGGGAAGCGACCGGCTTTGGAGCCGAGACCATAGCAGCATAGGAGATGCCATCTTGCACTCTGTTTTGTTGGACATTTTCATTCAGCTTTGTCATTTCTTCTTTTACGGCCCTCATATCCTGCCTGGTTGCTGAAACCAATTCTTTTTGCTGCCGAAGTTCATCCATGACCTCTCTAGCAAAGTCCGCGGCCGAAGCAGTCGGAGCAGTGGGAGACGGTGTATCACCATTTAGCCTCAATATGATGGTGTAGAGGCTGGATAGGCATTCAATAACCGTCTCCTTGATGGTAGCCTTCAGGTTACCCGACTGTTCCAGCTGTAGTTTGGCCTCCTGGAAGAGCTGGTTCGCTGTTGTGCCCAGCTCTCCCATGGGACCATCGGCGGCCGACTTTACCAGGAAGGGCATTTCGATGCATGGGGGTTTCAACGGGGGCTTTTTTCGTGATTCCGTATCGGTGTGTTTAACACTGATGCTAGCCACGTTTGCTTGTTTGCTCGAATTGGATGCTCTCGATGCCATGTTGCGTTGTGCTTGTGCTAAATCTTATCAACCAGACGGAATGTATCAACAATAAGTAATTTGTAAACGATATATAAATAAGAGAACCTAACTAACGATTAAAATGTTAAAACTTAACCTAATATAGAATAGTTGGAGGTGATTAGGTTAGGTTAGGTTAGGTTAGGTTTCCCGTGTGGGGTTGCTGGTCCCCCATCGGGCGCGTCCCCCCGGTGGCGGATGGGGGAACGCCTCCCAGATATGGGAGGTACCGGGGAAACCCGGCGCGGACCAAAACCAGCAGGGGGTTGCCGCTTGGAGGATCCTGGTACTTCTCTGTTCATCAGAGTGGACTGTGGAGACTCCGGGCGGCGACAATTGGGGGGGAGGCTTTCGGGCCGTGAGGAAGAAAACCTCGTTAAAAAATTACAGGAGGGGGTGGAAACGCCCTGCGCGGCGGGTCCGCTGGTCTCTTTGGCCGGTGGGCGCTGGCTTCGGCCACCGTCGGGCAACCCGTAATCCGCACTGAGCGGAACCGGGGGCCCCACGCACTGAGCGAGGGGCCGCGAGGAAGAAAACCTCTATAAAAAATTACACGAGGGGTGAACCTCTTGAGGGTCGCCTGCGGGTGTGGCCCTCTTGAGGGTTGCCTCTAGCGAGGAACTCCGGGTGATGGAACGGTGTATCCGTCGCCCGTTGAGACGCCTCGGGTCGGGGGGCGCACCATTATGTTCCTGGTGCGCCTCAGACGGTGTTAGGGGGCCTTTACGTCCCCCGGTGGAGGGTCTGCCTCGGCGGACGGCGCCGGCTGGGTCGCGGATGATTGCGCAAGTGTACCCGTAACCCAGCCACCAGGCGACACGGAGGAACATCGCTGGGTTTTAGTGGGTATTCTGGCCATCGGCCTGCTTGAGTCCCACACTATCTTCCGGAAGCATTGCAGTCCGCTGTAGGGCTTCCGGAGGGTGTGCGTAAATGCATTTCCCAGCGTCAAAAAAAAAAAAAAAAGGTTAGGTTAGGTTAGGTTATTGTAATAGGTTACACGATTCTTGTCATCTAACCTAACCTGATTTTATAAGTTACGTTTATAAAATCAGGCACTGAAAAAAGTCGCTAATGCGTGCGCTTGTGTAGAAAGCAATGTGTTACATTTTTTTGCGGTTTCAGACTTGCGGTTAACCGCTCGTGTTTAACCGCGGTGCGTGCGCAGCCTAAAGGTTGGAAAAGGAGGAACCGGAAATCCACGATTCCCTCGGGATTTGTGAAAAACCGAAATTCTAGAAATTCGAAAATGTGTTTCGAAAGTGCTCTATAATACTTAAGCAGTAATTTATTTTTCACACACATTTTGTAATAACAAAATTGTAAGTAGGTAGAAGCTGAAAGAAAACAAATAACTCAAGCTCATCATGTTTCCATCATGTGTATTTTTCTATAACATTAAGTACATTGGTGACATAATTCATTTAGTATAATATATTAACATAAAATAAATAGATTAATCTAGCTACAAAAAAAATTGTTTACATATTACATTTACAGGTTTACAATACAAAGTGCACTGTACCGAAATGTTTAAAGTACGTAAGTGTTCTTATAAAAGAGATGTGTACAATGTATACATATAAATAGTGTGCCAATTTTCCAATATTTACAGAGCATAGACATTATTGGAATGTTTAATTTTCTTTAATTTTTTTAAACAAAATGCTTCAAAGCATAGCTTTTTCCCTGGGGAATCACTTCTTTCACTGGTAACATTGTTTATGTAGATATGCATGGACCCGTATCCAGAGCGGTAAATTAAAAAAAATAACGCCTAAGAAATATTTTTCAGAATTTTATTTCATAAATGCCAAAAACGTTTTCAATGTTCAAACCGAAATGATACAAATAAAAATAATAGAAGAGAGATCTTTAATTTTTAGGGTTCCGTACCCGAAGGGTAAAAAACGGAGCCCTATTAATGTCACTCGGCTGTCTGTCTGTCTGTCTGTCTGTCCGTCTGTCCGCCGGTCACAGGTCTCTAGCTCGCAGACGAAATGAGTTACAAACCTGAAATTTTGGTATTTAGTCTAAAACGTTAACCCAAAATCAAATATTGAATTAGAAATTGAATTAAATTATTTTTCAGGGGGGCTCCCATACATGAAAAAGGAGCCGGAAAAAAAAATTTTTCTTTACCCTAGCTTGTGGGGTATCATTGTTTAGAGCTCATTAAGTAGAGTACAAAATTATATTTTTTTAATTTTTATCTCAAAAAATAAGGGAATGGGAGGCCATCAAAGTTGTCAGTTTTAGACCATTTTTGTGACGGGGGCTATCTCAAAAACTAAACTAGTTGGGAATATGATATTTCAGTATATTATGTACTATATGCTCTATTTAAACAACAAATACTGAAAACAACGATTTATTAAATAGTTTATAAGCTGTGACCAAAATAAACGAACATTTTTTTGGGTTTTCTTTCACGGTTTGTTGCGATGTCTAGCTCGGAAATTAAATATTTCTTAGACCCAAAATATTATATTGTTCATAATTATGTACGGAACCCTGAAAGAGCGAGGCCCGACTCGCACTTGGCTGATTTTTTTACTAAATGCAACTGTTCTTAGGTTTGTAAGCATTTATTTTTTACTGACTACAGGAAAATATAAATGGAGCGGACTCGCAGACCAATTGGCGTATCAGTGTCACGAATCAGCTTCGTATGCGAGTTCTCTGTTTACCACCTATATTTTCCTTTAGTCTAAGACATCTTTTAAACATAGACAAAATTAATTTTTAAATAGACAACACAATAGATGACGCATAATTAATAAATAAATTATACAGTTATGGATAATAAAACGAAAATCTATGTCATATGACTAGTAGCAAATTGAAATATAATAATTATATAGAGAACCACATAAAAGCGTTTCATATCATAAGAACGATTTTCAAATGTATAAATTAAAAAATATGTAAAAATATATCTAGAATATAGTAACTTGATTCTATTTATTTTCGTAATAATACATTGAAATAAAAGGAAGGTGCAACTTTAAGAGGCCGGTACCCGGATTCGTAATTTTTTACGAACTTTTGAACACCATAGTGCTTTAGATATAATGATTACTTTAAAAAAAATTATCAAATATTAAAGATCAATCCTTTTTTAATGGAATGTTGGGAATAAAATATTAATTTTATTAAAAAATATTATTCAAATCTTAATTCTTGCGGAAGACGTTTACTGATTTTACGCTTTTGAGTGAAACTTTCGTCACACATATAAGTACTAAAAATTGTAGAAAGCGACTGAAAAAAAATACTAATAGTATGAACACACTCTCAAAATTGGAATGTTGGAATTAGTTTTTCTATGTTTTATACAAAATTAGTAAATAAAAAAATAAAAACCGCACGTACGATTTATGAAAATTTAAGCATTAGATTAACCCCAATTTCTTTAATTTATCGCAATTTCACTAATAAAAAAAATATATAGCGCGAAAGTTTAGGATTCATTTAGTTATAATTGTAAAAAAAAAATAATCCAGAAACTATTTATATGACCAAAAAAAATTGTCAAAGTATCCTAAAATTTACAAATAAAATGGCACAGCAGACAGTACGAATGCCATACCGAGCTTAGCGCTCTTCGAGGGAGGACGTGTTGTTGCCCGACGCAGCTCACGCACACATGCAAAGCTGTGTAATGACTTGTCGTAAAAGTTACGTAAAAGTTATAGCGCAGCCGACTCAGTTTGATGACTTGTGCATAGGTTTTATTTCATTAGTGGTCCGATCTGATCAATGCTGAGTTAATGCTATGTTTTGGTATAAGTATGTGTTGATATAATATGTATATATTGAATTGAAATATTTTTTGTATGACATAATATTAAAATCTCATACTCGAAGTTCTTTTGGGACGAAAGAGGGGTTAATAGGGATGAGAATGAGGTGAATAGGAACGACTTATGGGTGAATAGGAACAGTTTTGTAGGGTTGTCACAAAACAGGAAACTGTTACTATAACTTAAAAAAGTCGACGCCATTTTGAAATTCTTTGTTAATTGACCGATTTTATTCAAAATCGATATTTAGAGCTCCCTGGGATCACAAAACAGGAAACTGTTACTAAAACTTAAAAAGTCGACGCCATTTTGAAATTCTTTGTTAATTGACCGATTTCATTCAAAATCGATATTTAGAGCTCCCTGGGATCACAAACCAGGAAACTGTTACCAAAATTTTAAAAAGTCGGCGTCATTTTGAAATTCTTTGTGATTGTACCGATTTCGTTCAAAATCAATATCTGAGGATCCCTCGGATCACAGAATAGGAAACCGTTACCAAAATTTTAAAAAGTCGACGCCATTTTGAAATTCTTTGTGATTGTACAATCACAAAGAATTTCAAAATGGCGTCGACTTTTTAAAATTTTGGTAACGGTTTCCTATTTGAACGAAATCGGTCAACTAATAAAGAATTTCAAAATGGCGCTGAATTTTTTAAATTTTGGTACCAGTTTACTGTTTTGTGATCCCAGGGAGCCTCAGATATTGATTTTGAACGAAATCGGTACAATCACAAATATTTCAAAATGGCGCCGACTTTTTTAAATTTTGGTAAGTTTCCTCTTTTGTGATCCCAGGGAGCTCTAAATATCGATTTTGAATGAAATCGGTTAATTAACAAAGAATTTCAAAATGGCGTCGACTTTTTTAAGTTTTGGTAACAGTTTCCTGTTTTGTGATCCCAGGGAGCTCTAAATATCGATTTTGAATGAAATCGGTCAATTAACAAAGAATTTCAAAATGGCGTCAACTTTTTTAAGTTTTGGTAACAATTTCCTGTTTTGTGATCCCAGGGAGCTCTAAATATCGATTTTGAATGAAATCGGTCAATTAACAAAGAATTTCAAAATGGCGTCGACTTTTTTAAGTTTTGGTAACAGTTTCCTGTTTTGTAATCCTAGAAATCCTCAGATATTAATTTTGAATGAAATCGCTACAAATAACAAAGAAAGTTAAAGTGGCGCAAACGTTTTTTTAATTTTGGTAACAGTTTTCTGCTTTGTGATCCCAGGGAGCCCTAAATATCGATATTGAACGAAATCGGTCAATTGACAATCGAATTTCAAAATGGCGCTGGTTTTTTATTACTTACTTGAATTTTTTATAAATGATCTGCACTTTATTTAAATTTATTATCAACTGTAAATATTTATTAATATAGTAATATTGAATGAGTAAGTATGTACCTAAATGTAAAAATACCTTAATATTTCAATAAATATTTCTTTTACATCTTGTATTTTCTCGCTATTGAAGTGAAAAGTTGTATGTATCACGCGATAGCAAAGTCAATCACAACAAAAACAAAATTTGCCATTTTGTTGAACAAATAACTACTGTTTATTAAATTGTATCCTCCTGTGCCAACCCTACCAGAATAGGTATAAATTTTGCTCGCTTCTTAGAAGCTTTGACTCTGTTCCGTTTCTCCTCTGTGACACAATAACGTCAGAATAAAATGGACCTAAAATTCAGTACCACTGATTTTAATTGTTTAGAGCGTTGGCTGTTGATGAACTTGAGCTTTAAAACAAGGCTATTAAGGTTATTAAGGCTAAGCACTTTGCAATCGTCCGTTGTGAAGTCGACATCTCCTGAAGATGCTCCGGTGTCGGAGCGAAACGATCGTCGAGTTTGTTTTGTGGTGAATTTGTTTGGTGTTGTGCCTACAAGATTGTGTGGTGTTGTGCCTACAAGATTGTGTGGTGTTGTGCCTACAAATTTGTCACTGTTAGCGGATTATAGCAAAATAATTTTATATTCATTGTATATCATGGAATTCCGCAAAGTAACGCCTGCTTCCATTCAACATTCAAGGCTATTAAGGTTCATTTTACTTTAACGATAAAGTTTGTGTCAGTCCGATTCTATCAGAGATGCAAAATCTCACCATAAGTACCATACTGAACACATTTCTCTTTCAAAAACTTTATATCTATAGCTATAGGTAGATTACTTTATCAAAGTTTCTTGAAAGTAGGTATAAAGGTTGGAAAAGGGAGCGGGGAACGGGAACCGGGAATCCACGATTCCTTCAGGATTTGTGAAAAATCGAAATTCACGCGGGCGAAGCCGCGGGCAAAAGCTAGTATATTATATAATATTGAATATTTTTTTTAAATCTTGAATGTCTATTTTGATCGGACTAAATAGAGGGAGATAAGTTATCTCACAACTAAATTTAATTAAGTTAAAACAGTTAGGGACTGTTTCACCACCTTCGGATAAGTGTCAGATAGCTTATTCACAAGTTTTGTCTTTGTCACTTGACATAAAGTAAGAAAGTGACAAAACTTACGTTTAGTCTATTCGACACTTATCAGAAGGTGGTGAAACAGGCCCTTACATACCTAAATTATGTCTATATAGTAATATATATCGTAGTAATGTCTTTAATAATAAACACATAAAATAGAGTTCTATGAAAAATAAATTATTTTCCTGGATAAAAAATAGCCTTTCTCCACCTTCGGGATGTAAGCCATATGTGTACTAAATTGCATTAAAATTGGCTAACCGAACGAAATCCTGGGCGAGTCAACTAGTACAAGAAAAAAGAATATAATAAAAACATCACGGTTTGAACACGAACAAATATTAGTTTAGCACCTACTCATCAAGTCTTTGGTAATAAAATATTATAGGTACTCGGGCCATTCTTGACAATAAATAAAAATTCGGTTACAAGAAGCAAATACGAATACAACAAGTGTTCCTGCAAGAATTGAGCACGTGCAAATTTTATTTATGACCTAAGATTAGCAACTGCATAGTAGATAATTGCACACCTGAGAGAACTTCTTTATCAAAACAACCTGTATACCTGAAATAACCAGATTAATCTATTGACCAATATAATAAGCATTGATCGTATAATCTTTTGTTTTGTTGCGGCGTGATTGAAGGAGAAACCAGCAAACCAATAAACTAATAAACAAACACACTTTCGGATTATAATATGGGTAGTAATATAGCTGTATTTAATTCTTACAGGTGTTATGTGTAAGTATAAACGATTACACAACATCTTGATAATAATTATATACTTACCTAAATCGAACATTAAAAAAAAGGAAATATAAAATATACTAAGATCTAAAATTTTATTTTATTAGCGCGTTGAATTTGGAACGCAAAGTATCAATATAGGTTAGTCCGACCGCTTTTAAGTATACCGTGTCTTTGTGTGAGTGCAGCTTACGGTGCCATTGTGAGGTACACGCACACATTTAAAACTCGGGCCGAAACTGACTAGCGCGGGACGGCATACGGCCTCTTAAAACAGTTAAAGTTGAATAAATCTCACTAGATATTTTTATTTTACACATAAGATATAAGTATCAGTTAAAAAATTGTAAAAATAATAATATTGGAAAACAAAATAAATTATTTTACGTATTCGAAAGGAAAATGAGAATACGGATTAAAAGAGCCTTGCACACATTGGCCAACGCACTCGGCGAATTTACATGGCGTAAATTTCACGCGTGCAGTCAGCGCTGGCCGACTTAGTGGGCTTTCATATACAAAGGATCTTACAGCAATTCACAAACAGCGTTCACACATTGGGCCAGTATTCGCCGAACGCATTGGGCCATTAGGTACTGGGCTCCAGTAAGGATAAGAAAATACCTACATATGTCCAGCAGTGAATATTGCACTGGTGTTAACGTTGCATATATTTCATAATATTTTTCGACAATGAGGATCATTCACGTGACAGGAACTAAGGCAAGTTAAGGTGACAACAATTGATTTAATTTTTTAATGACTCACATCGGTCCAGTATTAAAAAAGTTATTCAGCAAAATAGTCTTATAATCTTACGAATCCGGTGCCGCGGCAACGCATGACGTCACAGGCCCTGTTCAGTCGTGTACTACTATACACGTCGTGTACATTATAAATAGTTATTTATGCTACAAGTGCGGTAAGTTGAAAATTACACTCGACGCCCAAACTTTAATAGCCGGGCCGCAGGCGAGGATTTTAAATCGGGCCGAGATTTTAACCTTCAATGCGCATCATACGTTTATAAATATCTTTTGGTAGGTAAGTGAACAGTTACAGGTAAGTAACAAATATTATAAACCAGTAGGTATAAACAATATTTATGGTATATATAGATTTTTCTTTTATTCAATAAATGGACGTTTTAATTTAATATTCAAATAATTATATATAAAAAGATTACATATACATAAATATATATTAAAATGAAAAAATATTAAAATAAATACTATTCACAATTTTGCCAGTGCTGATTTTGATCCATTTCACGAGAAAATGTATTGAAAAGGTATTCATTATTACCTACTGTGATTCTTGAGGAAGGTATGGATATATAAAATAATAATATATTATGTAATAAGACACAGCCATTTGTTTCCAAGTTAATACGATAATATCACAGTCCGGACAACTAATGTGTGCTAAAAACTAATGTATGAGAAAATTGTAAAAATGATTTTAAAACGCTAAATAATTATTTGTCTAACGTTTAGTTTATTTATACGTAAGTATAACTCACAGTAAATGCTTTTACGTTGCATAAAAGTAAAACAATAATAATTATAACCCTAGTAAAATATTAAAATAGGTTCAGTAGCGAAGGATTGCTAGTTTATAATTATTTTTGTACACGACTGAGCTGGCATGACGCCACACCCCCGACACTTCACACAAGCGAACCTACTGCTACTAAGGACGACGTTAGACGTAATTCGAGCGGGACAAGAATAACGCTACTATACTATAATACTGCTAGGCGTACTTCTACGATGCGGGAGACGCGTGTGACGAATGGCGGGGTGGGAGGGCGGTCAGGGGGGTTTTTCCTTACGCGTAATAGAACTATTCCGTGACGTCACGCGCTGGCGCCGCTCGTTCCACGAAATGCTCGACGACTATTTTGCTCACAATGATAGTCATATGAAAATAGTTATTTTCACCTCACTAGCTGAAAAAGCGCGCCTTTGTAAACCACTGAGCAAAAGTCAATTTTGCTCACTCATTGAAAGAAAATGTTTTGAATTTGGAACGCAACTTTACGAATTGGTATTTCTGCTTTCACTTTTTATTTATACAGTATTTTTTAATACATCACATCAAATTTTGCTTAACAAATAAAACGTTACAGAATAAAGTGTCTCTGAACGTTTTTTAAGGCAATGAAATTACAAATACCAATTCGCTGCATTCTAAATTCCAAACAATTTTATTCACTGATGAGCAAAATTGACTTGCGCACTCGCTCACAACTCCGAGCTAGCGAGCTTCTAAGCACCGCTGCAATTTAACCTGAAATCGTGAATGATTCTCACTGTCGTGTATTCGATATAATAACTGGTTCAGCCGAGTTGCCGATGGTCGCCGGTAGTTGCCGGTAGTTGCCGCTAGTCGCCGGTGGTTGTCCGCGGTCACACCCGCTGGATCTCGAACAGTTTCACATCCGTGTCGTACCAAATAGGCGGGTCCACGTTACTGGAATGAAAATCATTAATTATTTAATATTTTTTATTGAACACTAAAAATTTCTTATTGAATTTTCGTATAAATAAATAATTTGAGGTTACATTTTAGGGCTCTTTTGACGACCTCCAGGCGCAGTAGTGAGCGCTGTGATCTTACATCAATCGGGGCTTTTTATTAAGCTTGGAATGGAAATCTCGCACTGGAACGCGCCGTGGTTTGTGTATAACCCCCGTCACGTAAGTCGAGCGGTGACCTTCAAGTGCACGCAGCGTCATTCGAGTGAGCGAGACAGTACGATTGGCGAGCCAATCAGCGCTTACGAGGGATCCGCGAGAGCTAATCAGTGCTTACGAACGATCCCCACGCCCTCCCCGCGACCCCCTCACATCCCGAGATACCTCATTTTCGACTTCTGCGCATTGAAGGTCACCGGTCGACTTATTTTCCGTGACTTATACCACAGTACACAGATACAACCAGTAGTGAAACTACCTACAAACGTTCGAAACGGCTCACTCACACAAACATGCGCATCGACGAGACCCATAAGGGGTTCTCCCGTGAATGTCAGTAGCGACTGCCGCTAAATGGTCTCGTCGATGCGCATGTGTGTGTGAGTGAGCCGTTTCGAACGTTTGTAGGTAGTTTATGATGAAAAGTCAAAATTATTTTGCTATGATCCGCAAAACAGTCAAAGTATGGTACAACAAGCAGCATGTGCTATGCCCTGTCAGCCTTCCTGCTGTTAAATAAGCAGGAAAAATAAGCAACCAAGCGGACCCCAAGCACCACCACCATGTAACACCACACAAATCCACCACCGAAATAAACTCGACGATCGTTTCGCTCCGACACCGGAGCATCCTCAGGAGATGTAGACTCTACAAAGCACAACTGCAAAGTCACTTTGCAGTCACTTTCATCATATATTATGGATTTCCGCAAAGTAACGCCTGCTTCTATTCAATATGTAGGTAGTTTCACTACTGGTTGTATCTGTGTACTGTGCTTGTACTAACCGTATGTAGATGACTCCCCACATGTAGGTGCGGAACCAGGCGGCCGTGCCCGCGTTGGCCTGGTACTTGCGGATGAGGATCGGGTGCGGCACGGGCAGCAGCCCCACCAGCGTGCCGTGCTGCAGGAACCGCAGGATCTCCGACTCGTCCGTCAGGCCCCTGCGCCCGCACACCCAGTTAGCACATTGCGACAATGCTGGTCTGATCTAAAATAGACCTAAAGTGGCTCGTTTTAAGGTTCGAGTTCGTCCACGCATCTACAGCCATGTAGCGCCCCAAGTGAAAAACTTGAGAAATAAAAATCGGAAGTAACATTGTTACATTTTAAGAGTGTAGTTAGCGAGAGGTGCCAAGTTGCGCTCGTGAAAAGAGAATTTACCTATGCGATTTCAGATTTGGAGTTATGGAGTAACATCGCTAAAGATATTAAAAAATATGCGTCAAATTGAGAACCTCCTTCCTTTTTGAAGTCGGTCAAAAAAGGAATACAATCGTACTCACTTATCGATGCAGATCTTCTCGACCTGCGGCACCAGCACCTGCAGCAGCCGCATGATGGTCTGCAGCGGCAGGCGGCCGCGCCACGACGACACCCACTCGCCGCTCGGCCGCCACTCCTCCGCGCTGTCGCCCGTTGTGTCCGCGTCCGACGTCACGCGCAGGCTCTCTTTCTGTGAATCACAGACCACGAACAATCAACCATAGACCACAAACAATCAAGCAAATCATAGACCACGAACAATCGAGCATATCATAGATCACGAACAATCGAGCATATCATAGATCACGAACAATCAACCATATCATAGACCACGAACAATCAACCATAGACCACAAACAATCAAGCAAATCATAGACCACGAACAATCGAGCATATCATAGATCACGAACAATCAACCATATCATAGACCACGAACAATCAATCCAATTATAGACCAAGAACAATCAAGCAAATCGTAGACCACGAACAATCAAGCAAATCGTAGACCACGAACAATCAAGCAAATCGTAGACCACGAACAATCAAGCAAATCGTAGACCACGAACAATCAAGCAAATCGTAGACCACGAACAATCAAGCAAATCGTAGACCACGAACAATCAAGCAAATCGTAGACCACGAACAATCAAGCATATCATAGACCATGAACAACTAGATAGACAGCTGATTTCCATAGATAACAATATGACTATAATAGAGTTAGTGGAGTGAACAAAAAATATACGTTTCAAATCACCATGAGACAAAAATAATGTAATAGCAATGTCCTTGAGCACAAAACATTACATTAGCTGTAAGGGCGCTGAAGCAAATCGTATTATTTTCTCCCGCTAACTCGGAAATTGCTTAATTATTTAAAAAAAAACATGAACAGGCTCTTGTCCCTATACAACTAACATTACTTAACTTACCATTGAAATATACACACAAAATTTCATCCAAATAGGTCCTGCTTAGGAAGTTCAGGAGAATTATACAGTGTGTATGTGTGTACGTGCGTGCGTGCGTGCGTGTGTATGTATGTATGTGTGTGTGTGTGTACTCACGTGTGCGATGCTGTGCGTGGCCTCGTCGTCGTCGTGGTCGCGGCGGCGGTCGGGGCTGCGGTCCTCGCCGTCGCCGCCGGAGCGTTTGGGCAGCAGCTGCTCGCGCGCGGGCGGGTGCGCTGACTCCCGCTCCGTCATTGTGGCGATCGCTGGGGAGTGTAACATTACAACTAAAAAACATTCTAAAGCTCAATAACCACATAATATAATAAATATCCAGTTGTGAATTGTATATCATAATTAACTTTTTCAATACCTCTCCTAACTTAGCTCATAATAAACACTGTTAGTAGACCATTACCGCACAAGTGCGATAATAATCATTTATGATGTCCGTGCGGAAAGTTGAGAATTACAGTCGAGACGCAATTTTTAATACAAGACTCACAGGCGATGATTTAAAATAGTGCCGAGAGTTTATTTTTAATGTGCACGTGTATGTACACGTTTTTTTTTTAATTTTGTAAGAAAAAATTGTTAAATAAACAAAATATTCTCATCTCCTGTATCACCAATGGAATACCATGGAAAGCAAGTAAGCACGGCTTAAGAATTTGCTAGGTCTTTAACAGTACCATGTTACTAGTGAAATTACCATATTATTGTGGAAAACTCACAGATTATTAGAGTCGTCATAGAATTAGCAACCTTTATAAAAGCCAACGAGTGCGACTTCGTACCTCCCGCTAACTTCACTCACAAGTTCTTTATGTTGGCAACACTGTTACACTATGTGAGTGAGGTTAGCTAAGGCCAAAAAACTATCATTATCGCACGTGTGCCGTAATGTAATCTTTATCAAATGCCAACAAATAATTGTATGTGCCCAATAAGAGGCAGTAATATATATTATTTATTTGCATATGTAATTATAATTACCTGGAGTGTCGGGCAGTGTGGCGTTGAGAGTGCCCGGCTCGGCGGGCTGCGCGGGCCGCGAGCCCTCCATGGCGGCTTCGGCCACCGACTCCGCGCTGCGCGACCTGCCGATGTAACAACAACCGCTGCATTACATACCGCACATACTCGTAAAGTATCAAGTTTTTATATATGTATGTATACTAGTTGTTTATGATATAAGTGAGGAAAGTGAAAAAAAAAACAGTAATAAAAAATATATAAGTTTTTTAAATATACATAATTGTTAAAAGTTCACAATGTAATGCAATCAGCTGACGCTTAAATATCTAAAGTTCTAAAGTTGTCGCCGGGCGCGGTGATTGACATTGAGGGACATTGATCCCGAGTTCTGCACACTTTACATTGCCGGTTTGAAAAATACTAAATACTAAACTACTAATACTACAAGTATAAGGCAATTGGTTATTAACTTATTATTAATGGATTGTGTTTAGGTAGTATTAGAGGAGGCGTGTGCCCAGCAGTGGTACGTTGAGAGTCCTGCAGTGTATCGTATAAACATCGGCACGTAAATCGAACGCTGAAGGAAAGTGGAGGGGGTTAGCTAAGGACGCCCCGCGCACGTCCAGTGTACAGTCGCGTTCCTAATTTTATCGCGTTTATAAGAACGCGACTGTATACTGGACGTGCGCGGGGTGTTCTTAGTCAACCCCCTCCACTTTCCTTCAGCGTTCGATGTACATGCCGATGTTTATACTCCTACGTATAGCTCACCTCGGTAGCGCCTTGGCGGCGTTGTGCAGGCCCTTGCCCTTGGCGGCGGCGAGCGAGCGCGCGATGGCGGCGTGCTCGTGCGGCAGGTTGGCCAGGTTGTGGAATACGGCGCGCTTGCGGATGATCGTGTACACCAGGTTCGAGTTGCCTGCGCGGACACGACGATGTGAGGGAGTATTGAAACGTACGCAGTCTGAACGCGTTCTAATCATATGAACTATTAATAGTACATTATGATACAAGGGTGGAAAGTAGGTTATTGCAAACGAGCTGTCAAGCCCGAGCCGAAGGCGAGGGTTTTTAATGTCACGACTTTGCACAAATCTATACACCCGATCCATATCTCACCCGTGTATCACACGACGTTTTTCACACACAGAATTGCTTGTGACAGTGGATTGGCTTTGGCTGTGTTCATGTTTGGGTCACAGAATTGGCTGTGACAGTGGATTGCCTGTGGCTGTGACAGTGGATTGGCTGTAGCTGTGTCCGTGTTTGGGTCACAGAATTGACTGTGACAGTGGATTGGCTGTAGCTGTGTCCGTGTTTGGGTCACAGAATTGACTGTGACAGTGGATTGGCTGTAGCTGTGTCCGTGTTTGGGTCACAAAATTGACTGTGACAGTGGATTGGCTGTAGCTGTGTCCGTGTTTGGGTCCCAAAATTGACTGTGACAGTGAATTGCCTGTGGCTATGTCCGTGTTTGGATCACAGAATTGACTGTGACAGTGGATTGGCTGTAGCTGTGTCCGTGTTTGGGTCCCAAAATTGACTGTGACAGTGAATTGCCTGTGGCGATGTCCATGTTTGGGTCAAGAATTGACTATGACAGTGAATTGCCTGTGGCGATGTCCGCGTTTGGGTCACAGAATTGACTGTGACTGTGAATTGCCTGTGGCTATGTCCGTGTCTGGGTCACAGAATTGACTGTGACTGTGAATTGCCTGTGGCTATGTCCGTGTTTGGGTCACAGAATTGACTGTGACAGTGGATTGCCTGTGGCTGTGTCCGTGTCTGGGTCACAGAATTGGCTGAAACATTCTTAATTGAGTGACAAAAAAATCGTTACCATCGAACTGATACTGTATCATGTTGTTGAACATCTCCAGCAGGAAGAACACGAGGTGGTGGTGGTGCGGCCTCGAGAACAGGAACCACGGCGTGCTGAACGCCTCCAGCAGGTGCAGCAGCTTGGTGGACGAGACCATCGACAGCGTCTTCAGGTACGGAGACACTGGACACCAGATCAAATAAGTGTGTTATTCAGTATTTCACTGAAAGACTGATGACATGTTTTTTTTTATAGTTTTTATCATAAGAAAAGCATAACAGACAATAGAAAATTATATTAATGAAAAATATAAGTCGAATACTCGGTCCAGCTACGCGCTATATAGACAGTTGACCATATACAACGTTAGTTTTACTTTACGCAAAACCTGAAAGTAGTTTGTTCAGAATCAGTAACAAAATCGAATCCAACCATTTTTATATCTATATTAATAATTTCGTGCAGGGGTACGGTAGACTCGATCGAAACCTTATAAGAATAACAGGGCATGAAAAAATATTGATTTCGAGTCGACAACATATATCCGCAAAATTCGTATTATGGAGAATTTCGTTAAATTCTAACGGCACTGACAAACAACAAATCACGTTTGTCATCCAAACAAACCGCAGTCGCCATGGATACGACTCGCCAATTTGACACATCTTTTTTTATTTTTATTTGATTTAACCTTAGATTAGGTATATAGAAGAGGATATGAAACATCAAATTTAAATTGAAGCTTCCGGAACCTTAAAAATGGCGTATGGGCGGAGCCTAAATGACTTTTAGGGCTGGTGCTATCGATACTTAAATACTCGATATAAAATTATCAGTCACATTATTTACATATTTTATTTTGAAAATCAGTATGACAATAATCTATACTAATCTATTAAAGCGGAAGAGTTTGTTTGTTTGAACGCGCTAATTATAATGGAATTGATGGATATAATGGATGCTATGGAAATACCTGTCGGATTTGAAAAATCCTTTTTGCGTTTGATAGCCCAATTTCTGAGGAAGGTTAAGGGCTATTTAACATTGTTTGGAAGCCCTAATTAATATACTATCATATGTGAATATATTGCAGTTCCAATATTACATACATAACCTCTTTTTTTTTAAGTCGGCAAAAAATTAGATTGGCAATATCACTAAGAAGAAACTTACTGTTTCAATTTCATCTCTCTCTACCACTCTGAGAGACAAACAGTAGGTGACAGGTGCGGTAAGTTTTATTTTTATCGACATTCAGTTTAATTGTAAACAATACAATCCCAACACTATACACACAATCAAACTTATTCTCGTGAAATAATCGAAGTTTTTGACAATACCGCATAAATTTACGCGTTTTGAATTAAATAAAGAAGAAGCTGAGCTTTACTTAATCGAAAAAACTCAAAATACTCGCTACAAAAAGAGAAAATAGAAGAATTTATTAGTTACCTATGAAAAGAAATTCCTGGGCGTTTTACATTGCTTTTACGATCACAACTCACAATTGAACACTTCACCATTGTTTATTGCTTAAAACAACTGCTGAAACGCATGAAAACAGTGCAAAATAAGTAAAAACTTAGAACTGACACACCGGAACAACAACAAACGCCATTTTTAAGGGACAAAAAAGTGGCTTCAGTAGGTAAATTTTATGACGTCATTCGACATTTGCGTGACGCGTTTACGCAATAACATAATCGACCTGTCTCTTTCTAATAATGTAGCTTTCCATAAATAAGAAAAGCTTAGAAATAGTTTAATTTGTTTTATTCGAAAAATACATCATATAACTATAATTGAGTAAAATGCAACATATCCTCTCCTATATACCTAATCTAAGGATTTAACCATGGAGATTTAACAGGTTTTACGACTCTGAGTTCTAGCCCTTTTGAGACAATTACTCATAATACACATCTAGGTACAAGATGTAGGTAGATATTTCTGTAGTCATCGGTTCTCATTGTTAAAGGAAAGCAAGGCATAGATTCATATAGCTTCGTTCATTGTCAAAACAAACAAAATATAAGTTTTAAGGTTTATTCCGTGTAAACCTCTTTGTTTTAAAGCACTCAGCCTTTTTCTCTACTTTGGCAGATAGATAAGTACTTACTATTGCTAAGTGCTTCTACATATCCTGTAGAAGCAATATCCTGTAGAATTCCTAAATTCTATAACGCCTGCAGGACTACCACCACAAATTTTAAAATTAAAATTGGTTGTATAGTAATGCTTTTGAGAAATTTAAACCCGACTGTCGGGGTTGTGCAACGGAACCCGTCTTATTGTTAGAGCGTTAGCTTCACGTGTCATTGATGCCGAAATTATTTGTGGTAGCCATGTGGGAACTAGAGTATTTATTCCTTTTAAATTTAGTCAGCTTCAGTTTCCCATTCGCATAGCATTCGCTATGACAATAAATAAAAGCCAGGGACAAACTTTAGACAAAATCGGTCTATTTTTACCTAATCCTGTGTTCACCCATGGCCAGCTCTATGTTGCCTTCTCTCGAGTTCGAAGATTCGATGATGTCAAAATTCAAATTATTAATACCACTGAACAAGGCTTGAAAGTTGATAAATATTTAACGAAAAATGTTAAATAAAGAGAAATTTTATGATAATCAACCTGTGATTTATAATAGAGATAAGTATCCTTTATAAGTATCTTTGCCAAATTCTCGGGTGAGTACTCATTGTAAAATTACAATTTACATACTTCCTAATATTATTTTCTAAGATTATTTTTGTTAGTTAGTTAGTTAGTTTATTTTGAATGTTAATTTAAAATAAAAATTATTTGTGTAAAAACTTTTGCAGTTTTGATTTACCTACTATATTTATTAAACACAATGAACGAAGCTATACGAATCTATGCTTTGCTTTCCTTTAATATTCCTTGAGAACCGATGACAACAGAAATATATACCTACATTTTTTACCTAGATGTGTATTATGAGTCCCCCGAGCGAAGCCGGGTTTTCTTCTAGTAGTGTTATATTTTTGTCCAAAAATATTTTGAAATCTTACAAGCTTAGACACAATGATTTACCGCGCATCAGCTGACGGTCGGCATACAGCGGCGGTCATTCAACTCGCGTCGATCGCATGTCGCTGCGGGCGACGGCTTGCGGTGACCATTTTTTTCGAGGACAACGACGCAACATAACAAGCTTATAACTTCGTTACTTTTCATTATATTTTTTTGAAATTTTGTATAAATATTCTTAATGTAAAAATATTTGACACGTGTTTCGGTTTTTGCGCAAAGTAAAACTAACGTTGTATACCGTCGCTCGCGCCCTTGGGAATTGTGACCGGGATATTGATGAGCACTCACCATTGACTAGGATGGTGAGCAGGCAGTCGAACAGCGGCTGCAGGCGCTGGTGGCCCGTGGTGATGATCTTGTGGAACACCACCACCAGCAGGTCGGCGTGCGTGCCCGTGAACACCGGGATGTCCATGGGCACCGTGGCCGTGTAGGGCTTGTTCAGACGCACGCCGAAGTTGCGCTCCCCGGACAGCAGTAGCAGGATGAATACGCCGATGTGCATCAGCCCTACGCGAGCTGTTGATAGTTGTTAGGAAGTTGGTTAGTTCAGAACCATCCAGGCGAACCCATAAGTAAAAAAAAATCCAAAATCGGACCAGGCATTTTAGGAAATGAATCACATTCAAGAATCACGTTCATATATAGTATAACCCGCGGCACATACATCGAACGCTGAACGAAACGTGGAGGGGATAGCTGCGCATGGGAACTGTCGCGCACGCAATACAATAGCTTACCCCCCTCCACTTTCCTTCAGCGTTCGATGTTCGTGCCGATGTTTATACGTAGGTATAAAAGGATGACAAAATATGACGGTTCTACTCCATATTCCAAGATCCATAGTAATAATATAGAGGTGCCCTAATCAAGGGCGTCGCCAGCCGCTGGCCAAGGGGGGCAAGTTGATGATATTATACTTATTATAGCACACGAGATTATAGTATGCGAAAAGAGTAAATAGGCCAGTCATATTTTACACAAAAAATCGCTAAAATCGCAATCAAACGGCTAGTTCTGATTTTTTTGTATGTTGTTAGGACCACTATCAGTAGTCTAAATCCAATTTTGCAACTTCGAAAGACGTGTGCTGACTTTGCAGCACTCGAAAAACCACGTAATTTTTTTCACTTTTTTGTTTTTTTCTATATAAGTCCTAAAGTATGCGTTTTTAAAAAAAATATATTTTTGTATCCGAAACTGCAAAATTGAAGACTACTAATATTAACAAAAATCAGAATTTTCTTTTCAAACTATAGCATATTATATTTTCTGAAATCTCTAGGGGGGGGGCAGCTGCCCCCCCCCCCTGCCCCTACCTGGCGACGCCCTTGGCCCTAATGTCCTATAGAAAATAGTGGATCGGAAAATAGCTCAAGCTTATCAAAATTTTCATAAGTGTGTAAGAGACTATACTACATTTTTGACATAATAATAAAACAGTCATTGTCAGTTATTTCTTTTTATCATCTAGAATCTAGTAACTCACACTGATCGGCGCGCGAGTCGTTCAGGTGGTACAGTATAGGCACTAATACTTCTAGAACATCGCTGCTTTTCAACACGTAGTACATGAATTTCTGAAACAGAACAATTGATTAAGGCTCTCCAAGTTACGAATGGCCTTGTGCGTTTGGTTACCTCTTGTCCCCCCTACACCTCTACATATTTACGTTAATTTTTTACCGCCATCTAATGGCGGTGAACTGTACTACGACATACCAAGTCAACAACCACATTAGGATGAAAAGAGCCGCGAGATGGCATTGGTGCGCTTAGTTTTTTTTTTCATAGAGCAAAAGCGTGTTAGAAGCGGCAATAGAGAAAAATTTAATGTGTTATATTATTATCGTAAATAACTGTTTAAAATATTAATTTTCTAAAAAATGATATATTTCATATCATTTATTAAAAAATGATATGAAATATATCTATTATTATATGAATTAAATAATATATGAATTATATTATTTAATTCATACTACTATTATTATATGAATTATATAATTAGTGACTGGCCCCTTGGCGCGGTTGGCAGTGACCCTGCCTGCCTCTCCGGGGTCGCGGGTTCGATTCCCGCCCCGAGTCTGGGTGTGTTTATGTAAGTATATAAGTATGTATTTATACATTTATTCAATATTTATATATATATATACATGTAATATATGTAAATATGTATATCAGTCGGTTCTTACCTATAACACAGGCATTAAGTTGCCTACTTTAGGAACAGCCGACCGTGTGTGTATGTGTAAGTATTTATTTTATTTATTTATTAAAAAATGATACGAAATGTGCACATTTCATAGACTGTAGAGTTGATTGAAAGTTATTCTTTTCTGGAAAGTATTACAACTGTCCAGAAAAGTAAGTATGAAATTTCATTTCTGGTCTTAAGTTTGTATTTGGAATAATGTTTGTTCCTCACAACGATCCAGAAAAGTAAGTATGAAATTTCATTTCTGGTCTTAAGTTTGAATTTGGAATAATCTTTCTTCCTGAATATCTTGTATTAATTTTTTTTTCTTTGACTTAAATAGTTTGAATTCGGAACTATACCGAATTGAGCTTTAAGAGCTCACAACACAGCGTAGTTATTCGTATGGGATGTTTTAAGCAAAAAATAAAAGTCAGAATTTCAAAAAATTATGTTAGGTAGTTAAATCGTCAAGCTAAATGAATAAAAAATTATTTTAAACTTTTTAGTTCGAATCCCTTGAAGTCGGTTTTTCTTTGAAAAAAAAAATATTTTATGCTTTTTAGTGATTTGTTTTCTATATATTTTTAGGTAATAATTATAATAATATAAATGAGAACTATGTAAAATAGATTATTACTCATATATTATGAATTATCCTGTGACATATATACATTTTATGTATTACTACTATAGGTGAATGGTTTTATAATGTTCTAACCCAACCTAACCTAATTTCCGATCTGTACAAGATTAGTTTGTATGCGTACTACTTCTTGTATAATTTGGAAGACCTTGATTAAAAAGTAATTTACAATCTATATGCGACTAGTTTCACACTCCTGCGGTTTGGCCTTGTACAGAATGGAAATACGCGTAACCGTGCACAAACTCCAAGGAACCACTCTAAATATAGCTGTTATTGACCTCGGCCCAAAAGTTTTTGCAAAAAGTCAATGTTACGTAGGCGTAGCAGAATGAAGTCTTTGGACAGAATAGCTATATCAAACTTCAGCAACAGGTCTGGCAATCTCAGAGAACATATTAGTGACATATGTGTACATTTACGCTTATAACTTCGTTATACACTAAAATCTTCTGAAAGTATGTAGATTACAATAGTGAAAAAAATCATCAAAATCGGTTTATTAGTTGCGGAGATAATCACGAACATACTTACATATATACATACTTACTTACATACATACATACGGGTCGAATACAGTACCTCCTTTTTTTGAAGTCGGTTAAAATTAGATGTTTATTATTAGGGGTTAAAGTATGAAATTGCCGATTTGTACTGAAAAATAAAAATTCGTTTTATTAATTTAACATATTTATTTAATCAAAATAATTACCATTATTAAACTCGTATTCAAAAATCACACGAATTTTCGAAGTATCCATCTTTATTGTCTAAGCTGAATAAAAAAAAAAACAACTGAAAGTTGATAATCGAATGTTGCGCATTTTTAAAAGAAGAACTACATAGGTACCGTATGAAAAAAGTGTCACTCAAAAATCTCAAACCATGAAGGTTCTATGTCAATTAGAAGTATAGTGATCATGTCATTGAAATATTTACAAGCGCTATTTGTGGTGTCCCTGTGTAAGCCTTCAGTTTGTCTATTGATATCCTCGTTCAAACTGAAAAAAAAATACGATACTCAAAAAAAATACTTTTGTGATAAGGGGCCATCCATAAATTATTACGTCACACCAATTTCATGATTTTTCACCCCGTCACCTCCGTCCTCGTCACAGCTGGTCACATTTAAGACCCCCCCCCTCCTAGGGTGACGTCACATATTTGGCAAATTTACGTCCAGACATTGAATTAAAACAGCAGTTTCAAATATTTTTAAATTTATCTTTAAAAGTACGTATTTCGTGTTCTATTAGTACTTTAAAATTAAAGAATGTGAATTGAATGTGAGGTCACAAAATTTAGGGCCCTTCCCACCCCTTTGCCACACAATGTCACAATTCGTCGACCCTCCCTCCCACCCCTTAACGTGTGACGTAATTTATGGATGATCCCTAACAGTAAACTCTAGTTATGAATTTTAAAAGAAAATGGTCCATTGACAAAAAACAGAATGGCTGCCATTTTTTCTAACTCGAATAACAGTTTCCTAAATGGTTATAATATAGATCAAAACTATGTCATGTATTTACTGGCTTCCTTAAAATTTTGCCTAAATAGGTTGGGCTTTATATTTCGAGACATCCTGTCCTCAAGTTCAAAGTCCTAACTGTTGCTAAAATCGGTAGGTACCTAAAGAAGTTTTACTTTAAAAAAATCACTTGAGGTCTTTGGCCCTTTTTATGCATTTGCCGCCTCTGCCACTTTCGTAAGCATGCCGCTAGGAAATTGCGTGAATACCTATTCATTGTATCGTAAATAGGAAAATAGATGTAGTGAGTCTAAAGTAATATAATACATTTTAACTACTTATAATATTATTATAGGTACATGTTATTAGGTAGGTACCTATCATAATATTTTTGATTAGGGGCCGTTCAAATATTACGTAAGCAGATTTATTACAATTAGTTACCACCAGAATCCAGATGATGCAGTCTAAATGCACATTATAATACTTTATACACATAGGTACATAGGACATAGAATTTAAAACTTATTCAGGGATAGGTAGGTAGGTATTTTCACGTATTATTTTTAGCTTTTATTTTATTATTATTCATCAAAGTAGGTAGGTACTTACGTAATGGTGGTGTTCCCAGATTCCGATTGTCCGATCTCTGATTCTGGAAATACGGTATTTTGGTCTATTGGTTGTAAAACTTGTCTCTTATTTGCTTTTCTAAAATAAGAAAAATCATCATCATCACCATGAGCTAGGAGTTTCCATGTTCAACTGCAGATGACGAGGTCGTGGATTCGATTCCAGAGGTCGGGACAAAAATAGATAGTGTGCCATAAAATATTTTATGTAGGTAATATTATATAGGTAAGGTAGGTAATTAGGTAGGTACTTACGCGATTTTCGTGTTTTCAATCTTTTGTAGTTAAGATCGTTTTAGTCGAGATATTTTCGGCATCCTGGTTGACTACGATACCTACGTACCTATTATACAGCTAACACAATTAAAAAAACAACGAAATACCACTAAAAAATGTATATACTTAGACAAAATACAGCTAACACAATACTTATTTACAAATATCCTTATAAAGTAGATAGGTACTAATTATTTGCTAACTAAAAAAATATTTTACACAAAAAAAATATTTTCCCTGAAACAAGAGCGTTGAATTGAACGAGAGCGTTTGGCGGGAAAAATTGCGCACATCTACCTCCTACGAAAGGCGCCAGCCGTATGGCATCCTGTCGGCGACGTCGCCTGCTGGAATTATTTGACCGAAATAATCAAAATATGTAAATTTTTCATAAAAAACAGTCGAAAATAAATAAAATATCTCTAGAGATTGTATCATATATATATTCTCTATAATTGAATGTAAGATTTACTTTCATGGTTGCACAGGTAAAGAAGTTGATACACGATTTAGATACGAAGCTACTTTTGTTTATTATTCTTGAATTTATCGTAAAAAAAACAATTAAAAAAAAAAGATTACAGAACTAAAGAGCATGAATCAAAGTATGGCATATATTTTTTTGAAAATTTTGTGATGTCATTTGAAGGACTAGATAGGTGTTAAATAACAGTATTTTCTAAGGAATAATGCAGGCAGCGCCTTAAAACCTCGCTCTATTAAGGTTCCATACCTGCTGGTCATTATTTGTGAATTTGAAATAATTGTTAGTTAATTCACAAGTTATAAAGACAGATGGACAGAAAGACAAGGACGGGAAATTGCAAAATCAACCAACTAGAACCGAAGACCACGCATCGCTTGGTCAGTTAGTTAATCATTTTTTATTAAAAAAAAAAAAAATTGTTGTGAGTACCTTGTTATAATCACAACACTTCCAGAACAAAACCAACAGCTTCTGATGCAGGGCCACCTTGCTCGAGATGGGCAAGTAGGTCTGCTGCTAAGGACTGTTCAGAAGTCTCGTGACGCGGCGTCACGAGACCTGAACAATCCCTTGCAGCAGACCTACAGCGCGAACTGGAAGTCCTCGGCGCGGTGTATTGTAGGCAGAGGCGGCGGAAGGCGTGGGCGATGTGGGCCCAGGCCCACGGCCTCGCGCTCCGGAGGGCCTCGCGACCCGGAGGTTACTTACATATTATAGTAGGTGCCTACTATGATTTTGTATAAAAAAAAAATTCAGAGGGCCTCGCAAAATATATCTTGCCCACATAAAATTTAGGTCTTGCCCCGCCACTGATTGTAAGTGGGCAAGTAGGCAGCAGACCTATGTCTGCTGCAAAGAATTGTTCAGGAGTGTCGTGACGCCGCGCAGCGCGAACTGGAAGTCTTCATCGCGGTGTATTCGTGACAAGTAACATCAAAAAGTCACGAATATAGTTACCTTGTTATAATCGCAACACTTCCAGAATAAAACCAACAGCTCCTGATGCAGGGCCACCTTCTTGCTCGAGTTGGGCAAGTAGGTCTGCTGCAAGGGATTGTTTAGGAGTGTCGTGACGCCGCGCAGCGCGAACTGGAAGTCTTCATCGCGGTGTATTCACGACAAGTAACATCAAAAAGTCACGAATAGTTACCTTGTTATAATCACAACATTTCCAGAACAACACCAACAGCTCCTGATGCAGGGCCACCTTCTTGCTCGAGTTGGGCAAGTAGGTCTGCTGCAAGGGATTGTTTAGGAGTGTCGTGACGCCGCGCAGCGCGAACTGGAAGTCTTCATCGCGGTGTATTCACGACAAGTAACATCAAAAAGTCACGAATAGTTACCTTGTTATAATCACAACATTTCCAGAACAACACCAACAGCTCCTGATGCAAGGCCACCTTCTTGCTCGAGTTGGGCAAGTAGGTCTGCTGCAAGGGATTGTTTAGGAGTGTCGTGACGCCGCGCAGCGCGAACTGGAAGTCTTCATCGCGGTGTATTCACGACAAGTAACATCAAAAAGTCACGAATAGTTACCTTGTTATAATCACAACACTTCCAGAACAACACCAACAGCTCCTGATGCAGGGCCACCTTCTTGCTCGAGTTGGGCAAGTAGGTCTGCTGCAAGGGATTGTTTAGGAGTGTCGTGACGCCGCGCAGCGCGAACTGGAAGTCTTCATCGCGGTGTATTCACGACAAGTAACATCAAAAAGTCACGAATAGTTACCTTGTTATAATCACAACACTTCCAGAACAACACCAACAGCTCCTGATGCAGGGCCACCTTCTTGCTCGAGTTGGGCAAGTAGGTCTGCTGCAAGGGATTGTTCAGGAGTCTCGTGACGCCGCGCAGCGCGAACTGGAAGTCTTCATCGCGGTGTATCCGCGACAGGTAGTTTATGAACAGGTTGTCTGGAAGCCTCTGTTTTGAATAATAAATTATTGCATTAATGGCTACCTTTTCATCATTATCAACCCATTACCGGCTCACTACAGGGCACTGATCTTCTCTCAGAATGAGAAAAGTTTAGGCCGTAGTCCACCACTTTGGCCAAGAGCGAATTGGTAGACTTCACACGCCTTTGAGAACATTATGGAGAACTCTCAGGCGTGCAGGTTTCCTCACGATGTTTTCTTCGCCGTTAAGCGAGTGATATTTAATTTCTTAAAAGGCACATAACTCGGAAAATGTAATTGCGTACCGGGTGTCGACGGTCCCCCATAAAGAGACTGAATTGTTAAACACTAGGATTATATCACCGCTTTTAGACTATCTCTTACGATATATCAATTAACGACCGAAAATATTATGCTATTTCATCCAAAAATTACAAATTAAAAGTCGGAGATTTCATCCAGATCCGGAAAAAAAGTGTGTTAATAAATAATCAATCCACGCATTGAAATTGCAATCTGTTTTAGCAATCTGTAAATATTTTAAACTTTACTGAAAACACATCTGGATTTTTTGGCCACTAATAAAGAAAATAATTAATTTCATTTGTAGACTTTCTCGTCGAGCTGTAATAAAGAATCATACCTCATCGGAATCCTCGTTGACTGCATTACTCGTGTCGTGGTCCAATGTTACTATGAGAACTTGAAGGGCCACCTGCGAAAAGATATATGCTACAGTAACACTAAATATTTATAACGATTATTTATAGTATGTTAGTCTACATATAGAGGTCCGATTCCCATTCCGATTCCCCGAGGTCCCACGAAAAAATTGTGGAAGCGTAGTGCAAACGTATCGCTATCTCCCTCGTACGCCCGCATCTAAATACCGTAGTGATGTAGTGTTAACAGCCCCCGCACACTGGGCCACTAATGTATGAAAAATCTCTCCCGCGACTTGTAGCCGGCCACTATTCGTCGCCACTCGGCCCAGTGTGAGGTGGCTACAAAAGTCGTGCATCTCTTTTCTGCCATTTGAAAAAAAACTAAATATGGTACAAATAAATATCAGATAAATTAATATTTAGAACTTCCTTGCTAACCTCATTTCGCTTTAGAACTCATTCACATTCCATTCTGAAAGCGCGCGGATCACACCACCAGTTAGGGCTCTTATATGTTTTGGAGTTTGGTGTTTTCTTGGGAATTTGGTGTTGTTTACCTCGACCTGCGACCACAGGGCGGAAAACATGGTTCCATCCAGGGTCAGGACTCTGGAATATGGTGTTATTTACCTCGACCAGCGGTTCCAGCGTGTCAGCGAACAGCAGGTGGTTGTAGGGCAGGCCCAGCCCCACGGGGTCGTACGAGCACACAGTGTTCAGCAGAGACGTGAACAGAGGCAGCGCGTGCCTGTTCTCTGGGCTCGTCAGATACCTGCGACCACAGGGTGGAAAACGTAATGGTTGGACAATGGACACTTCGTCGTCGGCATCGACCGTCGATATAGGTTCATGTAGGGACTTCCAAAGTGAAAAAAAGAAAACATATTTACTCACTAAATAAGAAAGTGGTGGCACAAATCAAACAATTATACTCGTATTCGTCCTTCGAGATTAGCAGTATATATTTGTAGTACCGTGTACGTACGGCCACTTTCACACGTTAGTTGAGGGTAGCTGAAAAACAAAAACAAGCTCCCCTCTCCCGACCAACAGCAGGCCCGCCCCGCCGCTGCACTATTCGCCATTCGTGTTTTCGTGCTCAGCCACTTCGCACGTCTTCAATTTCGTGTTACGTTCAGTGATATATATTATATTTATTTATGAATTATAAAAATTATAAATATAATATAAATAGTGTAAAGTAGTGAGTGAACGTAAAGTGAGTGATGAAAAAATACAAGAAGATTCACGTAAACGTTACCGCCGAATTAGAGTGCTATCAAGTTCTCCGGAGCAGAAGTCAAAACGACCAGCATCGAGAAACGACATTCAGCCGAGACAAGCCGCTTCGCATCAGCCACGATTGTTACAAGGTACCTACCTACTTCTTTTCAATATTTTGATAAACAACTGACAAGCAATGCGTGCTCGCGCATAATTTTTAGGTATTGCGTTATGAAATGTCCGCAAGACATCTACCTATTTCTTAATATTGTGATGAACAACTGATAAGCAATGCGTGTTCGCGCATAATGTTTTGGCTATTGCGTAATGGAATGTTCGCAAGATACCTACTTCTTCTCAATATTGGGATAAACAACTGTCAAGCAATGCGTGTTCGCGCATAATGTTGTGGGTATTGCGTAATGGAATGTTCGCAAGATACCTACTTCTTCTCAATATTGGGATAAACAACTGTCAAGCAATGCGTGTTCGCGCATAATGTTGTGGGTATTGCGTAATGGAATGTTTGCAAGATACCTACTTCTTCTCAATATTGGGATAAACAACTATCAAGCAATGCGTGTTCGCACATAGAGTTGTGGACATTGCGTAATGAAAGTTTCGCAAGGTACCTACTTCTTCTCAATATTGGAATAAACAACTGACAATCAATGCGTGTTTGCGCATAATATTTTGAGTATTGCGTAATGGAATTTCGCAAGATACCTACTTCTTCTCAATATTGTGATAAACAACTAACAAGCAATGCGTGTTCACGCATAATGTTGTGGTTATTGCGTAATGGAATTTCGCAAGGTACCCACTTCTTCTCAATATTGGGATTAACAACTGGTGAGTAATGCGTGTTCGCGCATAATGTTTGGGTATTTGAAATCTTAGCAATTGTAGTGTGTTTTTCGCACACAAATTTATACAAAATACCCACAATTTATATCTATATTTCGTTTGTTTTGAATACTTTAACGAAAGTAAAATCAATTTTTTGATATTAATACGTGTTCACGTATAAAACCCTTATGCGTTTATTTTTTTTCTAACGCTCGCTCTGATCCAGACATTCATGTTGTTTTTTTTTTTTCAACATCAGGACAGCTGCCAAATACACTTTCATTGTCTGAGCCGATTGATTTACCGGATGATGGACTCGAAATGCAGATTTTACTAATGAGATAACTAAGGGGGCCCACAATGGTGATGCCTTAGTAGAACCAGAGTTGAACACAGCGATTCTTAGTCTTTTTTTTTTTTGACGTTTTTCGTCTTATCTTCGTTAAAGAAGGAAATAAAGGATCGTTTAATGCTCGCTAAAATTGATTTATTCTTTTTTATTTGGAGAGGATCTTTCGGAGACCATTGGGAGTCTGCTAAAGCAATGACTGGATGCGACGCAGGCTTCTGAACAACAGCAGTTGAAGTCTAGATCCAACAAGTAAACTTGTAAGAACAATGATTTATGTTTGAGGACACCTCTCTCGAGGCGCAGGTTGCCGAGGGGCTCGAGGCCTGACGTGCCTGCCCCTGGGAGTCGGCCCACGGGCTCCTTGAGAAGCTTTCGCACGCCGTCCAAGCGCAGCCATCGTTAACCGAGGTAAGGAGTACTGATAGATTTTATCAGCCTTTTTTAAACCAGTGGTCACGATTAACCAAGGATCCTACAGTTTTAAGTTGGATAAATGGTTACAACATTCCCTTAAGTACTCCTGTATTTCAAAAACAAGTTCCAAAAACAGAACATATTCCCACCAGGACAGGAAACATATGAAAGAGCCTATCGATAGCTCCTAGCTATAGGAGCTATTTCACAATGTGAATCATTGGTTAATCAATTATATTATCTGATTTTCCTTTTTTGGTATCCAAGACAAGGCAAACAAGCTTGTTTTAAATTTAAAACAATTAAATAAATTTATACTAATTCTGTACTAAATTTATACTATATTAGCTTTTGCCCGCGGCTTCGCCCGCGTGAATTTCGGTTTTTTCACAAATCTTGAGGGAATCGTGGATTTCTGGTTCCCGTTTTCACTTCCTTTTTTTCCAATCTTTATACTTACTTTCAAGGAAGTAATAATATATAGCTATACCTATAGCTGTAGCTGTAGATTTCGGTTTCTGTAGATTTTTCCAAATGTGGATAATTATATATATATATTATAATACTGTACATTTTAAACTTGAAGATTTTAGAACAGTGGTTAAATTAGTTAGTCAAAAGTACTATATGACCACAATTGATATCAAGATGCTTATTTTTCGGTCCGAATACATAAGATTCCAAAAAGTATTTACGCTTTTGTTCGAGAGAATAAAATATTTTGAATTTTTAGAATGTTTTGCTCTTTGGTTTGAACCAATGAGCAAATGGTGCAGTACCATTTGTATTCACGAAGATCATGAAACCTGTCTTAAAATTACTAAGATTACCTAGCAGGTTTCTATTTCTATTTCTATCTACCGGTTATCTTGATGACATCCTCTTGATTGGGAAATCACGAAACTAATGTTTTAATAACATATCTTACACTTAACTGCTTTGAACTTCATTATCAATGAAGAAAAAAGCAATATATTGACATCAACGCACTGTAAATTATTGATATATAATTGATTTTAAAAACATTTGAAATCAAATTACCCCCTGCGGTATTAAAAAATTAAAAATACATTAAAAAGTATTTCAGTATTAAAAAATTGTAAAATTAGACTTTACTAGGTTAGTTGGCCTTTTTTCACTTTAGCTTGCCCTGCTATTAAATATTGCGGGCTGTACCACCAACGTTATTAAAAGGTGTAAATTTCTAAATCTAATAAGAGAAGAAAATGATAAAACGCGTGGATGTCCCGTTGCCACTTGCTTCAGTTTTTTAAATGGTGGTTTAAATTAATAGATAACTCGGTAAACAAAATTAAAATTGAACCTTATGATTTAAAAATTTTCACTGATGCCTCAACTTCGGGATGGGGGGCTGCTTATGGTGGGGAAACTACTAGCAGTTAATGGAATGAGGTTGAACTCATATTTCACATTAATCATTTAGAAATCCTAGTAGCTTATTCCAGCTTAAAAATGATTGCTAAAAACTTACACGCTAGTTAAATATTTTTAAGTATACAAATACATAATACCACTGTAATTGCATATATAAACCATGGTATAGTGGTATTTAGTTTTTTCTTCACCTCACGCAGGCTACAAGAGACATAGCAATGGTGCGAGCACAAAGTTCGCGACCTATACACGCTCTAGTGACAATATTATAGCTGCCAGAGAATCAAGAAGAATTCATCCAGATGTAGAGTGGGAGCTTTCTATTGTAGCTTTAACATTATCGTAAAACAACTTGATATTCCGGAAATTGTCCTTTTTGCGTCCCCCCCAGCAGCCGCGATGTGCATCAGCGGTGTACCGTGGTTGCAGGACTACTCTCTGGGAGTTCTTATTGGAAAGAGGTATCCCACTCTCATCCATAGATGTCATGATTATTTCTCTGCCAGAAAACTCTTTAAAACAATATGACTGTTGTTTAAAATAAGCAGTTTCAATATTGTAATGCTGATTACAATTGTATACGTCTAACAATATAATTTACAGTATTTAAACAGTTATAATTTATAAAAATATTTTAACAGTTGATTTCTATCAAGCATCCAATTTTATTGATTTTTCGTCACAACATTATCACAAAGACGCTGGCTACAGCACAATTAAAAGCTGTAGATCTTCACTGTCCCTAATATTAGGCAGTTTTATCGGAAAAAACGAAGTTTAGAAGTTTATACGAGTATAAACAGATTTTTCAAGAGTATAATATTAAACTCAGACCCCCATGCTAAAATACAACGCCACTGGGGACACTTCAATTGTATTGAATTTTTTTTGTATCAATGGTCTCTTAATGAAAATTTAACCCCAGTACAAATAAAAGAAACCAAAAATTAAAATTTCCTGAATAGGATCCTTGCAGTCCAATTCATTTCTTTCTTCATTTTTAGAGGAAAAATCCAAATATGCCCCGTCGTACCTCTAAAAAGTTTTATTGATAAAACTAAACATCTTTGACACAATCAAGCTCACCTTTTTTTAAGTAGGTACAAGGGTGGTACATTATCGACATTATCTGCCCATTACCTCACAGACCTTAGGTCGTTAGGTCAAAAATGTTTTTACGTTGCAGTGGCATTGACGTGTCTTTATTTTTTCTGTCCATAGTACACGACACACTATGACCTCTACGGCCCACAGTCTGGGTATTTATTTATTCTTCGAATATTTTTGGAAAATTTTACGATAAAGAAATTTAAGATTATAGAGTTGATCCCTTTGTTGCAAGTATACTAAGAACTTATAATAATAATAGTAAGTCGGAATTATTAAGCATATTTTTAAATATACTTTTTACTCACATTAATAATTTATTACATTAATAATTATACTTATACAGAATTATTAAGTATTAAACAAATGTTATATCGAACATGTATTGCATAAATTTAATGATTTCAATACTCTGATTGTAAAAATGCGACTATTTCATGACAAATCTCTCAATATCTACAAATATATACTGCTAATCTCGAAGGACGAATACGAGTATAATTAATGATTAAACGAACTTACCTGTAAGTGAAGTTCGATCATAATTATACGAAGAATTCGTCCGAAGAGATTAGCAACCCACCCTCCCACAGGTTTACCCTAGTGTCATGAAAATATATTCTAGCTTGGAACTAAATGACGAATAGTGCAGCGGCGGGGCGGGCCTGCTGTTGGTCGGGAGAGGGGAGCTTGTTTTTGTTTTTCAGCTACCCTCAACTAACGTGTGAAAGTGGCCGTACGTACACGGTACTACAAATATATACTGCTAATCTCTTCGGACGAATTCTTCGTATAATTATGATCGAACTTCACTTACAGGTAAGTTCGTTTAATCATTAATTATACAAACATAAGGTACATAAAATTATAAAATTATTGATAAAGTAAAACATCATACCTAATCATCAATACTAAAAATTTTTATAATAGAAGTAGATTAAAATTATGTTTGCCTAATTGATTTAAAATGCTCTATGTAAGAACTCATATTATTTGATGAAATAGAAATAGAAATAGAAATAGAAATAGAAAAGTTTTTTATTCAAATAAACTTTTACAAGTGCTTTTGAATAGTCAGATGAATCTACCACTGGTTCGGAATGCCGTTCCAACCGAGAAGAACCAGCAAGAAACTCGGCGGTTGCTCTTTTCCAAATTTACAATATCAATATAACAATTCTATGTTAAGTACATGATTGAATTGCCGTCTCGCGCATTGCTGGAACGAGTCAAATCCACGCCTTTTTATCATTTATATAAGTAATCATAATGTTATTCAGATAAACTTTCGGAAGCCTTTACGAATCGACAAATGAATCTACCACAGGTTCGGAATGGTGCTTACAATTCTACACATGTGAAGAAGGGCAGACAAAAGTAGCCCCATTTCCGACGGTGGCACCCGTTCACGAGCATGACGCATGATCCAGCCATTGCTTCGCTCAACCATATTCGAGGGAACGTAACAACCCGCACCACACGACACCACCACAGAAATGTTTAAAGAGAGCGTGACATACTTAGGCTACCCATGATCAAAGCATCGAATTGAACACCAATAATCAAATACTCGTTTTAAGACATGAGTTAAATTTTCTTAGATTGTTTCCAAGCAACCTGTCATTGAGAAATTGCTCCATGCTTTTTTATCATTTATATAATCTTCAATTGTATAATATGCTTTTTTTATGAGCATATTTTTAATAGAGTTCTTAAACTTGTGTAAAGGCAAGTCTAAGATTGCTTGTGGAATTTTATTATAGAACATTACGCCCATTCCCACAAATGACCTTTGGACCCTTTTGAGGCGTAACTGAGGAATCACGAGCCTATTTCTATTTCTTAATTGCCTGTCGTGTAATTCGCACTTTTTAATGTAACTGTGAATGTTTTGCCTAACAAAAATTATATTGTTATAGATATATTGAGAAGCTACCGTAAGAATACCTATTTCTTTAAATTTCTCTCGAAGGGAATCCCGCGGTTTTAAATTATAAATTGCGCGAATTGCCCTTTTTTGTAAAACGAAAATTTTTTCAATATCAGCCGCTTTACCCCATAGTATGAGTCCATACGACATAATACTATGGAAATATGCAAAATAAACAATTTTTGCAGTTTCTATATCTGTTATCTGTCGAATCTTCCTAACAGCGTAAGCAGCAGAGCTGAGCTTGCCAGCAAGTGTTGCTATATGGATGCCCCATTGAAGCTTTGCATCTAGGGTTATTCCCAAGAACACAGTTGTGTCCTCAGTTTTCAATGGCTCACCACTTATCTTTAAATTTTTGCTAGTAACCCTTGTATTGGGCAATAGAAACTCGACACACTTGGTTTTTTTTGCATTCAAAAGTAGATTGTTTGTAGTAAACCAGTGTGAAACTTGAGATAATGTATTATTTACATCGTCAAAATTGTCCTTAGTCCTATCGACTTTAAAAATCAAAGACGTGTCGTCAGCAAATAGTACAATATCGCAAGCATTTTTGACAAAATGTGGTAAATCATTAATATAAACCAGAAACATGAATGGACCCAGAATAGAGCCTTGGGGAACACCCATTACTGAGGCTGATCCGGACGACTTAACATCATTGATACATACTCTCTGTATGCGATCACTGAGATAAGAGGCAATAAGACTGAGTGCAGTTTCTTTAATACCATAGTGGCTTAATTTTCGTAAGAGAGTCTCATGATCAACGCAATCGAATGCTTTTGACAAGAATAAAATGACAAGATGACTGAATAAAACTTGAATTTGAGTACATATTTTTATTTTAGAAGAGCTTCTTGTCCCACTATTGCCAACTCGAATTTAAAAAAAGACATGGATTAGAGAATTGAAAAAAAATATTATTATGTCCTAATTTTGCTCATATTTTTTTTTTAGATCTGAGTAAAATTAATTATTAAGAGCCCTCTTCATGGGAGCAACAAATCGTTGGTGGGTGGAGTCTAAAACAGTGATTTCTGCATTTAGAGAGTGAGACGTCTTCAGTAAAGAAAAGTACTAAAAATATATAAATAAATAAATAATAAATTAATTAAATAAATTAATTTTGCTTGAGATTTTTAGTGAAAAACGTCAAAGTAAAAAGATGCAAATCTAGGTTTGGAACTATGCCTATTTTAGCAAATATTTGGCAATTTTTTACATGAACTAAAGACATTTGAAATTATTATGAAGTAACATATGATATGACTTTGGTTGTTTTTCAATTTTCTAGGTTCTTATATAGTTTATTTACGCACGAAGTTGCCTCAAAATTTGCCCAAAAATAGTGATTTTTCAAGCGTCATAACTTTTAAAATAAATATAATTTTACTAATTTTTTTATTTTATAGCATAGATAATAGAGATATAAATTGATATCTGGCTTAACTTTAGATCTATTGCGACAAATATTAGAATAATAGGCGTAATACGTTTGTATGAAGAAGCGCGTGAGGAGAGCAACCTTAATTCAAATGGACGGGATACATGAGATAAAGGGAAAGAGGGCATGGAATTGTGTTGACTGTTTTGAGACTGTAATTCGCGCGCCATGCGCAGTTTATTCGCTTTGGGTGCGGTAATTTTGAGTGTTCGGTTATTTATTACTGCATCTAAAGCTGGCCATGCTCTTGCTTCATTGTTCCTACATCCATGGATTCACGAGAAATGACTAAAGCATGAAGATTTTGTAGGGTTGGCAACACTGCGTCATACCAATTACCATAGATTAAAGATAAAACTCACGCAATCCACTTGTTGTGGTGCGTGGCAGCCTGGCTGGCGGGCTTGTAGATGGTCTCGCTGAAGCACGTGAGCAGTAGCCGCAGCAGCTCTGTACGCGCCGCCTCGTGCTGCGCGCAGCGCGGCGGACTGCGCGCGAACCCCACCCCGCCCGCCCAGATGTACTCGCAGCTATCCAGGGAAGATAGCTCCTCTGCACGCTCCTAAATATTATGTATACATACATAATCACACAAACACACATACATACCCACACAGTAACATATACACACGACCACACACACACTTAGTATAGAATAGAATAGAATAGAATAGAAAAGTTTTTTATTCAAATAAACTTTTACAAGTACTTTTGAATCGTCAATTTGAATCTACCACAGGTTCGGAATGCAGTTCCAGCCGAGAAGAACCTGTAAGAAACTCGGCAGTTGCTCTTTTTAAAAAATAACAATATAACAATTATTTATGTACATGATTGAAATGCCGTCTCGCGCATTGCTGGAATGAGCTAAGTCCATGCTTTTTTATCGTTTATATAATCTTCAATTATATAATAAGCTTTTTTTATGAGCATACTTTTAACAGAGTTCTTAAACTTGTGTAAAGGCAAGTCTAAGATTGCTTGTGGAATTTTGTTATAGAACATTACGCCCATTCCCACAAACAACTTTCGGACCTTTACAAGTGCTTACAAATCGACAAATGAATCTACCACTGGTTCGGAATGGTGCTTACAATTCTACACATGTGAAGAAGGGCAGACAAAAGTAGCCCCATTTCCGACGGTGGCACCCGTTCACGAGCATGACGCATGATCCAGCCATTGCTTCGCTGAACCATATTCGAGGGAACGTAACAGTACAATATTTGTTCTAGCTTTTATTTCTCTGTTATTCTATTATTATTTTTTATTTTTTACTTAGTAATCTATGTGGTACTGGTTGTTAATTTTGATTGAATATTAAATTCAATCAAAATTAACAACCAGTTTTCACCAATAGATAGAGTGATTCAAGGGGAAGATATAATTTGTTACGGTTTTGTATAAATTGGTTGAAATATTAAATAGATGATAAATGTTGGAAAAAGTCAAGCTGCCTGGGAGCTCTCATCGAAAACACAGCCCTTTACTGCCCGTGCCAAGCTGGGACAGTGATGGGTCGGGTCACAATAAATATATTATGTTATTTGTGCATAATAAAAGTAGTGTCATTATGGCCTGCCTACAACAACTTAAAATTAGTAATTTTAAAATTGTACTTACTGGATTAAATTAAAAATTATACTTACTGGACCTGATCTCTTGGTGCTGACTACTGTAAAATCTGGACAAAACAGTAGATCCTGCAATATAATTAATACATTACAGTTGTGACAATTATTACTCCAATCAGGTTCGAAATTTTAATGATTTTATTTTATACTATTTTTCTACAAAAATGGTAAGGTAAACATTGTACAACGACTAAATTGTTTTTGCCCGCAAAATAATTGCCCTTAAATTTGAAATGGTGTCTAACACAATGGCGGAATTTGGTTGCCATTTTGAATTTAAGATACCACTAAAGATTTAAACAATAAAATTTCTGTAGGTTGTTATTGCAATTTAAAGCATTTATTTTGACTAACACAATTACTGTAGTATATATTTTCAACAAGTAGTATTGTAGCTTACACATATGGCATTTATGAGTGACTGTGCGAGTGGCACTGACTCATTCTCAGCGGCGGCAGGCAGTGAGGACCAGAAGAAGCCGTGCCATTCCGGCTCTTCCAGCATGTAGGGCAGCACGCGAGTCAACAGCCGTGCGCAGTTCAGAGCTTGACACGAAGAAACATAAACTATATAATACATTCCTCATCATTATCAACCCATTGCTAGCCCACTACAGGGTATTCTCTTTTGAATTGTTGTTAAATTAAAAAAAAAACATTTCAAACAAGTTGTAGAGACTATACCAGTCTGTTGTTCTCGCTGCGTTCTACAGCTGCTGTCTACAATTTTCACCAGTTTTTCCACAGCCTTGTAAACCAGGGTCGCCAAGTTGTTTGGAGATTCCTCTCGCAACGCACGTATTTCAGCTCCAGGCGCCAAAGCGAACACATCCTGCACGTTTGTCACGCTCTCTGACCAGAACTGATCCCAGAAACTCTCATCAGACGCGTCGACAGGCTGAAATTAATAATTTCAATCGATAAAAAAGTAGACAAAACTTTGCGTCAGCTTAACACTTATTTTCGCTGCGTAGGCGGCGAAAATTGAACACACCTGAGTTTTCGACGTAAGCTGTATAACAGCCTTTCTAAAATTTAGTTTCGTGTCCGCGTTGCCCATTACTTTTATTAATTTCTTTCAGAAAAACAATAAAATCATTTCCACCATACGTCTACACAAAACAAATTAAACACAATCTCACAATATGACATTGACAGCTGACAGATTATATGCTATTGACATTGACGTCAATTTGTTTGTTAGGTTGGCTTACCTGAAAACCATAAGCTATAGTTTTTAGGGTTCCGTACCCGAAGGGTAAAAAACGGAGCCCTATTAATGTCACTCGGCTGTCTGTCCGTCTGTCCGCCGGTCACAGGTCTCTAGCTCGCAGACGAAATGAGTTACAAACCTGAAATTTTGGTATTTAGTGTAAAACGTTAACCCAAAATCAAATATTGAATTAGAAATTGAATTAAATTATTTTTCAGGGGGGCTCCCATACATGAAAAAGGAGCCGGAAAAAAAAAATGTTTTCTTTACCCTAGCTTGTGGGGTATCATTGTTTAGAGCTCATTAAGTAGAGTACAAATATATATTTTTTTAATTTTTATCTCAAAAAATAAGGGAATGGGAGGCCATCAAAGTTGTCAGTTTTAGACCATTTTTGTGACGGGGGCTATCTCAAAAACTAAACTAGTTGGGAATATGATATTTCAGTATATAATGTACTATATGCTCTATTTAAACAACAAATACTGAAAACAACGATTTATTATATAGTTTATAAGCTGTGACCAAAATAAACGAACATTTTTTTGGGTTTTTCTTTCACGGTTTGTTGCGATGTCTAGCTCGGAAATTAAATATTTC